>CM053148.1:97415000-98040000 GCA_028571685.1 Heterohyrax brucei
ATTTGATCTCCATAACGCTACACTTGATCTCTTCTAATGCATTCCCAATATAGCTTGATAGAATATTCTAAAATGCAAATCTGATTATACCACTTCCCGGTTTAAAACCCTATCGTGAGTCTCAAGTGCTTTCTGAATGAAGTTCAAACATTCAGCATGATTTTTAATTATCTGTTCCTATAGAATTCTCTAGCCTCATCATTCAGCACTCACCTAGTCCTATCTCATTTTCCTCTCTTCTGGCAATGTGAAGTGGCCTTGAATTTTTATAAAGATTTTTTGTCTTTGTGCTTTCTTGACTAGTCCATGCTACTGGAGTATCTATATCTTCACTAAAACTCTTAGCCTTCATGACATAGCTCAAATGTTATCTTTTTCAGGATATGAATTAAAATCTCTGCTTGTGCTCCCATATTACCTTGGAAATTCTTCTATACAGAAGTTATCACACTTGCAAAATTGTCTGTTTACACTCTCCATTAAACTGATGCCCATCTGAAGCAGAAAATGCATACTCTGCATTATATAGAGAAGCAACATATAATAACTACTTTAAAAAATTGCAATCATGACTCATAGAGACCATATAGGACAGAATAGAACCTCCTCATAGGGTTTTCAAGGCTGTAATCTTTACAGTAGCAGACTGTTTCATCTTTCTCCTGTGGAGCTTCTGGTACGTTCAAATCTCTGACCTTTGGGTTTACAGCTGAGTGCTTACCAACTACAATATCAGGGCTCCCTCATTAAGGAGCCTTCCTAAATACAATGAAATTAGTTTGCTTATTCTTATTGTATATAATAATGTTATGATGTATTCACCATTTATCATACAAGGCCTTGATAATTAAGTCCACGAACTTAATTGTTCTAAGTGCTACATACCTCATTGCTGAATATCACTATGGTCACTTCTGAAACACGCCTCTTGAGAAGCTAGGCATGGACACCAGCACTTGGTCCACCTTTCAAATTAACTTTGGAACTCTTTCTGGGATGGCCATCATGCATGATGTCATCGTGGCAAGTTCACAAACTTAATTGTATAGTTGTCTGTGGGGAATTTTTAGCAAGTAAAGAAAAAACTGTATTGGAACACCCTCCCTGTTCACCTGATCTGTCCCCCAGTGACTTTTTTCTTTATCTGAAGATAAAGGCAATACTGAAAAGATGACATTTTGATGATACTCAGGACATCAAAAAATGCAACAGCTCTGATTGCTGTTCTAGATAAAGAGTTCCAAAACTGCTCCGAAGGGTGGGCTAAATGCTGGCATTGATGCATAGCTTCCCAAGGTGAGTACTTCGAAGGTGACAGTAGTGATATTCAGCAATGTGGTATGTAGCACTTTTTCTAGGATGAATTTGCAAACTTAATTGGCAGTCCTCATATTTCACCAAATTATAAACCAGAATGTATAGTTTTACGAACATACATTGTGTCTATGTGTATGTGTATAGAGCCAGAAAACCAAACCCACTCCTGTTGGGAGTTGATACTGAGTTGATACTGAGTTGATACTGACTCATAGCAACCCTATAGGAAGAAGTAGAACTGCTCCACAGAGCTTCCAGAGAGTGCTTGGTGGATTTGAATTAGCAGATGTAGCACTTAACCACTATACCCCAGTGCGTATATATATGTATATATATATATATATATGTATATATATATATATATGATTTGTGTATGTGTATATGTTATGTAAGAAAAATATGTACACATACATACTGGTTAAGCATGCAATCAAGATGCATTGACAATTACTGGTGATGGAATGGGACATTAAGAACAAAGCAGAGAAATCAGTAACTGGAAAATATGCACTTGGTGATAGAAATGATACCAGAGATCGTATGACAGAATCTTGCAAGACCAACCAGTACTTTATTGCAAACGCTTTCTCAACAATATAAATGACTACTAGAAATGTGCTCCTCAGCAGATGGGAAGAAAGCACAAGAATCAAATCAATTACGTCTGTAGAATGAGATAAACACACTGCCATCATGTCAGGTCCAACTCACAGCAACCTTAGAGTTCAGAGTAGAACTGCCCCATAGAGTTTCCAAGGAGCAAGTGCCTGGTGGATTCAAACTGTCGAACTTTTGGTTAGCAGATGTAGCACTTAACCCACTACAGCAAAGAAAATGTTTAATATTATCAGTCAAAACAAGGCCAGAGGTCCACTGAAGAACAGGACATCAATTATTTATATGCAAGTTCAGTTGCAAGATAAAGAAAATGAAAACAAACCCACAAGGCCAAACTATGACCTTAAACATATTCCATCTGAATTTGAAGTCTGTATCAGTAATAGATTTGATGGATTAAACACTAATTACTAAAAAATTAAGACAACTTGTGAAATGACAATAGGACATTATACATGAAGAAAGTAAGAGGTCATCAAAAAGACAGGAGTGAAAGACCAACATGGATGTCACAAGATAATGTGAAACTCATTCTTGAACACTGAATGACTAAAGCAAAAAAAAAAAAAAAAAAAAAAATGATGAAGTAAAAGAGCTGAACAGAAGATTTTCAAAAGGCGGCTCAAGACGCCAAGGAAAGCATTATAATGAAATGCGTAAAGATCTGGAGTTAGAAAACCACAAGGGAAGAACATGTTTGGCATTTTTCAAGATGGAAGAATTGAAAAGTAAATCTTCAAGTTGCAATTTTGAAGGATTTTACAGACAAAATGCTTAACAATGCAGCAAGCATCAAAAGAAGATGGAATGAATACACAGAGTCACCATAACAAAAAGAATTGGTTGATGTCCAATCATTTCAGAAAGTAGCATATGATCAAGATCTGATGGCACTGAAGAAAGAAGTCTAAGCTGTACTGAAAGCACTGGTGAAGAACAAGTCTCCAGAAATCAACAGAATGCCAACTGGGGCTTTTCAATGAATGGATGCAGAGCTGGAGATGCTCACTCATCTAAGGCAAGAACTTTTGGAGTTAATTATCTCCTCAACTGACTGGAAAAGATCCATATTTGTGTGCATTCCAAAGCAAAGTGGCTGAATAGAATGCAAAAATTATCAAACTCTGTAATAATAGCACACACAAGTGAAACTTTGCTGAAGATACTGTAAAAACAGCTGCAGCAGCATGTAAATGGGGAACTATCAGAAACTAAGTTGAATTCAGAAGAGAATATGGAATGAGGGACATCATTGCTGATGTCAGACGGATCTTGGCTGAAAGCAGAGAATACTAGAAGGATGTTTTCCTGAGTTTTATTGACTATGCAGAGACATTCAACCTTGTGGACCATAACAAATTATGGATAAGATTCTGAAAAGTGAGAATTCGCAAATACTTAATTGTGCTCATACAGAATCTGTACATAGACCAAGAAGCAGTCATTCAAACAGAACAAGGGGATACTGTGTAGTTTAAAGTGAGGGAAGGTGTGCATCAGGCTTGTATTCTTCCACCATACCTATTCAATCTGCATGCTGAGCAAATAATCCAAGAAGCTGGACTGTATCAAGAAGAACATGGCATCGGGAGTAGTGGGAGACTCACTAACTTCAACAGTGCAGTATTCAGATGACACATCCCTGCTGGCTGAAAGTGAGGAGGACTTGAAGCACTTACCGATGAAGACCAAAGACACATCCTTTAGTATGGATTATACCTTAACATAAAGAAAACAAAAATACTCACATCTAGACCAACTAACAATATCAGGACAAGTGGAGACAAGGGTTAAGTCGTCAAAGATTTCATTTTATTTGATTCACAATCAAAATCCATGGAAGAAGCAGTCAAGAAGTCAAATGATACATTGCATTTGGCAAGTCTGGTGCAAAAGATCTCTTTAAATTGTTGAAAAGCAAAGATGTCACTTTGAAGAATGAGGCGCCCCTGACCCAAGCCATGGTATTTTCAGTCACATCATATGCATGCTAAGGCTGGACAACTAATAAGGAAGACAGAGAAAGACTTGATGCCTTTGATTTGTGGTTTTGGAAAAGAATATTGAATATGCTACAGACTGCCAAAAGAATGAGCACATCAGTCTTGGATGAAATACAATCTGAGTGCTCTTTAGAAGCATGATGGCAAGACAATGCCTTATATACTTTGGACACTTTGCCAGGAGGGATCAGTCCTTGGAGAAAGATATCAAGCTTGGTAAAGTAGAGGGTCAGGATAAAAGAAGACTCTCAAGGAGATGGATTGACACAGTGGCTGTGACAACAGGGTTAAACATAGCAGTGACCGGGGGCATGGGTTCATTCTGTTGTGCAGAGGGTCACTGTGAGTTGGAACCAACTGCATGGCACCTAACAATGACAACATGTTAGTGAAGCAGAATACAATCTACAATATTCAAGTTACATCTTGTGTCAATCTCTGTTGAGACACACAAGAGAGAAGTGAGCAGATAGGAGAAGAAAGTCACCACCAACAAGAAAAAAGAACCAGTAGTGGAGTGCATCCTTTGGACCTGGGGTCCCTGTGATAGGAAGCTCCTAAACCTGGGGAAGATTGATGACTAGGACCTTCCCCCAGAGCTGACTGAGACAGAAAGCCTACTCCACGAGTTAGTACCCTGACTTCAGGCTTACAGCCTCCTAGATTAACCATGGAGAATAAATTTATGTTTGTTAAAGTAATCATGAGGGAAGAAAAGTTGTGGAGTAGGGGGAAGGAAGAGAAGTTACAGTTATTTCTTAATCTAGCACAGATTTTAAGAAATTCACATTTAATCAAACAGAAAAAAAACACTTAAGACTCAATGTGTATTTGAGAATTAACATTGAATTTTGGTTTGAACATTTGTTTACACAAAAATTATAAAGGCTTCTTCAGAGTAACATAGTTTGATTAGAGACACCGTTTCATAATAAAGCAGTTAAAATTACGCTTTAGGTGACTTAAGGTTCAGCTACCATTTTAGAGTGAAATACATTCTTAGTGTGTAGGCTATTTTTCTGATTACACCCTTAATCCACTGAAGCATATGGGAAATAAGTCTGAATGTTTTAAACTGTGCTATATTTCCATTGGGAAGCCTTTCATGTTTACAAAATTTCAAAAGCATTATAAAAATGTCAGCACATTTATCCTTTATAAAATCATGGTTTCCAAATAATTTTAGTTGAGAGTTAAAGCAATAAAAACAAAGAAAATCAATCAAATGTTTCTCAGTACCTAACCAACCATCTCTCAGTTTTGATCATCTTAAATCATAGTTTAGTAGTCTTTAAGCTCATCTCCACAGATTTCCACAGTCGTAAATGGAGGTTAAAGTCGGAAATCTCACAAGATTCTGGAACAAATCCTGCCAGAGCAGAAATACGTCACTCACATGAAAATAATATAATAGGAGCGGCAAGAAAACTACTAAAGGAGAATTAATACACAAAAGAATAATCTGGAGCTTGCATGAAGAGAGGTTTGGAAAAGAAAGAGAAGGACAACAAAACCTTGCATTCCTGATAACGAGAAGGTTCTCTAGTTGTTTGAGTACAAAACTCAGGTCTTTTAAAGTACTGTTGGTCATACCTGCCTCTTTCCTGTTCTGTCTTACTATCTGCTACCTACCTCTTATGCATTTGCACCCTCATTCCCAGGTAGGATGTGTATTTTCCATAATCTCCATAGCACCACCTTCTTTGAGGTTCTTGAGCTTCGGAGTACAATGGAATGTGGTGTTTTAACGGTCAGGATGCATGTGGCAGGATGGTCAGGGCTGGACACCTGACCTCTTTTCTCTAGCCATGTACCTTCTACTTTGGGCCCTTTAGAGTTCGCGGAACATCTAGAATTCAGAGTAGCCACACACTCAAGTCCAGAGATCTCTGCATAAGCACAGTAACTCACAGTTATAGTGTGATATGAACGCTACTCAAAAATAACATGGCAAACAACAAAATATCCCTGCAACCATGACCAAACTGGCATGGTCTCACTGGATCTCACCTGTGAGAAAATTTTTCTAAGTGGACACCTTTTCAAACGTCATTAACTCATACATTTCATATAAGACAGACTCTGAGGGAATAAAACAAACAAAAATCTATCTGAAATCTTGTACCTCAAGGGTCAGGCCAGTAAATACAGTGACAGAATGATGTATACAGAATCACTAGCTTTGGGTACCTGTTCCATCTCCAATCCCACACATAGCAAACGGCAACATTTTGAATTGGTTATTCCATTTTTGCAGCAAGTCTAAGATTATCTTTTGAGTACTTTATTATGATGACATGAGGCTTTATGAGATTTTTGTTTTGAGCATTCTGAAAATTCTTGGGTACATGCAAACAGATATTAATATCATTCTTACAGAAATGTCATAACTCGGAGCTTGTTTAGGTTCATCTATTTTGGGTGTAATGGTGTGATGGATTGAACTGGGTCCTCCAAAAATGTCTGTCAACATGGCTAGGTCATAATTCCTAGTATTGTGTTATTGCTCACCATTTTTTAAAATTTTATTTTTATTATGATGAATTGAAAGTTTTAAATCCAAGTCAGTTTGCTATATAAAACACTGAACACATGCCTCTATGCTGATCTATCTGCTCTCCTTACTCTGTGAAAGCACATTCCTCCTTTCTACTCTGTACTTCTGGTGTTCGTTCAACCAACACTTGTCCCCTCCTCTTCACCCCCTCCTTTCACCCTTAGAGAGGAACTGGCAGGGCAGCCTTGTGCATATATTTAAGACTAGAAGTACACACGCCACCTGCGTTACTCTGTGTCGTATAAAGAAACCCAAACCCACTGCTATTGAGTTAGATCTGACTCGTAGTGACCCTGGAAGTCAGAGTAGAACAGCTGCATGGGGTTTCCAAGGAGCACCTGGTGGATTTGAACTGCCAGCCTTTCAGTTAGCAGATGTAGCATTTAACCCGCTACACGACCAGGGTTTCCTTGTGTCTTTTAGTTCAGTCTGATTTTTGTCTGAAGAGTTTATTGCCCACCACTTTGTCTATGATGTCATTTTCCTATGTGTTGTAAATCCTATCTCTATGATGTTAAACGGTGATGGGATTAGTTGCAGTTTTGTAGACTCAATCTATAAGATTAATCTACAATTTAAGCCAGTCTCTTTTAAGATATGAAAGAGAGAAGTAAGCAGAGAGACATAGGGGCTTTGTACCACCAAGTAAGGAACACAGAGAACATAGCACGGCCTTTGGCTGGCTAGCTTGGACTCAAGGTACTTATGCTGAGAACGATGAAAAGACTGATGACAAAGACCTTCCTTCAGAGCCAACAGAGACAGAAAGTCTTCTGCAGCTGGCACCCTAAATTCAGACTTACAGCCTACTAGACTGTGAGAATATAAATTTCACTTTGTTAAAATTATCAATTTGTGGTATGTCTCTTATAGCAGACCCTGTTTTAACCAAAACGAATGAGATTTATTCGAGGAAGGCTAGCTACCATTTACATTATTTTTTAGCCAAGTATTATATAAATTCAGAAAACCACACAAATAAATGCATCACTTCATGAATTTATCAAAAAGAGATCATACTCATGAAACCCTAGCTCACGTCTGAGAAAGCTCCTGAAGTCTTACTTCGTATTGTTTATAATTGCTTCACGAAAAGAACCATACTCCCGAAATCTAACTCCATAGATTAGTTTTCCTTTTTTTTTTTTTTTTAACTAAACAAAAATCTACTGCCGTTGAGTCAGGTCCAACCCATAGTGACCCTAAAGGTCAGAGTAGAACTGCCCCATACAGTTTCCAAGGAGAGCCTGGAGGGTTTGAACTGCCAACCTTTTGGTTAGCAGATGTAGCACTTAACCCACTACACTATTACGGTTTCCTTTTAACTAAGTGGAACCATATAATATGTGTTTTTGCATTGACCTCTTTAGTTCAAAGTAAATTTGAGAGTATCTCTATTGCAAACGAGTTCTGATAATTAAGTCTTCAAAGTAGTCCCCCTTGGGAAGCTATACCCTGATTCCAGTGTCCAGTCCTCTTCAAAGCAATTTTGGAGTTCTTACAGGAATGGTCATTGCACACAGCGGCATGGGTGCAAGTTTGGGAGCTTAATTGTATAGCTGTCTGTGAGGGAGTTTTGAGCCAGTAAACAAATAACTGTGTTGGAACATACTCCCTACTCACCTGCTCTGGCCCCCAGTGACTTTTTTCTTTAAATGAAACTAAAGGAAATATTCAAAGGAAGACATGTTGACGATATTCAGGATATTGAGGGTAATTTGATCACAGTTTTGATGGCCATTCCAGAAAAATAGTTCCAAAATTGCTTTGAAAGGTGGACTAGGCCCTAGCATCAGTGCATAGCTTCCCAAGAGGAGTATCTCAAAGGCAACCTTAGCAATATTCAGCAAAGAGCTATGTAGCACTTTTTCTCAGTGAGTTTGCAAACCTAATTGCCAGTAATTAGCCATATTCAATGTTACGTAATATACCAATATATGAATATATAAAATGTGTGTATCCATTTTTATGTTGATGGTCATTAGGTTGTTTCTAGCTCAAGATACTGATTATAATATTCTTTGTAGTGTCTGTTGATGCATTTTTATGTGCTTTTCTAAAAGATAGACACACACCTAGAAGTAGAATTGACAGGTTGTAAAGTATTTATACCCAACCTAAAATTGGAAAAGGTATGAACCAAGGTTGTATGCTTTCACTACGCTCATCAGTATGTTGCTGGGCATATCCAAAAATATTGACTATATGAAGAAGAATGACACATCAGGATTGGAGAAAGACTTCTTAACAATCTGTTATATGCAGATGGCGCAACTTTGCTTGCTGAAAATGAAGAGGACTTGAAGTGCTTACTGATGAAGATTAAAGACTACAGCCTAGAGTATGGACTATATATACCTCAGTATAAAGAAAACAAAAATTGTCACAACTGAACCAATAAGCAACATTGTGACGAACAGAAAATATTGAAATTTTCAAGAATTTTATTTTACTTGGATCCATAAACGAGTGCCCACGAAAACAGTAATCAAGAAATCAAATACATATTGCATGGGAAAAAATCTGCTGCAGAAAACCTCTCTGAAGTTTTAAAAAGCAAAGATGTTACTTTGAGGATTAAAGTGCATCTAACCCAAGCCATGATATTTTCAGTTGCCTTATATACATGAAAACACTTGACAGTAAGTAAGGAAGATCAAAGAGGAATTGATACCTTTAAATTTCATATTGGTGAAGAATATTGAATATGCCTTGGTCTTCCAGAAGAAGAAACAGAAGTAGAGCCAGAATGCTCCCTAGAAGCAAAGATGGACAGATTTTGTCCCATATATTTTGGCCATGTTACAGGAAGGATGAATCCCTAGAGAAGGACATCATACTTGGTGAAATAGAAGTTCAGCGAAAAAGGAGGAAGGCTCTCAACAAGATGGATTGACACAATGGCTGCAACAATGGACTTACATATAGCAAAGACTGTGATAGTGGCACAACATCTTGTAGTGTTTTTACTGTTATACAAAAGGTTGCACTGCTGGAACCTACCCGAGGGCATCTAACAACAGCAGTAGCGCATGTATGTTCAAATTTATTAGTTAATACCAATTTTCCCAATGACTAGACGGATTTACGCTCCTATCAGTTGGTATAGAAATTCTAGATTCTCTGCAACCTTGTCAGTGCTTTGTAATACCGGTCTTTTGAGTTTAACCATTTTGTTGAGTATGTAGTGGCTATTCATTTTGGATTTTATATAAAATTTCCTGAATTTCTTAAATTTTATCCATCTCGCCAGGAATAAAACTTGGTTTTCAGGTAAAATACCTCCTTACATTCATAAAAGAATAAAGCCACCTTTATGGAGACGACTTGTCCTTCCTTGGAGAAATATTTTAGTAGTTGTGGGTGAACTATGACTGTGCATGCTGGTTGCAATAGTCAGCAGCTATCCCCACCCCAAGAATATTTTTCTATAAGTCTAAAAAAACCAAACTTGAAAACTAATGGAGAAAAATGGATTTGGTTTCAGACCACCAAAATAAAGTGAGTCACAGGAATTCTTTGGTTTCTCAGTACATGTAAAAGCTATGTTCATACTATACCGTAGTCTATTAGGTACGCAATAACCTTATGTCTAAAAAACAAGGTACATGACTTAAGTACTTGATTGCTAAAAGATGTTAACAATCATCTGAGCCATCAGTAACCCACTCTTTTTGCTGGGGGAGGGTCTTGCCTCTATGTTAGTGGCTGCTGACGGTGGCAGGGGTATGGCTGAAAGACGAGGTAGCTTTGACTATTTCTTAAAACAATAATAAAGTTTGCTGTGACGGCACTTGGGTTGGGTTGGGTGTATCAACTGACTGTTTCATGAAAGATTTCTCTGTGGCATGCAGTGCTGTTTGATGCATTATACTCACAGCAATAGAACTTTCAGAACTGGAGTCTGTCCTCTCAGACATTGCTGTTGCCTTATCAACTCAGTTCATGTAATATTCTAAATCCTTTGTTTCATTTTAACACCGCTCACAGCGTCTTTACTATCAGCAGATTCCATCTGAAGAAACAACTTTCTTTGAACATCAACAAGTAACTTCTCATCCATTCAACTTTCATCACCAAATTGTATTGTCAGTCACATCTTCAGACTCTACTCCGAATTCTAGTTCTCTTGCTGTTCCCATCACATCGGCAGTTTCTTCCTCCGCTGCAGTCTTCAGCCTCTCCAAGTGATCCATAAAGCTGAAATGACTTCCTCTAGACTTGTTTTAATGTTAACATTGTGACCTTCTCTCATGAGACACAAATGTTCTCAAGGGCATCCAGAATGGCAAATCCTTTCCAGAAAGTTTTCAATTTACTTTACCTAGATCCATCAGAGGAATCACCACTGACGCCAGGTATACCCTTGTGAAATACAATTCTTAAATAATGACCTTGAAAGTCAAAATTACTACTTGATCCATGGGCTGCAGAGTGGAGTTCTGTTAGCAGGCATGAAAATGCTAGTCTTGTATCTCTCCATCACAGCTGTGGGGAACCAGGTGAAATGTCAATGAGCAGTAATACTTTGAAAGGAATCTTTTTTATCTCAGCAGTAGGTCTCAACAGTAGGCTTCAAGTGTTCAGTAAACTATGTTGCAAAGAAGCGTGCTGTCATCCAGGTTGGTGTTTCATTTATACAGCACAAGCAGAGTAGATTTAGCAAAATTCTTAAGGGCTCTTGGATTTTCAGATGACAGATTAGATGAGCCTTGGCTTCAACTTAAGGTCACCAGCTAGACTAGCCCCTAAAATGAGAAGCAACCTGGCCTTTGAATCTTTGAAGCCAAGCATTGACTCCTCCTTTAGCTATGAAGGTCCTACGTTGGCATCTTCTCCCAATATAAGGCTGCTTCATCTACGTTGAAAATCTCGTGTTTAGTGCAGCCAGTCTCATCAATTATTTAGTTAGATCTCTTGGATAACTTGCTGTACCTTCTATGTCTGCACTGGCTGCTTCACCTTGCACTTTCAAGTCACAGACGCAGCCTCTTTCCTTAAGTGTCATGAACCAACTTCTGATAGCTTCAACTTCTCTTCTGTATCTTCCTCACCCCTTTCAGCCTTCATAATACCAAAGCGAGTTAGGGCCTTATTCTGGATTATGCTTTAGTTTAAGGACCTATTGACCCTGGTTTGATCTTCTATCCAGAACACTAAAATTTTCTCTGTATCAGCAATACGGCTGCTTTGCTTTCTCATCATTCATACATTCACTGGAGTGTTATTTTTAATTCCCTTCAAGAACTTTTTCTTTGCATTCACAGTCTCTCTAACTGTTTGGTACAAAAGGTCTAGCTTTCAGCCTCTCTTAGTTTTCAACATGCCTTCCTCAATATTTCTAACTTGATTTAAACTGATAGACTTGGTAATCTTCCTTTCACTTGAATACTTAGAGGGTATTTGTAGGGCTATCAACTGGCCTAATTTCAATATTGTCCCATCTCAGAGAATAGGGAGTTGTGAGAAAAGGGAGCTGGACAAGTCAGAACACACATGACATTCACTAAGTATGAGTGCAGTTCAAGGTGCCCCGCAACAATCACCATCGGAACATCAAAGATTACTGATGACAGATATAAAAATAATGAAAACATTTGAAATATGGTAAGATTTACCAAAATGTAACACAGAGACATGAAATGTGCACATGTTGTTGGGAAAATGGTGCAGAAAAACTGTCTGGACACAGGGCTGACACAACCTTCAACTGGTGAAAAACACAATGTCTGCAAAGCACAATAAAACAGAAGGCAATAAACCGAGTATGCCTGTAATAATAGTAAGACAGCTTATCAAACATTGTAGAGTTTAGCTTTCCTGCTTTTTCAAATCTCTTGTCTAATGTTACAAGAAATAAAATGATAAAAAATAAACCTATAAAAACACTTGAAAAGTGGATAGTTTGCTATCACAAATCAGAAAAGGGATGAATTCCCAGAATATATAAAACAAGTAGGAACAGATTGAAAACGAAATTTAACAAAGCTGAGAAAACATAAATCCCACACAGACAAAGAAGAGCTCAAAATAGACACATTTGTTTGTCTGACTGTTTTTTAAGCACCAAATAATAGAGAAGACAAAAGGAAGATGGTCTGGGAGGTGAAGCCAGACATACAAAGCTGACCAAGTACTTAAAGAATGATACCTCTTCATGCCAGGAATCCCATCTACCCCCAAAATACTGAATCTCACATTTGTCCCCAAGATAAATGCCCCAAGTATATTTCAGTGATTGGAAATGAAAAGCCCATGCTCAGACTGAGCTTTTGAATGAAGAGGGTGAGTAATGCCTTGAAGAATGAGCTACATGTACTGAAAAGTCAAGTCACCCACCTGAGCATTCAATAAACCCAACAAATACAGAGCAGGGACAAGAGGAAGAATAGATCCCACTAAGTCCATTTTTAAAAGGAGGGCTTTTTCAGTACCTGAGACTTGGAAAGAAGATAAAGAACTGCAATTCCTCATTGGCTGGGGACAAAGCCTGTCATTCTGCCTATGATACTGTTGTTGTTGTTGTTAGGTGTAAGTGAGTCAGTTCCAACTCACAGCAACCCTGCATACAACTGAAGAAAACACTGCCCAGTTCTCCATCACATCCACAATTGTTGTTATTCTTGAGCCCGTTGCTACATCCCCTTTCTCAGGCCGTCTTGGTGAGGGTCTTCCTCTTTTTCACTGACCCTCTGCTTTACCTACGTGGTGTCTCCCTCCAGGGACTGATCCCTTCTGACAACATGTCTGAAGTATGTAAGATGTAACCTTGCTGTTCTTGCTTCTGAGGAGCGTGGTAGTTATATTTTCTTCATCCAAGACAGATTTGTTCTTTCTTTGGGTGGTCCATGGAATATTTAGCATTCTTCTCCAACACTACAATTCAAAGGCATCAGTTCTTCTCCTGTCTTCCCTGACTCGTTGTCCAGCTTTTGCATGCATACGGTGCAACTGAAAATACTATGACTTAGGTCAGGCACACCTTGGTCTTCTAGGTAATATCTTTTCTTTCCAACACTATAAAGAGGTCTTTTTCAGCAGACTTTCCCAAAGCAATGTGTCTTTTGACTTCTTGACTGTTGTTTCCTTGGTTGTTGATTGTAGATCCAAGGAAAATGAAATCCTTGACAACCTCAATCTTTTCAGTTTCTCATGATGTTGCTTATCGGTCCAGCCATGAGGACTTTTGTTTTCTCGATGTTAAGGTGTACTCTGGTGCTGTATTGGCTAAATGCTAGGGATACAAATCAAAAGGTCAGCAGTTCTAATCCACAAGACACTCCTTGGAAACTCTATAGGGCAGTTCTTCTCTGTCTTGTAGCATTTCTGTGAGTGAGAATTGACTCGATAGCAGCGGGTTCAGTTTATGCCTAAGATAGAGTTCTTTTTTTTTCCCCCAGACCAGGATGTTTTGAGTATGACAAGTGGACACCATTAACAACTTGGCTTAGAGAAAAGGCTTAAGCCAAGGTTGTGCGATGTGATCCTGGATATACGATGTGCCTACTTATGCCATTCCTCTGCAGAAATAAGTGCAGGTAGTGTGGTCATACATTCTCATGTTTGGTGATTAAAACAACTATGTTTGCTTATTAATCAGCCAGACAGTTTCAATTCTGGTTTCAAAGATAAAATTAAAAAAGGACAATTTTTTGTGTGTGTGTGCTAATCAGGGAAAACTGAACATACAGTTGGGTGTTAGATAATATTATTTACTGTTAATTGGGTATAATAATTATTCTGCTATTTTTTTAACTCTTTGCTTTTCAAATTAGCATAAGGAGCATTTACACATGTCTAGAATTTGTGTTACAATGTTCCAGTAAAAGATTAGAGTAGGAGAAGAAGGAGTGAGGCAGAGCAAATCAAATTGGTAAAGGTTAGTATTTGTTAAAACTGAGTGATGAGTACATTGAGATTTTGTGTACTATTCTCTCCCCTTTAGAGCATGTTTGAACATTTCCATCATAAAAATTTTAAATGTTCATATAAGAATTTTTTCAGCCTAAACTCACAAGAAAACGTGGGATATGGAGGCAAATCATAGGCACAAAACTTTGGAAAGCAAAATAAGTAATACACGACTTAAAGAGCCCAGAAAGCTAAATCCTAAACTAGCACTGAACAGAGTTGAGAAATGATTCAATTTGCTCCATAAAAACTAAAACCAAACCCATTACCATCGAGTTGATTGTGACTCAGAGCAACTCTATAGGATAGACTAGAACCACTCCATAGGCTTTCCAAGCACTGGCTAGTGGATACAAACTGCTGAGCTTTTGGTTAGCAGCCTAGTGCTTAACCACACCAAAAACCTTTGAAAAGGGCTGTGAGGGAAGATCGCTTACATAGAGAAGTATATGTGACTGTGAACTTAGCATAGGGGGAGGGGGGGTGGGGTTTAAAACCTGTTTAAGAAGCAACTAGTCTTCAGGATCTCCTTTCCCGTGCTGCTCAACCATCAGTCTTACTTTTGCTCTTGCAGAACACAGGAGATTTAATCATTGCAGTGTGATGAGAGATACCAATATCAGGCATTTGAATAAGGTGTAACCCGCTATCCTTGATCAATTCTGACTCATAGAAACCCTTATAGTACAGAGTAGAACTGTCCCATGCAATTTTCAAGGCTCTAATGTTTGTAGAAGCAGACTGCCACATCTTTGTCTTGCGAACTGGCTAGTGAGTTCAAACCACTGACTTTTCAGTTAGTAGCCACATGTTTTAACTCCTGTATGACTAGTGTTCCTGAATCGGCTATACCAGTGCCACTGAGTCAATTATGGCTCATAGAGACCTTAAAGGACAGAGTAGAATTGCTCCATAAAGTTTCTAAGGAGCACCCGGCAGATTTGAACTGCCAACCTTTTGGTTAGCAGATGCAGCACTTAGCTACTATGTCACCAGATTATATCATATGGAAAACAGGAGAATTAAGTAAAAGCTTCATACGTTTATACTGAAATCTACACTTTTCACTTAGCTCCCAGGATGTTGGCAGTCATGCTTGTACCACCTAGGTGGAAGGAATAGTTGTATCTGTGGAATCTCAACTAGTCACATGAAACAGAGCTAAACATATTGACTTTGGTCATCCCCAAAGGGACAGCCTAGTAACATGTAACAATTAAAACTACAATCAACAACTTACACACACGTACACACACACACGCAAAGACTTTGATCAGCGTTTCAGTGCCACGGAAAGAAGGCTGACTGAGAAAGCCTTCCCCCTGGAACTGACATCCTGAATTTGGACTTAAAGTCTACTTTATTGTAAAGAAATAAATGTCTCTTTGTGAAAGCTACCAATTTGTGATATTTCTGTTAGAACAGCAGTAGATGACTAAGTCACAGGAGCATGTGTCAAAAAATCACCCAACAACTAATGAAAGTTTCTAATACCAAAACCAGCCCAAAGAAGCCAAGAGTAGAAAGCAACTTAAAGTGAAGGAAACAGAAATTATGCAGAGACATAGAAAAATTATTATTCATATGTTCAGAGAAAACAAGCCTATTTATCTATGAAATATGAACCACCAACTCTATAAAAGCAAATATCAGGGAACAAGAACGTGTCATTTGAAAAGTAGAATGTTAAAGTGGAAATTAAAAATTCAATGACAATGTCAAGGAGTATTATACAAACTAGAAAAGTTCAGAAAATTATAAGACTTGAAAAGAAGGTCCAATATCCCCCAAGAGGAGATACCAAAAGGCTAACAAAGAAAAAAAATAATGAAATTGTTTAGAAGTAGTAGAAGTTCTACTCTATCCTATAGGGTCTCTATGAGTTGGAATCAACTCAACTAATCAGTGGGTTTGGCTTGTATAAATTATTATATGAACTTCAAAAAATTAGCAAAAATGGGGAAATTTTTAAATAAAAGTAATTACATATATAATGGACCACCAATATCCCAGTAAAATTGACTGCATTGAACAGTCTGAGATTCTATTCTGAAGGAGCCTGTTGAGCTGCCAATAAAGAAATAAATATACACCTACTCTAAATATCATCTGACTTGATGGCACTTGACTGGCTAAATATCACTGCAAACTTTCAGAGTACTAGGGGCAAAGAGAAGATTCTACAAGAACCCACAGTAGGAACATTAACAAAACTGTACATCAAACTAAAAATACTTTATTCTTTTCCACAAGAGCATTGGATAGAAGATAAAGGAACAATGTCTTTTAAATTCTATGAGAAAATTATTTCTTGTCTAGGTTTGCATGTCTGGCCAAAATCTCAATAAAACAGTGCAAAACAGGTAGCAAGTTATTGAATAATTTCACACCAATGTGTGCATCCTGTTTAAGCTACTGGAGAACATATTCCACCAAAATGAGGACATGAACCAGAAAAAAAGAATATGTGGGGATTATAAATGAGAAGTGGAAAAATTCATTTGTACTTATCTAAATTAATGGAAACCCTGGTGACATAGCAGTTAAGTGTTATGCCTGCCAACCAAAGGACAGACAGTTTGAATCCACCAAGTGCTCCTTGGAAACTCTATGGAGAAGTTCTACTCTGTCCTATAGGGTCTCTATGAGTTGGAATCAACTCAACTAATCAGTGGGTTTGGCTTGTATAAATTATTATATGAACTTCAAAAAATTAGCAAAATGGGGAAATTTTTAAATAAAAGTAATTACATATATAATGGACCACCAATATCCCATTTTCTTTTCCTTCATGAGAGTTCTATATTCCAAAACCCTTGAAGTTAGACAGTGCCATGTATCTAGCACTGTACAACAAAATATAATCAGGAGTAATACATAATCAATTCTTCTCTGAAACAGAAAAAAAGAACTCCTGAACTTTCACCCTAGTTTCTTTCCCTTTTGCCTGAGAGACATGTTGAGATGGTAGAGACAGAATATAGTGCAGTTTGGATTGCTGAGTCAGTGAATGGAGACAATTGCTCTACAAAATCACTTGAACTTGAAGTGAACTTTGTATCAGGAGAGGTTGCTCGTCACTGTGGTATAAATTAGTCTGTTCTGGTTGCCGTATTGTTCCATAGTTCTATTGTAAATACCGAAGAAACAAAGCTCACTGCCATTGAGTTGATTTCAATTCACAGCAACCCCATAGAGTTCCTAAGGCCGTAATCTGCACAGCAGCAGTCTGCCACATCCTACTCCTGAAGAGTCATTAACAGTTTTGAAACATCAACCCTCTGGGTAGTGGTTGAACACTTTAACCACTCTACCACCAGAGCTCAGTCTATGAAAATAACTCATACTCGTAATAAAATAAACACTAATTATTATCCTATCCCAAATTATTATGTATCTATATTGGGGGTATTGGAAATAAGTTACATTAGGAATCGTGTGTGTGTGTGTGTGTGTGTGTGTGCATGTTTGGCAGTAGGGTCAGACACGAGTGCTGATATAGTAGAGATGTTGGATGTCAAAAAGAGCAAAATGCTTCCTTTTTGTAGCAAAAAAGTCAATGCACGGTGCCTAGAATTCAAATAAACGGTAACAAAAGTGTCTCTTCTCCTCTGCTTTGGGCCTTACTTCCTATTTTGGCACAAAAGATAAACCGTATCCTGACATCTATGCACATCAAAGGCACAGCAATTGAGAACCTACATTTGGATTTGCATGGGAGTCACAACTACTAGACAGTGAGTCCAAAGTCCTTTGAGTAATTATACTTGACTAGCTTCCCTGATTCATACTGGGGAGAAGATGATGGAGTGGTAGAAAATTCCTGACAGGTAGGCATGTGTCTCCTTACCAAATCACCTCGTCACCGTTCATTCAAGGAAAAGTATTTGTCTGACATGAGCTGAGGCATTAAAATTCTCTCCTTCCTGAGCTTCAAACTGAGATAAAAAGGCGTTTGCTTTGGCATGGACTGTTTTGAAATATTGTCACTATTTGGTGCTCGGTCCTGTGTCAAACTCACAACCTTGCTATGTTTGAGCCCATCGTTGCAGCTAGTACGTATATTCATCTTGTCAAGGGTCTTCCTCTTTTTCACTGATACTGTGCCTTACCAAGCTTGATGCCCTCTCTAGGGACTGAACCCTCCTCATAATACTTCCAAAGTACATGAGATGAAGTCTCACTGTCCTTGCTTCCAAGGTGCACTCTAGCTACATTGCTTCTAAGACAGACTTATTCTTCTAGCAGTCCATGTTATATATAGTATTCATGACAAATGTCATAATTCAAACGCACCAATTCTTCTTCTGTCTTGCTTATTCATTGTTCAGCTTTCACATGCATATGAGGCAATTGAAAAATATCATGACTTGAGTCAGACGCACTCTATCTAGTTCTCAAAGTGACCTCTTGGCTTTTCAGTGTGATGTCTTCACTTTACAATGCTTTGCAGCAGATTAGCTCAATACTATATGTTGTTTGATTTCTTCTCTCTGTTTTCTTTTTAGTTGTGTTTTAGGTCAAACTTTACAGGGCAAATTAGTGTCTCATTGTATAATGAATACAGAAGTTTTTTGTGACATTAGTTGCCAATGCTGTGATGTGTCAACACTCTCCCTTTCTCCACCCGGGGTTTCCTGTTTCCATTCCTCCAGTTTTCCTGTCCCTTCCTGCCTTCCCTCTATGCTTTAGGGCTGCTGTGCCCTTTTAGTCTCATATGCGTTTATTGAACTCTGAGGCTTCTTCCTCATATATGATACTGTTTGCCTCATAGACCGATCTGATCTTTGGCTGAAGGGTGGATCTTGGGAGAGGCTCCTGTACTGAGTTAAAAGAGTATTTATCCAGAATCTGTCTAACAGGTAAGCCTGGTCTGTTGGTTGTTTGTTTTCTGAATTTTGTTCTGCATTTTTCTCTCGCCCTGTCCAAGATCCTCTCCTGTCCAAGGTCCCTAGCAGAACAGACAGTGGTGGTAGCCAGGTGCTATCTAATTGTTCTGAGCTCAGTCTAGTGGAAATTGTGGTCCAGTAGTCTTTTGGACTAATCTTTCCCTTGTGTCTTTTGTTTTCTTTATTCGCTTTTTCTTCAGCTAGGAGGGAACCAGGAGATGTATCTTACATGGCTGTTTTCAGACTTTTAAGACCTCAGATACTACCTTCCACAGTCAGATAGATACAGAACATTTTATTTATAATCTGTGTTATGCCAGTAGTACTAGATGTTTCCCCCAAACCATGGTCATGAGCCCTCAGCCCAGTAACTCAGTCCCTCAGAGAGTTTGGATGTGTTTGTGAAGCTTCTATGACTTTGGTTGGTCACATTGTGCTGACTCCTCCTGTATTGTATTCTGTCTCACCCTTCACCAGAGCTACTGCTCATCTACTATTTAGTGAGTATTTTTCTCTCTCCAACCCTCCCATCCCTCATAACCACTGAAGATTATTTCTGTTTAATTTTTTTCATGTGTTTTTATAACAGATGAGTATTATATTTCATGCAACGTATCTTTTTGTGATTGACTTATTTTGCTCCACACAATGCCCTAAAGGTTCATCCATGTTGTCAGATGTTTTGTAGACTTATCATTGTTCTTTATTGCTGGGTAGTATTCTGTTGTGTATGTGTAACATAGTTTGTATTCCCGTTCATCTATTGATTAGCACTTTCGTGTTTCCATCTTTTATGCAATTGTGAATAATACTGCGATGAACTAGGGTATGTGTATAATTATTCATATGGCTGCTCTTTGCTCTAGGATACATTCCTAGGATGGGGATTGCTGGATCATAAGTTATTTCTACTTTTACCTTTTTAAAGAAGTGCCAGCTGATTATTCAAAATGGTTGTACTAATTTTACATTCCCGCCAGTACGGTGAGAGCCCCAGTCTTCCTACAGCCTCTCCAACATTTGTTATTTTCTGTTTTATTTACTTATTTTTATTAGTGCTAGTAATGCTGGGGTGAGATGGCATCTCGTTGTACTTTTGGCTTGCATTTCTCCAATGGCTAGCGACCATAAACATTTCCTTATATGTCTGCTTATCACTTAACTATTTTCTTTTGTGAAGTGTCTATCATCTCCTTTGGGTATTTTAATTAATTGAATTATCTGTCTTTTTGTTGTAGAGATGTTGGATTTTCGTATGGATTTTAAATATTAGAATTTTGTTGGATACATTGCAGTTGATTTTTTTTCCCAGCCTTTAGAATCTCTTTTTACTCTTTTGGTTAAGTCTTTAGATGAGTGTAACTATTTAATTTTTAGAAGATCCCACTTGTCATTAGATTTCTAGACTGTTACTTCCATGAGGACTGATTGTGGATACAAGTAAAATAAAATCCATGACAACTTCAATATTTTCTCCATTTATCATAAGGTCATTTATTGGTCCAGTTGTGAGGATTCATGTTTTCTTTATGTTGCAGTGTAATGCATACTGAGGGCAGGAGTCTTTGATCTTCATCTATAAATGCTTGAAGTTCTCTTTACTTTAGCAAAGCCAAGTTGTATCATCTGCATATACCAGTTGGATAATGAATCTTCTTACAGTCCTGATACCATACTCTTCTTCACACTGTCCAGCTTCTCAGGTTATTTGCTCAGCATGCAGAATGAATAAAAGTGGCATAAGGATACCCATACCTTCCTGATATTAAAACACATAGTATCCCCTTGCTGTGTTCAAGGGCTGTCTCTTGGTCTACATGCAGGCTCCTATGAGCACAATTAAGTGTTCTGGAATTCCCATTCTTTGCAATGTTGTCTGTAATCTGCAATGATCCATATAGCTGAATGTCTTTGCAGAGCCAATAAAACTCAAGAAAACATCATTCTGGTATTCTCTGCTTTTAGCCAAGATCCATCTGACATCAGCAATGTTATCCCTGGTTCCACATCCTCTTTTGAATTCAACTGGAATTTCTGGTAATTCTTTGTTGATGTACTGCTGCAGCTGTTTTTGAATTATCTTCAGTAGAATTTTACTTGTGTGTGATACTGATAATATCGTTTGGTAATTTCCATGTTCTATTGGATTGCTTTTCTTTTCAATGTGCATAGATACAGATCTCTTCCAGTCAGTTGGCCAGGTACTTATCTTTCAAATGTCTTGGCACAGTGAGCACCTCCAGCACTGCTTCCATGTGTTAAAACAGCTCAGCTGGTTTTCTGTTAGTTCCTGGAACTTCCTTTTTCACCAGCACCTTCAGTGCAGCTTGGACGTCTTCATTCAGTACCATTGGGTCTTGATCACATGCTGCCTCCTAAAAGAGCTGAATGTCAGTCAGTTCTTTCTGATACAGTGACAGGGTGTGTTCCTTCCATCTTCTTGGATGCTACCTGCGTCATTCAGTCTTTGTCCTTAGTGACTGGTGCCACTAACAGTCTTATTAGTTGCTCTTCCTTACAGTCACATGGATAGTATCTATTACTGACAGCATTATCTTTCAAGAAAGATCTTGAACTGTTCTTATTGACAATGAACGTGATGCCATTTTGTCATTCCTAGCACAGTAGACCATGTGACAGTCCAATTTAAAATGACCGGTATCAGTCTATTTCGACTGACTACTGCCTAGGAAATCAATCTTTATGAATTCCATTTCATTTTGAATAACTCTCAATTATCCTAGAATCATACTTCAGACATGTCAGCTTCCAATTATTAATGGATGTTTACAGTTGGTCTTACTCATTTGGAGTCGGTCACGTCAAATGAAGCTCCCAGTAGCTTGACTCCGTCCATGTCACTAAAGTCAACTCTCCTTCGAGGAGGCAGCTCTTTGTATTTTGAATGCCCTCCAACCTGAGAAGTTCATCTTCTAGTGCTGTACAGAATACATTCTGCTGCTACGCATAATGTTTTCACTGGCCAGGATTTTTGGAAGTATACCGGTAGGTCTATCTTGCTAGTCTGTCTTAGTCTGAAAGCTCCGCTGAAAACTATCTACCATGGCTGACACTGCTAGTATCTTGAATTCTGGTGGCATAGCTTCCAGCCTCACAGCAACACAAAAACCACCACGGTAGGACGAACTGAGAAAGCTGGAAGCAGGGACAGTACAGTCTCAGGAACTGCGAGGTGACTACCTTATCCTCACTGTTGACTGAATAACAAAACCCCGTGTGGAATATGGAAACAAGCAGACAGAGGCACAGGGAGGTAATATCTGGGCTTCTGATTACTTTTTGCTTCTTGGTCCTGTGAAGCACTCCTTTTCTGTGGAAACTAACTGAATTTGTGTTTGGACTGGGAACCATAGAGTTCTGCCTGTTAGAACTATGTTTAAAAGTCAGGAGTTGAAAAGCAACTTAATTATCTTCTTTGCATCTAAAAATACATATCCCTTTGCTAATTAGGAGGAAAGATTTCAACCGGATTTCTCTTCTTTGCCTAGACATTTCTTCCTCTAAGAGCTGTGCAAATCTTAGATTAAGGTTTGAGTCTTTCTGGGGGTAGAAAATGACCCAGCAAGGATTGGGGAAGTAAAAGAAGGATTAGAATCTTGAACTGATGGATCTCACCACAGTATTTTCTGCCTCACTACAGACCATGTACACACAGAGCATGATTTTATAGTATAAGAGTGAGAGGGAAGCTCTCTACCATTTCTTCAATCAGTAAAGAAAACTAATTATCTGTTTCCCCTCTTCCAAAAAACCTGTGGGATCCTTTTGCTGACAATTTCAGCCTGGATTTAGAGCATCCCAGTCCCCTTGAAGATAGAAAACCAAAAAACTCATTGCTCTCAAGTCCAGTGCAACTCACAGTGACCCTGTAGGACAGGGTAGAACTGCCCCACAGAGTTTCCAAGGAGCACCAGGGAGACTTGAATCACTGAGCTTTAGGTTAGTCGCAAGAGCAGGTAACCACTACACCACCTGAGTTTCCTGGAAGACAGAAGGAAAGTCATATGTACTCTGCCACCTGGAAGACACGAGATAATAAAGAAAACTGATGAACAGATATTTGTGAGCGACATATGGAGGCAAAGAGACTGTGCATTAGCTGCAGAGTGTAAATCACTTTGGCGAGAAAGCACTTCTGAATCTACTTTGTCATTCTTGATTTCAGGAACTGAAGCGAAAGTGTTCTTCTTTCTCAGCTAGCAGACAAAATAATTAACACAGAGTTTACATGCACTGAGAAAGTGCCGTATTCAGAAAAAGCCTGTGTATAAACCCTGTGGCCAAGCAGTTTGCTGCCAGAAATAGAACCACGAGCATCAGTTTGATTGGAAATGTGCTGTGTGGAGTGAAGGTAACTCAGGCTTGGTTGGAAATCAGCTCAGCATTTTCCACATTCACACATTAGGCCTGATTCCTTGGGGTGTCTCATCAGGATGGACTGGGAGATGGGATGGGCTGTCGATACAATATCCCCAAAGAAAGAAGTACATTAAGAAGTACTTATGTAAAGATTTAAAGTGTTTCATTAAATGCTGTCTCTTCTAAATTCATCTTAATGCTAAATATTTTAAGCTCATTATACCTTTGCTTGCCTTTTTGAACTGCAAAGGACCCAGGGCTGACACAGTTGACTCTTACTTACTTCAAATGGCAGAGAAAGAGGATTCTCAGAAAGGTTAAGAGTCTGGGCCCGTGTCAGCAGGCAGCACAGAACGGGAAAGTGTATCAAAGGCAACACTCCTGGCTCTTAATTAGTGCTCCTTCCACCGCTCTGTGCTTTCCATCCCGTCTGCAAGAGTTCCAGCGTGGTAATGGGAATAGTGTCACACATGAGAAGAACCACAGTCTACAGGAATATTGACTTCCCACTTGCTAGCAGGCAGTTTTCCTTTCCAAAGGGGGACTACCAGCCTTCTTTTTGAACGCTATTCACAAGGTGTAAATATCTGAACTCCAGCCAACTGCAAAGTTGAGAGAATTCCCTAGGCAATCAAAAGAGATGGGACAAGTCAAATTAGGTGACTTCATGCACAAATTTCACCCTGTGCAGACTAAATATCTTGATCATCCTTAAAGAGGGGATTAGGGGTGTGTGGGGAGGTGGGGAGTCAGGCTTTCTGTCACCACAGTTGAGCTGCTGCTCCATTACTGAATCGATACTCCAGCTAGCAAATTCTCCTTCTGGAACAGCATCACTCTACAAATTAAAACTGTTTGGCGGAGAAGCAGGAAGTGGTAATTCTGGGAAACTTGGGGAAAATAATGACTTCAAAACACAATGTATTGAAAAGACAGAACCAGAGTGGAGGGAGGAGGGAGAAGTCCAGTCGGGGGAGCAGCGGGTCTACTGATGAGGTTGCCTTTTTATTATTTAAGTAAAAGACACAAGCATTTTACTTTCAAGACAGGGGATAAAATGATCAAACAGATCTTTTTCCCCCAAATAAGTCCTGTTAAGCTACATTTTCAAGGTCAGTAATGTTCCATTTGTAGGTGCTTCTTAGAAAATCGATTTGGCTTATCTGTTTTTGCCTCCTTCCTATATATCTCAACAGCTGTAACAGATTCGGGGAAATAGATGACCCAGTCACAAATGCCCAGTTTTCTAAGGGCCTTAGATCTTAGGGACTAAGATCTTTAAATTGATCTTAAACTTCACAAACCGAAAAGAGCATTTGTGAACTCAGGAGGACGGATCATCAGAGGTGGCCAACACAAATACACATTCACTGAGAGACCTAAACTAATAGATAAGAACGCAGAACCCTGTTCCACAGCTGATCCGTTGTGGGGCGTTTAAGTGGTTACAGGAAATCGCTGTTCAGTTAATGCCACACGATCGTCAGTGTTTTCCAAGAAATTCTACGTGTCTTACTTTTTGTGTGGTTTTAGTTTCTGCTCCCTTAATTGCGAAGCTCTTTTCGGTGTTGAGGGGAGAAACAAAGAACAGCCTGAGGTTTTCCACTTAGTCTGTGCCTCAAGGCAATCTTACTATTTACTAATGTTTTTAAGAGTGAACTCATGTCAATTTTTCTCTAAGTTCTTGGTCTCTGGGGAGGAAACACGCACGTCTGCATGGTGCTTGCTGTTAGTGGGATTATGGGCTACCGATGAATATGCTGAAACTAAGTTCTCCATGTGATTTGTGGTGTAAATAAAAACCATTGCTATGAAGAAAGAGCAATCCCTTCCATTACGGCTGAGTGGCCTTTGTGGGACATGCCTCTTTTTAAATCTCCAGCTGCCACCTACTGATAAGGGCTATTTTAAAAATTAAAGGCAGGTAAAGAGAAAGCAGCACTGGAGTTGGATTTTGCTGTAACCTTCTGATATATAACATTAACCGAAATTTTTAAAAAGTAAAACAAGGATACATGCATGTGGCTTAGACTTAACACGGTTCTAAGTCCAGTGGCTAGCACTGACAGGTAGGAGAGATGGCTGCAGATTCTTTGTTATTTCTCCCATGAGGAGGTGGATCCTCGGATGCTCTGCTATTGAATGTGGGGGTGCTCTGTGACAGTCTTGACCAATCAAATGTGGGAAAAGTGCCACTGTGATAGTTTCTCACTTCAGCCTTTAAGAAACTGCCAGCTTCTCTATCCTTGCTTAGAACACTCACTTGGGAACCTTGAGTCTCCATCTGCGAAATATGATTAGCTGAGGTAGACTGTTCAAGAAGTCACATGCTGGATTCTAATCAACAGGCCCAGTTTTTCAACTACCCCTACCATTCACAAAACACGTGAGTGAAGCCACTTGATAAACCTTACCAAGTGATTTTAGTTACTTAGCAAAAAAGGCAGAAGTGTTTCATGAACTCTGCCCAAGTTGTTGATCCACAAAGTTGCAAGACCTCACAAAACAAGCTGTTTTGTAAAGTCACTGAGTTTAAGAGTCACTAGGTTAGGCCTAAGTAGTTGTTTAATGCCAGCAAATTCAGGGGTGGGCATCAGAACAGACAGTATATAGGCTTTTTATATTGATTAACGTATTTAATCCTCACAACAATCTAATTACGTAGGTACAACTTTTATCCATTTTAGAAATAAATCTCAAGAAATTGAGGATTAATGAGATTAAGTAATTTACAACCACACAGCTAGCAAAGGGCAGAATGAAGATTGAAGCTTGGGAACTCCGTTGCCAGAATCTATACTCTTAGTCACAATATTTTTTTCATCTATTTAAATAAATAAATGCCCCGATCTGAATATTCACAAAGTGCTGAAAAACTTGTAAAGCACTCTAATCGGTGTCATGAATCTGTAAGTCATAACCACAGATGTTAACCCAGCAACTGAATATAATAAAAAAGAAACATTCCTTGAGCCCTTAATCCAAAGTCCACTACCTTCTGAAACTCTCACCTCCTGTCCAGTTCTATGTCACCACTCCAATTATTTCCTTTAAAATACTTAGCTCTGTATGAAATCACTTTTCCTTCCTTAGTTGCTGACCAACTGTCTCCCCCTTGGAAATGTGAGTTCTGGGCTGCTGATCTGGTGTGGTCTGGACAGTCTTGTATCACCGGCTTCTGCGTTAGGCAGGACATTCAATAAGTAGTCACTAACTGAACACCGAATCACTCTCGTAATCTTCCTAGGCTAGGGTATTAGCACTAAAGCTCTAGAAATATCCAGACTTATAAAATGAAAATGTTGAGAGAAAGGTCTTAGAGGAGACCTCCAGGCCCATTTTGTCCCTTTCGACGAAATGCATGCCATTTTAGTTACATGGCAAGATTTCTTAGCCTGAGGCCAGTGGATGAGTTTCGTATGATCTAAACCCTTTAAAATTGTATTCAGAAGGTCTGAATATGGATTTATATGCATTTGTCTTGGGATAGAGGCCATAATTTTATCATATTGTCAAAAGAATCCTTAACTGGATAAATATAAAAACAATTTTAAAAAGTCTCTCAACCTTATTCTTTTTCACTGCGATCCAACAAAAAAAAAAATACATTTTTCATAAGGATCCCATATGTGAGCTCACACACACATTGAGAAAACACATAGGTTTCATGAAACAATATTTCCTTTAATTTCACACAGTGCACTCTAATGTGTTCTGTCTTACTTTATTCTATTTCACATTTTAAGTGCTGGTCTTAACCCACTAAATTGATTTTACAACTTCCTAATGGATAACATGATTCTAAAGACAATTCGATCACATTTTTATGAATTCTAGCTCTCTCATATATGAGACATGAGAATCAGGCAAGAGAGGTAGCATCTGGGCAGGCAGGTGGAGTCATATTTGAGGGCAGAGATGGGCTTGTGGGCCCCTCAGTCTCACCGTGCAGAAAAGCAGTTGCCCGCTTCCCGCTGGGTCAGTCCCACTTTGATGAAACGGATTTCCAGGAGAGTAGTACAAGGTAGGACTCTGAGAACATAGATCTACTCATCCATTTGTGGGCCTACAGGCTTCTGTGGGGACTGAGTGAGGAGCGTGAGAAGTATAGTAGTTTGATCTTTCACAAAGGAGTTCTTTGAGAGCACGTCCTGTGGTGAATCTACAAATTATCTACAGAACTTCACACAGCATCCTGTGGGTATGCTGAATAGGGTGGCAACCAGCACAAGGGAAAGATCAGTGAACTCGAAATGAAAAGAGGTAGGTAGGCTCCAGTGCTGCTTCTGCCACTTGGGTAAGTGACACAAACTCTTTCAGCTTCAACTGACTTTTCTCTAAAATGTTAAAAATAAAGGAATTCTGGCCACCTGACAGGGTTATGATGTAGAAGAAGTGAAATAATGACTGATAGATCCGGACATTGTCTATTATTTTCCCCATAAACTAGTTTCCAAGTAGTTGAGAAATCCAAATAATATTGCAGCTTTGTGCAAATCGTCCATATTCATTCAATAATTGTGGTTATAATCCTGGCTTTTTTCAAATGAATTATTGTACAGCCTTCAAAATCTGCATTTCAAGCATTTTATTCACTGACTTTCACTTCTGTTCCATGCAAATCACTCACACCCTCTTCTTAAGAGAGGATGAACTTTACTCCCTCAAAATCTTGCTAGCCACTATCAGCAGTTTGGGGTAGTGGGAAGAGGAGTTATTTAATGAAATGGAATTAAGGCTGTGGAGAAAAGAGTTAGTGATATAGAGGCAGCTTTGACATGGTGGAGACATCTGGACTTTGGAAACAGAAAACACTACTGTTTGAACCTCGGGCCTCTAATACACTAGCTATGTAACTTTAAACATGTAATAATTAAATATGTTCAGATATTCTTTGTAAATTTTATGAGTATTTCTTTTATCTCAGCATAGAGGTAGGAGGGCTTTATTTTAAACAAGGCACGGCAAAGCAGTTACAGATACTTGGAAAAAGGCTAAATATCTGCAGTGAGAAAATGAGTAGCATCTTCCTATCATTAGATTAAATGTCCTCTGTTTGGAAAAAACCTTCTGTGATGGTTTCACTGTATGTGTCAGCGCTGCTGGGCTGTGGTGCCCAGTTGTTGTGACACTAGTTAGTTACTGTTAGACGTAGCTGTGGTGGTACAGTGGTTCAGAGCTCAGCTGGCTACCAGAAGGTCAGCAGTTTAAATCCACCATCCACTCCTTGGAAATCCTACAGGGAGGTTCTACTCTATCCTGCAGGGTCACTATGAGTTGGGATAGGTTTTGATTTTGATTTGGGTTTAGTTGCTGCTATGAAGTATGTGGAAACCCTGGTGACATAGTGGTTAAGTGCTATGGCTGCTAATCTGAAGGTAGGCAGTTGAAATCCTCCAGATTCTCCTTAGAAATTCTGTGGGCAGTTCTACTCTGCCTATGAGTCAGAATGGACTTGATGGCAGTAGTATTTTTTTTTTTAATGAAGTATTTGAATGTAATTAAATGAGTTTGCCTCAGGTAAAACAGTTTAAATTCTTTTTTCTTTTCTTTTTTCTTTTTATTTTTTTGACAAATAATGTTTCATCAGAGAACTATAAAGAGCAGAGGAAACACTGGTGGTGTAGTGATTAAGTGCTACAGCAGTTTGACCAAAAGGTCAGCAGTTTGAATCCACCAGGCACTCCTTAGATGCTCACTGGGGCAATTCTAGTCTGTCCTATTGGGTTGCCATGAGTCAGAACCCACTGGACGGCAATGGGTATTTCTGGTTAAAGGGGGAGTAGGAGAAGCCAGCCAAGTTCTGGAAAGTGCTTCAGGTAGCTTGGTGGAAACAGTATATGTGAAGGAAAGGCAAGTATGACATGTTCTAGAATGGAAGGACTGTCATGAGCGTGGAGAGAAGTGAGCAAGAACAGGCTGGGAAAAAAAATGAGGCTAGAGAAGTAGATGGGGTCAGAATAGTCCAGGTATTAGAGGTCAGCTCCCACTGAACTTTGCAGACCAGGATTTTACACCAAGGAGCAACATGAATCAATATGCATTTTTAAAAGGTAATTCTGGCTATTGTGTCAGAAATGAACTGGATAGAAGCCAGAACAGAAAGGAGAATAGTTACTGCAAGAGGCCAAGCGAAGGAAGACAGTGACTTGAACCAGTACGTTGACCTTGATTATGAAGCTAAGAGGACTCTCTGAGATGTATCCTGGAGGTGGAATCAATAGGTCTGGGTGACAATGTGAGCGTGAGGTAAAGGGTTGCCACACTTAACAGTAAAATGGGGTCAGGGAGAGGAGTAAAACCATCCAAGGCAGAGATTCAAGGTGTGAATTAAATAAGATAATTCATATATGATGCACAGAGAAAGTAATGTGTATAAGCTGTCATTAATGCAAGCGCACATGTAATAGGAACATTTAATCCATTTGTAGTCTTCTAAATTGCCCATAATGTCTCTTTATCCTGGTTCAGAATTGAAGACTATTAGTGGCTAATTTTGAACAATCAACACCTTCCTTAACCACACATGGGTCGGTGAAAGTACTGTCAGTCCTGACTTACTCGGGAGGGCTGCACGATAGCTCTGCAGCGTCTCGAAATCAACTACAAACAGGAGGGCAATTGCTTAGGTTTCTAAACACCCGCCAGGGTACCCAAGTGATGACAGAATAAGGAAAGATAGGAGTTTGCTTTAGAGAAGCGCCTCCACAGAAGCCATACAGAGCAACCATTAAGTGGGCACGCTGGTTTGAACAAACGCAACTGAGTTTTCGGTAACATAAATCTTGCCTTTACATCTTGTGATAATGATTCTGTGAAAGAGAAACATAAGGTTTTCTGGGTTTTTTTTTTTTTTTTTTTTTGGTCTGTTTGTTTACAAGGCGAACACTTGACCTTCTGTAAAGATGCCTTTATCTTAACAAGACCATGTGAGTGGTAGGAGATGTGGTCAGAGAAACCAATGAGTGCTATTTAAATGTTGAGAAAAGTGCACACTGCAAAAGGGTTACACAAGATGCAGATGCAGAAATCTCTCCAGGTGATACTCCCAAAGCAGTAGACCCTCACCTTAAAACCGGAAAACGCTAGTTGTTTGCTCAAGCTAAAGAAGCATTGAGGGATAATTCTTTTTCCCCCTCAAGGGTCTTTCTCCTTGTCAGTACAATTGTGTTGAAGGTTTCAGCAACGAGCAAGAAAGAATGCATACTTACCACAGAAGAGTCTGGATGCGGAGCATGATAGACACAATTTTTCAAGGTCTCTGGCGAACAGTGCTGCAAATATGTCATTAACCCTGACCACAGAAATCTCAGCAGGACTCTCCAGGAAGCTAAACAGATTCACTGAGTTACCCATCTCTGTCTCCTGGTTTTCATCGATTTCTTTTCAGATTTTCTGCAACAACTAATTGGTTATTATTTACAGTATCCTTCAGGGTGAATCGAGGTTATTATGCCTGGTGTGGTTCAATATCACAGAATTAGCTCAATGACTTTTCAATCTACTTACTGTGTTCCTTGAACTGCAAAGATGTCTTATTGTCATGGTTGCAGGTTTGCAACTGACTTAAAAAATGTCTTTGTGCTAGTGATGTTTTTCTTCTCGAAAATTTATATATCTCCTGCTAGCCTAGCTTAAGAGGGTTAGACACTTAATACCTTTGTTGCTGTTTTTAAGTGCCATTGAGTCAATTTCCAATCGTAGTAACCCCATATGACAGAGTAGAACTGCCACGTACGGTTTTCCAGGCTGCAAACATTGTGGCAACAGAATGCCAGGTCCTTTTCTCACACAACCACTGGGTGAGTTCAAACTATGAATTTTCTCGTTAGTAGCTCAGCACTTAACATCTGTGCCACCAGGGCTCCCAGCTTAATATTTTTGGAGTTGAGAAATAGACCACCCCCTGACTGTTGTCCTAGTGCCCCTTACATAGCTTATTGGTGCCCCGGACTCTCATGTCACCTTCTGCAATAGAGAAGGGGCCGAGAGGTCTAACTGAGAGGGACAAGTGATCCTCACATTGGGACAATGACTGCCTCCACGTTATACTGCTGAGTGTGTACCCACAACTAAATGTCCCTTATTACAAATACTGTGAACATCTATTTTCTCTAAAGCAAACTCCCTAACCCATTGCCTTCAAGTGGATTCTGACTCACAGTGACTGTATGGGAATAGAGTTTCCAAGGAATGCCTGGTGGATTTGAACTGCCAGCCTTTCAGTTAACAGCCATAGCACTTAACCACTATGCAATCAGGGTTTCCAAATTCCTTAAAGGAGTTTGTTATTCATTTCTATGTACTTTTTGTGCCTGTCATGATGTGTGCTTTCAAAAATATAGGAATGGATGTACTGGATCAGTTTAGAACAGGAGTATTGTGCACAGCTGGCTTTCTCCTTCCCACCCCCCACCCCTCAGTAAAACGGCTGCTAACCTGGTTGCTATTTTTCAGTTGCTCTCAGCTGACAGCGGCAAAAATCCAGGTCAGTGTGAAGAAAACTGAGAATGTGTTTCTCTTGTTCCCAGGCTTCTGGGTCCTTGCCACAAGAGAGAGTGGCAGGAAACCAGAAACGGAGGCCAGACAGCATGAGCAGGACAAGTCCTTGCCTTGTAAAAAAGAGTCCCACAACTACAACTTACTCTAAGCAAGAATGTTAGTACTAAAGAAACAGCTTGGATTCATTCACAATTTTGAGATATTCTGGCAAAACTATCATAGATCGAGAAGTCAAGTAGAAATTGGAGAAAAATTGAAATACTTGAAGTTCATCTTATTGTATTTTAAACATACTGCTATGCAATTTCTGCTTGTTAGTTTTTTTTTTTAATTTAGATTTAGAAACTTTTAAAAATCAAGAATTATACAGGAATGACTCAGGATTTTTGTTTTGCTCTGTACCAACAGAGTTAAGCTGAAAGACTGTGGGATAGCATGGTTGGTCGGTTGCCTGTCCTACAGCAAAGAAGCCACGTGGCAAGCCAACAACCAACAACTAGAGAAGAGCAGGGCCATGCCAGCCCCAAGGTCAAGGGCCAGTTCTCATGATGGTAGCAAGGTGAAAGCATAAGACTTCCATGCCTCTTACTGAGAAAAGTAAAGATGTGGTTACCCAAGTGCATGCCTTAGACTTAATAGTTTTGTTGTGGCTGTAGTTGATTTTGTTATTATTACAAATACAAACACAAATCGCACATACATTCAGACACCCACACACAAACCACACTGATCAAGGCCAGAAATATTAGATATGCAAGTAACAGTTATAGCGTATGTTCCCACTGACACTATTTATGTATACCCACTGCTCTCGAGTTGATCTCAGCTCATAACCACTCTGTAGGACAGAGTAGACCTGCCCCACGGGGTCTCCAAGGAGCATGTGGTGGATTTGAACTGCCAGCCTTTTGGGAGGCAGCCAAAGATGTTAACTATTGTACCACCAAGGCTCCAAATTGTACCATTTACATAACCAGTACACAATGGTTCTTCTTAATACAATCCTGCTTCTCAGACTATTTGCTTGGCATACAGATTGAATAGGCATGGTCAAAGGATACAACCTGGATGTTTAACTTTCCTGACTTTAAATCAGGCAGTGTCCTCTTGTTCTGTTTGCCCAACTGCTTCTTGATCATGTACAGATTCCCACCCATGAATACGATTAGATGTTTTGGAATTCCCATTCTCTGCAATGCTATCCACACAGTTGAATGCCTTTGCAGTCAATGAAACATAGGTAAACATCTTTCTGGCATTCTCTGCTTTCAGCCAAGATCCATCTGACATCAGCAATGATATCCCAGGTTCCATGTCCTCTTTTGAATCCAGCTTGAATTTCTGGAAGATCCTTATAAATATACCGTTGCAGTCAAGACATCGGGACTTAGGGACAACTCATTAACAACCTGCATTGTATAGACAACACAACTTTGCTTGATGGAAGTGAAGAGTTGAAACACTTTTTGATCTTATTGATGAAGATCAAAGACCACAGCCTCCAGTATGGATTGCACCTCAATATCAAGAAAACAAAAGTCCTCATAAATGGACCAATAAGCAACATAATGGTAAATGGAGAAAGGATTGAGATTGCCAAGGATTTCATTTTACTTGGTTCCACAATTAATGCCCATGGAAGCATCAGTCAGGAAATCAAAAGACCCATCACATTGGAAAAATCTGCTGTGCAGGACCTCTTTAAAGTAGTGAAAAGTAAAGATGTCACTTTGAAGACTAGGGTGTGCCTGACTCCAGACATGGTATCTTCAGTCACATCATATGCATCAAAAGCTGGACAATAAATAAGGAAGACAGAAGAAGAAATGATGCCTTTGAATTGTGGAGTTGGAGAAGAATATTGAAGGTGCCAAGGACAGGCAAAAGAACAAACAGATCTGGAAGAAGTACAACCAGAGCGCTCCTTGGAAACAAGGATGGTGAGACTGAATCTTACATACCTTGGATGTGTTGTCAGGAAGGATCAATAACAGGAAAAGGACATCATGTTTGGTAAGGTAGAGGGTCAGGGGAAAAGAAGACCCTCAAGAAAATGGATTTACACAGCAGCTGCAACAATGGACTTAAGCTTAAAAATGATTGTGGGCATGGCAAAGGACCCGGCAGTGTTTTGTTCTGTGGGGCATAGTGTTGCTGTCAGTAATGACAACTAACAACAACAACAAAAACACAATAGATCAGATTTGAGTATCAAATTTGGATTGGTGAGCTATAATAGTGGGCTACTAAGTACCCAAAGATAATTTGAATCACATTCTAATCAGCTTCTTTTTTTGATTCACTTTCTTTTGTCTTCTCTTGTTAATTTGTGTTTCTTAGTCCTTTTGTATGGTCTTGAGTCCTGCCGTTGATACTGTGTGGGCACAATTTAAGCCTAACAGTGAAACACACAGTTATAACGATAGTCAGTGAGGACAGGGAACCATCATCTCTACGAACATCTAGCTCAACTGGTGTAACATAGTTTATGAAGAAAATGTTCTACCTCCTAATCTGGTGAGTAATATCTAGGATCTTAAAAGTTTATGAGTGGCCACAGAAGATACTCCACTAGGGAGAAGGAAGAAAACCAAAGAAACAAGGGAAATATCAGCCTAAAAGGTGAATGGACCACCACTACCACAGCATCTACCTGAATGAATTCAGCCCAAGTAGATGGTGCCTGGCTACCGTTACTGACTGCTCTGACAAAGATCGTGGTAGAGAGTACTAGGCAGAGCTGGAGAAAAACAGAATAAAATTCTAACTCTCACACACACAAAAAGACCTAACTTACTGATTTGACAGAGACTAGGGAAACTCCAAGAATATGACCCCCGGACACCGTTTTAACTCAGTACTGAAGTCACTCCTCGGTTTCAACCTTCAGACAAAGGTTAAAGAGACCATGACACAAAAAGAGATACATGCCACACTAGCTCAGGAGCAGGGACAAGAAGACAGGAGCCGACAGGAACGGTGGTAACAGGGAACCCAAGGTGAAACAGGGAGTGCTGACATGTCATGGAGTTGGCAACCAAGGTCACAAAACAGTATGTGTAATAATTGTTTAATGAGAAACTAATTTGCTCTGTAACTTTCCATCTAAAGTACAATAAAAATTAAATTTTAAAAAATTAATAAGAAAACTTACACAGAATGGTTTACTTGAGGAACACTGGACTCAAATTCAAAGAACCTGTGCACTAGTTCTGAAATGAGGAAAACACTGTCAGCTTAAAAATTCCAGGTTAGTAACCATTTCATGGAGGTGGAGAAAAGGAGAAAGATAGCTATATATGGTGCCCCAAACCAGACCCACCGATGTCAAATTGATTCTGACTCACGGAGACCCTATAGGTCAGAGCAGAAGGGTCCCAGAAAGTTTCCAAGGAGTGTCTGATGGATTTGAACTGCAGACCTTTCCATTAGCAGAGACAGCACTTAACCATGACGTCACTTGGGTTTCCACCATGCATGGTGTTCCTACTTTAAACACATCCCATTTAGACCATTGCACATTTTCCTAAGTGTTCAAGTGACCATCCACACTGGCTAGCTCACTTATCAGTGAAGTCATCTGGTCCACCTGGGACATGCAGCCCTATGGTTTTGTAACAGTAACACCCAAAATCATCACTGCTGAGTGTCCTTTTAGTGATGTTTCAAGGAGAATATCACGGTTTCCATGTTTCTACACAGTGGACAATTTATTTTCCCTTTGCATGCCAACCAGGAAATGTCTATTCCTGCCAAAGGAGGTGTCAAGTGCCTCCTCTGCACCCTACCCTCCAATTGTCACTGAGCTGGCTGCTGCCACATCTATAAATGGACTAAAAGTCTCTTCCCTGCCCACCGCATGGTTGTAGAATCAAATGAGATCACGTGTATGAAAGCTCCTTACAAACTATGTAGTGCTATAAAACATCCTTAAATGCATATTCAAATACAAGTATGAACTTGTATTTGAGTAAAATTAAAGTGATAACATGAGACAATTAGTTGGAAGTGTAAAAATAAAAGCTAGAAAATCGTCAGCAGGAACTAGATCAAGACAGCCATCCTTCCTAACAGAATGGTGATAATTTCAGCAACGAGAATCTCTAACGGAGTCCTGTTTATGTTGCTGCTGAAGTATGGCATTTTGAATCTTACATGATAGTTGATCTATTGTGAATTTAGTACCCGATGGCAAACACCATACAGGCTAAGCTAATTTTGAGAAACCGTCATACTGCTTTCCTCCGACCCCCAAATCTCTGCACATGCTTTATGCTTCCTTTCTTGTTAATCTGTATGGTCCTCAAGATTACAAGGAGTGGAGTATCGAGCATAAATCAATAATGACTATTCTTGCCAAAAAAAAAAAAAAATTGGAATGCTGCTAATGTGAGTAACACATATAAAAACAAGTCAGGTGATTTTTCTACTCTACTTCATATTTAAAATCTCCAAGCATTCATGTTTGGAATTTTCTTTGTTAAAGAACACCAAGGAACGGGAAGGAATACAGAGGAAAGCCACCAAAATAAAAAGTTGTAAATAAAGAAGGGTTGAGAGAATGAAGTGTTCTTCTTTCTAAGACAAGTGAAACAGTTTGGATGGTACAAGGTCAAGGAAAGATAGATAGTAAATATCAGAACAATTTTACATAGCAGAGAAAAATAAAATATCGTACTTCATAATTCCAAGTGGTAAGACCTCTTGTAACAAAAGGAAAACACACAGAGAAATGCCAATTATCCAGTTCTATTTCTGTGGGAAAATGACTTAGTTTTCAAGAGTCTGCTAGAAGATCATAATTGTAATCATCCATCCACAATGCCAGTTTGCTTGAGATGCTTAAGTTTCCTCCATTCTTTTCTTTTCCCATGAATTGCAGAAATAAAGATGCAAATATCCTCTGTATCATCCCTCAACACTTATGAAATACTCAAGTGTAAGAAATGTAAAATAAAGCTAGACATTACAGAATAAACAATTTGTATTTTAGTGCTAAATAATTCAAAATCTCATAGAAATGCAACCTCTGTGGTGTTGTAAATAGTAACACCCAAAACCACCACTGCTAGGACACTATTTAATGATGTTTCCTAGAAAATATCATGCCTTCCACATTTCTGCACTGGGTAATTTATTTTTATATTTGGACTCCAGGCAGAAATAAGAAAAAAATTAAAACGCTCCCTGAACCACTACTTTCCCTTTGCTGTTGAGGTTGCTGCTGCCACCGAAATTTACCCAGGAGAAGAGAGATCCGGATGGAAGACTCAGACACAGAGAAAGCAGCCCACTGCATCACTGGCCCATAGACATCATTCAATGAGTTTTGGGGCAAACTCAAGTCTTTTGAACGAGAGCAGTTGAGAAAGATTTGGTACTTCACATACTCTGATTAAATGCATAAACATAAATGATTTTTCTTAACAAAGGAAGCAACTGGCATGAAAACCACTTTAAGCCAAAGCAAACTCATTGCCATCAATTCTGACTCATACGAGATAAGAGAAATGCAAGCATCACAGGAGAAGAATCCAGACTAGGACAGATGTATTTCCTCCGCAGGATTAGGATTACTGTGTCTTCCTCAGAGAGAAAAGTCAGGATATAATGGGGCTGATGCTTCATTTTTTTAAAAGTGCTTCTAAGCAGTATAAGACTAGGGGAAGGAAGTGTCCTAAATATAAGGGGTGTTGATCATAAACCGCCAAGAAATATTAAAAAGTGAAATGCCAAAGGTACTCTCAATAAAACCACCAGCAAAACAGGCATGACTGCATGTACCTAATACAGAGTGAGTGTCACTAATAGTTTAGAAAGTTCAGTTAATGTAGCAAATCTTAGATAAGTGTTTCTTCATGGATTAAAGTTTGAGAGATAAAACTGCTATCACTTACAGATAATTTAATTCTATGCCTGAAGTATCCAAAACAGATAAAAAAAAAAAAACAATTTCAGTACTAATGAGTTCTGTGAAGTAACTTTATATAAGCAAATATATAAAAATCAAGTTTTCCTTTTAATACAAAAAAAAAAAAGGAAAAGCTGAAAACTGCAATGGAAACAAAGTCCCATCTATCTTACAGCACAGTCTAGGCATGAATTTAACAAAAAAGGATGATGACCAGTAGCAAAAAGCCTGTACAGCATTACTAAAAGACATTCAGAAAGAGACAACATTTTCCTACAAGGAAAGACATAATCCCATTTGAAGATCAATCCTTTCCCAAATATTCAATAAATCTGATATTATTCTAAACAGAAGCTTGACTTTTTTTTCCTTTCCTAAATCTTATATGTGTATTCAAAAGCTACTGAAATTTTAAGAAAAAAATAATGAAAAGGGACGTGGCCTGATACATATTACAATTTATTTCCTTGTACTGTAAATATGAAAGTGTGGTATGGTTTAAAAAAAAAAAACAGAGAAATAGGCCCGTGAGCTAGAGTGAGCTCAGAAACTAGTGGAGGTACGTACTAGAATCCGTATATGATAGAGTCAACATTTCATTCACATCAGTAGGGAAAAGGTAGTTTACATAGTAAGTCGTTTTAAGACAACTAGTTGTCACCTGTGCAAATGTTAAAGTGTGGCATCACAGCTATACTGTCTGTCATAAAGGACAGACAGTTAAAAATGTAAAGTGAAAACCAACTGCATTCACACTGAAAAGAAACATAGCAATTGTATTTTTTATAAGTAAAATAAAAGAATAATAGTGTTCTGACAGTCTTCATGTCAGTTTGGCAAAACGAAAAAGATCAAGTTGATTTAAAAGTGGAGACACAAGCATGTAGCTTACAATGCTGATGGAAATATAAAAAACACCATTTCCATTAAAAAAAACCTGGAGACAGTCAAAAAGTTTTGGGGATAAAAAATTTGGAAAGATACAATCACAAAATAATTTTTGATGGTGACAGTAGAATTAAAGTAAAAGGAGGGTTTCGTATTAATGATCAAAAATAATAAAACTTTTTAGTGATTTTAAAACTTTGTGTATAGTAAAATTCTATGTGTCTAGGAAGTGTAGACTCAGTTATTACAGAAAAATATTTTGACTACTTTTTGAAATCTGAGGAAACCCTGGTGGTGTACTAGATTAAGTGTTACATCTGCTAACCAAAAGGTCAGCAGTTCAAACCTACCAGGTGCTCCTTGGAAACTCTATGGGGCAGTTCTATTCTGACCTATAGTGTCACTAATCTACTCAACAGCAGTAAATTTTGGGTTTTTTTTTTTTTTTGAAATCTGAAGGTAAAGAACTCTGCAATCATTCTTCCAGATTGTTACCTAGATCGGGTAAACCTTTCCTGATTATTGGAATCACTACTCTACTGTCCAAAAGAAGCAAAGCCTAATAAGTAGAACCCTCTGCAAAATTCTACCTTGGTGAGAGTTACCCTGTTTTATAGACTGTCGCTAAACAAGCTCATCACCAGCGTCATAAATCAGCTCTACTTATTTTAGTTTAAAAAAGGTGACCATGATAACACACACAAAGAATTTGCTTTACCGCACTGTGCTCACTTTTGTGCCTGTTTGTTTAGTTTGGTGACAGTCTCCAAATAGATGCAATAGGAGAACTCAGGACACATCACCGAGAAGTGGACTCCTACAGGAATTATCTAGATGATTCCGGGAGATCTTCTCCTTACCGTCCTGGGCATTTAGTCCAAATGATTGATTTGTTAATATACTCTAACCATCTCCTAGTTTGTTTCAAGTCTCACAGCTGTAGTTTTACCTTAAATAAGGATGAAAATCTCATCTTCTTTTTAGATAACCACCAGTCACATGCAGACAAAGGAACAATGAAAAGGGTTTGTGCCGTGGATTTGGTTGTGTCCCCAAAAACATCGGTAGTAATTTCGCTGGGCCATAACTTCCCATGTTCTGTGATCGCCCTCCGTTTTGTGATTTTCTGATGCTGTAAATCCTAATCTCTGCTTGTGGTTAATAGACTAGGTTAATGTAAAGAGAATTAGGGTGGGATTGTAAAACCCTTCCTAAGGTCACCTCCGTGCCCCAGTATAAAGAGAATTTCTTTAGAATGTGGCCTGCACCACATTTTATTCCTTCATCCTACAAGAGAGAAAAGGAAAGGGAAGCAAGCAGACCGTTGGGAATGTCATATTATCAAGAAGGTGGCAATGGGAGGAGAGCATGTCCTTCACAGCAGAGGTTCCTGCGCCAAGATGCTCCCTGACCAAAGACTGATGTAACACAAGGACTTTCCTCCAGAGCCAACAGAGGGAAAGCCTTCCCCTGGAGCGGATACCCTGAATTCAGACTTGTAGCTACTGGACTGTGTAAGAATAAACTTTTCTTGGTTAAAGCCATCCACTCGTGGTATTTCTGTTAGAGCAATACTAGACGATGGAAACAGTTTCCTTGCAGATGCAGCTAAGAAGAAGGTGGGAATTTTCATGGTGTGCTTATTCTAAAGGGCAAGCACAGCAGGTAGCACTCCAGATCATTCTACCTGACACTTTCACAATTGCTAATATTTCCTTCAAATTGCATTTTAGAATCCACAAATAAAAATTGAATATCCTCCTTGATGCTGAAGTAGAGGAATACCATCATTTCCTAGGTCTATTTGTTGAGAACAAAAGCCAAGCTGCTGGAGAAAGGCAGAAGGTGCTGAGATGCAGGAGTCAGAGGGAGCTGAGACAGCAGGGTCACACAGAGCAGCAAAGAGAAGGGAGAGACACAAACATGAAGGACAGGCGATGCCTGCTTAGAATGTGTATTTTGCAATAAGCACTAAGGTCACAGCATGGCACACAGCGTGGTGCAAATGATTTGCACTGGACTCCGATTTAAACTCACTCAGCAGTACTGTGGAAGAAAGTCCTGGTGATCTGCCCCCATAATGATTACAGCCAAAAAACAGCCAACAAACCAAAAAACTCTATGGGGCAGTTTTACTTTGTAACACATGAGGTCATCATGAGTCAGAACTGATGTAATGGCAATGGGTTTGGTTTGTTTTGCTCTAGTCACAGAACAAGGTTTGGTTTTTCCATAGGAGAAGTAAATACTAGAAGACGCCTGGCCTAAAATTTGGAAACCCTGGTGGCATAGTGGTTAAGAGCTACAACTGTTAACCAAAAGCTTGGTAGCTGAATCTGCCATACACTCTTCAGAAACTCTACAGGGTGGTTCTACTCTGTCCTATAGGGTTGCTATGAGTTGTAATCCACTCTAGGGGAGTGGGGTTTTTTTTTGTTTTTTGTTTTTGTTTTTTTTTTTACTAGGTGTGGCTGACAACTTAAAGCAAAAAGTTAGAAGTTGACGAGTGACAACATCAACAGTTTGGGGCATTTTTTTTTATGGAATGACCAATAATAAGAAAGTGAGTCAGTTATAAAAATGCTAGAGATGAAAGAATCTCCGGTAATGCATGATTATTTCAAATTTATTTCAAAAGCCTTCTTAACGCTGACCTCCAAATATAGCATACAGAACCAGGTTCAAAAAAAAAAGTTGCAAAAATGAAAACATCTAACCAAACCAAATCTACTGCCCTCAAGTCAATTCCCACTCATAGCAACCCTATAGATCAGAGTAGAACTGCTCCACAGAGTTTTCAAGGATCACCTGGTAGAATTGAACTGCTGACCCTTTAGTTAGCAGACCTAGCACTTAACCACTGTTCCACCAGGGTTTCCAAAAATGGAAAGGAATGGGTCAATCCTGTCAGTCCCTTTATCTAGCAGTCATTTGAAGCAAAGCAAGCCTGAGCAGCCAAGCTCCCTGAATTTTCTATAGAGTTGCTTCAGGTGTTTGTTTTCCTCCTGTTACAAAGGCTTGATCTCCCACGAGACATTCATTCTGCTAACATTGCCAAAATGAAATCAAAATACAAATGAAAGCAAGCTATGTTCATCCTGAAGGGATGTGAACTGTGACAGGGTTTTTTTTTTTTTTTTTTTTTTTTGGTTTTCTGTTTCCTTTAAAACAACTGCAAATCCTCTATTGTCAGATTTTAGATATGTAGCCCTTTCAGAGGGAAAACCGTATCTCCTGCAGGCTCTCTATAGGCAATGGAACGTTGCAGAATTCTTTTAATCTTGAAAGCATTTAACTGTTAATTCTGAGACCTCATTTCTCAATCCAGCAGTGTTAATGAGCAACTAAATGTGTTCTTCAGAATCTGAACTACTGTCTGCCTAGAAGTTGGCTGCCTTTACCCCCTGTAAGTCCATTCCTATGTATGTTGGAGACAGAAATTTGGGACATGGCCATTGAAAGATTTCATATATCTCAGAAAAAGGTTTTACTTATTTTTCTAAAGGCAGATGTGGTTTCTTAAAAAAAGAGAGCCAAACCAAAAGACACCAGGCCCATTGCCATGTAGTTGATTCCAACTCATAGCAACCCTACACAACAGAGTAGAACTCCCCATGGAGTTTCCAAGGAGTGTTTGGTGGATTTGAACCATGGATCTTTTGGTTAGCAGTTATAGCTCTTAACCATCACCCCACCAGGGTTTCCAGTGCTCCTCAAATTTCTTTTACTGCTCTTTTCCCATCTGCCTGTTGGGTGAGGTTTGCTACTACCCATCAGGAATCTAGTGGTGTTTCTCCCCTTCTCCCATCATTCTGAAGGTTGTTCTTATATTAATCATTGGCACTTTAATGTAAATGACTTTAATTGTCATAACATTCTTGAGAAACCAGCATTTAAGCAATGGTTGTAAGTGTGGGAAGAAAGATTTTTCCAACCTCTAAATTAATTTTAGGCATCATACAAAACTTGGGGAGATATTAACAATTTTAATAACAAAAAAAAGGAATGAGTGAGGGAGGAGAGAGAGAGAAAGAGACAGAGAAACGGGGCAAAGAGAGAAAAAGAAAGGAAAAAGAGAGAAAGAAAGGGAGGGAGGAAGGAAGGAAGGAAGAGAAAAGCATCAGTTGCCATAGTATAAATTCCAACTCGTGGCAACCCCATGGCTGTGACCTTCTGAAAGTAGATCACCAGGTCTTTCTTCCAGGGCACTTCTTGGTGGATTCAAATCATTGATATTTCAGTCCCTAGTTGAACACTTAGCCCTTTTTATTACCCAGTGACTCCTTACAGGTTTTCACTGTAATCTGTATCTTCTCTCTTGCCATAAAGGAAAAAATAAGCAGAAGCCTGACTGCACTTTGGCAATGTCAGAAGGAGTTCAGAGCTAAAAGCCAGCAGAATAATGTGGTTCCAGGTGGCGCCCGGTCTTTTAAGTCTAAGCACAGTGAGCACACATGTTCCAAGTCCAATCTTCCTGCCTTTATTTTCCCTTTTCCAGTCTTCTTTGTTGTCTTTCTTCACTCTCTGTCATTCTGTGTTTCTAATACACATATGTCTATTTAGGGATTAAGATCACTATTTCCTATGCTTTCTTCCCTCAGGCTTACCTATACCCCTCTCCCCCAGTGCTTAATTTGTCACCATGGCCACATGGCCTACAGGACATATAGCTTATATCCTTAAATCCCTGGAATACAAATTACCCAGGCTGAAATTTTTGAGTGTGGAAAGGGTCAGGAAAATACTGAGAACAGAGAAGCAAATACGAGGAGGAAGATAAAAACACGAGTGTCTCAGAACCTGTAAGTGAGGTATATATGTACAAGTTCTGACGATTAAGTTCGTGAAATCATCCTAGAAAAAGTGTCACATACCTCACTCCTGAATATCAGTATGGTCACTTTCAAAGTACTCCTCTTGGGAAGCTATCCACTGACACCAGTGCCTAGTCCATCCTTCAAAGCAATTTTGAAACTCTTTTTCTGGAATGGCTATCAGAGCTATCATTGTATTATCTTCGATGTCCTGAATGCCATGCAAATGTCTTCCTTTCAATATTTCCTTTATCTTTGGGGAAAAAAAATAGTCATTGGGAGCCAGATCAGGTGCATAAGGAGGATGTTCCCATACAGGTATTTGTTTACTGGCTAAAAACTCCCTCATAGATGACCATATAATTAAGACTGCAAAGTTGCCACCCCGCCACCATGCACAGTGACCATTCCAGAAAGAGTTCCAAAATTGTTTTGAAGAGTGGACTATAGGCACTGGCATCACTGCCTAGCTTTCCAAGGGGAGTACTTTGAGGGTGTCACCATAGCGATAGTCAGCAATGAGGTATGTAGCACTTTAGAACAATGAAGTTCATGGTCTTAGTTGTTGGACTTCATATACTTCTCCTTTCCTTCCTTCTTGTCTAACACCCCCAAACCTTGAAGAATCAGAGGTAACCTTGAGCAGGAGGTAGCAAAGCTCAAAGTAGGGAAAGAGAAAAGAATCCAGTGACACAATTTTCACTCTTTCCTACATTGTGACTTTCTTCCTGTAGCAGGCTTAGTTATAGGAAATGGAAGTTACTGAGTCACAAATTGAAGTGAAAAATAATATTAATACACTGGATTAGACCTACTACAGAGCTTGTTCTTGAGTTTGAAAGTGATCAGAGTCCTTCTACGATTAGAAAGAGAATAGAAAGGTTATGGAATAAACAAAGTGTCAGCAAGGGTAAAAAATGGAAGCACCTCACTATGGTGTTTAAAGAACATGGGAGAAATAGTACAGGGCCACCAACTTGCACCTTAAGAACAGGTACATATCACCACACTTTGGCACAGACTTTATTTTATTTTCATTTTATGTAACAACAATGTTTGAGGCACAATTAAATCTATAAGGTAGGGTGAGAGTGGCACTGACATTTCTGTTCTTCATTCTATCTTTGGGAACCCTGGTTGCATAGTGGTTAAGTGTTAGAGCTACTAACCAAAAGGTCAGCAGTTCAAACCTGCTAGGTGCTCTTTGGAAACTCTATGTTGCAGTTCTACTCTGCCCTATAGAGTTGCTATCAGTTGAAATCAACTCAGCAGCAATGAGTTTGTTTTTTAAGTTAGTCTGTCATTAGTTACAGGGACAGAAAACCCCTAATGCATTTGGTGTGATGAATGACGAGTCAAAGTGCTCAATACAGTAATTAATGAAATCCCAATAATTTCCGTTAAAGCTCAACAAAAAAAATCAAAGTACTAGAAACAGTATTAACACCCTTTATTGTAAAAGCCTTATTAATAAAGTCTAGGTTAGAGATAGCTGTAAGCTAAAGTTAAAATGTCCTTGGTCAGCTGTTAACCTTTTTAAATGAGAACATTTTGAGGAATCTGACAGTGAACACCTCATCCTCCTAAAGGAATTAGAGAAGAGGATATCAGTGGGATTATTTGTGAGAGTGGCAATAAGGTTCCTATCAGAAACACTGGGTTCTACTTGGTTTCTTTCTCTGGGTGACTCCAGAGGTGGTATTTATTTCTGAACTCCTTCACTGAGGTGGTTTTAAAATAGAAGCACCTCACCATCTTGTTTAAAGGACGTGGGAGAAATAGTACAGTGCCACCAACTTTCACCTTAAGAATAGGTACATATCACTACACTTTGGCACAGACTTCACTTTGTTTTCATGTTACATAAGAACAACATTTGAGGCAGAATTAAATCTATGAGGTAAGCCAAGAGTGGCATTGACAACTTTTGGCAATATTTCCATCACGAGGTAGTAAGTCCCACTGGATGGATGCACCAGCCTTTAAAACCAAAATATCCACCACTGTTGAGTTGATTCTGACTCACATGACCCAACGGGTCAGAGCAGAACTGCCCACAGAGCTTCCCAGGAGTGCCTGGTGAATTTGAACTGCTGACGTTTTGTTTAGCAGCTGTAGCACTTACCCATTGCTCCACCAGGGTTTCCACACTAGCCTTACCGACTTCCTTAAACAGCAGACATACTGATATTCAGATTTTGAGGAGAGAAAACTCCACTTGGCGCATTCTCAAGACACGTGCCTTGGAGCCTTGAACCAAAGTGTAAATTTAGCCACAGTGAAGCCACTATACATAACAACAATAATGAACTGGAGTTGTGGGTTTTGAGGGCGCAAATCATAGAGGTAAAGTGCTATTTCATCACAGCACATCAAAAGAAAATATTGTCAGACAACATCACCATTGATTTGACCTTGATCACATGGCTGGGGTAGTGTTTGTCAGGTTTCTCCACTGTAAAATTGCCCCCAGTCCTCTTTCCTCACTACGCTCTCTGGACGGAAGTCATTATGTGCAGCCCCTACTATAAGTAGGAATTTCTGCTCCCCTTCCTTGAGGGCAGAGTGTCTACATAAACTACTTGGGATTCTTCTACATGTGAAATTTGTCTTTTCTGTTCTATTTATTTATTCAGTAATTTTTTTGACATAAATATGAATATCTTTTGCTTTGGGTTATAACCCAATATTACTTTATTTATTTATTTGAGTAATTTATTCCATTGCTGAAATCATTTCGATTTTGTTCACTGGGAGCGTCTTCAGTTGGTTCTCATGTCTCTTTGACACACAGCCATCAGTGTGGATTTTGTGTGTTTTCGACAATTTCCGTCATTTCTGGAACCAAAATATGCTCCAGGCTTATCTCGTGTATTTCGAGTTGCACTCTTGGAATCAACGATTTGTCCGAGAACTGATGGTCCTCATACACTTTTCTGCACCGTTGTGCCATTGTGAAAATATGCGTTATATGTTACCTTACCTGGTGGTGCAGTAGAAGCCCTGGTAGCATAGTGGTTAACTGCTGTAGCTGCTAACCAAAAAGTTGAAGATTCAAATCCTCCAGGTGCTCCTTGGAAACACTATGAGGCAGTTCTGCTCTGACCTGTAGGATCTCTATGAGTCGGACTCAACTCAACAGCAGTGGTTTTTCTTTTTCTTTTTCTTTTCTTTTTTTTGGTTTATCCATTCTGAGAACATCACTTAACCTACAATCAAACCAAATGCACTGAGATTTTCATAATTTGTTGTAATTAGTTGAAAAGTTGAATTGGAGAATATTTGACAATAAATTATGAGCAACATGAATAAATTCACATTGTGGACAGAAAATGGTGACATTTGAAGAATTTAGTCTTAAAGATTTTAGCAATACTTTACCATTTATAATCACAGAACAGAAAAAGTTCAGAAAAATCAACTCTAATCCACAAACACTAGTTCTCAGTTGAAACATCAAATTGATTCATGAAGAGGTACATACATAGCAGAGTGAATAAATTCTTATAACATGTAATATTGGCTTCTACACTGTCGTTTGGTGGGATTTCACGAGTTTGCACTAGGTGTCTACAGATACAAATGAAGCAAGGTAATCAGGACGCTAAGAAATTCCTTAATTTATCTGTATTTTGCCTATAAAATAAGGAAGAAGGCATCTTTTTAAAACAATTGTAAAATTTTAGGTCCAGAAAGGACCTTGTCGGTGGTCTAGTCCAGACTCATCATGATCTAACAAAGTAAATGGATTAATCTAGATTGAAAACATTTGGGATGAAAAACATTTTCTTCTTTCAGGTCAGAGCTTTTCTTCCTATACTGTATTATCTCCAGAAGAAATTATTCTACTCTTAAAAGGTCTAAAAACAAAAGACAATATGAAGAAAAAAAAAAAAAAAATCCCAAACCCACTGCCGTCAAGTCGGGTCTGACTCATAGGGGCCCTAGCGGTCAGAGTAAAGCTGCACCACAAAGTTTCCAAGAAGCTCCTGGCGAATTTGAACGGCCGACCTTTTGGTTAGCAGACGTAGCACTTAGACCACTGTGCCACCATAGAAAATTCCTTATGGCGATCTTCTCTCCTATTTTATAAAACAGTGATATGCATGTAATCAAGTCTAAAAGAAACTAATTCATAGAAATTTCGATGGATATGGTCTAGTCTCATCATTTCTTTTTATGGTTAATTATTTTTTTAATATATAACTCCAAAAGTACAGAAAATAGTACCCTCCGTAGATCAATACATGTTACATATTGATACATGTTGCAGATTGCCAGCCAGCAGATCGATACATGTTGCATATTTATTTCAGATCTATTTTAAAAATAAAACATTACAAATATTGTTAAAATCTCATCCCTTGCATTCCGCATCTACTATTCTGACCTTAGTGTATGTTTTTCTCGTGAATATTTTTATAACTGTACTATATAGGTATATATTCATTAACAACGATACTATTTTTATATGTTTTAAATTTTACAAAAGCACTATCAAAAAAGTTTACTTTTGACTCGGTATTATATTTGTGACATAGGTACATTCTGATATAGGTTGATATATCCATTTATTTAAATCAAACAATTATACTGCATTGCACAAATAGCTTATGATTAAATTTTATTTACGTCTCTATTGGGTGGCAGTTTTCTTCACTTTTTATCTATTATATTTTCTACTTGAAGACAGCTTCTTGCTAATGTTTGGGAAAATGCTTCTAGGCTATAGACTTAGTTATAGAATGATTGGTTACAGGCTATGTCCTTTTTCTATTTTCCCATAATTGCCAAATTTCTCTCCCAAGTATGTCAATACATATACCTGTCAGAAATAACTCATAGCTCCCACTAAGTAATAGTATGCTGAGACTTGTGTTACCTCACTAATTAATTTTATTGATTGGATGGGCATAACATGATATTTCATTTTCATTTAATTTGCATTTGTGGCATAGAGGTTAAGCGCTACGGTGGCTAACCAAAACACTGGCAGTTCTAGTCTACCAGTCACTCTTTGGAAACTCTGAGGGGCAATTCTAGTCTATTCTATAGGGTCACTATGAGTTGAAATTGACTGGACGGCAGTGGGTTTGGTTTGGTTTGGGTTTGGTTTAATTATTAGTTAGCTTGAAGAGTGAACAGCTTTTCAGCTTATTGCCTATCAGCTCTCCCTCTTCTAAAAACTACTTGTGTAATTTCCCTATTTATTTCCTGAATTGTTGTGGGTTTGTTTTTCTTTTACTAATTTTAGGAGTTCTTTACACAATGTGAATACTAATCCTTAGTTATAAGCCTTTGTCAGTTATAAATACTAGCACTTTTTGTCACTTTGCATTTCACTCTTTGAATATATCTGGTTGATAAATAGGTATATTTGTTTTAAACGTTCAAAACACACCAGTGGTTTCAATGAATGCCTACTTTTTGTTACACCTGTATAACCATCACGCTGATCAAACATTTCCAGCCCTACAGGAAGGAAGCTTCCATATGCTCCTTTCTTTTCAACACTCTCCACAAAAGTAACCAGTATTTTAACTTTAGCCGTGATGGATTAGTTTTGCATGTTGGTAAACATCTTAAGAATAGAAATCTAGAGTGTCTACTCATTTATCTAGCTTTTTTCAGGCTGCTTTTTGTTTGTAAGATTCATCCACGTTGCTGTAAACAGCAGTACTTCAATCTTGACTGTTGCTACGCTGATTGCATTCTAGGAATATAGAACAACTGACCCATTCTCATGTTAGAGTGATGAATAAAGGTGCTACCAGTACTGAACACATGGATTCACTTGGTCTGAAGGTGCACATGTGTTCTGAGTTAGTAGTAGATCCTGAGAGTTTTACAAAGTGTTTATCATAATCTATACCCTGACAAGCAGTGTCTGAGTGTTCCAAATGCCCCATACAGACAGTAACACTTGGTGTTAGCTGTTCTTTTCACGTTAGTCACTCCTGTGAGAGAACAGTGGCATCTTTTTGAGGCTTTGCTACTTACATTTACTCAGTCTTTAGTGATGCTGAGCCCCTTCGCATGAATTTACTTTTTACTTCCTTAATTTTTTTTCTTGTGTTGCTTAAAGAAGTATTTGTTACATAGCGACCCTATGGAACAGAGTAGAACTACTCCATAGAGTTTCCAAGAAGCACCTGGTGGATTTAAAGTGTGGACCTTTTGGTTTGCACAGATAGCGCTTAACCATTTTGCCATGAGGGCTTCCTCTGTCTTCGATAGCATATAGATATTTTTTAAATGATTGACTTTGCCTTTCACATTAATGTGTAATGTAAACAACTTGAAGTTTTTGTTTTTTTAACATGGTAAGAGATAAGTGTCTTGTTTTATACATTTCCATTGATATAGCTATTTATCCCATTGCTGTTTATTCAATAGCTCATTCTTGCTCAACCAATTTGGTAATATCTCCCTTGGTTTAATCACAGTCACCTTAATAAGCAATGTCTTACAATCAAAACAATGTCTCAGCAACAGACTAAAAACCTTCAGAAAGCCTTAAAGTACATTGAAACAGATCTACATGTCGTTCTTATATGAGTCTTGGTGATCTCCTTTCTGTTTCCTTTTTCTCCATTTCACTTCATTAATTTTCTGATTTTATTACATCCTTCTGTTTGTTTTGTGTTTCTATTTTTCTCTAAGTTCTTGAGTTGAATGCTTCAATCATTTTTCAAATGAGTTTAAGGTTATCCATTTTCCTTTGTTACTGCTTTAGCAGCATCCGATGTATTACATTAGCAGTTCATTGCTGTTCACTACTAAACATTTTCTGTCTATAGTTTGATTTCTACTGTGGCCCATGAATTATTTAGAAATGGCTTTTATTAATTTTCCAATGCATAAGGTACTTTGATTATATTTTCTGTTTGAGATACTTATTTTATGTATATTTAAAATAATATATATTACATATATTTCTTATATGATATATTCGAGTATTTCATTGATGATTACAGAATGTTTTCTTTCCAAACACTTAACCACTGTGCCACCGTTGTGTCTTTGAATTTGGGGAAATTTTTACAGGCTAATGATATAATTTTGGTAAGCTCAGTGTGTGTTTCAAAAAAATACGCATCTCTAAATATTGGATACAGAGTTCTACATTGGGCTAAGGGGATTAATTGAAATGTTCAAACTTTCTACCAAACCAAAAACCCAAACCCACTGTTTTCAAGTCAATTCTGATGCATAGCAACCCTATAGACAGAGTAGAACTGCCCCACAGAATTTCCAAGGAGGGCCTGGCAAATTTGCACTGCCCAACTTCTGGTTAACAGCTATGCCAAGTAGCACTTAATCATTACACCACCAGGGTTTCCAAACTTTCTACAGTCTCATTAAAACTTTCCACAGTCTCATTAAATCTTTCTACAGTCTTGTTATCACTATATTGGTTTAATTTGTTTTACTAAGGGGCTTAACAGTCCTCATTGCATTTGAAATAAAAATAGACAAATATATGTGTTTTGAGAGCATTCAATCACTGAATATAAGCTTAAAATTGTTATGTCTTTCTTTTTTCTTTCTTTTTTTTTAAATCTTAACTCTTGTTATTAGAAACCAATGAAACATTTTTTATCACATAAATTCTATTTGGTTCTTTCAAAAATCTTATTTTTTTTATTGTTTCAATATCTTCTTTTATGACTTCATTTTTTTTTTTTAAAAAAGAGACATCTATAACAGCCTTTTCCATTTGTTCTATTACATGAAGCTCTGGAAGTTCTAGTCCTCTGGTTTGCCACGGCCTCTCTTTTGTGGTTTCTGTGTACACTCCTATGTGACCTGGATTGTGCAGTCTAATTCCAGAGTTTGGCAATGCTTCTGCAAAACATTTGAGGGTATTAACAACTGGGGCTCAATTTTTATGGTGCTTCTTCTATTCGGGATCTCACGGCTAGCAATAAATGGCAAATCTATCTCCCTAATTTGTAAGATGTAGAACTAGGGGTTCTGACTTCTCAAAAGAGACCACTATTATCAGGTTGCACTTTTATTTCCACTCAGGTCCTAGGCAGATTAAACTCCACATTGTACTCTTCTGGTTGTCATTGTCAGGTGTCGTCAAGTTGATTACAACTCATAGCAACCCTACGTGACAGAGCAGAACTGCCTCACAGGGCTTTCTGTGATCTTGACTGTAATCTTGATAGGCGCATATCTCCAGCAGCTGGTGAGTATGTTCAATTCCCCAACCTTTCAGTTAGCGGCCAAGCACTTGACCATTGTCCCACCAGAGCTTCTCCTTGTGTATTTTTATGTATGTGTGTTATTTTTCTCAATGTCAGAGCCTTTCATGGGTTGGACTTCTGCATTGATCTTGGCTCCAAGGCACTTTCAGTTCCTAGGACTCATAGCCCTCCTCCAGAGGAGTTCTTAAAATGCTATTCCTTGGTACCAGGACTAAGACCCCCACAAACTATATGGGAACACATGGATTTAGGAATTTGAGGAATAGTTGCTTCTTCTTTTTTGGCACCATGGTATTTTCTTTCATTCTTTTGAACTTGTCTGTGCATCTGAAAATTTATAAATTGTATACATGTATTCCCTGCCCCCAACTTGTCCATCAGTTTGTCATACTGTGGGAGTTTGTGTGCTGCTGTGATGTAGAAAGTATGCCACCAATTCTCAAATGCCAGCAGTATCACCAATGAGTAGCAGGTTTCAACTGAGCCTCCAGATTAAGACAGACTAGGAAGAAAGACTTGGTAATCTACTTCCAAGAAGAATTAGCCAGGGAAAACCTTAAGGATAGCAGTGAAACATTCTCTGATACAGTGGAAGATGAGATTCTCAGGTTGGCAGGCACTCCAAAAAGATCACCGAGAAACAGCTGCCTCCTCAAAGTAAAGCTGACCTTAATCACATAGATGGACTCAAGCTCTGGGGATTTTCATTTGCTGATGTGCAATGACTCAAAATGAGAAAAAAACAGCTGCAAACATTATTAAAAATTAGAATGTATGTAAAATATGAAACATATACTGAACAAAATACTTAAGACCAGTTTTTGTATGAAGTGTGTCTCTTCGTACAAAATTGGAAATCATAAAAAACAAAAAGCAATGCATAAACATTGATAATCGGGACATTAATGAATTGAAATTGATTGCTCTTGGCCATTTTGAATCAGAAAATCATATGGTCCACTACAGCAAGAATGATGAAGAGGAAAACCAATGCATTCATCATCAAAAAGAAGATCTAGCCTAAAGTACAGTACTGTCAGAGATGGGATAATATCCATCCATCTGTGAATTAGTGGTTACCCAAAACATGAAAAAACTGAAGATTTTTACCAACTACTACAATCTGAAATTAACCAAACATGCAATTATAGTGCATTTGTAATTACTGGTGGTTTAAATTCAGAAGTTCAAAACAAGGAAGGATTGGTAGTTGGAAAATATTGCCTTCTTCATAGAAACAATGCTGGAAACTACATGATAGAATTTTGTATGACCAACAATTTCTTCACTGTCAATACCTTTTTTAACCACATAAATGGTGAGTGTACACATGAATCTTTGCTGACAGAATGATCATACATCAAATTGACTATGTATGTGGAAAAAAGGATGATGGAAAAGCTCAATATTATTTGAGATATTGATGGAGAACAAGGCCAGGAGCAGGCTGCAGAACAGATCATCAATTGCTCACATAAGTTCTAGTTGAAAGCTGAAAAAAATTAGCACAAGTCTATGAGAGTCAAAGTAGGACCCTGAGTCTATTCCACTGAAATTTAGAATAGATTTGACATTGAACACTAATAACTGAAGACCAGACAAATTATGCAGTGATATCAAGGACGTCACACATGAAGACAGCAAGAGATCATTAAAAAAGACAGGGAAGAAGAAAAGACCAAAAGCGTTGTCAGAAGAAACTCTGAAACTTGCTTTTGAACATTGAGTAGCTAAGGTGAATAGAAGAGAAGATAAAGTAAAAGAGTAGAAAGTTTCAAAGGGTGGCTCAAGAAGACAAAGTATTGTGATGACAAGTGCAGACAGCTGGACATAGAAAACCCAAAGAAAAAACCATGCTCAGCACTTTTCAATCTGAAAGAACTGCAGATAAAAATTCAAGCCTCAAGTTGCAATATTGACAAATTTACAGGGAAAATATTAGACGACACAGGAAACATCAAAAAAAGGTGGAAGGAATACATATTGCTCATATTCAACCATTTCAGGAGGTAGCATATGATCAGGGACAGATGATACTACCGGAAGAGGTCTAAGCTGCACTAAAGGCCTTTGTGAAAAACGAAGTTCCAGGATTAACAGGTGGAATACAAATTGAGATGTTTCGAGAAATGGCTGCAGTGCTGGAAATCTTGACTGGAAGAGACTCATACAGTTTGCTATTCCCAAGAAAGCTGATCAACCAAATGCAAAAATTATCAGACAATATCATTAATATCCCAAGCAAGTAAAACTTTGCTGATGATCATTTAAAAGCAGCTGCAGCAATCTGTCAACTGCCAGAAATTTCAAGCCAGATTCAGATGAGGAAATGGAGTAAGGGATGTCATTGCTTAACGTCTGATGGATCTTGGCTGAAGGAAGACAATACCAGAAAAATGTTTATCTGTGTTTTATTGACTAGAAAAGTTATACATACATCATTGCTGAATATCACTATGGTCACCTTTGAAGGACTCCCCTTTGGAAGCTGTGCACTGACTCCAATGCCTAGACACTCTTCAAAGCAATTTTGGAACTCTTTTATTGGAATTTTCATCAGAGCTGTCGTCGGACAAGGTATGACAATTAAGTTTATGAATTCATCCTATTAAAAAGTGGTTTGAAAGGTGGTCTAGGTGCTGGTGTCAGTGCACAGCTTCCCAGCAGGAATATTTTGACAGTGATCATAATGATATTCAGCAATTGAGGTATGTAGCACTTTTTCTAGGATGAGTTTGTGAATTTAGTTGTGAGAACTTGTACGAAAGTGATTGACTGTGTAGATCATAACAAATTATGAATAACATTTTGAAGAATGGGAATTTTAGAACACTTCTTTATGCTCATCGACAAACTGTACATATATCAAGAGGCAGGCTTGGGAACAGAATAAGTGAATACATACAGTTTAATGTTAGAAAAAGTAATAAAAGATGCTCATCATCAAAAAAAATAAAAATTAAGAAAAAGTATGCATCGGAAGTGTGTCCTTTCATCATATTTATTCAATCTATATGCTGGCCAAATAATCCAAGAAAGCAGACCACATGAAGAAGAAAGTGGCATCAGGATTGGGGGAAGACTAACAACCTACAGTGTGCAGATGACACAATCTTGTCTGCTGAAAGTAGAGAGGACTTGCAGCATTTACTGATGCAGATCAAAGAACACAGCCTTCAGTACAGATTACACCTCAACATAAAGAAAAAAAAGTTCTCACAAAAAATAAGCAACATCACAATAAACAGAAAAACAAATGAAGCTGTCAAGGGTTCGTTTTAATGATTGAAGCAATCAAGGACTCATTTTGATTGGATCCACAGTCAATATCTATGGAAGCTATAATCAAAAAATCAAAGGACACATTGCATTGGGCAAATTTGCTGCGAAAGACCTCTTTAAAGTGTTTAAAAAGAAAGATGTCTCCTTGAAGACTAAGGCGGGACTGACCCAAGCCATGGTGTTTTCAATCACCTCATATGAGTCGAGACTCCCTCACAGACAAACTATAAAATTAAGTTCACAAACTTGCCGCTGTGCCACCATGCACAATGGCTATTTCAGAAAGAGTTCCAAAATTGCTTTGAAGGATGAACTAGGTTCCGGCATCCGTGCACAGCTTCTCAAGAGGAGTCCTTCTAAGGTGACTGTAGTGATATTCAGCAGTAAGGTATATAGCGCTTAGAACAATTAAGTCTGCAAACTTAATTGTCAGTCCTCGTATGCACGAGAAAGACCAAAAAAGAACTGAAACCTTTAAACTGGGGTGTCAGTGAAAAGTAGTGAACACACCGCAGATTACCAAGAAAGGAACAAATTTACCTTTGATGAAATACTACCAGAATGCCCTCTAGATGCAAAGATAACAAGACTATGTATCACATACTTTGGATGTGTTATCAGGAGGAATCAGTCCCTGGAGAAAGACGTCACGCTTAGTAAAGTAGTGGTTAGCTAGAAAAGGAGCACCTTTGATGAGGTGGATTGACACAGTGGCTGGGCAATAACGGGCTCAAGCATAACATCTGTGACTGTGGCACAGGATGGGGCCGTGTTCCCGTCTGTTGTATGTGGGTTGCTACAGGTTGGCTCCAGTGCTGCAGCTCCCAACATCAACCACATCCACATGTTTCCCGCAAGGAATTATCAGGTATATTTTTGTTTGTTTCATTTTGTCATCCTGCTGGCATCATCCCATTTAACTTACCTGCTGTATGTAGAAATTTAAGAGGTAGACCCATCAATTCCCTCTTTCCACCCTGGAATACAGACTATTATAACTTGATGAAGAATTTCACATGGAGGCAAAGAACAAGAGCTTGGGGAAATCAGTTACAAAATATTTTTGCAAACACAATTGTGTTTAAAAATAGATTTGATTCCATTATTGCCCTCACATTCAAAATGGTATAAAACTGAGCTAGCTATTTTCATACGTTTACATACATATCAATTTATGCACATGGAATAGAAATCTATAGCTATACATTATTGGTGCAGAGCCCTTGCTTAATTTATTTAATTGCTTTTGAGGTTATAAAATGATATGTGGTCCGTGATTTCACTTTAATCTTTCTTTATGTATATGTATGTAGTATAGGCTGTATATATAAGTATGTATACATGTACATACATACATATTTATATTATACATATGTATTTGTATTATATATACACATATATGTGTGCCTATATATTTTATATGTATGTGTATATATTTATATGTATGTGTATATATTTATATGTACATAAGCCAATCCAAGTGCCGTCGAGTCGGATCCGACTCATGGCGACCATAAATATATATATTTAAATGTACATAAATATATATATTTTATATATGTATATATATTTTATATATATATGTAAAAACACTGTAGGAAATACTACCTGCAAAAAAAGAATGGCAATGATCTCCTTTTTGTTGTTTTAATTACAATGTTTCAAATCATTAACATGCTGTTATTCTCATGCAATGTGCAATTAGGAAAGGTGTGAAATCAGAATTATAAAAGATGAGAGAACTACATTTCTGGGGTGGCTGACTTACTGTCTTGCCTTAAGGCAGACAAAGAGATATATAACCGAAATGAAATCTCAGAGTCACTCCAAGCTTTTTAATTCTTTGATTCTTAAATCTTTTCTAGTATCTTCTAACAACTTACCAGATTGTTTCAACTGACATGTCTTAGCCCATATTGCATTTTGTAAGAAAAAGGAATGCTTTGTTCAGAATTATTGAGCGATTGTTTCTGGTTTTCCAGTTGAGTCAATACTGACTCACGGCTACCCCATGTGGTTAGTTATGTAAAATGTTGTGGTCTTCATGCAGGGAAGGAGATGTGAACCTTGATGCTTTTTTCTGTTGGAGAGACTCGATTTCCGTTGGTCCATCAGCAGATTTTCACCCCAGATCTCCTTCAGTAGGGTCCCAGTGGTTAAGACCTCAGCTGCTAACCAGGTCAGTAATTTGAATCTACCAGCCACTCCTTGGAAACCCTATGGGGCAGTTCTATTCTGTCTATAGAGTCGTTATGATATAGTAATGGGATTTTTTCTCCTGCAGTATGACTTCTAGAGTTAAGTCTGGGGCTAGAAGCACAACAAAGCTAACTAGCATATCATGGTCATCTTCCTGAACACTGTAATATTGCATTCCAACTCCAAAATATGCTCTGCTGTAACTCACTGTACAATATGTGGTACACCAAGGAAGTTGGTGTGAATTAGACCATTCTCAGAAAACCAAGGCAAGAAGGATGGTTCAAAACCATAGCTGCTCCAAACAATTTTTTTCATACAAATAAGACACTTAAATAATTGCAAGTCATGTATCACAGGGGTGATATTTAGACGGCGAGGCATTGCAGTGGTTAGTAGTTGAGAGTCATTTGACTAACACCAGGATAATTCTGTGTGTATTTTCAGACTTTCAAGTTCTTTTCATGTGTGTTTCAAGACCAGATAATATTTCAAAAAATTGTTTATAAATTGAATGCTAGAAAGAGATTTTTATAAATGTAAAATTACTTTTACTATCTCATGTTTCTGTAATACAATTTGTGTAAAACATTTGAACATTTTACAAATGTTCTTATTTTCTTGGTGTTCTTATAAGTTTTTCTACGAACAGTATGATGGTTCCTTTCTCAAACAGAAAGTAATTTAAATCCATAAACTCAGCAAACACATCAGAAGCTCTCAGATTTTCCAGTAATCTCAAATCTGAAGATAACTGCTTTTCACCAATTGTTTTGAAGTATTTTTAGAGCATAGTTCACCTTCCCTAATTCAGCCCGTGAACCTGTTCACGTCAACAGGCTGCTCTACTCACAAAACAAGTGACGATGAGAAAGGGAAGCTAATCATTCTAGATGTCCCCTGCTCACTCACTTGCCCCATTTACCTGAAGAAGTGATAAGTGATGAGAGACCAGGTAATAACGTCACGATAAGAGAAAGCAAAAAGCATTCAGGAGAAGAGGAAACAATCCATTTCCGGAAGTACTACCTAAGAATTAGGACGGCGGTTCAAATCCACCAGGAGCTCCTTGGAAACTCTGTGGGGCGGTTCTACTCTGACCTACAGGGTCGCTGTAAGTCAGAACTGACTCCATAGCACCTAACAACAAAAACAACAAAATGAGAATTAGTTTTTCCACCCGAGTGGCTCAGTGATTGTTAGGCTGCTAACCAAAAGACTGGGCAGCTCAAACCCACCAGCAGTTTGTGGAAACCCTGTGGGGGCAATTCTACTCCGTCCTGTAGGGTTGCTATGAGTTGGAATCGAACGGACAGAAGTGGGTTTAATTTGGTTTGGGGGGAACTCCGCATAAAAGAATGCGTATATGTGACTGTGTATGTAATTACAATAAAGGATTCATACATTATATGTTACTAATTTCATTTTGAAATGTCACCATCATCTTTCAATATCATGAAATAGTCTTCTACAACTGTATTATTAATTGATCATTTATGCTCTTTTTACTTTTTTTCATGTAGAAAAAATTAATTCTCTAGTGCTGAGTATTTCAGCTTTGCAGTGGTCATTTGTTTTGGGGGGTGCTGCCCAGCTTAATGAAGCTGCCCCCAGTATCACTTAAATTTCTGAGTGGGGAAGTACCTGTTTCCCTTTGTTACAGTTCTTGGAGGAGACTTGGGTAACTGACTGCCTTCTCCAATAAAAGCCAAAGGAAGGAAATTCTATCTCCTGATTCTTATATATACAGAGGTTGACAAATGACCTAAAGCTGGTTAGCTAGAGATTCTGTCCTGGGACCTAAAGCCTTGAGCTTCAAATCAAGTACAAGAGGAAAATGTTAGCCGCTCACTCCAACAGGGGCATTGTCTGCTATAGCTCGAAAGCACCCTGCCAGCTCTGAGCCTGAGCATATCTCTTCCTTCTTATTCCTTAAGAACTTCTTTGTTAGTTGACTGTTTCTCATAACCATTCGGAAATCTTCATGGCAAAGTAGTTAGGTGCTACGTCTGCTAACCAAAAGACTGGCGATTCAAATTCACCAGGCACACCTTAGAAGCTCTACAGGACAGTTCTACTCTGTCCTTGACTTAGCTTCCTATTCTTCTGGGGACCTTGGAGAGCCTCTAAATAAATACACGTCTGCATAAATTAGTCTGGTCATACATGTAAAACACTAACCAAGGATTTCAGTAGTGTGAAATTCTCTAAGAAGACCCTTATAAACAAACTGGAAACCTTGGTGGCATAGTGGTTAAAAGCTACAGCTGCTAACCAAAAGACAGGCAGCTCAAATACACTATGCAGTCCTCGGACACTCTATGGGACACTTCTACTCCATCCTATGGGGTCGCGATGAGTTGGAATCTACTTGTTGGCAAGAGTTTTGGTTTGGTTTTATAAATACATTATACATTTATCAATTATTCTGTCTTTCATTAAAATGCTAGAAGTGCTAAGTCAAATAATATGCAAAATTGTATTTTTAAGTGTCAAACTACCTCCTAAAAACGTAGCATAGAGGTTAAGAATACTAGGTGATCTCTCGCTATGAAATCTTACGGAATTTCTCTCTGTGTTTCAGTTTATTCATTTTATTATGAGATTAATCACAAAACTAATTTAACCAGGATATTGTGGGGAAAAATGAAAGAGTGCCTATGTTTATTCTATAATACACTATCAATAAATTTTAGGTTTTATTTTTATTGGAAAGAAAATAAAACACACTTTCACTGGCAGTATCAAGGTGTACTCAGTCACTCCACTTCTGCTTCCATTTGAGTTTCTTCACCCTGCTGTATCGACTCATCTATGCCTGGTCTGTGATTTAAATTCTTATTAGGGGCCTTGTGCAGAATTCTGGGTTTCATCTTGGTCCTCTCTTTGACACAGTGATCAATTAAGAAAAAAAGATGGAACTTAAAAACTCCTCCATATGCGATCACAATTTTTTTTCTGAATTTTTAAGAGCAAAAATACATTTGATGTGTCAAGAAAACACTGCTGTAGTTATTATGACAGATTATATTAAGTTGTCAGATTTCGTTATTGTTATTTTACAGTTCAATAATGTTCTAATTTAACTGCATACATAGAGGTGTATTATCACAATCTGTTCAACGCTTCTTTGTGTTTCTAAAGAAATCTTAATCCAGCTCTCATTTTAAAAAAAGGCTACAAGATACACTTGGATCCAGAAGATACTAGTCAGACAGTAAGTGGGTACAATAGTGTTAAGGGGGAGAAAAAAAAGCAGAGCCAAGACTGATGATATGAGGAGCTTAAAGATTCCTCAGCATTTAGTGAAAGAAGAAAGGAAATGTAAAGGTAAAAATTGACCATGAAAGAATTTAGTTAGATGTAAAACAGGGTCAACTCTAGAAAGGCCAGAACGAGGCCCTCTATATTGTGTAACAGCGACACCTGCTGGTCACTCCGTATTTCACTGTCCAAACTCTCAACATTTGTTCTCTTATTCTTGGTATTTTATTCCTGAGATGGTCTCTAATCCACTGAAAATTCACAGCACGAACACGATGAGAGATTCACACCAGCAAAAGATCATAATTAAATCAAAGAAGTGTAGTTTTCACTTCAGATCTGGGGAAAAAATCTGCACTACCAAGACAATTTTGCTGGCACCGTTTGAAGGTGCATTAAATTAACCCGCTTTGTGATACTAAGAGTTACCCGTAAGTCTAATATACAACTCTCCTTAAGCAGAAGAAAGAACTAGTTTTTTCATTTTAAAAGTTTATCATAATACTGTACTTAATGACAAAGATGAAAAATTACAGAACAAATAAATCTAGGTTAGGACTTTTGCCTTAGAAAAAGACTGTAAGCCCTGATTATCCAGAAACTTTAAATGTTTGTTATAGTATTGTAAACCAATAGAAGAAACTTGTTTGTTTTAATTGCTATATTCTCAAGACCTCAAAGGGGTCAGACATGAAGACAGACCAACTCACTGGAGATGGTGAGGTCCCTAAACTTAGATGACTTCCACTTTGTGAGAACATATCCCTCTTTCCTAAATACCTAGGAGGAAGATACTATGTATAAACATACTTTAGGCAAACAAAATAGAATTTGCATTTTCTTTAGCATCCTAAAATTCCATGGCTTAAACAAGACTCTTTAAAAAAACATTCTAAAATCCAAGAATTACAATCAAAATTTAAGATTGCATGTAGCATAAATTAAATCCATAAATGGAATATTATATCTGACTAAACTTGGCTTGGCTTGGCAAATAAATTCAAGATAGGAGCAAATGCAAAGGTGCTAACTGTCATCAATTAGCCCTGCAATTAACAAGTATCTATTAAGAGCCCACTCAGTGATATCCTTAGGATTGTAAGAGATGCAGAACTGTAAAACGATCTGTTTTCAAGCATCCACATTCTAGTCGATCCACCAATTTATTTCACAGGGAATAAAGGTAAACAATAAAAGTCAACACCGAATTGTGGGCTAAACTAAGTGGTGAGAAATGCAAGTCATGGAGAAGTCTCTTCAAGTGAGTAGGAATAGACAAGAGACTAGCTAAAGAAAAGAAGTCAAGCAGTACAGTGTTTAAGCGCTTGACTGCTAACCAAAAGATTCAAACCCACCAGTCACTGCAGAAGAAGGACATGGCAGTGTGCTTCTGTAGGGATTAGCAGTGCTGGAACCCCTATCAGGCAGTCCTACTCCATCTTTTAGGATCACTGTGAGTCAGAATTGACTTGCCAGCAGTTAAGTCTGGTTTGGAGGTAGAGAAACGGTCATGATAGAAACAAGCACTGAATGGGCGCAGAAGTACTGGGTCAGATTTGAGCAGAGGAAAGGGGGAAGTCTCACTGAAAGTTGTTTCAAGCAAAGAGAACAATATGAGCCAGTGAAAGAAAGCTAAGTGTGATAAGAATTTGCTGGTGGGGAGTGTAGAGGTCTTGCCAAAACAGAGTGGACTGAGGGAGCAGGGAAGAACATTTGGCTAGAAAGAGTGGGGACAGTTGGGGAGATTCTTGAAGCCCTGCAGAAAAGTTTAGATTTGAGGCATAGAGATGACAGACAAGGTCTGACATCTTCAGAGTGGCTTTATAAATTCATTGTTTAAGGAAAATGAGTTTGACAGTAACCTTTACTGTAAGTGGTCTAGTATGGACTGACTCTACTTCAGTCACTTTGCTAACAATGTTTGGATTCAGACTTCTGCTACAGAGAAAGTGGTTCATATAAAATTCCATGTATTCTATACAATGATTAAATTATGTATTTGGTGTCTGTGGTAATAATAAATGAGGGTTAAAACTAAGCAGTAAATCTGACTCATAGTAATGAGACATCCATACCACTGTCATTGATTGAAATGTGCTCCCTAAAAATGTGTGTAGCAATTTGGTTAAGTCTTTTCTCCTAACATTGGGAGATGTTTCTTTATGTTGTAAATTCTGCCTCTGTGATGCTAATAAGGCAGAATGTGTGGCCATTGTGTCGGCAGGCAGGACTCAATGGCCAAGACTGTACTGTGCCTTGAGGGGATCTCTTGGGGTAGCACCAGAGAATTGGTGATGACTTCACACCACCAAGATCTTGTGCCACAGAAACTCCAAGTCCAGCAGAAGACTGATGACAAGGACCTTCCTACAGAGTCAGAAGAGAAAGCCTTCCCCTGGAGCCAATACTTGAAAGTGAACTTTTAGCCTAATGGACTGTGACAAAATAAAATTTCTCTTTGTAAAGCCATCCATTTGTGATATCTCTATTACAGCAGCTCTAGGTGACTAAGACACCCACCATCTTCAACGTGCCTTGTTCCATTCGAATTAACTGAAAAATATTGCTTAAGAAAGAGGAGTGATTATTATCCATTCTGATTTTATTACTTAATCTTGTTTAGGAAAAAATAATGAATATGTTCTGAATTATATGATACCATGGTTGTTGTTATTCAACTTGACAGCACTTGGCCTGGCTTGGCAAGTTAGTTCTGACTCACAGTGACATGATACACAACAACAAAAAAACACTGCCCTGTCCTACACCAGCCGAATAATCATTGCTATGTCTGAGCCCCTTGTTGCAGCCACAGGCTCAGCCCATCTCATTGAGGGTCTTCCTCTTTTTGCTGACCACCTATCCTACAAACATGATGTCCTTCTCCAAAGAATAGTCCCTCCTGATGACATGTCCAAAGTAGTGTCACAATCCTGACTTCCAAAGGAGCACTTTGATTGTACTTGTTCCAAGACAGGTTTATGCGGTGTTCCGGCAGTCAATAATATATTCAATATTCTTCATAACACCATAATCAACTCCTCTGCCATCAAGTCAATTCTGACTCATAGTGACCCTATAGACAGAGTAGAATGGCTCCACAGAGTTTCCAAGGAGAGTCTGGCAGAATCGAACTGCTGACCTTCTGGTTTGCAGATGTAGCATTTACCCACTGCACCACTAGTGTTTCCACGATTCAAAGGCATCGATAATTATTCAGGTTTCACACTGATATGAGATGATTGAAAATATCACAGTTTGAGTCAGGAGCCTCTTAGTCTTCAAAGTGACATCTTTGTTTGTAAACACCTTAAAGAGATCTTTTGCATCAGCTTTGCCCAATTCAATGCATTGTTTTATTTCTTGACTGCTGATTTCATGGGCATTGATTGTAGATGTAAGTAAAATGAAATCCTTGACAACATCAATATTTTGTATGTTCATCGTGAAGTTGCTTACTGGTCTAGTTGTGAGGATTTTTGTTTTCCTTACATTGAAGCATCGTCCATACTGAGGGCTCAGTTTTTGATCTTCATCAATAAGTGCTTCAAGTCTTCTTTGCTTTCAGCAAGCAAGGTTGTGTCATCCACATACTGCAGGATGATAACGAGTCTTCCTCCAATCCTGAGGCTGCATTCTTCTAGTCAAGCTTCTCAGATTATTTGCTCAATTGAAAACATACAACCATGACACACACCTTTCCTGGCTTTAAACCACACAGGATCCCGTTGTTCTTCTCAAACAATTTCCTATTGGTCTATGTACCAGTTTGTTATGAGCACAATGAAGTGTCCTGGAATTCTCATTCTTCTCAAAATTATCTATAATTTGTTATGACCCACACAGTCGAACACCTCTGCATAGTTAACAGAGCACAGGCTAACACCTTCTGTTTTTCTCTGACTTCTGCGGTGATCCAGCTGACATCGGCAGTGATATACCTCCATCCTCTTCTGAATCTGGCTTGAATTTCTGGCAGTTGCATGTCAAAGTACTCTAGCAACCACTTCTTAACTAAGTGTGGAAACCCCGGTGGCACAGTGGTTAAGTGCTATGGCTGCTAACCAAAGTGCTGGCGGTTCAAATCTGACAGGCTGTCCTCAGAAATTCTGCGGTGCAGTTCTACTCTGTCCTGTAGGATTGTCATGAGTTGAAATAGACGCAGCAGGTTTAAGTTTTGGTTAGTGAGTATATACTGCTAATAATAGGATGATAAATGTGTCACTGAAGAGTTACTAAGAGCCAGAATCTACGTGACATCAATGAGTTTGTTTTATGTTGTTTGTTTGTTTTTTTTAAATCTACTATTAATGAGCACCTAACCATGGTGGTGTAGTGGGCCAAGTGCAGCCTCTGCTAACCAAAAGGTCAGCAGTTCAAATCCACCAGGGCTCCTTGGAATCTCTAGGGGGCAGTTCTACTCTGACCTCAAGGGTCTCCATAAGTCGAACCCGACTCTACGGCAATTTTTTTATTATTATTATTATTTGTCAAGCACTGAATATATGTTACTTTGTGTCATTCTTACAACACCCTGAGAAAAGGAATTATGATCTCCACTTTTGTAGCTGAGTTGTCTGAGGCTCACAGCATCTGGACGAAGATGCTTCAGGTTGTGTATAGGGTAGGAAGACCTGAAGCTAAGTCTGTCTGACTTAGCATCTTACGTTCTCTGCATGATACAGCCCTGTCTCTCCAGTTAAGACATTGCTTAAAACATTGAAAGGATTCTTATCTTTGTTTTATCCTCATGAAGCTAAAGGTTCAAGTTAAAGTCCATTTCAAACTATATCCAAATTATAGCATGCTAAAATGTCAGTGGACGACTGCTGCAGTGATCAGGAGGAGCAAAAGTATTGATAGCAAGGTCTGGCTAAGTACTCAAGTGGCAGAGTTCCAATTCATAATTTCAAAATTAATTCTAAGCATCCCAGTATCATAATGAAGCCTGAGATTGAATAATAGATAACAACATAATAATCTTCGACCTTTTTGGCTTTAGTTATTTCTTAGTTTAGGGAATATTAGTCAGGCATTTTTATCTCCTGGTCTGTATGGGAGTTCTGGAGGCCCAGGCACTCCTTGGAAACTCTGTGGGGCAGTTGTGTTCTAACCCATAGGGTCACTGTGAGTTGGAATCAACTCAAAGGCAGTGACCTTTCTTTGGTTCAGTCTGTATTTTAATGTTCTTGAAGTAAATTATTGACACTGAGATTTTCTAGACTGCTTTTCTCAACTGGGCATGCTTTAATCACTTATTGATTAGTATATCTCTATTCACAGAACAAATAACGTCTAGTGTGTAATTTTATAAATAAGACAGAAAGATGGTTAAGGATTGCTAGCTTCTAGACACACCAACGAAAAACAGTTGCAGTCCAATCAATTTGGACTCAACTCCACGTGTATCATACACCTGTGCTCTGCTGTGTTTTCAGTGGGGTTAATCTTTCAGAACATATCACCAGGGTTTGCTTCCAAGGCATGTTTGACATGTCAAACAAAAAGTTTGACAACTTTTTGTTATGAACCTTGGGGCTTAACCACTTGTGCCTTCCAGTGACTCCACAGTTCTTCCCAAATTCCATGATAATGTACAATAAAGAGAGAAAATGGGTCTGCATCAATTGATCTTAATTGCAGAATCAAAGGCATCTGGTCACTGTTGCTGATGTAACCTCCCAAATAATAACTGCCATTTCAGAAAGCATCAGTCAATGAAAAATACGACATTATGTTGCGATAGCTTAAGAAATCTGAAGGTCTTACACTTCTAGAAGAAGAATATGTTAGATACAGTGAAAAGACTCTCACTAAGGGGAAAAAAGCCTTCCATAAAACATTGTTTTTATTGCATCCCGGGCTTTTGGGAATGTAAGGAAAATCTTCAAGAGACTAAAACATATGAAGACTGCCAGTTAAGATTGCAAACTCATGCTAGAAAAAGTGCTAGATACCTCACTGCTGAATATCACCACAGTCGCCTTCAAAGTCCTCCCCTTGGGAAGCTACACGGCAATGTCAGCGCCTAGTCCACCTTTCAAAGAAATTTTGGAACTCTTTTTCTGTAATGGCCATCAGAGCTGTCGTTGTACTACCCTTGATGTCTTGAATGTCATCAAAATATCTTCCTTTCAATATTTCCTTTATCTTTGGGTAAATGAAAAAGTCACTGGAGCCACATCAGGAGAGTAGGGAGGATGGTCCAATACAGTTATTTGTCTCTCACAGACAACTATACAATTAAGTTTGCAAACTTGCCACCTTGCCACTGTGCACAATGCCATACCGGAAAGGCCAATAGGGTGCTGGAAGTGAAGGGAAGACACAGAAGGAGTCCACAAGAGGCAGGGATTCTCTAAGGGTAAATGCCAAGATCATCACCCCCAAATCAAAGCAAGAAAACCAGACCTGTGACTCAGGTAATTAGCCAGGGACCTCAGAGAGGACTAAGGTAGTCCCACTTTGATTGTACTAATAAAACTGGATCATCTCATAAGTTGTTTCTAATATTTATATACAGAATTGAAGGAAGAGAAATAGCCAACATACTCCTGAAGAATAAAGTCAAGGTTTACGTGAATTATTATGAACTACAACTTAAAACAGTGCTAGATCAATTGATCGGTAGAACAGAAGGAAGAGATAGAAATAGGCCTTGGCTTGGCTGGATATATAAGCTTGATATATGATACAGATGGCAACGCAATGGAGAACATCATAGAAAGTGCAGGCTATTCAATAAATGTTGTTGTTGATCGATGCTATCAAGTTGGCTCCATATAAAACAGAACAGAATGTTGTCCAATCCTGCTCCATCTTCATAATCATTGCTGTGTTTGACCTCATTGCTTCAGTCACTGTGCCAATCCCTCTCATTGAGGGTCTTCTTTTTTCACTGACTCTTTATGTCACCGAGCATGACACCACTCTCCAGGGAATTGTCCTTCCAGATAACATCTAAAGTAAGTAAGACCAAGTCTCACCATTCTGTTTTTCAAGAGCATTCTGGCTGTACTTCTTTCAAGACAGATTACCCTTTTCTTCCGGCAGTCCATGGTGTGTTCAGTATTCTTCACTTACAACGTAAAGCAAAGGTATCAGTTCTTCTTCTGTTTTCCTTATTCATTGTGCAGCTTTCACATGCCTATGAGGCAAATGAAAATACTGTGACATGAGTAAAGAGCACCTTAGTCTTCAAAGGGACATCTTTGAATGTCCGTACTTTAAAGAGATCTTTTCCAGCAGATTGGCCTGATGTAATATGTCACTTGATTTCTTGACTGCTGTTTTGAAAGGCATTGATTGTGGAGCTAAGTAAAACGAAATCCTTGACAGCTTGAACATTTTTTTCACTTACCTTGATGCTTTTGTTTTCTTTAAGCTGAAGGGTAATCCATATTGAAGGCTAAGGATTTCAGATCCTCTTCATTTTCAGCAAATGAAGGCATCTCATCTGTATATTAGAGCTTATTAATGAGTCTTCCACCAACCCAGATGCCTCCTTCTTCTTCATATGATCCAGCTTCTTGGATTATAAGATAAAGGATCAGTAGTTAGATATGTCGCCTTGGTGACAGATGCAGTGCTGAAGGGCACATGACAGAATTCTGCAAGACCGATGACTCATTAATTAGAAACACTGTGTTTTTCAACATAAATTGTGAGTACACACATGGACCCTGTCGGATAGTACATATTGTATCAAATCAACTACATCTGTGGAAAGAGATAATGGAGAAATTCAATATCACCAGTCAGAATAAAGCCAGGTGCCAACTACCTGGACATACATGTTTCGGAATTCCCTCTCCCATATGATTTTAAGTGGCTACAAGGGAAATCTGCCTAAGATTTGGAAGAAGGAAGTAAAGGAAATGCTTTAAAAGAAAATTTCTCAAAAGATCAGCATCTTCATGTACAGTTGCAACTCAAACATCAAATACGTTGTCACAGATCTGTCGGCTTATCTTTTTGTGACAGGGTACCATCCAGATATAAATCTCCAAATCTCCTACTTTAGCGTCTCTGCATTTTGGTCATGTCTGGTCCAACTACAGGGTGAAGAGAGTCATCTTACCTCAGGTCACCTACGTCATCAACGCTGGAAGACATGAGAGGCAGAGGTGTTCCCAGTTTGTTCTTGCTCTCTTCCTCTTCAGGTCCAGCTGCGCTTCTAGACTCGAGCCCTGCTGACTTCAAACTGAAGGATACAAATAAAAGATGCACACATGGGCTGCCTGACTGGTTTCATAAGTGCCAAAATTCTAACCTGTATAATAAGTCTCTTATTCTATGCTAATTTTATGGGTTCTGCTTTCCTGAGCAACCCAAACTAACACCAACAGTATGATGTCACTTTTAGATACCTCAAAAATAAATATAAACAATGTATCGCTTAAGTATACAACAAATGTGAAACTTTGTTTTGTTTTGAATAAACAGAATGGTAAATACAAAATTCCCTTCTGGGGAAGGAGTTTAAAGAATAGAGGAAAGAACATGTCAGCAGATTCCGTGTTAATAATCAAAGCAATTATATCTAGTCAATTCCAATTCATAGTGAATCTATTTGTTGAAGCTTTAGCACATATGACAGTCAGGTTATTTGGCTGTACACCCAAAGCATTAAATAGCATGTTCCATTCCTAACATCTTCCAATTTCCCTATAGACTGTCCTCTAACCTTCTCTTGTTTCCATCCTTTACTGTGTCTGAGGATGGGTTTTTTCTAGAGCTGGTTCAGGAAAATTGGTACACCTTCTACCTGAAGGTTACCTCCTTTCCCTGTGGCACATTGCTTGTTTAATACCCTGTCCCACCTTAAGAATTTTACCAACATCAAGCCTCTATGAGCGTTAATAAATGTGTTAGTAAAGTTATTCCAATGTGACTGGATATTCACTGATGTTCCCTTTATCATTATGCTTCACACCCACACATACATTATATAGGTGTCATTTTGTGATAATGAAATATTATATAACAATTTTCAGAAACAGTGAGAAGAGATGGGCATGACAACAAAGTTGAGTTACATTAAAATTTCTTCAGGACCTAGTTTTCTACAGTGGATTTTTTTTTGTAACACTGTAAGCATAAGCAACAAAAGCTAAGGTAGATGAATGAGGCCTCACCAAAATGAAAAGCTTTCATTCGTGAGAGAATTTTATCAACAAAGTGAAGAGATAACATATGGAACAGGAAGGAATTTGGAGAATAAGAGTTGAATATCCAGAGTATATAAAGAAATTCTACAACTTAACAACAAAAGACAAATATAGACAAAGGGTTTGAATACACATTTCACCAAAGAATAAATAGAAATGAGCAATAAGCACACGAGAAGATGCTCAACATCCTTAGTCATTACGGAAATACAAACCCAAACCACAGTGGGTGATCCCTCGGTGCCCTCTAAGATTGGAATGAAAAACAAGTGACATTGGCAAGGGTGTAGAGATACAGGAACCCTCTTCCACTGCTGGTGGGATTGTAAAATGAAAAAACTTCTGTGGAAAACTATCTGAAAGTTTCTTAAAATGTTAAGTGTACGATTCGGAAATTTCACTTCTAGTTATAGAAGCAAAAGAACTGAGAGGAAGAACAGAAACAGACACCTGTACCCCCAAAGTGTTGCTTGCAGAGCTTGTCGCAATAGCAAAAAGTTGGGAAAAAATAACTTAAATGTCCATCAACTGGTAAATGGATAAACAAAATGTGGTATATGCTTGGAATGGAATATTACTCTCTCATAAAGAAAAACGAAGTCTTAATATATGTTACAACATGAATGAAACTTGAAAACACCACACTGTAAATAAGACACTCACAAAATGACAATTATTCAGTCATCCAACGAATATGAAATATCTAGGATAGGTGAGTGTATATTGACCTAAGTTGACTAGTGATTACTGTAACTCACTGCCATCGAGTCAATTCTGACTCATTACAGACCCTATAGGACAGAGTAGAACTGTCCCATAGAGTTTCCAAGGAGCACCTGGTGGATTGGAACTGCTACTCTTTGGCTTACCAAGGGAGGGTGGAATGGGAGGAGGAGGGATCACTGATTAAAGGAAACGCATCAATACAAATGGTGATGGCTTTACATGATGAACAAAATTAATGTTGTTGAATTTTATGTATGAAGAATACTAAAAGGACAAATGTTTTATTACATATAGCTTTCCCACAACTAAAAAAAAAAAAAAACCCTAGGCATATAAAATAAAATTGTAGCACTTAAGTGTGGCCAAAGGTGGTGTAAACAAAATAAAAAACAAATGACATACTGGTAAAAACAATTAGAGCATACGATGACATGGTTTTTTTGTGAACAACAAAGTACCTACAAAACAATAAACATGAACAACTGATAGGTAAGAACCTGCACAAAGATTTCACTAAAAAAAAATTAGACAGAAATTTTAACTAAGCATTAACGTGAACATTAGCATATTGCTTTTGTCATCACCAGTAAGCACGTCACTGCAGTACAAAGAAGCTGTAATACAACCCTCCACATTACACTGGCAAAGATAAAAAATATACAGCATTGGCAAGAAACAAGGCGGGTCAGGTGCACATACAGACTTACATACAGGAATACAAACTGCTGCACACCTTTGTGGAGAGCAGATTAGAAATAGATATCAGAAATATTGCATGTGTAAAACTTCTCTAAGAAATCATATTATTGTTGTGAGGTGCCATCGAGCCCGTTCCAACTCACAGACACCTGTGTACAACAGACCAAAGCGCTTCCTGATCCCATGCCATCCTAATTGTGATGTTTGGGCCCATTGTTGCGCCCACCACGCCCATTCATTTCATTGAGGGTTTCTTCTTTTTATCAAACTTCTACTTTACCAACTATGATGTCCTTCTCCAGGGACTGGTCCCGCACGATAACATATCCACAGTATGTGACACAAAGTCTCATCATTCTTGCTTACAAGGAGCATTCTGGCTATACTTCTTCCAAAGCAGACTTGTTAGTTTTTCTGGTAGGTAGTTCATGATATATTCACTATTCTCTGCCAGTGTCTTGATTCAAAGGCATCCGTTCTTTTCCAGTCTTCCTTATTCATTGTTCAGCTTTCACTTGCGTATGAGGCGGCTGAAAATACCACAGGTGGGGGCAGGTCCGCCTTAATCCTCAAAGTGACACTTTGTTGCAGTACATTTGCCCAGTGCAATAAACTGAATTTTTGACTGCTGCTTCCATGGGCACTGATTGTGGATCCCAGTCAAATGTAATCCTTGAGAAATTTAATCTTTTCTCTGTCTATCATGAGGTTGCTTATTGTTCCAATTGTGATAATCTCTGTTTTCTTTACATTAAATTGTAATCTATACTGAAAGTTCTAGTTCTGACCTTCATCAGTAAGTGCTTCGAGTCCTCTTTGCTTTCAGTAGGCAAGGTTGTGTTGCCCCCATATGACAGACTGTTAATGGTCTTCTTCCAATCTTGATGCTATGTTATTCTCTAGGATGGTCTGGCTTCTCAGACTATTTACTCAGCACACAGATTGAATTAGTAAAGGATACAACCATGACACACACTGTTCTTGATTTTAAACTACTCTGAGGGTGATTTTTTTCCCTATGGCAGGAAAATTGGAGCACCTGTCAACACAGAAAAAAAGAATTCAAGAAAAACATACCACACTAGGATGTTGGATTCTTTCAAAGACAAATAATTTTCTTTGTTCTGTTCAAACGATTGCTTCTTGGTTTCTGCACATGTTATGCATAAGCACAATGAAGTGTTCTGCATTTTTGCTTTCTGCACTGTTATACATAATCTGTTTTGATTCACACAGTCCGAAGCCTTTGAATGGTCAATAAAACAGGTTAACATCTTTCTGGTACTCTCTTCTTTCTGCCATGATCCATCTGACATCAAGAATAGTATCCCTTCTTTCACATCCTCTTCTGAATCCAGCTTGAATATCTGGCAGTTTCCTGTTAATGTGCTGCTGCAGCTACTTTTAAATGATACTCAGCGAAATTTTGCTTGCATTTGATATTAATAATGCCAAGCCAAGCCAATTGCTGTTGAGTTGGATCCCACTCATGGCGATATTAATAATACTGTTCAATAATTTCTGTATTCTTTTGGATGTGTTTGTTTGGAATAGGTAGAAACATGGACCCTGTCTGGTTGGTTGGACAGGTTCTTCCAAATTTCTTGACATAGCACACTTCAGCATTGCATCCTTTTGTTCAAACTTCTTAATTTGGTGTTCTGTCAATTCCTGGAACTTGTTTTTTACCAATGCCTTCCATGCAACTTGGACTTCTTACTTCAGTACCATCAGTTTCTTACCATACGCTATCTCTTGAAATGGCTGGGTATTGACCAGTTCTTTTTGGGTACAGTGACTTTGTGTCCCTTCCATCTCCTTTTGATGTCTCCTGTGTTGTTCATTACTTTCCCCATGGAATCCCTCAATATTACAACTCAAAGCTTCAATTTTCTCTTCTGATCTTTAAGCTTGTGAAATGCCAAGTGTGTTCTTTTCTCTTGGTCTTTGCCCACTTTATATAATACTTTACTTCTTCTTCTCAAGCCACCCTTTGAAACCCTCTATCCATATCTTCTATTTCCTAATTTCTCCCCTTCCCTTTAACTGCCTTATGTTCAAGAAGTAATACAGAAATTATTCTACAAAGAGCAAGCATAGGTACAGGAGAATTACCTTGAAACATTTTAATACCAAAAGCTAGAAATAACCCAAGTATCCAACAGGAGAGGTTATTCACATAAATTCTAGTACATTCATATTATACAAAATTATTTAGCTATTAATTCAAACAGAATACATATGAGAACAAGGAAAGATATCCACTTACATTGTTAACTGGGATAAACAAGTTGCATATTAATATAAATCATAGGAACTCATTTCTATTAATAAAAAATGTGTCCCTATGTTATATGTTAACACAGAGAAAAAATTCAAGAAAACCACACCACAATAAGATGTTGAACTGTTGGAAAGACAAAGAAATTTCTTTCTATGTATAAATTTTTATAAACAGCTATGTAAAGAAAATTCTTTCGGCTGGCCTTAAATTTAGGGAAAAAAATAAATCACTTTTAAAAAAGGAGAAACTAGGGCACCAGTAATTTTATCTAACCCTCTGAGCTCATCAGCTTCATGAATAAAACAACCCACTTCAACATTTGAAATTCTTAAAGTAGATGGCACTGAAATAAACTTCAACCTAACCTCCAGAATGCTGCAAAAGAAACTTTTTAGGAAAAGGGAGAGCTAAGTTTGCTAAAAATACATTAAGATTTTTAAAGTTATCTTTGGACTGCATTAGAATTATTTTCTTCATAGAAACTTCAGCCCATTACCAATGAAACCTCTCTCCATCATCACAGTACATAGTTGTAGATACTTCAATACGTGAGAAAACTTTTATACATATCAAGCATGAAGTAATACCTCCAAATCCTCCTCTCCACCAGTGTAAATCTTTCTTTCAATCAGTTATCACACTTGGAAAATGATGACTATTACTGCGATTTGTTTTTAAATAGCTGGGCTCCTCCATTAGATTAGTTACCATATGCTATCTCTTGAAATGGTTGGATATTGACCAGTTCTTTTTGGAAACTCAGGTATTCTTCTATTCTAGCTCCTAACTATATACACCCAAACCCACTGCCTCCAAGCTGGGTCTGACTTATAGCGACCCTGGAGGTCAGAGTATAACTGCCTCATAGAGTGTCCAAGGAGCACCTGGAGGATTTGAACCACCAAGCTTTTGAATAGCAGACATAGCACTTAACCCAGTATACCACCGGGGTTTCCTAATTGTATGCACAGTGCCTAGAAAATGATAAGTGCACAATAAATGTTTGCAGAAAGAACAGGAAGAAGGAAGAGAAGGAGAAAAGGAGAGAGGGAAGAGAAAAAGAGGGAAAGGACACAGTATTTCTAGGAGAAAAAGGTATCTCCAAGGCCACCCCTGTTACACATAAAATTATGTGATCAACGTGGCCAGTTGGCACCAAAATTCTCCTGTAATATCCATCTTCCAAAAGACCAAACCGATTGTCGTTGAGTTGATTCTGACTCGTAGGGACTCTGTGAGACAAAAAAAGAATAGCTCCATGAAGTTTCTAAGGAGAGCCTGGTGGATTTGAACTGTCAACCTTACAATTACCAGTTGTGGCACTTAACCACTATACCACCAGAGTTTAGCTCCTCTAATACCACTGCCATGGAGTCAGATCCAACTCATAGCAACCCTAGAGATCAGAGTAGAACTGCCCCATAGAGTTTCCAAGGAGTGCCTGGCAGATTTGAACCACAGATTTTTTGGTTAGCAGAGGTAGCACTTAACCCACTATGCCACCAGAGTTTCCCCTCCTCCAATAGAGACCCCAAAATTCCTTCTGCTTTTCTAGGCAACAGATCCCTTCTGTCTCAATTCAGTGGAGTCCATGGCAACTTGAGCCAAAAAGAATATTTTTATATGCTCATGATATAATCATCAAGAAACCAATCCTATTGCCAGAGTCACTTTCAACTCATAGCAACCCTACAGGACAGAGTAGAACTGCCCTATAGTTTCTAAGGAGTGCCTGGCAGATTCGAACTGCCAACCTCTTGATTAGCAGCCATGGCACTTAATTACTATGCCACTAGAGTTTCCTGATACAGCAAATTTCATCAAAACTCAGCTATACTCTTCAATGGCTATTTTTTAAAAAATTCAGATAGGTTGTTGTTAAGATATTTGAGTCAGCATTTTGATTATAACCTATCAATTATTAAGTATTTCTCCTTGACTCCTTTGTCTCCAGCCTGTATGCAGCTGAGGCTAGAAAGTTATTTTATTTTGAGACCCCACAGAATTTCTTCCTGTATCAGGCAAAAATTTAAGGTGATGACCTTGTGTTAAGAAGATAAATACCTTGAAAAGACTACTTTTCTTAAGACTTTGTTAGAAAAAAAAATGGTCGGAAAGATCTCATGTACAGTAATGATCAAAAAGATAAAATCCACAAAAGTAAATTTAAGAATAAAAGAGGAAAGCTTTCCAAGACTCTAGAAAATACAACTACATAAACCAAAACCAAACCCACTGCCACTGAGTCAATTCAGACTCACAGTGATCCTACAGGAAAGAGTAGAACTGCTCCATAAAGCTTCCAAAGAGCATCTGCTGGATTCAAACTGCCAGTCTTTTGACAGCAGACATAGCATTTAACCACTACACCACCAGTCTCCTACAACCACATAGTTGAGTAAACAACACATTCTTGGCTAGAAAAACTTGGTAAACATTATTAACATTTTTAAATACACCAAAATTCACTATATAATTCTCAAATATTTTCAGTTGATTAATAGTTCTGTGTAGATAATCACATAATGAGAAAATCTCAAATTTGCTTTTTTAATCTTTCCCTAAAGTGTACTTCCTATTTAACTCTTTTTCGCTGGCTGTCACTTCCATAGCAAAACGATAAAGCCACTGCTGTCGAGTAGGGTCCAACTCACAGTGACCCTAGGGGTCAGTGTAGAACTGAATACGACAGTTATAAATGGACATTCTTACCTCATTCCCAAATTTACCAGGAATGATTATAAGTTTGATGCTGTTCTGTTCCTCTGAACATTATTTCTATTGGGTAACAAAGTATTTATGTGCTCATGTGCTTTTAATCTTTTTGTTATTTTTTGCTTTAATCAGAAATTGATTTTTTTTGTACAACCTAGTATTTTGTAGTCTATCTGATTTGTATGTAACAAAAACTGATCTTACATCTTTAATTTAGTTCTTTTTTTTGTTTTCAGTGCCTCCTGTTTGACAATATATTTTGCTATAAGGAATTTTAAAATTTACTTCAAATAATATTGATACTCCTCTATGAAAAACTCTAAATATACATAACTTTATTTCATCTTATTTTTCTCTATTTCTTTTTCTAGAAACTTTATTATTTTATTTGGCTCTTTGCAATATTGTCTTCATAATCTGAAATAACCTAAGTTTTTATTTCTTAAACTTTCTTTTGGATCTTATGTACCAACTCTCCATATATGCACCTATTCTGAAGGTGATTCAACAGAACACTGAAATTATCAAAGAACATCATTAATATCACATGTAAATAAAATTATGCTGAAGATAATTCAAAAATGCTCTCAGTAGTACATCTATAGGAAACTGCTGGAAATTCAAGCTAAACTCAGAAGAAGTTGTACAATAAGGGATATCATTGCTGATGTCAAAATGAATGGTGGCTGAGAGCAGGGAATATCAGAAAGATGTTTATCTGTTTTCATCTATCTATCTATCTGTCTGTCTGTCTGCCTGTCTATCTATCTATCTATCTATCTATTTTGACTACACAAAGACATTGGACTATATGGATCATCACAAATCATGGTTAACATTGCAGAGAATGGAAATTCCGAAACACTTAGTTGTGTTCATGTGGAACCTATACGTAGTTCAAGAAGGCAGTTGCTCAAACACAACAATGGTAAACTGCAGTTTAAAATCAGAAAGGTGTGTGTCAGGGTTGTATCATTTCACAATATGTGTTCAATCTGTATGCTGAGCAAATAATCTGAAAATCTGAACAATATGAAAACTATGGCATCAGGATTGGAAGAAGACTCTTTAACAACATGCAATATGCAGTTGACTCAACCCTGCGAGCTCAAATTAAGGAGGAAGTGAAGCGTTTGTTGATGAAGATCAAAAACTAGTGCCTTCAGTATGGATTATACCTTAACATGAAGCAAACAAAAATCCTCCCAACTGAAAGAATAAGCAGCACTATGACAAATGGAAAAATTACTGAAGTTGTCAAGGATTTACTTTTCCCTGAAAGCAACAGCTAAAAAACAAAACAAAGAAAAAACACAAATGATGAATTACATTCAGAAGATCTGCTGCAAAACATCTTTTAACAGTGTTAAACAGCAAAAATGTCACCTTGAGGACTAAGGTGCACCTGACCCAAGCCATGGTATTTTCAGTTGTCACATATGCATGTGACAGCTGGACAAGAAATAAGGAAGACCAAGGAACAGCCGACAACTTTGAATCACAGTGTTAGTGAAGAATATCTCATATGCCATGGCTTGTCAGAAGAACAAACAAATCCTTCTTGGAAGAAGAACAGTCAGAATTCTCCATACAAATGAGGATGGCAAGACTTTGTTTCACATACTTTGGACATGAGATCAGACAGGCACACTCCCTGGAGAAGAATATCATGCTTGGTAAAGTATAGGGATAACATCAAAGTAGAAAACATTCAAAAAGATGGATTAACACAGTGGGTTAATCCACTTAACCAATTAACACAGTGGGTGCAACAATGGGTTCTAACATAATGACGATGGAGAAGATGGCACAGGGCCAGGCAGCACACTGTTTTGTTGTCATGAGGTCGCTAGGAGTTCAAGACCCTTAGATGGCACCTAGCAATAACAACATTAACCATCAACTCTAGACTGAGAAAAATCAATCAGTGTATCCATATTTTTTGCATCTTCCTTCACCCCTACGCCATATCTTTAGTGCCCTGAGTTTTGTTTCGCTTTGTTTTTTTTAATAACATTACTATAAACTTCAGAAACAACTGGTATAATCCCACCAACATACTTGTCTGAGTATTTCATTATGCCTCTGTTTGCAGAAAACCCTGGTGGTGTAGTGGTTAAGTGCTACCTATTGCTGCTAACCAGAGAGTCAGCAGTTTGAATCTGCCAGTTGCTCCTTGGAAACTTTATGGGTCAGTTGTACCCTGTCCTATAGGGTCGGTAGGAGCCTATAGACTTGAGAGCAGTGGACTTGTTTTTGTTTTTGCTCTGTAAGCAAACAAGAAGTGGTAAGTGACATCAGCTACTACCCTATTTACATAATTTAATGGATGAGATTTAGGGGGTTTAAAATGATGACGTAAAATAAGGTTTTGGACTTTGAGTTGTTGCTCTCTCTAATGGGATTCTGCTTTGGAGGATGATGGAATAAGGTGAACACATTTTGCATGTGGACTGAGGTGAATGTTTGAGTGCAAGACGACAGACTGTCAGAGTGAACGAGCTCCCAGAGATGTCTTCTCTTTGTATGCTCTTGGTAATTCCTATCATTGGTGAATATATTACCTTACATAAGAGTGTTTGCAGATATGATTAAACTTATTGGAGTTTGAGATTAGGAGGTTATCCTATACTTCTGGGTAAATTCAATGTAATCACATGACCTCTGAGAGTCAAAAAAAGGAGGCAAAAAAACATGTCCCCTTGAAGAACTTGACCTGCCATTGCTGGCTCTGAAGAGGAGGAAAGGGATCCCTGAGCTGAGGAATGTGGCTAGCCTCAGCAAGAAAACAGGAACCTTGATCCTACAACCACAGGGGGCTAAATGCTTCCAACAACACTAATAAACAGGAAAGGGATGCCCCCTTAAAGCCTCCAGAAAAGTATTCAGTCCTGCCATCTTGATTTTATTCCAGTGAAACCCATAGCAAATTCGTGACATACAGAATTGTAAAATGATAAATGTTTATTGGTTTAAGCACAATAAATTTACTGTAATTTGTTAAGGCAGCAACAGAAAACTAATACAATCTGTTTAATTCAGTCTTAATTCCTCCTCCCAGAACAACAGCCTTCCACTCTGAAGTCATATGTCTCCATCACTTCTCTATCAAATCAGAACCATACTAGCAAAGAGGAAGGCTTTGGAGCCAGCAAGATGACAATAATCAGAGCCTGCTACAAATGACATAGTTTCTCCTTATCTGGGCTTAGTCTCTACTCCTATCTTTCAGACTTTTATGTAATATTTTATGATCCAGCCCTCAGAAGCTATAGGCTGGTCTTCTCTTTATATGCTGTTGGTAATTCAGTTCTGTCTGCCTGGAACACCTGCAGCTCACCAAATCCTGTTATTCTATTTGCCCAGTTCATGGCTTCCTGATGCTCTTCAAACTACTGTTCAGGGATCTTTCAGTAAGTTTTCTCTTCAATATAAACATATACAGCCTTTACTTAAGTCCCATAGAGCTGGAGTGGCACAGTGGTTAAGAGCTATGACTGTTAACCAAAAAATCAGCCATTCAAATTCACCATCCATTTCTTGGAAACCCCAATGGGACAGTTCTACTCCGTCATATAGGGTCACTATGAGTCAGAACTGACCCAGTGGCAACTAGTTTCATTTGGGATTTTTTAACTCAATTCTGTTTCTGCCTATATAGATTTCAGTTATGGTATACACCATAAATTATACCTCTATGTATAAACTTTCTCCTGATTGTTACCAACGGATACCACTGTGCTTAATGAATGTTTAAGATGATAATTCACCTAATATTCATGAACTGAGTACTCGAATTCTCCAAAAGCCCATTTTACCGAATAGTACACATTCACACATACTTTTGATACTTTTCCTTACAAAAGATTTTAAAAATACATGAAAGTAGAGAGAATTTATGATGAATTTCAATTAAGCACAAGACAGTTTCCAGTACCATCAGCATGTATGTATATATGTTTAAATCAGCTGGAAAACCAGTAGTGGTTTCTTCCTAGACCAGGCCAGTCTGTGCTCAACAATATTTTATTTCATATCCAACCTGAAGTAGATTTCAGTTCCCTAGGACCATAGAACTCTATCAGGAATAATGACAAAACCACTCTAGGCACAAGTCATCATGTACCACCAGTAACCGAGAAGTGAAAAAAACCAGGCCTGTTAGAGACAAGAACATGAAAAACACTTCACCTGCGCAGCGTCGATTCTGACCTATAGTGACTACTCCATAGAGTTCTTATTGGCCAATTTTTGAAAACAGATTACCAAACCTTTCTTTTTAAGGCATCTCTGGCTGGACTGGAAACTCTGCTGGTTTAGTAGTTAAGCTCTGTGGCTGCTAACCAAAAAGTCAGCAATTCCAACCTACGGGGCATTTCTACGACGTATCCTATAGGGACACTGTGAGTCAGAATCCCCTTGACGGCAGCGGGTTCGATCTGGATGGACTAGAACTTCCAACCGTCTAGTTAGCAGCTCACTGCCTTAATCATGTAATGCACCACAAAAAAATATTTCATAGTCATCCCAAATGACCACTACAGGTTACAGCGCCTGTCGAGGAAGAAAACCACAAGCCACCTGTTGTTTATTTTAACTGGAAAGCTAGGGTTTTCTGTTTCCATGTCTTAGTGTTAGCCGTAAAGAAAAATGTAGCCGTGCTCTCTTGGATAAATTATGTTGACTTAAGATGGTTTGGATGTATTTATCCCATGAGTCGGATCCGACTCGACGGCACTTGGCTTGGCATCCTAAAAGAAAAGTAGTGGCCTAAGGATCTCAGGATCTTACTAAAGAAGATGGACTCTGGCACACCACCACCAACATCCTTCTTCTGCATTGCCCTGCAGCAAGACTAGCAGCTCTTCTAGCCAAAGCCACTGCCGTGGAGTCCATGTTGACTCATGGTGACCGTATAGGACAGAATCGATCTGCTCCTTAATTTCCAAGGAGCTCCTAGTGTATTTGAACTGCCGATCTTTGGATTAGCAGCCGTAGTACTTAAACACTACCCCACTGGAGTTTTTCTAGGGAGGTTTATCGTTGTTATCGTTTGGGTTCCCACTCACAGTGACAGAATGTGCAAGAGAAGGAAGCATTGCCCTGTCCTGCACCATTCTCAAGGCAGTCGTTAGGTTCGAGCTCACTGCTGCGGCCACTGCGTCAATGCCCCTGCTGACAAATTTTCATCTCATGGGGGTGACTAGGGGAAGTTTTAAAGGAACCATCTAGATTCAAAATCCCAAAGGAACGCGATCTACAAAGGAGGAAAGAACGACAGGACGGAGGCTCCAGTCCTGGGCCTGGCTGAGGAAGCAACCCATTGGTGATCTACGCTGGTCCGCAACCTCTGCAGCATATTTCCACGACTGTGGGGTCTGGAACGGCACTTCCCAGAATGCCCAGCTGCGGGGTGGGTTTTTTTGTTTGTTTGTTTGCTTGTTTGTTTTAACCTCAGGTCGGTTCCAGGCTCTTGCGATTTGATTTTCCACTCCAAAAAACAATTGCTGTCGAGTGGATACCGACTCACAGCGATCCTACGGAACACAGTAGAACTACTCCATTGAGTTTCCGAGGAGCGTCTGGCGGATTTATACTGCCAATCTTTTTGGCTCTAAGCCGAAGCCCTTCAGCACTACGTCACCAGGGTTTCCATGGCAACTCCAGTCCCTGGCTTTGGCTTTCCTCTTCCTCCGCCTGATAGGTTGGGCAGTCGGTGCGTGGAAGGCGGCTCTGTCGTCACTGGCAGCAGTTGAATGGAGCCTCTCTGACCCGCGGCCTCACGGTACTTGAAGTCTGTCTTTGAGTCCGAGCCGTAGCTTCCCCGGCTGCTTGGGAGCCAACGAACAACATTTCCCAGGAGGAAGCGGGGCGGCCGGTCGTGTGGGGGCGGAGCCTCATGTCTGGTACAGTCATCCCAAACCTATTCCGTAGGACTGTGATGGCCGGAGAGATGACGATCTTAGGTCAGTGATTTGGGGGTCTCTATCGCTATGACCGGCATCGGGGTGGTCTGGAGCTACCCAGGGTGGGCGGGGGTGGTTGTTATGCATCCTGTATCCAGCTGGCGCCGCAGAAAGGGTGCCGAAAGGGTGGCTTCGAGATAATTTTTGGCTGTTCGAGGAGTGGAGGGCGCCTCTCGGAGAGCCCGGGATAGTTCAGGCCCCAAGAGGGCCTGGGGCGACCAGCTGCGTCCATCCTGGGAACATCGGGTCTCGGGAAGCGTTATTTCCTGACAACATCTGTTTTGAATTGCTGTTGGAATTGGGGCCTTGGGAGGCTGCCAGAACGTGCAACACCAGGACCCCTTTGTGGAGAAGGGGGAGGAGCGGCGGGAGCATTCAGAGCTGCGGATTAGGAGGGATCCAGGCCCCTTTAATGTGTAGCCGGTGATGTTTCCACCATACCGGGCTGGGAAATACCCTCCCTGGCTGAGTAAGTGATGAAATGCTTCTGAAATTTTTCTCTTAGGAGGAATAAGAAAATGGGGCTGGCACTTGGTTTCTTTTCTGTGAGTTATGTGTTGATGACTATGAGCCACTGATCTGGAACACAAACCAAAACAAACCCTCTGTCGTCCAGTCGGTTTGGATGCATAGCGACCCTATAGGACAGTGGAGAGTTTTCAAGGAGCGCCTGGTGGATTTGAACTGCCGCCCTTTTGCTTAGCAGCAGTAGCACTTAACCCCTATCCCACCAGCGTTTCCAGACTTATGCAAATTTTTGTTGTTTGGGTTGTGTTTAACATGATTGGACACAGTAACACAGGCCCCTTGAATCCAAATAAAAGATTAATTGGAAGGTTCTAGTGGCATCTTTATGCCTTTATGTTTACAGGGTGTATAATATTTGTTTATATCTTTTTTTTCCAGCTAATAATATCTGTTGGGTCCTTAGGTGGTGCAGTTTGTGCTGAACTGTCGACTTAAAGGTTGTCAGTTCAACCCCTTCTGGCAGCATTATTGAAGAAAAGGCTTAGTAAGCGACTACTGTTAAAATACAGCAAAGAAGACCTTATAGAACAGCTCTACCCTGTAACACATGGGGTCACAATGAGTCGGAGTTGACCCAACAACAACCATAAACAGCATTTGTAGAACCTCTTCTGTCTGCTGGGGACAGTTCCTGGGCACGAGATGTACCAATGTGGAAACCTGCCTTCAAGGGGCTTGCATGTGTGGTGCCAACTGAATTACTCACTTACACTTCTCTTCACATAAATATTACGCCTGTGAGAAGTATGCCCTTAATTCATATTTAAATTATATTTAGCTGTGTTGTATTTTGAAGTAACAGTTTAGTTCTGCTATTTAATTGTAAACAAATTTAAAAAGCATTTTATCGATACATGTGTTTTATCCTTTTGAAGGAAAAGGCGATAAGGGAATCAAGTTTTAGCCTCCCAGAGGAAAGTTTGTACGATGGAAATTTTAATAATGGAGTTCCTTTTGTTTTTAATTGTGGTAAAAAATACAGGGATACTTTGGAGATACTGTGGGTTTATTTCCAGACCATTGAAGTAAAGCTAATATCAAAAGAAAGTGAGGCACACAAATTTTTTGGTTTCTCAATGCCTGTAAAAGTTAAGTTTACATTATACTGGATTCTATTAGAAGCCCTGATAATGTAGTGATTAAGGCACCTGATGAACAGGAGGTCTGCAGTTCATGTCCATGACATTCTCTTGGAAACCCTGTTAGGTAGATCTGCTCTGTCCTATAGGGTTGCTTTGAATTAGAATTGACTCAGTGGCAACAGTTTTGGGATTTGGGACTGGGAGAAACCCTGGTGGCATAGCATGTTAAGGGCTACATCTGCTAACCTTTTGGTTAGTTCAGATTTGCCAGGTGCTCCTTGGAAACTCTATGGGGCAGTTCTACTCTGACCTCCAGGATTGCTATGAGTTGGACTCGACTTAATGGCAGTGGCTGGGTAGTCTGTTGAAAGTGCAGTAGTATTATGTCTAAATAACAGTATATGTACCTTAATTAAAAATAATTTGATTGCTAAAATGTGCTAACCATCGTCTGAGCTTTCAGCAACTCCTAATCTCTTGCTGGTGAAGGTATTACCTTGGTGTTGGTGGCTGACTGCTGGCTGATGAGGGTGGTAGTTTACTGAAGGGTGAGGCAGCTGTGACAGTTTCTTAAAATAAGACAGTAATGAAGTTTGCCACATCGATTGACTATTCTTTTCACAAATTATTTCTGTGTAGCATGTGATGCTTTTTGATAGCATTTTTCCCACAGTAGAACTTATTTCAGAATTAGAGTCCATCCTTTGAAACCTTGCCACTGTTTCATCAACTGACGTTACATAATATTCTAAATCCTTTGTTGTCATTTCAACAGTGTTCATAGCATCTGCACCACGAGTAGATTCCATCTGAAGAAACCACTTTCTTTGCTCATCTCTAAGAAGCAACTTGTCATCCATTAAAGTTTTCTTGTGAGATTGTAGCAATTCAGTCACATCTTCAGACTCCACCTGTAATTCTCCTTCTCTTGCCGTTCCCAGCCCATTCTGCAGTTACTTCCTCCGTGGAAGTCTCGAACCTCTAAAAGTCACCCCAAAAGGTCGGAATGAACTTTTTCCAAAGTCTTATTTTGACCTCCTTCCATGAGTCCCAAATATTGTTAAAGGCATCTAAAACAGGGAATCCTTTCAAGAAGGTTTTTAATTTACTTTGCACAGATCCATCAGAAGAATTGCTATCTGTGGTGGCTACATCCTTGTGAAATATATTTCTTAAATAATAAGACTTGAGAGTCAGAATTACTCCTTGATCCATGGGCTCCAGAATGAATGTTGTGTTGGCAAGCATTAAGATAACATTAATCTCTTTGCACATCTCCATCAAAGCTCTTGGGTGACCAGGTACATTCTCAGTGAGTAGTGATACTTTGAAGGGATGCTTTTATTCTGAGTAGTAGGTCTCAACAGCGGGCTTCAGATATTTAGTAAACCATGTTGTAAACAACTGTGCTGTCATCTAGGCTATTGTACCATTTATATAGCAGAAACAATAGATATAGCATAATTCTTAAGAGCTCTAAGATATTTGGAAGATTGATAAGCATTGACTTCTTAAAATCACCAATTGCGTTAGCCTCTAACATGAGTTTTGCCTGTCCCTTGAAGCTCTGAAGCCAGACACTGACTTCTCTAGCTATGCAAGTCCCAAATGGCATCTTCTTCCAATATAAGCCTATTTTGTCTACATCAGAAATTCAGTGTTTGGTGTGTCCATTTCATCAAGTGTCTTAGCTAAATCTGGAAAATTGGCTGCAGCTTCTGTATCAGGATCTGCCGCTTCACCTGGCACTTTTCTTGTTACAGTGGCAGCTTCATTCCTGCAACCTCATAAAGCAACCTCTGGCGTCTCCAGACTTTGCTTCTAACCCTTCCTCACCTCTCTCAGCCTTCATAGAATTGAGGATTACGGCCTTGCTTGAATTAGGCTTTGGCTTAAGAAAATACTGAGGCTGGTGTGATCTCCTATCCAGACCACTAAAATTTTCTCCATATCAACAATAAGGCTACTGTTCTTATCTTTCTTGTGTTCACCAGAGTGTCGCTTTTACATTTCTTCAAGGCCTTCACATTCACGATTTGGCTGTGTGGCACAAGAGGCTTAGTTTTCTGACTAACGTGGCTTCTGGCATGCCTTCATCACTAAGCTTTGTCTTTCTAGCTTTTGATTTCCAGTGAGAGATGGGCAACTCTTCTCCTTGAACACATAGAGACCATTATAGGGGTGTTAATTGGCCTCATTTCAGTATTGTCACCACTTAATAGAGAGTTGTGAGGAGAGGGGCAGTGGTGGACATACAACACTTATCAGTACAGTTCAACATCTTATGTGGGCGTGGTTCATGGTGCTCTCAGACACTTACAATGATAACATCAAAGATCACTGATCACCGTAACAGACAGAGTAATAGTGAAAAAGTTGGAAATATTGCAAGAATCACCAAAATGTGACCCAGACATGAAATGAGCACATACCATTAGAAAAATGGTGCCAGTGGACTTGCTTGATGCAGAGTTGCCACAGACCTTCCATTCGTAAGGAAAACATGTCATATCTGTGAAACACAGTAAAGGGAAGTGTGATAAAACAAGACATGCTGGTATATAACAAAACGTTTGTGAATGCAGCAGTTTTTACAAGTAAAATTCAGTGTCAGTGTGTTCAAAATGCTGTGTAACCATTCCCTCTTTCCTTTTCCGCAGACTTTCACCACTATTAGGAGAAATTCAGCATTCCCTAAAGCATTGACTTCCTCTTTTTCCCTCCCTCTTATCTTTGCTAACTACTAATAAACTTTGGTCTCTATATGTTTGCTGTTATGGATTAAATCATATCCCCCCCAAATATCTTTCAGATTGGTTAAGTCATCCAGTATTGTATGGTTACTATTTTGCCATCTGACGTGATTTGCCTGTGTGTTGTAAATACTGTCACTGCAATATTAACCAGATGGACTGATAGCAGTTATTTTAATGAAATCAACAAGATTAGGTAGCATCTTAAACCAGTCTCTTGAGATATAAAAGAGAAGTGAGCAGAGAGACAGCAGGACCCCGTATCACCAAGAATGAAGAGCTGGGGTCTGTGTCCTTTGGACTCAGGGTCTCTGCACTGAGAAACTCCTTTGCTGGGGAAAGAGTGATGAGCGGAGCCTTTCTCCGCAACCAAGAAGGAAAGGCCTTCTCCTGGAGCTGTTGCCCTGAAGCCTACTAGACTATGAGAGAATAAAATTCTCTTTTTTGAAGCCATCCGTTTTGTGCTATTTCTTTTACAGCACAGTACTAGATGACTAAGATATTTGCATATGTCATACAAGTGGGAACATACAATATTTGTCTTGGAATTTCTTTTTTAATTTTTAGAATTTTTTTCTTGTTGCAAATGTGCACAGCAAAGCATCCACTGATTCAGAAATTTCTACATGTACAGTTCAGTGGCATTCATTATCTTGAAGTTGTGCAACCATTCTCACCCTCCTTTTCAGAATTCTTCCACTTTTAACACGAATTCACTGCCCTCTGAGGTTTTTCTTTGCTCTTTCAAGTTGCTGGTACTAGTTGGAGTCCCTGCAAATAGTTCTTTAAAGGAACACAATGCTTAAGGCAGACAGATACTCTTTACTAATTGAACTATCCTATTGTTGGGTTTAAAGAAGACTTCAGGGGATATTTTGGTTTAAGGTTTAAAGATTATATCAAGGTAATCATTTAGGGAGTTCATCCAACTTCTACGGCTCCAGAAAGCTTGGATTCTATAACAATTGAAATTCTGTTCTGTATTTCTCCCTTTTGGTCAAGATGCTTGTGCAGAATCTTTGATTCAAAGATTCAGCAATAGCAGTCAGGCACTATCCAGGTATTATGGTACAGGAGGCAGTTTGGGGAGATAATTACTGGAGTTTCTTTTTAATAGGGAAGTTATTTATGGAAACCCTGGTGACAGTGGTTAACTGCTAACCAAAAGGTTGGCAGTTCAAATCCACCAGGCATTCCTTGGAGGTGTTGTAGGGCAATTCTGGTCTGTCCCGTAGGGTTGCTATGAGTCAGAATCGACTCGACTGCAGTGGATTTGGTGTTTGGTTAAAACAATTTATAGCTACTTATAAAACTGTAAAGTCTGAATATTACTTGGTCAAGAGGTTTATCAGCATAATTATTGTGAGTTTTTACTGTATTTCTTTGTTTACCCATCAGTGAAGACAGAAACGTACAGCTATGCAGTCTTTTGTTACTGTTATTAACTTTAATTATATTATAGCCAGTTTACATTGTGAAAAACTTGATTTCAGGGAAAAGTGCTATCATTAGTCTTATAAAAGAGAATGTTTGGAAGTATATAGCTTTAATCTTTTTTCAAAAAGTATTAAAAGAATTTTACCATAGTGATTGAACTTTGTACTGGATTAATGAAATGCGTCTTCTTTGCCTGTATTTTAGGATCAGCTGTTCTGACTCTCCTGTTGGCTGGCTATCTGGCACAGCAGTATTTACCCTTGCCTACTCCTAAAGTGATTGGCATTGACCTTGGTACAACCTACTGTTCCGTTGGAGTGTTTTTTCCTGGCACAGGCAAAGTAAAGGTCATTCCAGATGAAAATGGGCACATCAGCATACCCAGCATGGTGTCCTTCACTGACAGTGATGTCTATGTGGGCTATGAGAGCTTAGAGCTGGCAGATTCCGATCCTCAGAACACGATATATGATGCCAAGAGATTCATTGGCAAAGTTTTTACCCCAGAAGAGCTGGAGGCTGAAATTGGCAGATACCCGTTTAAGGTAAGTGCTTAATCTAAAATTGATTTTAACTTTAGTCCAGCATACTGTTTCGAGATAATGCTTCTACTTCAAGTGACTTAATTTACTTAGCAATTATGTTTTCCCAGGAGTGTCAGTAGAGCAGTGGTGAAACACTCAGCTGCTTACTACAAGGTCAGCAGTTTGAAGCCACCAGCTACTCCATGGGAGAAAGATGTAGCAGACTGCTTCTGTAAAGATCTACAGCTTTGGAAAGCCTGTGGGACAGTTCATTATCAGTGGGAATGAGCTTAATGGCAATGTTTTTATATTTTCACAAGTAAGAAATCCTGCACTTCCAGAATGAATTAAAGTAGTGGTTCCACAGTGCTGTCAGGGATTGAGGATCTTATCGTATTCTTGTACCATCCTCAGTAAGTCGGCTTAGCTCTTTAAAAGAACACTGATAAAGCCACTGCTGGAAAAAGATGTGGCAGTCTGTTTCTGTCAAGATTTACAGCTTGGAAACCCTATGGGGGTGTTATACCCTGTCTTGTAGGGTCACTGTAGGTCAGAATCAGCTCAGTGCAGTGTGTTTGGTTTGATTTTGTATGTATGTCCTAAGAGACCAAACCAAAGTTGATTCAGACTCATAGTGATTTTATAGGACAGAATGGAACTATGCGTAGGGTTTCCATGGCCATGAATTTTGATGGAAGCAGACTGCCACATCTTTCTCCTGTAGAGTGGCTGGTGGGTTCCAGCAACTACCTTTCGATTAGCAGCTGAGCAGTGAACCACTGGGCCCCAAGGGCTGAACACATACACACAGACACAAACATAGACACAGACACACACACACACATGCACACACGTGTATGTACCTCTTTAAAAGTCAACAGTGTGTCATGGACAATTAGTAGGTTCACTTCATGTTTTTCAATAGCTATTTTGAAAAATGATTACATTATTTAATTGGCTAGTTCTGACTCAACGGCACTTGGCTAGTTCTTTTCTGTGTGCCTTCTTTTTCTGGTTTTCCACTCATGTTGGAACTGGAGCAACTGCTCTTACCTATCTGTGTACACTTCTGTGGCAACTTCCTCAACTTGAATTCTGGAAGTTGAATAGATATGTCAAAGGTACACTTTTTTGTTTGTTTGTTTGTTTTCCAAAATTTACTCTGGAAAAGTTATACTCTCTTAAGCCAAACCAAATGTACTGCCATCAACCTGGGTCTGACTCATAGCTGCCCTGTAGGCCAGAGTGCAACTGCCCCGTAGAGTTTTAAAGAAGTGCCCGGCGGATTTAAACTGCCAGTCTTTTGGTTAGCAGACACAGCACTTAGCCCACTACACCACTGTGTTCTAGAGTGTATGTATCTCTACTAGGTCCCTGGGTGCCACACATGGTTTGTACTTGTCTGGAAGCTACAAAGTTGGCTGTTCAGACCCACTTAATGGTGCCACAGGAGAAAGGCCTGGTGATCTCCTCTGCAGAGTTATGGAGCTCAGTTCTACTTTGTAAAACGGGACTACCATGAGTACACTGACTGTGGTTTTTTGGTTTGGTATGTCTGCTAGTTACTAATGTGTGTATTACCCTTGTAATTGTCCCTGGTGATGCATTTCTTGTCCTTTTTTCTTGTTTTATTGGGTTATTTTCTCCTGTAAGGAGCCTTCGTGCTGCGAGGGTGAAGCACGCAGCTGCTCACTAAAAGGTGGGTGTTAGGGATTGCCGCCGCCAACCTCCAGGAGAAAGGTCTGGCAATCTGCTTCTTCTGTCAAGCTTACAGCCAAGAATATCCCAGGGAGCAGTTCTGCTTTGTCCCATGTCATCTCAGAGTCAGATTCTGCTTGACGGCCAACAGTGACAACATCTGTGTTAAAAAAAAAGCAACCGCATTGCCCCATCAAGTAAATTCTGACTCATAGCAACTGTACAGGACAAAGGAAAACTGCCCCGTAGAGTTTCCAAGGAGCATCTCGCAGATTTGAACTGCTGACTCTGATTAGCAGCCGTGGCACTTAACCACTACACCACCAGGGTTTCTGATAGCATCTGTAGTGACTATAAATACTTTTTGTCATGTAGTGACTATATAATACTCATATTGTCTTCATATTTTTCCTTAGCTTTTTTGTGTGTGGTGAGATACAGTTTTATTTTTGAGCTCTCAAAATTTACAATTTGTGTGTAATGAGATCATTTCTGAATACCATTTTTAATGACTTTGGGTTCTTTTACTGTGCTTATGCTCAACCTTTGCCATTTTGTTTGCTTGTAGTGTTTTTTTTTGTTGTTGCTGTTGCTCCTCTAATGCTTTTATGTGAGTATTTGTTGTTTTGGGTTTTCCTGGTTTTTTTGTTCACTTGCTTAAAAGAATTCAGAACATTGAAATCTTTCATCTGTGAAATAAGGTTTTGAATGATTGGTTTTAAAATCATTGTATTAGTGCTGCTTGTTGAATAACCTACTCACTACAATTCTCAGTTTTATCTGTTCTTCAAAGGATAAAAAATGACTGAATTTCTCCGTTTATCCCTTTGTTAGCTTCCTCATTAGAGCTCTTTACTCATTTATTACCTTTCTTACAAAATAAAATAATCTAACTCTGTAAATTTTCTCTAATTAAGCTTTGGCTACATCACTTAAGTGTTCATTTATACTGTTGTTTTTATTTTTTTCTAAACAGCCTGCTAGTGTGCTTTCAGTTACTTACTGATCCTCGAGGTGCTTTTTTTTTCTTTTTTTGCTTGTTTCCAGTATCAAATTGTGTCTGTTTCCTGTGGACATAAGTGATGCTGTTGATTGTGAGCCTTATTTTTGTGTCTGCAGCTTGTTTTTGTTTTGGCTTAGATAGGCGAAAGAATTTTCGTGGAGTCACATTTTCTTGACTGCAACCTATTTATGATGTCCAGAAGGACGTGGGGAAAATTCTTGCCATTTCTGAAAACTGACTAACCTTGTTTACTGTTGATAACATTGATGAGTGTAGTCTCTTGATGAAACAAGAATAGCATGTTTTAGAATTAATCCATCTCTTTAACTGTGCAGCATCACCACTAGGGATAATGTGTTAGTACACAACGCATATTTTCATGGAAACAAGAGTGTAAGTCAGTGGTATATAATACTTGGTAAGAACATAATGAAAAAAGAAAATTTTCTCAGTTATCTATTCCTTTTGGAAATGAGCTAGTCAAAAGAGAAAAGGAGCAGATTCTGAGATACTTCAGTAACTTAGCAACTTATTTTTTATGTCTATTTTTGTATCTTATATTTTTTCTTTACTATATTTATATCTTATATTTTTATTATTTATTCATTCATTGTATGAGAATGAATTTTTGTGTTCCAGTTACTAGCTTGGTCATAAACTTTATTGTTCTGCTGTTGTGGAAAACAAATGTGGCTTGATGTTATGGACTTGAAAGTGTAAAATTTATTAAGTTCTGATCTTGACAAAGTACTGGATGGATGACAAATGAATTTTATGACCTGTAACATTAAGGGTAAATTTTAATTGAGTACATACTGTGTGTATGGATGTATGTGTTAAGTATGTACGTACATATTTGCGTTTATGGATGTGTGCATTTCTTCTTAATTTTTGGCCAATTCTGTTCACAGGTTTTAAACAAAAATGGAATGGCTGAGTTTTCTGTGACAAGTAATGAGACCATCACCGTGTCCCCAGAGTATGTTGGCTCTCGGCTATTGCTGAAGTTAAAGCAAATGGCAGAGGAGTATCTTGGAATGCCAGTTGCCAATGCTGTCATTTCTGTACCAGCAGAATTTGATCTAAAACAGAGAAATTCAACAATTGAAGCTGCTAACCTCGCAGGTAATACCACCCTTGCCTGTGCTGTATTTCTTTCAAAATTGTATTCCGTTGAAAATCTGTAGTGAGGTATAGCATACTGCAAGTCACCTAACCATAGGCACATAAATAAACTTTATGGGAGGTAATTAGATGAATTTTGATACAGGCTTACAAGTGATACCCTGGTGGCCAAGTGGTTAAGTGCTACCATGGCTGCTAATGAAAAGGTCGGCAGATTCTCGTCACGAACCCGATGGAGCAGTTCTGCTCTCATGGATAGGGTTGCTGTGAGTCAAAGTTGACTCAACGGGAATAAATTTGCTTTTTCAACAGTCGATTATTTGGAAAGCACTGTAGCAGGGTGGAAAATGTGTATATTGCGACAGCCACCAATCAGGTATTAAGCAGGCATGTGGATAAAGGCTAAGCAAGAACATGAGCACTTGTTAGCTATAAGACCTTTCTTTGAAGCTTTCTTACTTTTAAGATAAACATAATCTGTAAAAAATCTAAAGTGGGGAGAATCTATGAACAGCACTTAACTAATAAATAAAATTTCTGCTGATGTAAAACAGTAAATGAACTCGGAAGACAAGTAATTGCAAGGTTTCTCACCCTCAGCGTTACTGATTATTTGCCTGGGTAATTCCTTGTTGTAGGGGGCTCTTCTGTATATTAAAAACAACCCATTGCCATCAAGTTGGTTCTGACTCCTAGCGACCTTATAAGACAGAGTACAACAGCCCCATAGAGTTTCCAAGGAACGCCTGGTGGATTCGAACTACTGACCTTCTGATTAGCAGCCATAGCACGTAACTACTATAGCATAAGGTTTCCCTCTTTGGTATTACAGTGATTAGCAGCATTCCTGGTCTCTGTCAGTGGCTCCTTCTCTCCCAGTGATGTCTCCAAGTGACGGCAATAAAAAATGTCTCCACACATTGCAAAGTGTGTCTTAAGGTGCAAAAGCACCCCTTGTCAAGAACTAATGATACAGTGCCTGTGAGAAAGCAACATGGCTATGAGAAGAAAAAGGGTGAAGGGGTAGGATTGCCTGTGGTCACTTCAGGTAGGAGATTCGCAGGCTTTAAATGGGTTGACCAAGTAGGACTCCTGGGGAGAATGACGTTTAAGCAGATTTGAAGCAAGTGAGGTAGGGGGCTATGCAGACACATGGAATAAGTAAAGTGCAGCGCCGTGAAATGAGAATATGCTGGTGGGTACAGGGATCGAGAGGAAGTCAGTGTAGCCAGAGCAGAGTGAAGTATGATTCAGAGTGCTCAGGGGAGGAGTGTTAGGGTTTTTGGGTAAATTCTTCAGAATCTGAACAGTGCTGATGTCTCCTGATACACAGTGCCGTATTGCTTTCCAGACCCCTTGTTAACTGTGGCAGTTAGTTCAGATGCAGAGATTTTGCTCAGGGAACCAATCAGACAACTTGTGTTTGCAGCAATCATCTGTAGATAACACTGTATACCATGGAGAACCATTTCTGTGAAAGATTATCAGACGTAGAACATTTAACAGCATGTTGTGATGTTCGAATGCTGTTAAAAAATTCTTCAGTGGCAAATTGATGCTGGTAGTATTAGTTGGGATTTTTTTTTTTCCCAATTGAATGTGGTAATTTTCCACAAGGGAGCGTAACTGTCACCCTCTGTTTAGTTTGAATTCCATTCAGAGGGCCCCTGGAATCAGTGTTAACCTGTTTTGCTTCTTTTAGTTGGCATTCTTCGATTTGGAATGCTTTCAGAGATGTGTTTGGGGAAAACAGACCCCTAAAATAGACCTTTGCTTACACATTTACCACTTAACATTATCTTCAGACTCAGATTTGCTGTGTATTTCGCATATGCATTTGTGCATCTTGTATTTTAATCATTTTTTAAGAGCATCATTGTAGCTATTGGAGCACTTCATCTAGATTCTTTTTATGATGATTTTTGTATATTCATCTTATTTTTATCTAAAAATCATTTTTAAAAGCATAGTACTGTATTTTTGTGCAAATAATGTGCCCTTTTAACATGTTTGCCAGGTGTTGTGTTGTCCCCCTGGGAGGTATTTTCATATATACTTTTGTGCCATTTTTTTTTTCCACACATTTCTATAAAAGAATTACACAGGGTGTCTTCACCAAAATATCTTCGGTGAAGAGTAAGCGATGGGCAAACAAACTTAGAAAGGGCATATTATTTGTTTGAAAATATGTTAAGCTTATCCCACTTTCACAGCGATTAATTATGGTGTGAAGCAATTTACGTTTTATTGCTCATTTAATCCCAAATAGAGTATAAAAATTAAAAGCCTATGAGATTTTTAAAATTAAGTGTGAATTAATAAACAACAGAGTAACTTATTCCAGTGAACTTTGACCTTTATTTCTTTATACTGTAATCTTCTCTCAGAATAATTTTAATGACACCTTTTAGGAGAAACTATAACTTTTCATTATTTTTATTGGGTTTGTAACTGTCCTTTTGATTACTGAGTAGAGTTCATACCATGGAAGGTACTAACATGTTAGAAGGTGGAGTGGAAAGGCATTTCTTCACAGAGCCCTCTTATTGCCGCACTTTGTGACCAATCCTGCAGGACTGAAGATCCTGAGAGTAATAAACGAACCGACAGCAGCTGCCATGGCCTATGGTCTCCACAAGGCTGATGTCTTTCACGTCTTGGTCATAGATCTGGGTGGCGGAACTCTAGACGTGTCCTTACTGAATAAACAAGGAGGAATGTTTCTAACACGAGCCATGTCTGGTAAGAAAACTGTAAGGAGTTACAGGGATTCGGGCAGTGCTTTCTTTCTGTAAATATATCTACTGGATAACGTGTTCATCCCCACCCCTAAATTCTTTGACTGAATTTTGGTAATGCACTGTATATCCAATTTTATACTACTATTTATCTGTATTTACAGCAAAAAGTTAGGTCTCAAAAATGTATAGACGTTCTTTAAATTAAATATACTACAAGGTACAGCAACAGAGCCAGCAACTCTTCATGCATGTGGTGAAGAGAACAGGAGGAAAATTCTTCTGAAGTAAAAGATACTCAGTTCATGCGTTTGATAATCTGTCTCACAAAAGGAAAACAGATGTTTTTAAAAAATCCAATAATGCTGTTCTGTAAGACTTGATAGGATTTTGCATTGTACATCTTTTTTGTAGATTTTTGTTTTGTTTGTTTGCAAAGGAGTCAAAGATATTTGAAAAGCTGAACTGTTAAGTATAGTTAGTTTGATGTCTGCATTTTTCTGTTTTTTTAAATGGACTCTTTAGAACAAGTTCAGTGCTAGAGATTGTACTACATTACTCTTCAAAGTTATTTTTTTCTGCTTTTCAGCTTTTAATCATAAAAGCAGAGAACAATACATTAAGTTAAAGTGCCTACTTGTAATTTTTAATTATATGAACTTTCTTCAGTTGAGAATGACTTGTGTTTTTTAATTGCTGCTTAAAAGCCAATTATGTTCTCAGTGTGTATTTCCCAAAGAGTTATTTGATAATAGAGACCTTTTTTTAAATGTCATTTAAAAGATTTTAAGCTATATGGGCTCTATGTTTTTAGTATTGTATATTTTGATTGAAATTATTTTAACCCAGTTATTTTGTATCAATTTTACTGTGGATAAAATCTCAGTAAGATGAGATTGATTACTCCCGGAATACCATATATTTGTGCATGCACACCCAGACATATGCATACAGCACACATATGTGTAAATTTAATATGTGTTTATTGTTAACCTAGGAAACAATAAACTTGGAGGACAGGACTTCAATCAGAGATTGCTACAGTACTTATATCAACAAATCTATCAAACATATGGCTTCCTCCCCTCAAGGAAAGAGGAGATCCACAGATTGAGACAAGCTGTGGAAATGGTCAAATTAAACCTGACTCTTCATGACTCAGCAGAGATGTCAGTATTACTCACAGTGGAGGGTAAGAACAAGAAGGAACCTCAAAATAGTGACACTGAGCCGCCAGAGGATACCCTTACCCCAGCAGATGACCACCGTGTGAGCAGTGTGTTTGGAGCTGACCTGTTTGAAAAGAGTGGGGAAAATCACGTTTTATTTGAAACAGAAATATCACGAAAGCTCTTTGATACCCTTAATGAAGACCTCTTCCAGAAAATTCTAGTACCCATTCAACAAGTATTAAAAGAAGGCCACCTGGAAAAGACGGAGATTGACGAGGTGGTTTTGGTTGGAGGGTCTACTCGTATTCCTCGAATCCGCCAAGTCATTCAGGAGTTCTTTGGGAAGGATCCCAACACTTCTGTGGACCCTGACCTAGCAGTGGTGACAGGAGTGGCCATCCAGGCAGGAATTGATGGAGGCTCTTGGCCTCTCCAAGTCAGTGCTTTAGAAATTCCCAATAAGCATTTACAAAAAACCAACTTCAACTGAATTATGGAAGATTAGTTGTTATTAGTATGTGATCCTATCTGGTAACCTCTTTCCTTGTATCAGTTCACCACCTCCTATAAAGAAAGTCCCTCTAAAAATATCTAAAAAGTTTACCCAAAAGGCAACATTTAGATAACATGAAAATTTGACTTATCATTATATTTAGGTTGGAATGTGACTAGATTGATCCTTATTTGATTTTGGAGAGATCCCATTCTAACAAGTGCTTTTTAAAATGACAGAGAAAATTGACTTAAAACTGGCTTAGAGGAGCGTAGGTGGCTGTATTTTGTGGGTTCTGGAAGTAGGTAACCGTAAGAACTTGAAATTATGTTGTGTAAAAATTCAGCAGTGTGGATTACAAGATTCCCAGTTCTTAACTAAATTGTATTAGCAGGAGCTAGTAATCTGTTTGCTTGGTTATTATATGTGGCTTTAATTTGAACTCAAATGGAAAAACCATGTTGGTGTTAGCTATTTGTATTGTCTGCAGACAACAGTATTAATGTAAGGTGCACCTCTGATATTCATGAACTGCCATCCTGTATAGCAAATTTAGTTTCGTGTGTCCTATTTAAGTGATGTTTATTTTCCAAATTTCTTGATTTATTTAAGAGACCGAGCAGTTTATTTTCTTTTTGTAATAGCTACGGGTTTTTTTCAAATGTTTCAGTACCAGACAGTAGAAATACCTAACTGATTATCCTAGTTTCATTATTTGTTGAGCTTCATTCTCTGCTTGAATTTCCATGATTTTGCCTTATTAGAAAACAGTTGGGAATTATTAAATGCATTTTGTTAGTGTGTGAATGTCATAGTAAAATCCATCATTACTAGTCTGTATTTTTGTTAAGACTATTACAGACATTAGTCATTAGCTGCTGTATTTGTTTTTGTTTTTTTGCTTGAGTTTCTTTGTTTTCAGTAAGCAGTGGAGACCTTCTCTAGCATTTGAATGGTACTTGGTTCACTTTACTGAGATCTCCCTGGATGTTTATTTTTGAATGAAAAAAGGATGCTCAGTAAAAGCCCTGTTTTCAGATCCGACTCCTTGGCATTGTAATTCTAAAATAATTGTTTTGAACTACTTTCAGCCTTAAAAGTTACTGAGTAGTTAGTGTGAAAGATGTGAATACTAGAAGCACTGTCAGAGTCCTTTAAAATCTAAATACTTGTAACAATTTTTTTTGTTTCTTTTTAGAAAAAAGGGCCAAGACAAAAAAGATACATGGTTCTATTCCTGTGAGATTCATATTATTTGGAGATACATATGTATTTTCTTCTTAATAGAAGCATGCTTCATATTGATATTCAATGTACCCTGGTCAACATCTTTGTTAATGTAATATATGTCTGCTTTATCTGTTGTTGAGTTTGAAAGGATATCAAAATTCCAGTCACTGAAAAAGAGAACTAGGCAAATTCATTTCAATAATATCAAGACATTGAAGCTTTTCATAGTAAAAAGCCGAACATTGTTTGTAGTATTTTGCAGATCTAAAACAAAATGTTTCTTAGCAATGAAATTGCTGTTGAAATGGAAGTTTAAGTCAAATACTTTTGTGTACAGAATGTCTGTAGTGGGTAGTTAGAACACTAGAAAATGTTGGTATATTTTATTTAGAACTAGCAGAAAAATGCCAAAGATGAATCCTTCACTGCGTTATGAAAACAGTCAAGTGTTCTCGTAGACTTTTGATAGAGGTCTTTTTGTAAAGGTCTTTGTTTAAAAAGTATTCAGTTTATCTCAGAATTGCCTCACATAGTATTGGTTCTACTCTACAGTATTTTAAGGTTTAAAAAAAGTAAAACTTGATTTCTCAAGTATTTGAGATGTTCAAGACAATCTGTTAACAAGTTCTAGAGGAAGCAGTTTGAAAAACCAGTGTAGCTTATCTCTTACTAAAACTGGATATAAATAATTAGACTGAGATATGGAATGGCAGTGTTGGAATTTGGGGGCAGTAGTTTAGCATATTCTGTAGTATACTTACACCTTTTTAAAAAAGGAAGAATGTCTTCAGTCATACTTTAGAAACTATAAATAGTCTTGAAATCAGTGTAGTTTATTTAAAACTTAAGAATGCATCCTGAAGGATCATTTATGCATAACAGTTTGAAGACCTTTTCCACCAAGCAGACTTAATATACTTTGATTGTATATCCAGCTAGTGTTTTTTCAAGTCTATACCTTTTAAAATATTAAACGTCGTGTATGATTAGAAAATGTGAATGGGTAATTTATTCTGTATCAGGAATGTTTTGGGTACTGTGTTTTCATTTAAACCACTGAGTTATCAACAGCTACTACTCTGTGTAACATGTACTGAATATTAACAGTTATTGTGTGTAACAGGTTGTGCCTCCTAAATTTGTGTGTATAAGGGTAATTCACATTTTAATGTAAATAAATACCATTTTGAAGTTGTTTTTTAAACTTTCTACTGTATTTCCCATTTGGGATAAGCTGGAGTATGTTTTTGAGGTATAAAAGCAGGAAAGTGAGGAGAGAGCTAATATGCCCATCACAACAGACGGTGATAAAGTACTGCTGATTTCAAAAAAAGGACGTTTCCCTACATCCTGATTGGAAGACCGCTTATGTACTTCTTTGCTTGTTTCTCTAATTTGAAAGAGAAAGGTCCTTTAACATATAAAACAAGTATCTCTGGAAATCTGAAAATAGAGATCCAAGAGCTGAACTCATCTAGAGAGTTAATAAATTATCCTGCATAATTGTCTGATCTTTTCACTAATGGTTCATTAATACTTTATGATTTTCTAATGAAGTTTGTGTTATTCTGTGGATAGAAAACTTCTGGTCTAGCAGACTGGAGAAACCCTGAGAGTATGGCTCCCGGACACCCTTTTTGCTCAGTAATGAAATCACACATGAGATTCATTCACAGTTTGTCCCAAGATTAGACAGGCACATAAAACAAAACGAGTATAAAGGGGGATGGCAGCCCAGGGACCAAATGTAGGAGGGGACGGGAAAGCTGGTAGTGGGGAACCCAAGGTCGAGAGAGTGTTAACATGTCATGGGATTGGTAACCAATGTCACAAAATGCATGAACTAATTGATGAGAAGACAGTGTTCATAAACCTTCATCTGAAGAAAAAAAAAGAAACTTTATATTAAAATAGTCTTAATTCTCTGACCTACAGTTAATGCGATTTCTTTGTGGTTAATTTATCATTACTGAGTAGTTCAAATATGTGAGACAATACATTGTTGCTTCCATATTTTATTTAACAAGTTACACAGTGCCTCGGTATGTATGCATGTCTTTTAACATTCAATAATCACCTGGAATTCATCTCCATGTGTAATCCTCTCCCCTTGAGTTTGGGCTACGTGCAGTAACTTATTGCTAATGAAAAAATACTGTGGATGTATTAGGCTGTCAGTTCCAGGATTGGGTTATCAAAAGACTGGATTCTGCTTGAGTATATGATCTATTGCTTACGGGCTCACACATGGAGCCCATCTGCCATGGAAAGAAGAGGAAGCTGTCTTGCTGGTGAACACAGATGGAGAAGAGACACCCTGGCAGCTGTGGCCCCGTGGAAGTGGCGAGGGACCCCGACCCACAACCAGCAGAGGTCCAGCCATGTGAGGAGCCTTCTGAAAAACAGACCTTCCAGCCCTTAGTCAAGGCTTCAGATTGCAGGCACAGTCAACAACTTGGATGAAACCTCATGAAAGGTCTGATCCAGAACCATCCAGCTAAACAGCTTCCTCCCTGACCCACAGAAGAAGATGATACATTTGCCTTGTTTTAAGCCAACTGCATAGTTAATAGCTTTGCTGTGTACCACACAGGATTCTAAATGTTTTACAAACACTAACCAATTAGTTTTCACAAACTCATGAATGGGTACATCTATCCTCATTTTCTGATAGGGAAATTAAGTAATTTTCTCAGGGTGATACAGCTACGAAGTGGCAGAGTCAGGACTGAATGAAATAAGTGGATTGAATGCTCTTAACCACAGCACTGTGCTACCCCATCCATCACCTAGATAACGCCTTTTTATTTTTTTCCCATTATTGAACTGCTAGTGACCATGAAAAGCCCCAACAAAATAGGTTATTATTTTGCCTCATCTTCAAGAGCCTAATCCCATATGCCTAAATGTTTTGCAAATTACTGAGAACTCTGATAAAATGATTCATTTTAAAAGTTGCTTAGTTTTTGAAAGAATAAATAATTTGCCTCACATACCGACTTGACGGCACTTGGCTTTGGCATATAAAGTTATTAGTATGTTTAAACAGGAGCAGATGCAGTCTGGTCTAAACATTCTTAACTGATTTAACCTACCCAAAGCACATCCTAAGGAACCCTTAGTGGCACAGTAGTTAAGCGCTGAGCTGCTATCAATGGTTGACCGTTCCAATGCACCAGCTGCTCTGGGGCAGAAAGATAGGGTGGTCTGCTTCTCTAAAGAGCCACAGCCTTGGAAACCCCATGGGTCAGTTCTGTGCTGTCTTCTAGGGTTCATGTGAGTCACAATCAGTTCAGTAGCAATCAACAGCTTTTAAAGGACCTCCTAAAGTATTTCCAGTGATAGGACATTTTATTTTTTTTATTATCTTTTGTATGTGTGCATAAACGTTACTTCATTTTTTCACCTTAAATTGCCTAACATGTTCTACTTGATATTGGTAATTGGATCTTAGTTATTAGGTGTAATCACTGTGCTCACTCTGGCTCCCCAGTTGCTAAATCAAGATGATTTTGACATGGTTGGGAAACACTTGGAGTAGTGACAGACTTTGCTAAATGCTGTCCCAATATGTATTCTTTCATTCATCTTCACTCCTAGAACCTGGTCTTATTTGGATCAACAACAATGTCTACTATAAAAACCATTATTTCCTGGCTTCTTTTGCAGCTAGGGAGTCTACATGATGTAATTCCAAGTATACACACACACAGACACACACATATATATGCATATATACACATATATATATTTAAGTTTACACATTAGGATTATACAAATGTCTTGCTCTTCACCTTTCCTTTCTCCTTGGAATGCATTCATGAGGTTAGAGATAAAGCAGCAGGTTTGCAACTACAAAGTCAAAGACGTACTTTGGATGGTTGAATAAAAGAAACATAGCAGTGTGGAGGCATCCTATTCAACTTTGTACTCTACCTTCAGGGTTCTTCCCTCCCTCCCTCCCTCCCTCCCTCCCTCCCTCCCTCCCTCTTTTATCTTGAAAATACACACAGCAAAACATATGCCAATTCAACAATTTCTGCACGTAGAATTCAGTGACTCCTCTTTCGTTCTTGAAGTTTATTTTTTAACAATACGTATCTTCCTTTGCCAAATTGTTCCCTCTCCATTAACATAGACTTAAACCAAGGATAACAATAACAATAAAGGAAAAATCTCCCCATAGGTGGATCTCACATTCCTACTTGCTGTCAATTTTTTTCCCACACACATGGAAACCCTGGAGATGTGATATTTAGGTGCTGCAGCTGCAAATCATAAGGTTGGCAGTTCAAGTCTGCCAGGTGCTCCTTGGAAACTCTATGGGGCAGTTCTGCTCTATCTACTGGGTTGCTACGAGTTGGAATCGACTCAATAGCAGTGGGCTTGGTTTGGGTTTGGTATTATTTTCTGACATCAGTGGCAATCTCCATAATTTAATAACACTGTAACCCTTTGCACTGAGTTCCTTGGGTCCTGCATCTGTTTGTCCCACCTGCTTCGTATCTTGCTTTTGGAGAGGAGTTGCCCATTTGGTCTTCTATACTTGACTGGACTAAGAACCACATTCTTCGTCCATTTGATTGTTTTATAGACCTGTCTAATCTTTATCTAAAACGTGTTCTTCAGTTTCAGTTCAGAGTAAGTCTGGTGGGCGGAGTCTTGAGTCTGGTCTTTTATCCTAAGTTTGAATTTTGTTTTACGTGTCCCTCCCACCCCGGGTTTGGTCTGGAACACTGCTGTGATCCTTGTCGCAGTGGTTAGAAGTAGTAGCCAGGGACCACCTAGCTGCTCTGGGCTCAGGCTGGTGGAGGCTCAGGTTCAGGTGGTCCTTTAGTTCTTTGCGCTTAATATAGTCCTTGTGCTTTTGTTTTTTTCCCTTATCTTTTGATCTGAATGTGATGGGATCAGTAGGTGTGTTTTAGATGGTCCCTGGCAAGCTTTTAAGACCATAGATACTACTTACCACGGTAGAATGCATACCATTTTCTCTGTGAATAATGCTATGCCAATTGACATAGATGTCCAGTGAGACTATGATCCCAACCTACCAGACCAGCAACTGTGTCCCTCAGGAAGTCCGGATGTATCTGGGGTTCTCCTAAGCCTTTGTTTTGGCAAGGTTTTGGTGACTTCCGCTATGCTGTGCATTGTCTTTCTCCTTACCAAAGCGAACATTTGTCTCCTGTTTAGTTAGTGATTTCCCCTCCTCTTCCTTGCTCCCAGCAAAGAATATGTAAACAGAGTTTTGAGTTCTTATAATAGCAGTCTCATATTTGTCTTCTTGTGATTGACTTATTTTACTCAGCATAATACACTCTGGATTCATCCAAGTTGTGAGACATTAAGTGGATTTATCATTGTTCTTTATTATTTTGTACTATTCCATTATCTGTGTATATACCATAATTTGTATTACTTTATATTCTAGTTTTCTTGACTAATTTTGCAAAAAAAAAAAACAAAACCCTCTTTATCTATATCAGGCAGAATTATCTATTACTTGTATGTATATTAAAATACAACATTAAATATCCTTAACACTAAGTTATGTCCAGAAGTATATAAAACTGCTATTATTCAGTGATTTTCAACCTACATAAATTGCTATTTCTTTTTTAAAATAAAATTTTATTGTGCTTTTAAGAGAAACTGTACAATTCAAGTCAGTTTGCCATGCAAAAACTTATACACACATTGTTATGTGACCCTGGTTGCTCTCCCTTCACTGTAACAGCACACCATCCCTTTTCACGCTGTATTTCCCATGTCAATTTGAAGAATCCTGTCCCCTTCTGCCTTCTCATCTCCCCTCCTGACAGGAGTTGCTATCTAGTTAGCCTCCTGTATCTACTTAAGGCAAGAAGCACACTCCTTACCAGTATCACCTTGTCTTATCATCTAGTCCAATCTTTGTCTGAAGAGTTACCTTCAGGAAAGGTTTCAGTTCTGGGCTAACAGACAGTCTGTAATCTGTATCTTCCAGGAACCCTCTAGTCTGTCAGACCATCAAGTCTGGTCTTCTTAATAGAGAGAATTCTGCATCGCAGTTTTCTCCTGCTGCATCAGGGACTCTGTCGTGTTCTCTGTCAGGGCAGTCATGGTAGTGGCTAGGCACTATCTAGTTCTTTTGGTCTCATGTTGATGCAGTCACTGGTTTATGTGGCCCTCTCTGTCTCTCAGGCTCATATTTTCCTTATGTCTTTGACACTCTGTACTCTCCTCTGCTTCAGGTGCATTGGGACCAAATGATCTTCTTAGACAGCTACTTGCTAGCTTTTAAGACCCCAGACATCATTCACTAAGTTGGGATCTAGAACATTTTTGAAATAAACTGTGTTGTGAAAATATGACTATTTCTTATGAATTCAACTAATATTTGAAGCTTTAGTTCCATTTAGTATTTTACAAAGAGAACCACAAACCCTTACTACAAGAAATTAACAGAGACTTACATAAATAGAAAAACCTACCCTGCTCATGGATAGGAAGACTTAACATCATGAAAATGTCTATTTTACCCAAAGCAATCCACTTACATAATGCAATCCAGATACAAGTTCCAGTGACTTTTTTTTTATTTTTTATTTAATATGACAGTGAAAATGAACATTTCTGTATAAATTTACATGCCCACCTATATGCAGCTTCCACTGCTCTCCCTGTCTGGTAACAGCACACTATTCCTCTCTGCTCCATACATGTCTCATCCTCCTAACAGTCTCCTTTCCCCTCCTCTCCACCCACTCTCCTTCCTCCAGCCAGAGGTCAGCAGGGTGATATCCTATAGATGTACAGAACCATAAAGTGCATCCAGTATATGGTCACTCTGCATTGCCAAGTCCAATCCATTCCTGTCCAAAGAGTGGAACTTTGTTATACTTTATGGGTAAGAGCAGCATCAGGGCCGGGGGCCATGCTCTCAGGGGAACCCCAAAACTGCTGGACCATCAATTGAAGTCTTTTAGTGGAGATCTCAGGATGCACCCCTTTTTATTCTTGTGTTGCCAGTGAGACTCCTCTCTGTGAGCTCCATTGTGGCCACCACCAATTCTTCCAGTCCCAAGTCGATGGTAGGCACCCACTCTTGTGGGTCTCTCTGTCTTCTAGGTTGTCTTTACCGCATGCAGTGATATTTTTTAACGAGATGAAGGAACAAATCACCAACTTTGTCAGGAAAGGCAAGAAGCCCTGGATAAATAAAACATTACTAAAGAATAAGAACACACTGGGAGGCCTCTCATTACCCAACCTTAGAACATAATTACACTGCCACAGTAGTTAAAACAGCCTGGTACTGGTACAAAAACAGACAGATCAGTGGAATCGAGACCCCAGAAATGACATCATCTGCCTATGAACAGTTGATATTTGACAAAGTCCCTAAGACATTAAATTGGGGTAAAAACAGTCTCTTCAACAAACGGTGCTGACAAAATTAGATATCCATCTGCACTAAATCAAAACAAGACCCATATCTTATACCTTACACAAAACCCAACTCAAACTGGATAAACGACCTAAATATTAAATCTAAAGCGATAAAGCTCATCCAAGAGAAAGTAGGAATAACAATGGAAGGTTTAATATACAACGCAGACAGACTTCAAAATCTGTCAAACAAACCACAATCATCAGAAAACAGATAAATGGGAACTACTACAAATTAATCACTTTTGCTCATCCGAAGTCTTTATCGATAGAATTAAAAGGCCACCTACAGAAAGGGAAAAAGCATTTGGCAACTCTATGTCAGACCGATGCCTGATCTCCATAATCTATAAGGTGTTACAAAATATCAATAAGAAAAAGATAAATCATTCAATTAAGCAATGGGCAAAGGAGTTGGACAGACACTTCTCTAAAGAGGAGATCCAGGCAGCCAAAAAACACATGTGGACATGCTCACGATCACTAGCTATTAAAGAAATTCAAATCAAAATGACAATGAGATACCATCTCACTCCAACAAAGTTGCCTATGATCCAAAAAATGCCAAACAACAAATGCTGGAGAGGCTGTGGGGAGATTGGAACTCTCCTATGCTGTTGGTGGGATTGCAAAATAGTGCAACCTCTTTGGAAAGCAATCTGGCGCTCCCTTAGAAAAATGGATATAGATATACCATTTGACCCAGTAATTCCATTGGTTGGAATATATCCTACAGAACCCAGGCCATTCACACCAACTGATACACGCACATGAATGTTCATCACAGCACAGTCCACAGTAGCAAAAAGATGGAATGAACCCAGATGCCCAACAACAGACAAATGGATAGGTAAACTACAGTATATATACTCAATGGAGCACTATGCAATGATAAAGAACAACGATGATTGCAGGGAACATCTCTTAACCTGGTTTCAGCTGAAGGACATTATGCTGAGTTAAAGTAGTCCGTGACAAAAGGACAAATATTGTATGAGACCCCTTACGATAAGAACTTAAAAACAGATTCATTCATAGAAGACTCTTTGACGGCTGCAAGGGTTGGGAGGGAGGGAGGGTGAGGGGGGGATGGTTTAGATTAGATGCCAAGCCAAGTGCCGTTAGATTAGATAGTTAATAGAAATTTGGTTGGGTGAAATCAGTGACAGCACACATTAGAAAGAAGATCAATAATAACTGGACTTCAACACAATTTGAATACTCCTCCCATCTTAACCCAATATTGCGAAGACAGAGTAGCTGGGGCTGGGGTCCAGGAACCATGCTGTCAGGCAAAATCGAGGCCAGTTAGCACAGCTAGCATTTCTAATGAGGACTCTCTGCACCCCTCAATGGTGAGTGGCGTCTAGGGTCTTAAAAGCCACCAAGTTGCCATCTGAGGGTACAGAAAATGGTTTCAACTCAACAGGAATGGTTGATCACCAAGGACAAGAACAGCATGGGGAAAAGAGAACGCAGAAGACAGAGACCCACGTGAGTGGGTCTTTACATGGACTCGTGACCAGAAGAACCAGATGGTGCCTGGCCACCACCAGTGATAGCCACGATGGAGCTCACAAAGTGGAGTCTCACTGGCAACAAGAGAATAAATAGGTGTGTACCCTGAGATCTCCAATAAAAGACCACAAATGATGGTCCAGGGGCTTCAGCGTTCCCCTGGGAGCATGGCCCCTGGCCCTTATGCTTCCCCTGTCCATAAATCATAATGAATGTCAACTTTTTTGACAGCAATGGATTGGACTTGGCAATGGAGAGTGATCATATCTTACGGGAATTTTATGGTTCTATGCATCTATAGGATGTCATCCTGCTGACCTCTTGCTGGAGGAAGGGGAGTGGGTGGAGAGGAGGGGATAGGAGACCGACCGCCAGGAGGATAGGACATGTATGGAGCAGAGAGGAGGGGTGTGCTGTCACCGGACAGGGAGAGCAGTGGGAGCTGCATATAGGTGAGCATGTGAATTTATATGGCAATGTACATTTTCATGCAATCGTGAAAAAAAAAAAGAAAACAACTTTCTTCCTCAGTCCTAAACTACAAACTCTCTTTAAGAGATTCTGTTAAGAACGAGGCATTTTTGTCAGGCGCCTGGAAAGAGCATCATCACCTCAGTAGTCACATGGGACTGGGCTGGGCATCCTACTGGCAGAGATCCCCTTGGAACCATAGTATCTTTTTTGGTAAAATATAGTTAATAATAACACCTTTGTTATTGTCTTCAGGGAGAACTGAAAATGAGTGATTCAGGTGCTTTGCGCTTTACCCAGCATACTGTGGTCTTTCAATAATAAATATTCTCATTACCCTGAAAGAAGTTAATTTAATGCTACCTAGAATTCTGCTTCTATCAGTTAAGACAAACATTTAAGCATGCCAAAATTATAACCATTATGTATTTTCTTAATCTATTTTGAGGTTACATTCTTTACACAAATCAGACAACACTGAATAAACATGATTTTTATTCAAATATACAGCCTCTGTATAATTCAGTCATTTGGAGTAATCTGCACTTAGCCTGTAACTTAATTCAGTGATTCAACAAGCCTGATGCACATAACTGAAATCTGAATGAAATATTAGTTTCTCAAAATATAATGAAGTTATTTTGAAGATGTTTGGCTATTAGTAATTTTCATATTTATTTTATCATTGCCTTATTTTTACCCTTTAAGTATTATACATGTTGAAAGTTGTGTATATCCTAAGCATACAGCTCAATTAATTTTCACTAACTAAATTAACACTTAGGTCAAGAGACAACATAACCATTACTTCTGAAGCCCAACTGATGTACCCTTTCAATAATTTCCTCTCCTCACCAAGGGGACTTACAATTGTAGAGATTAGTGTTTTCTTTTTATTTTATTACTAATTTTATAAAAATGGAATTGCATAATTGTATTCTTTTGTGTCTCGCTTCTTTCACTCAATATTATATTTGTGAGACTCTTCCATGTTGCTGCCTCTAGCTGTGCACATTCATTCTCATAATGGTATATCATTCCATTGTGTGAATACACTACAGTTCTACAGTTTATCAACTCAATTGTTGATTTACCATTAGATTTTTAAATTACACAACCACCCTGATTAAGTCTATAAAACTATAGGGGCAAAGAAGCTAAAATGCCTGTTAACTGATGTTAATGAAATACCCAGATCCTTTTTTCAAAGAAACAATTCAACAGATGTTTATTCAATGCTCACTGACTATAAAACACAATGATAGGCACTTCAGGGAGTGTACAGATAGGACAAAGCTTCAAGTAGCTTATATGAAGTTCCGCTGGAAGATTCTAATGGGATGAGACTGGAGATAACACATGATTTAATAATTTAAGGAAACTTTTCACCAGGACTCAGGAGATGAGCTGAGTTTTATATGTACAAAGAAAAAAAGAAGGATGAAAGAAATGGTCGATGACCCTTAAAGAGCATGTTAAAATATTTTATTAAAATCATCTTGAAAGGAAAACAGCACTGAAGTTTGAACACTTCAAATGTGAAGGCCCTGTCAGAAAAATAATGTTACTTCTATTACATAAAAGTAGTGAGTGGAAAACCCCTTGGAGTATGACTGGTACAGCAAATCAGTAATCTTCTGATCATATATCATTGATACATAACCCACTCAGACTGATCCAGACAAATTATGACTTCACATGGAAAATACAGTGATATTTTTACTCAAAGGTAAACAGTAAATATATTATAAAACATCATTTTTAAATGAAGCAGATCATCAAAGTCACTTAATATATCATCCTTTCCAAAAGACAGCTCTTAATATTATTTCCATGATTTTTCTATCATTTCATCAACTGTACAATCACTTGGCACATATTATATATGCATATAAGCACGTATATCATATTACTTTAACAAAAGTAGTTGTTCCTTCTACAAACATTTGTTGGGTATCAACTAGATGAAAGGCATTATACTAGGAATGTAATATAGAAAGAGGATCAAAACTGGACTCTTCAAGTATCTTTATCAAGTAGAGGAAGCAGTCAAGTAAAAGAATTAAAATACAGTAGGGCATGGGAAGTTCTACTCTGACCTCTAGGGTCATATAAGTCAGACCTGACTCAGCGGCAGTGAGTTATGGTATCTCTGCTGTGTTAAAAAGTATGCACATGGGACTAATGAAAGTATAGAAATGGGGCATCTACACCAGACTGGGGTGCCGTGAGAGAGATCAGGGGAGATCATGGAGGAGGTGACCACTGAAAGAGGTCAGTAGTGTAAACAACTACAGGTTCTTAGCACTTCAGGCAATGCGGAGACAGTGGTATTCCAGAGAGCATGAATGAAAGAGAGAAGGTAAGGTACAACCAGGCTGATTATAAGCTCTGGGGTGCACAGACATTTGTGCCAACTTGAAGCCAGGGGCTAGCCCTAGGGTAGCTATGCCCCATCACTATTACTTTCATATACTACAGTTTTTTTCCTCATCCTACTTAATCAACATACCGCTAAAATTACTAATTTTTTTTGCCTCTGAGTCTTGCATTATTCCAGCTTCTGTTATCATTTCAAAGAAGTGTCCCTTCTGGTGTATCAAGTTCTGCGGTGCTTCAAATTCCGTAATCCTCCCTGAATCGAGAACCAGCACTCTGCAACACAAAGGGAAACCAGTCGGGCAACTGATAATCCACATTTTTCTATCTGACTTTTTTCAGTCTGGAAAACCCTGGTGGCATGGTGATTAGCAGCTACAGCTGCTAACTGCCAGTTCAAACCCACCGGATGCTCCTTGCAAATTCCACAGGGCAGTTCTACTCTGTCCTATAGGGTATCTAGGAGACAGAAACAACAGGCTCCGGTTTTAGTGGAATGTAAGTTTTACATCAGTTGTGTGAGTTAATTTCAGTATAAAGTACAAGAACTATTGAATTGAGGAAAAAAACCCCGTTGCTCAATGCTATTCTTTTAGGATGAACATTTTCCTCTAATTACTTAGAAAACTAAGTATGCCATCAGAGAAGGTGTTTATTTCTCAGGGCAGATACAGTTCTTCAATAGTGGCAAGTAGTTAAATATGTTTGTATACCCTGTGTCTAAACAGGAACTGTTAATTTCTTAAGAGAAAGCAAGCATACCTGTCAGAATCAATGATAGTATGCAGTCTGTGAGCAATTGTCAGGATGGTGCAATCAGCAAACTCTTTCCTGATGGTGTTCTGTACCAGGTTATCAGTCTCAAAATCGATAGAGGCTGTTGCCTCATCCAAGACAAGAATTTTTGTTTTTCGAAGCAAAGAACGAGCAAGACAGACAAGTTGCCGCTGTCCCACACTGTTAAAAAAGAAACAAACAAAAGAGTAGTGAACTAATTTCAAAACTGTACTTTATGGCTACATTTCTGCTGTTCTAAAATCCTGATTAACACCCCTGAACCTGTGGCCCCCAGATGCTCAGCTGGACCAGAACAGAAACCATTCCTGAAGCCCATCTTTCAGACAAAGCTTCCAAAAATAATAATAAAAAAAGAAACCCAATTCATTGCTGTCTAGTTGATTCCAACTTATAGCTACCCTATAAAACAGAGGAGAACTGTCTCATAGAGTTTCCATAACTATCACACCACCAGAGTTTCTAGACAAAGATGAGACAGGCCTATAACACACACACACACACACACACACACACACACACACACACACACACACACACACACACACACACACACACACACACACACACACACACACAAATACATGTGAGGAAATGCTTTTTCTATCAGTTAAATATAAGAGACCAAATGGGCAACTGTCATCCAGAAGCAGGAAGAGAAGACAATGAGGGACAGGAACTGGATGAATGGACACAGGGAACCCGGGGTAGGAAGGGACAGCATCCTGTCACATTATGGGGATTGCAACCAACATCACAAAACCATGCATGTATAAAATTTTGAATGAGGAATGAACTTGAGCTGTAAACTTTCACTAAAGCACAACAGAAAAAACTAACCAAATTCTGCCTCTTTTGTTATTCTCTTTCTCCCTTCCCCTATCAACATTCATTCATTCAACAAATATTTACTGAATGATTACTATGTGCTGGGTGTTTGTCCAGGTTCTAGGAATATGGCAATGAACAAAACAGGCCAAAAAATCTCTTTCTGCCTGAAGCTTGTCTTCTCATAAGGACAGAGAAAATGTAAACAAGATACTGGAGTCAAGGGCAAAGCAGCAACAGTGTAAGAGTATAGCACAGGACCGTACTAGCCAGTTACCACTGAGTCAGTTCCAACTCATGGCAACATGAGTCGCCATGTATGTCAGAGCAGAACTGGGCTCCACTTGGTTTTCAATGGCTGAATTTTCAGAAGTAGATCACCAGACCTTCTTTCTGAGGTGCCTCTGGGTGGATGCTAACCGCCAGCCATTCCCTTCAGCAGTCAAGTGTTCAACCACCTACACCCCCCAGGAATTTCCCCAAGAACACAATAGTATTCTTCAATATACTAAGTAATAGTGGAGCCTTGGTGGCAGTAGTGGTTCAGAGTTAAGCCACTAATCCCAAAATCAGCAGTTTGAATCCACCAGGGGCTCCTTGGAAACCTTATGGGGCAGTTCTGCACAGTCCTATAGGGTCAATAAAGTCAGAATCAACTCAACAATAACAAGTTTGTTTGTTTTGAGTGTATAATAAGAATTTAAACATTCAGTAAAGGGGAATATACAGTGTCGGTTTGGAGATGGGAATTTTTAGATGGGCTTGTCAAAGAAGTCCGCTGCTGGAAAGTTGCCTTTTAAGGCAAGAAATAAAGGAAGCGGAAAGGGAACCATGTAGATTTCCACAGGAATTTTGTTTCGGGGAAAGAGAACAACAGTCGCAAACTGCCTGAGGAGGACAAGAGCTGGCGTGACACAGTCATGAAGCAGGAAGACCAGTGAGGCAAAAGCAGAAGGGAGAAAGAAATCAAGAAAAACAAAAACAAAAACAGAATTATGTCACACAGGGTGTTAAGGCAACTAGGTCACTTATGTCTCTGATGACACGAAAACAACAATCACAAGATATCAAACAGTGATGAAGAAGAAGGAGCTGCTTATATTTGTTTTAAATATGTCTGAAGGCTAGTATAGCAGGAATCTTTATGAGATTCAGTTAAAATTGGCTGTTCAAATCCACTAGTTACTCCTTGGAAACCCTATGGGGCAGTTTCACTCTGCCTGACAGGGTCACTAAGAGTCAGGATCAACTCATCATCCAGGGTTTTTTGTTTTGTTTTTAATCATAGGAAATTCACAAGGTTCCATTAAAAGGTTTCCTGCTTTTCAAAACACATTGTTCTCGATGCTTCCCCCTTGCTTTCCCTTCTCCTGAAGTTCCTAGCCTACAGCTGCCAGTTTACTCTTGTCCCTCCTCCTGACAGGGCATCAGCCAATAGTGCCCCTGGAAGAGAATCAAACACGTTCCCTCCGGGTCCAGGGCAATCTCCCTTTGAAGACAATTCAAGTTTCTCTGGAAGGACTAACCTCAGTGAGCTCTGCTCCCAGCAGCTTACCTGAGGTTCTCACCGCCCTCTGAGATCTCATGCAGCAGCTTCTTGGGAAGCGACTGTACAAATTCCTTCAAGTGACACAGTTCCAGCACTTCCCACAGCTCCCCATCAGAATGCTTGTCCAGAGGATCCAGATTCATTTGAAGGGTGCCAGAGAATAAAATGGGGTCCTGGGGAATAAAGTAGTGACTCACGTGAATAAGAAGTTTTATTTTGGACAAATGTCAGACTCAGGATAAATAAGAAAAAAGCAAAATAATCAAACTGTTTATGGTCATCCAATTCATTTTATATTTAAAACAAGAGCAGGAAAGAGTCAAAATAAACTACAATGTGGATGAAATTGTTCTAAACTTCCTGATTCTTTCTTCGCCTCTCCTATAACTAATAATATCAATAATGATGGTGACAGTAGCTGTCACCTAAAGAATAGAATATAATCATAATATAATAAACAGTGTATGTAAAATATTATCAATAAGCATACTGACCCAGGAAGACAGATATTAATATCTCTGTTTTACAGACAGAGAGGTGAAGGATCCAAAGAGCTCTTTCCTCAGACCACAGAGAAAAGAAGTGGGGGAGAAGAAATCAAAAAGATGACAGAAAGGTGCCTCATGAAGCTGTCTTTTACTACCTTGTGTTTATTTACATAAGTGGCAAAACTAATGTCTCTTTTCCCCACTAAAAATATACCCAGCCAGAATTCTACATTTTACTCAAATCTGTTTTGAAGTAAATTCATCACTACATGTATATGCCAAGCAACACGACAAAGAAATTGTAGTATCTTGGTAATTTTAAAAGATAATACAAGGTATTTTATAAATGCTCAGGCAATTGCTTAAATCTCTCTAACTCAATTGAATAAGTCATTTTTAGTCCAGTGGTATGTTCTTGTTCAGGATTCATACTGCTTAACGATGAATTTCCTTTGATTCCACAGATAAGCAAATCAAGATTTGGGAAAACCAACCTAACTGGTTTATTAGCTTTCTTTTCCCTTTGTGTTACTAAACTTCAAGTATCCAGTCCCAAAACTAAACCTACTGCCATCAAGTCAAACAGATTTTGACTTACAACAACCCTATAGGAAAGAAAAAGTAGAACTAGAATGGTTTTGTAAGGAAGAAAAATGCCACATAAGGTGCTGTGGAGTGGGTGCTGGGTTGAAACCACTGATCTTTGAGTTAGCAGCCAAGTGCTTAACCACTATGCCACCCCAAACCAAACCAAACCCATTGCCGTTGAGTTGATCCCGACTCACAGGAATCTTATAGATGAGAGTAGAACTGCCCCAGAGGGTTTGCAAGGAGCCGTGGGTATTTTTGAACTGCCAACCTTTTGGACAGCAGCTGTAGCATGTCACCACTACATCACCAGGGTTTCCACCTGCCACCCCAAAAACCCTAACCAAACCCACCACCACTGAGTCATTCCAACTCACAGCAACCGTAGAGGGCAGAGTACAACTGCCCCATAGAATTTCCAAGGAGCGCCCAGCAGATTTAAGCTGCCAGCTTTTTGGTGAACAGTTAAAGCACTTAACTAGTACACCACCCAGGGGTTCTGCTATGCCACCAGGGCTCCTTAAACCTCACGCATAACCCATTGCCATGGAATTGATTCTGACTCAGAGAAATCCGGACAGAGTAGAACTGCCCATAGAATTTCCAAGGCTGCAAATATTTACGTAAACAGATTTTATCTCTTGAAGCAGCTGCTGAATTCAAACTGCTACCCTTTTGGTTAACAGCTCAGCACTTAAATCGCTGCACCACTGTGGATCCTCCCAACTAAGAAAACACTCAAAACAATAGAGCACATTGTGGTCCAGTCAATTTCGACTCACGGTGACTTTATAGCAAAGGACTCAGTAATTCCCACCCCCTACCCCCAAAATCCTTGGGCAGTCGGTTCTACCCTGGCCCCTAGGGTCGCCATGAGTCAGATCTGACTCGACGGCACTTGGCTTTGGCTACGACAAAAATCAGTGTTTTTCAGTCTTCTCTCTCCATTCGAATTTTATTTGCACTTACTGTCATGAAGGACTAAACACTGGTGGTCCAGTGCTTAACAGTTCTGGATGCTAACCAAAAGGTCAGCAGTTCAAATCCACCAGGTGCTCCTTTGAAACTCTGTAGGGCAGTTCTACTCTGTCCTATAGAGGCACTATGAGTCAGAATCAACTCAATGGAAATGGGTTATTACAAGGGATGTACTGATCTGTTAAACAGATAAATTGGCATTCGGAAGAATACTTTACAGTAAGTCTCTAGTAGGTTTCAATTACACAGTGATTTTCCTTAATATCTTTAAAATGATCTGGTTTCCAATAGTGGATTTATACGCTTAGAAGGAACAAATTAAGAAAAAGAAGGTGACCTGGAGTAGGTTCAGAAAGCCAACTGCGGACAGGCTTTACCTGTGGAATGATGTTAAGTCTGCCACGGAGGTCATGCAGTCCAATAGTTGATATGTCAATGCCATCAATCATAATTTTGCCTCCTGATCCCTCTATAATTCGAAATAAGCAATTTGATAGCGTTGATTTGCCAGCTCCAGTTCTTCCCACGATTCCAATCTGTAATGAAATGATTATAAACCATGTCCTCTGTAATTTGTTTTAAGAGAATGGGACATTGGCAACTGATAATAAACACCTTTAGGTACTGGGTCAGTAACTAGAATAACTGACTGTTGTGCAAGAGGTAAGGGACTTGTAAGAATCAGCTATCCACTGGTACTCCTTGTGCACTGGAAAGGCTTTGGGTTATATCTGTTTTTCTCTTGGTTTGGGTAACTCAATCACCATGTAAAAGAACCCCAGTATCCTCAGAGAGAGATCTGAACTATCTCTGGACAAGCCACAAAGGCTAGAGGCAGAGAAGGCACTGGGAATAAGGTGATGTTATTTCGTAAACGCAGTGGTAGTGGCTAAGTGCTAAGACGCTGACCAAAAGGTCAACAGTTTGAATCTGCCAGGTGCTCCTTGGAAACTCAATGGAGCAGTTCTACTCTGACTCCTATTGGGTTGCTATGAGTCAGAATGGACTCAACAGCAGTGGGTGGGTTTACTGAGACTTTCACATGGGAACTTTCTGTACCTTTTCCTTACAAAATACAAGCAAGCAAGCAAGGGAAGAGGACCAGAATCTTTCGGCAGAGAGACAATAGAAAATCCAAAAGAATGCCTGCAAATTTCCAGACCATATCAAAACAACTACTGTATTAAAACTATTGAGGGTATTGAATGAAGTAGAGTAATCAAAATTTCAGAATAATTTCATTTGCTCTGAAAAGATTTTTGTCCTTTAGATTACTGCTGTGGACCTGGTTTCTTAAAAGCCCAAACCCACTGCTATCAAGTGAATTCTGACTCATGGCAGCCCTAAGATATCAAAGTAGAACTGTCCCATTGGGGTTCCAAGGCTATAATCTTTGTGAAGCAGACCACTGTATCTTTTGCCCACGGAGAGTCTGTGTTGTCGAGCAAACATCTTTCGGTTAGCAGCCAAGTGTTTAACCACTGCACACCACCAGGGCTCCTTGGCTTAGAAAAATGGACATTTGGGGTTTCAAAAGAGCTCTGAAAAAGCTAAAATAGAACATTGTGCTTATTTTTTTAAATACTTTTATTTATCTGACTCGACGGCACGTGGCTTCGGCATTTAGCTTTCTTTAGAATATTTTTTCCTGATTAGAGAAATAATACGTTTAATGAAAAGAAAGCATAAAGTAAAAATCATTTGAAATTCCAGCATTTGAAGAGACTTGCTGTTTTATAGCTATTATGCTAATGTTTTTGCTCATGTACATATCTACTTGCTTTTTTAAAACCCAAAGATGGCACTATTAACCATTTTGTCGTTTTTGAATTTGCTAAGTAACATCTCAAGCATCTTCCCATAGCATTAACTAAAGCCAGAACCAAATCTAGTGCCGTCAAGTCAGTTCTCACTCACAGTGATCCTGCAGGACGGAGCAGCAAGCATTTCTAAGGTGGGCCTGGAGGACTCAAACTGCAGACCTCCTGGTCGGCAGCCATAGCTAGTAACAGCCACTCCATCGTGGTTTCCATAGCATTAACTAGTCTTGGAAGAATTACATTGTTTACTACACAAATATTGCATCCTAAGGATTTACCATCTTATAGGTAGCATTATCTTACTCTTATAATTTACTTGATAGAGGCAGTAAAAACTATTCTAAAGCCATTTCTCATAATAGTGTATGAGAAATACTGAAAACCACTTTTTTTCTTTATAGAGGGAAATTTTATTCTTTACACAACTACCTGTCTTTGTTACTTTTATATGAAATCTGATATAAAAAAGCCATCTTATGTTCAATGCCATATTATACTCTGACCTTTACAATGAATTATTTATTCAGATAAAAGGCAAGGTGAAATACATGAGATATATATATGAGATACCTTTTCTTCTGCATGAGTCCGGAATGTGATATCTTGTAATGCTAAATCAAGACCACTTCTGTATCGAGCCCAATAATTAATAAACTCCACTACGCCTTTATCGGGCCATTGTGATGGAGGCCTTCTAGACATTATCCAGGGTGCCTTAAAACAAAACATTTTTTTAAAACTATAATTACAATGTAAAAATATCTTTTTCCCTCCCAAAATGAATTTTCAGGCATGTAAACAAAAGTGAGTCTAAATGATGAAAGACAGTATTGGTAGACATTACAATTTCCATAAAGCAGTTTTAAATATTGCCAACATAAAACTTTTCACTTAAGTTATAAGGCAATCTCAGAAATAAATTTCTAGAGGTGACAAGGACTCCCATATTCTACCAAGTTATTAATAAAATGAGGTTAGCAGTAACCTGAAATTTTAGCGGAGATGAGGACAGTTTGTTTCTTCATTCCCCAAGCACTGGGTTTATTATGCTGACAGTTTTACTGGCTGGAGATTCAGCAACAAGCAAATGCCCCACAGAGTCTATGTGCTGGGGAAAAGAGGCAGAAACCCAAGTACAACATATGTAGAATGTGAAACGGTGGGAAGGTTTTGGAGAACAAAGCAATAGAAGGAGTTGTTCGTGGACTGGCGTCATTTTACTAAGGGTGATGAAGGAAGGCTACACAACACACGGCAACAGAACGAGTCCTCTGAATAACAGCTGAAAAGGATTCCATGCAAAAAGAACTAATTATAAGCACCAAGGCCCAAAGCTGGGAGCTTGCCTGGCATATCTGAGAAACAGCAGGAGACAGACTGACACCCAAGAGAACTTGGTGCTTGGGCAGTGCGGTGGAGCGCTTTCCCAGAACCGAGAGAGATCACCAGGTGAAGTGAGGACCAAGGATGGACAATGGGTGATCCGGACAAGGGCACTTACAATGGACTGGTAGGATGGAAAGCCTGTTTGCAGAGGTCGAAACCAGAACAACAGGAGAGGAATTACCAACAGCAAGAACAGGCAACTCTTGGAGGAATTCTGCCATAGAGGGAAGGAGAGAAACAGGGCTATAGAAGAGGAAACAGATTTATCAGGACAAATTCTCCTCTTCCACATCAAAGTTTTTTTACAACAGTATTGGTGTCTCTGGGTGGCACAAAGAATTAAGTACTTGGCTGCTAACTGAGAGAGGTACCTCAGAAGAAAGACCCGGAGATTTACCTCTGAAAGATGGCATCCGCTGCTCTACTCTGAATTGGACTCACAATGAATTGTAAATGATGCCACAGCAAGTGAGTTTCACCTCGTATTTTTATTTGACTATAATAGTCATCAGGTGGTAATAAAAACAAGCAAAATCTGTACCCTTGACCATCAAGTTGATTCTGCCTCACAGAACCCCTAAACAACAGAGTAGAACCGCCCTATAGGGTTCTCAAGGCTGTAATCGTCATGGAAGCTGACTGCCACCATGCTCTCCTGGGAAGTGGCTGGTAGGTTGGAACTGAGCTTTGGACCTTTTGGTGAGCAGCTGAGTGCTTAACCACTATACCACATGACTCTTTTCAGATAACAACAGGCTGAGTATATTGATACTGGGAACTAGAGATGGTAAAGGTTGTCATGACATTTTTATTGGAAAGGCAAAGAAAGATCTATGAGGTCTGACAATTAAGTCCACAAACCTAGCTGTTCTAAGTGCTACATATCTCATTGCTGAATATCACTACAGTCACCTTTGAAGTACTTCCCTGGGGAAGCTACACACTGATGCGAGTGTCTAGTCCACACTTCAAAGCAAGTTTGGCACTCTTTCTGGAATGGCCATTGCACAAGGTGGCATGGTGGCAAGTTCATGAACTTAATTCTGTAATTGTCTGTAAGGGTGTTCTTAGCTAGTAAACGAATAACTGTATTAGAATACTCTCCCTACTCATCCGATCTGGCCTCCAGTAACTTTTTTCTTTATCCAAAGATAAAGGAAATATTGAGAAGAAGACATTTCGATGACATTCAGGACATCAAGGATAATACAACGATAGCTCTGATGGCCATTCCAGAAAAAGAGTTCCAAAATTGCTTTGAAGAGTAGCCTGGATGCTGGTGTCAGTGCATAGCTTCACAAGGGGAGGACTTCGAAGGTGACCGTAATGATATTCAGCAATGAGGTATGTACTCACAGTACTTTTTTCTAGGATGAGTTTGCGAACTTAATAGGCAGTGTTCATAGAGTAACATCTAGAGAAGGATTCAAAGTCCAGGAATTATCTTGAGGATGTAAAAAATAATTGGCCATATTAATAGCCTGAGAGAAGCAAGAGACTGAGGGCTAAGACGTAGGGATTAGAGGATGGAGTGTCCTGAGCAGTTTTAGAGAAGACATGAAGAGGTATTACAAGAACACAACTGGAATTGTTCACTTTTTGTTTAGAAGAGGGACATTCCTTACTCAAGGATATGAAATAGAAAGGTTTCATGAAGATTTAGATACATTCACAGTTAGAAAAGGAAATAGCTGAAGTCATCTCTACCATCTGCCCTGTTAATTCATGGACTTAATCCAGAAGCAGTTCAGATGAGTCATGCGCTGAGATAACTCCAATATTGTACTCTATCAATAGTCTAATTCTCCCACCTCCCAAATTGCAGTTAATTAAAGGATATAAAACAGACCGATTTATTCTCTTCCTCCATCTCATCCACAGACAGGCTAATGATGAGCAAATGGAATTGAAGATAAATGCATCAAGTGTGTAGTTAATTTAAAAATTGTACAATCAGATTCTAAATAATTATGTTCATAAAGATGTTTTCCTCAATATATAATCCCCAAGAAGTTGTAATTGTAGGTTGTGTATTTTACCCTACATCTGTAAAAGTCAAATTGTTGTGCCTTTCAAAGATAGGTTTTTATATTTCAGTTTCAATACATCACTAAAACAGGGATCCATTTTACAATTTATGGAGTGTCCTAATTTAATTGTCAGTATCTTCCCACCTCTATCTTAATGATATATAAAATAATAATGCACTTTATAGTAAATGAGATTTCAATTTTATTGAAATGCTGAGTATGATAACATAATTTTGGCAGTACAACTCCTGTCTAAAATTTACTTTTTTAAATGTCAATTCAGCACCCATACAACTATTTTAATCCTGCACCCATTTATTGTTTTTTTTTAGGAATGCTTACCTCTTTTTCCATATTTTCATATTCACAGACTCTTTCAATGGAAACTGCATTGGTTTCAATTTCACATGCTTTCCTTACCCAAAAATTCAGAGATTGAGTAATCTGGAGAGACAAGCAAAACAAACAAACAAACAAACGCTTAATGTATATTCTTCAGTCTTTTACATAATATTAATAATATTTAATTTTAGTAGAGGTTCATTTTCCAGAGTTTTCATTTATCTCTTTTGATCATTTCACAAACTTTGAAGTATTTAAGCATATTGAACTCAATATCATAAATAATGGAATTATCTGGAAGTAGATAGAACAAGAATAATTCAATCATATATTAAGGGAGTCTAAGACTTGGTGTAAGCAATAGTGAACACCAAGGTAGATGGGAATATTCTTAAAGAAACATTCGTCTTAAGGGGGGTGGGGAAGAGCACACGCCTTACCTTTGGTGTTCTCTGCTATCATTCATCAGAAGCACGCTTCTCCTAACTTTCTGACTACTCTGTGTCTTTTGTCTTGAACTCTACCTCCAAATGTTCTACTCTGGCCCGCAGGGTCGCCATGAATCGGATCCCACTCTAGGGCACTTAGCGGATTTCCAAATGCAGGTATGGCAACGTCGTAACTTCAAACCTCATTCTGAAAACCGAAAAGCCCTGATAGCTCAAAGCTTTTTGTGCATTTGGTGACAACTCATTTGGTGGTCGACCTTTAAGTGGTATGAGGCTCTTTGAAGGGTTTATGTAACTCACTTCAGATACCTATTAACACATTTCACTCCAGAAACAGAAGGATAGCTTAAAGGATTCCTCTGCAAAAAAAAGGTATATGCATCATACCACCATTCTAGAAACCCCAGTTTCTAAAATCTGAAATGCAACTAACTGGCCTCAAGGGTACTGGATAAAGGACTAAGAACCCACTACCATGGAGTCAATTCTGACTCATAGTGATCCTATAGGTCAGAGTAGAACTGCTCCATAGTTTCCAAGGAGTGCCTGGCAGACCTGAATTGCCAATCTTTTTAGTCAGCAGCCATAGCACTTAAATCACTATGCCTCCGACACTTCCAAAGAACTAAGAGAAGGTATCAAAATCATCTAGACTTCTAAAACAATTGTTAGGTCACATGGAATTACAGTAAGCTGTTGAAGGTACTGGGTATTGTACAAAGGGCACAAGAAAATATATATACCCCTACTGCCTTGCAGTGTAAAGTAGAAGTTATAAGGGAAAAACTCATAAGCAGAGAAGTGGCAGAGCAAATACTCTTCCCCAGAGTGCCCAGCACTCTGATTAGGTGTTTATGCTGGGCAGAGCTGGATGGATGGGTCACGGTGAAAAAGGCCCCGATACCTTTCACACTCCATGTATCTATAAAGACAGGGGACCAAGGAACTTTGGGTAACTATGGAACAGCAGAAATATCAGTGCTCTGCCTTGGGTATCAGCCTGTTATTTCTGGAGTTAACTCAGAACTGCTGAGCCAGCTCCCTGCTCACACCAGAAGTGTGGAATAAAGTAGCTTCTGGAGTGATTCAGATCTGTCTCTCCTTAGTTCATATAATCTATAATTCAGGCAGGCAAACAAGAAGAGTATATAATTAATAATGGTATTAACACACCATGTACCACAAATTATTACTTACATTTAAGGCATAGGAGATGCACAAACCAACTGTTGCTGAATCTATGGAACTGCCAGCCAGCACAGCCAGTAGCGCAGCAAAGAACACCATTAGGTTGCCAAGAAATTCCAGTCTAACAGACAGCCACCTTTAATAGATAGAATACAGATGTTGTAGGGCACTTAGTAAATGCTCCTCTGGGAAGTCACAAAGTATACATGGATGCAACTTCCTTTTTTGTTTCCCGCATTTGGACTTGGAAACTCTGGTGGTATAGTGGTTAAGTGCTATGGCTGCTAACCAAGAATTTGGCAGTTCAAATCTGCCAGGCACTTCTTGTAAAGTCAATGGGGCAGTTCTACTCTGTTCTATAGCATATCTATGAGTTGGAATCAACCTGATGGCAATGGATTTAGTTTTGTTTTTTTTTTAATTGGACTTCTCTCCAGAAGGATAACTTAAAGGATTCCTCTGCAAAAAAAAGGCATTTTACTTTTACAGAATTTTCCCTTAACAATCAGAATTAAAAAGCAGGAGAAAGGAAGATCAGCTAAAATTATGCACTGAAATTTAAAAACCCTGTTGGAAAATCACTGACTCTCCAATTGCATACCCACCCATCCTTGTTTAATATGATGAAAATTGGTCTTTAAAGATTAAAATATGCTCAGTTACTATTATATCTGATAGTTAATTTTTCTCCTCAACATGAAATTATCACTTCAAATTCAAAATATTAGAAAGTATTAATTGTAAATAAGATATACATTATGAGTTTTTTGTTTTTAATCATCAGTAATTTTAACAGTATTTTATTTAATCTTCACCAAACCTGGGGACTTCTTATTGCATAACATAGTAGATACATTTTATGTGAGTATAAATCATTGAAATTTGACTACATATTGAACTCAGAACTCACCGCTGTTGAGTCGATTCTGACTCCTAGTAACCCTGTAAGTCAGAGTAGAACTGTTCCATAGAATTTCCAAGAAGTGCCTGGTGAATCCAAACTGACCACCTTTTGATAGCAGACAGAGCCCTTGAGCACTACACCACCAGGGTTTTCAATTGCATATTAATAAAAATTAATTAAGGTTTTAATTTGTATTTGGGTCTTGATGAAATACGATCTTAAAACATTCTTCCAGTTTTAGAAATCAGGGAATGAAATGTCTAAGACCGGTCCTGGTGTCCAGGTGTACTAATGCGACTGCCCGTCTTACCTGTTTGAAATGACACCATTGTAGTAACAGACCAAGTTCTCGTTCATCACATCTCTGTTTTGCTGGATGAACCTCTGTTCATGACCAAAGGCTCGGACTGTGGAGACTCCGGATAAAGTCTCACTAAAGTGGGAGATGACAGGAGAGCGTGATGCTCTGTTTAACCACCGAATCTGCACAGAGCTTGCCACGTAGTACCTCTAACAAGAAGACAGAAAGAGGTGGATGGAAAGGGGTAGAACAAATTCCTTCAAAGACTTGAAAACTGTAAGGCCCTGGGGTAGGGCTGTGTATTAGCTGCTGTCAGCCGTGTCGAGTCAACCCCCAATTTTCAGAGGCACAGTGCACAATGAGATTGGACCATTGTGGCCCATTTGGTTTTCAATAGCCATTTTTCTGAAAAATAGATTACCAGGCCTTTCTTCCTAGTCTATCATAGTCTATGAGTGCCACTGAGACTGTTCAGCATTGGAACAACACACAAGCTTTCACTGACAGACCAGCAGTGACTATACTTGAAATACATTGGCTGGCAATGGAAACTGGGTCTCTGATATGGAAGGCGAGAATTCTACCACAGAATCACTACTGTTCTTGTAGGGTAAATAGTGGCCCCCAGAAAGACATGTCTAAATTCTAATCCCTAGTACTGTGAATTTCACTTTATTTGGGAATAGGTTCATTGCAGATATAATTAAGAATCTCAAGATGATATCATCCTGGATTTAGACTGAATCTTAAATCCATTTATGAGTATCCTATGAAACAAGAAAGTAGAACACACAGATACAGGGGAAGGCCATGTGGCAACAGAGGCAGAGACTGAACTCTACAAAGACAAGGAATGTCTAGAATCACCCATGACCACCAGAAGCTAGGACAGTTATGCAGCAGGTTTGCCCTCAGTGTCTCCAGAAAGAATCAATCCTGCAGGCACCTTGATTTCATTTCATTTTATTATTATGTTTTTTTATTATGACTGAGTGAAAATGTACATTCCTGTATAAATTTACATGCCCACCTATATGCAGCTTCCACTGCTCTCCCTGCCCGGTGACAGCACACTATTCCTCTCTGCTCCATACATGTCTCAAAACCAGGAAAAAATATTTCTGTTCCTGTAAGCCACATTTGTGGTACTTTGTGATGGCAGCACAGGAAACAAATACAAAGTATTTAACAGTACAACACAACCCTGGTGGTGTAGTGGGTAAGATTTACGACTGCTAACCAAATGGACACAAGTTCAAATACACCAGCAGCTCCTTGGAAATACTATGGAAACAAATGCCAAGTATTGTAACAGTACAGTATTTTAGTCAGCACACCTAGAATACACTTGGGCCAAGTACCATTTTGATAATGCTTTCACCAACTATTACTGAGCATGTACTGTGGAAAAGGAAACCATGGTGTTATACTAGGGTAAGTGGTATGGCTTCTAGCCAGAAGGTTGGCAGTTCAAATCCACCAGGTGCTCCTTGGAAACTCTATGCGGCAGTTCTATTTTGTCCTACAGGGTCACAGTGAGTCACCCTCAACTCTATGGCTACGCCACCTGTTAAAAACATGACCAAATAGATCTGAGAGAAACAGTTATGCAACCAACACTGTATTTAAATGTAACTGCAAGGGAAAACCAAAACCAAAACCTTTTTTCCCTGAGAAAAACTTCAGTGCAGCACAATTACAAGCAACTTTTTATCTATGATCTCAGGTTGAGGACAATAGGTATTGACGGAGACTGTGGAAAACTGGAAGGGGTGTGTCTTGAGTTTAATAGACTACAACTCATCAGACCCAGATAAGTGCTACAAGCTAAAAGTGAAAATAAGAATTTGCTAAATCTTTCTCCCCTCCCCCTGCCTCAGCTCAAGGAACTATTCAAATCTGGAATTTTACATAAAATTCTTGAAAAATGTGTCTATGTAAAAAAACACTGAGCAAGCTAAACATAAACATATCTCATGACACATATGGCCTCATAGCCACTCGTTTTTTTATGAGTTCTGCTTTATGCCAAATTGCCAAATGTTCTAGAAAATACAAAGGCTCAGGGTAACTTACGGCAGAAAGGAGATTTAGAAATTGTCTAAATCAAGGCTTATATTTGGGTGGGGAGGTCACAGATCCTTCTGAGTTGGTGATTAAGGTAAATACTTACCATGGGTTCCATATTACTGGCTTTCCTTGCCCCTCCTCTCTAGTCCTTGCCCCTGGTCTGGTGTGTCCACTTAGTCTCATTTTGTTTTATGGGCTTCTCCAAGCCTTGACTGAAGGGCGAACCTTAGGAGTGACTTCAACACAGAGCTAGAAAGGTGTCTAGGGGCCATACTCTCAGGGTTTCTCTAGCCTGTCAGGCGGGCAAGTGCAGTCTTTCTTTTAAGCCTGAGAATACTTTAATAATGAATTTAAAATGTAAGGTGATTTCATTTTACCCTGTAGAATCATGGTGATACCAACTTGGAGTTCAAACTGGTTAAGCAGATTTTAATTGCAGTCTAAATATATCATGTAAGTATCATAAAAAACATCTCTAGTTCTTCAAGCAATTATTTCCTGATATACAGAATTAGCAATAGGATGCAAAGGAAGTAACTGTTTTTCTCTTCAATATTCTATCAAATCAATTTTTTGCAATAATGTATACAATATGTAGAGCTTATGGTAGCCATAAAAAGGCATGGCTCCACTCTCCTCCTGTAGGGACCATAACTGGCTAACAGCCTTAGCACTAGCTCAGCAGAGTATTAGGATGGAGGCCACCTTTCCCGTTGGTTGCTCTCAGCCAATCACTGTGCACTAAAGCTGACCCATCTGGAGAACACGTGGGACCAATGAATGATTCTGGTTGAGGATTTCCCATCAAGTTGGCTAAAATGTTTTTTTGGAACATCTCTGCAGTCCAAGTCCCTTCCTGACTAGTCCTCTTTCCTTCCTCTTCCTCATCACAGAGATCAGGCATATTTGCCATCTGAGGACTCTCTTTGGGCTTCTTCTGCTTTTTGCCTTTATCTTTCCTCTAATAAATCTCTGGCAAATCTAATCCTTTCTTGGAGTCTCTTGGAGAACCTGGACAATCAGAGTTTTAAGTTGACTCATAAGTTATTCATACAAATCAAAATCCAGGTACTTACTTGTATAGTGAGATAAATGAAAACCAAAGGAACCACTCCCAGAATGAACAGTGGTAAAGCCGCTACAATGACCAGAACTGTTCCAATGACATCCAGTGTGCAATTCAGCCAGGCTCGTAAGTAGTAATGAAAACGTACATCAATCACAGACATGTCCTGAAAAATGTGATATTGGATCACTACAGTTTTAACTTTTCATGGTTTAGAATGAGGGGAAAGAGAAATATATCATTCCATGGACAAACAGAAAAAAAAAAAGCTTGCCCAGATGTAACATTCTGATTAAACAAATCTAGTTTTTGCCCAGTTCGCACCATCTCCCAACCAGCTGTACCAACTGAAATGGTGTTCTAGGAACAAGTTGCCCATAATTGAGCAATTTATATTCCTGATGACAATTTGGAAACCCTGGTTACATGGTAGTTAAGAGCTATGGCTACTAACCAAAAGGTCAGTAGCTGGAATCCACAGGTGTCCTTTGGAAACCCTACTGGGCATTTCTGCTCTGTCTTTCAGGATGTCTATAGTCAGAATCGACTCAACAGCAGTGGGTCTGGGTTTTGTTTCTAATGACAACTATAAGACATTGAACTTATACAACTGCAAGTCTAATCCTATTTTAAGAATTCCCAGAGTGCCAAGCTGGTAGTTGGGACTTCAGGGACACCAGCTTAATGCTGTTCCCTACTCACAAGTTGTGAAACACAACCACGGCACTGGTGTTCACTGAGAACACGTCTAACGGCCTTTCTGGGTGGCAGGATCCTACCTATATTAGAAGAGGCACAAGAACAAAGTGATCCTTTGCAAAATTAGACTCAGACAGGTGAAGGTGGACAACAGAAAAGAGAGAAGGACAAGAAAATGGCCAAGCACCAACTGGCACCTTGATGTAAATAACTGAATCAAGTCTCTATTTGTAGTTGTACACACGACACAGAGTTCACTGAGAACAGGACATTTCAATTCAGGAAAAAAAAAAAAAAAAGATCCTAAGAGTAGAGACGAGATTTCATTACTTCTCAGTTTGGCTTTGGGATTTCCCTGATGGTCTCAGACCTCAAACAGTGAAAAAAAAGCATCATTTTCATTTTCATAGGTAGTTTCCTGCTTTTCTTTATAACTTACCTTCCAACACCCCCCTCTGCTCAAGACTCAACGGTTTAAAATTTAACTGTATGAAAATGATAGTTCTTCAGTAGGATGTAGTTGGAAATGCCCACTGAGAGAATGCTGGTAACCAATCCTTCTAGAAGCTATCAAAGAAATCTACCAAACATTTGCTATGCTGGGTACTTTATGAGCAACTCCTGCTACACACAAATGAATTTTTGTATGCACACATAAATATATCAACATGTTTTAAGGCTGTGGGCTTGCACTGTTTGATGTAAAAACTATTAGTAGGAAACTCATTTGCTTTGGAAAATAAATTTTAAATGAAACAAAGTAAATCAGGAATAAACTCACAATCATAAAAAAAAAGGAGTTATTAAAAAAAACTGTTAGCAATGTGTCATCAATGAACACATGAAATGAGCCCACTACAAACTGAGAAGTACTGTAAGTGGTGTAGTGGTTAAAAGCTACGGCTGTTTACTAAAAAGTTAGCATTCTGAGTCCACTGGAAGCTCCTTGGAAATCTTATGAGGTAGTTTTACTCTGTCTTCTAGGGTTGTTGTAAGTTGGAATTGACTCTACAGCAATTTTTTTTCAATAACTGTAAAGTAAAACATAAGATTTCAAAGACTTTGGATGAAAAAGAATACAAAATACTTTACTATTTTTTTATGAGTACAGTTTGAAACAATAGTCTTTTGGATATACTGTGTTAAATGTTATAATTAATTTTAACTGTTCTTGTTTTACTTTTTACTGTGGCTACTAAAAAAGTTTAAAAAATATATGTGACTTGTATTTTATTTTATTCATTGTATTTTTATTGGGCAGTGTGATTATAAATACTTGGTAGTAAACAAAAATGCGACAAATTTTGTAGGTAAGCTGAGACATTCTGGAGATTTCCACTCATCCTCTAGTCACTGTAAATGACTTACAGTTTTTTAAAGGCATAATGTTTTCAAAGCTCAGATATATCTCCATATAGATCTTAATTTTCTTCCCTTCTTAGACTAAACCTGTGACTGTCAAACTCAGTATGTTCAAGAAAAACAGGTGTATATACCAAAGGCCACGTGCTTCTTGGATTCTTTAAGTGAAATTCAAGTGCTACTTGACTATCTATGTTTGTGATGTGATTCTATTATACATCAACTTGTAAATATCCTAATAATTAGAAACATATTTAGCAATTAAATTTACACTAAGTACAAACCCATCTTTTTAGGAGAGTTTTCCAAAAATAAAATGTTTATAAGGAACTCTAAGGCACTGTTGCATTTTACATATTTAGGAAGCATCAGGAGGAAACCCACCAGGCGCTCCTTGAATACTCTGGGGGTCAGTTCTACCCTGGCCCCTAGGGTCGCCATGAGTCGGATCCGACTCAACGGCACTTGGCTTGGCTTGGCAGGAGGAAACAATCTCTGGAAAATGACATCATGCTTGGTAAAGTAGAGAGTCAGCAGGAAAGATGAAGACCCTCAACTAGATGGATTGACACAGTGGTTGCAATAATGTGCTTAAGCAGGACATGGCACAGGACCGGGCAGTGTTTTGTTCTGTTGTGCAACATGTCCCCAAGAGTTGGAACTGAATTGACAGTGCCTGACAACTAACTACAAATATGTATGTACCATTACTCTTCAGTCTGTCCATTAATAATATACACCACGACTTACCTTGGAGAACCGATTGATCATCTGGCCAACGGGATTAGTTTCAAAAAATTGGAGTGGGAGGTGCAGCACATTATTCAGCAGCTGAGAGTACAAGGTTCGGGAGGCAGACAGGGATCCTCTGGTGATCACGTAGGCCCCGGAGCAGACAAAGAGACCTAAAGCACATTGTTATCAAGTCATGACACTGTTTTAAAGGCATTTTGTGCATTAATTCTCAAAAGGTTACTTATAACAGCATTTATTTATTTTTATTGATAATATACGTCTTTGTAGACCGAAAAGTGTTTGTCTACTAACTGAAAAATTGTCAGTTCAAACCCACTCCTTGTGGCTCTGTGAGAGAAAGACCTGAAAATCTGCTTCCCTAAAGACTACAACTTAGAAAACCCTAGGAGGCAGTTCTACTGTGTAGCATGGGTCACTATGAGTTGGAATTGACTTGACTGCACCACCATCAGCTAAATGTACTACTTCAGGCACTTCAGGAGCTCTGTCCTTGAACTGGTGCTGTGACAAGACATTTCTTCTTCCAATCCTACAAGTTCCAACAGAATTCTACAAGATTCTGATTATTTATTGATTTGGTCTTCTTTCCAAGCCAATAGATTTGATTGTAGCTTGTTCAAAACCAGATACATTGAGATGCCTGGTTCTTCTGTACTACAGATTATCCTTAGATGTCATTTTAGTTATTGACATAGCTTCTTTTTTCCCCAATGGATGATGTTGACAGAATGACAGGACAAATACAAATCTGTCTCATAATGTTTATTTTCTGATGGAGAACACTGTAAGTAGTACTATGAACAAACAATAAGACAGCAGAGGAGAAAAGACAAGCAAGGCAATAAATTGCGTATTTTCAGTTTTAACTTCATTTTCTGTTCCCCTTCATTTCTACACCCTTCTCTGTTGTCCCTCATAATTCCCTTGGCTATCAGGACATCCAGGTAGACAACTCCACATGGATGTGTTTTTTTGTTTGAACTTGTCATTGCCTTCTCTTAAGTTGTCTTGCTTCCTTGAAACACAACAAATTGTTTTTATTTTTTTAAATGAATACTCTTGTGTATCCTTCTTCTCTTTCAAATCACCTAACTTCTTCAAAGGACGTACATAATGCTTGTACTCCTTAATGCTCCAACTATTATTTAACTAACTATAGTCTGTATTCCCTTTCCACCTTTCTCCTAAAGATGTTGCCTTGTTTCTAGTTTGCGGTCTTAATTTGCTTCTTCCTTATATTTCTGCAGCATTTCAGAACCACTGAGAGCTTTCTAGAAAAGCATCTCTTTTGGTTTGTGTGACATCATATTTTTTATGGCTCACTTGGCAGGCAACATACCATAGTATGGAGTTTCCCAAAGTACATCCTATGGAACCAAATTACTCCAGATGTTAATGGGAAATCCAAGAAGAAAAGGTGTCCATAGTCAAATGGATTTGAGAAACATTGGGTTAAAGAGAGCTAAAGGGACTGGTTATATCTTAAAACCTTTAACGAAGAAACAAAGATTTTATACTCATAGAAGAATATAGATCTCAGTTTCTCAAGTCTATTGGAATATAAACCAAACCCACTGTTGTTGAGTCCCTTCTGACTCACAGTGATTCTATAGGACAGAGGAGAACTGTCCCCATAGGATTTCCAGTGAGTGGCTAATGGGTTTGAACTGCTGACCTTTCAGTTAGCAGACGAATTCTTAACCAGTATGCCACCAGAGTTCTTGTTTGAGTATACACATCCTTCACTGCCATCAAATTGCTTCCAACTCATAGTGACACTATACAACACAGTAGCACTGCCCAACAGAGTTTCCAAGGAGTGCCCGGTGGGTTTGAGCTGCTAACCCAAAGGTTAGCAGCTGTAGCACTTAACCACTATGCCACCAGGGTTTATAAAGCTCTGTTTTTGTGGAGTATTTTATTTTTGTCTCATGTAAAATCCCATTAGGAATGCTAATTTAGTGATCAAGAACTTAGGCTCCAGAGTCAGGTAGATATGGATTCAAAGCTTGACTTTGAAACTTACTAGCCATTGGACTTCAGGTATATCATTCACCTTCTTCATCAATAAATAATAGCTAACACTTTTGCCATGTGCTTGGAATTTTTTTAGGTGCTCAATGAGTATTATCTTGTCACTAGAACAATATTTGGTTTGGTATTATCTAAATTTTATAAAAGATAAAATTGTAAGTATTAAAAAATTCCTTATCTGAATGTAAAATGAATTAGGAATTATCTTAAATGACATGAAGCTATCACTGGTTGAGAAAATGTCAAATACAGGCAATTTCATTTGGTTCAAACTCTGTAAAAATGCTCTAGGTTTCCAGGCACTAAACAACCACTGATATGGTAGCTGTTGTTTTGTCTCTTCCTGCGTCCCTGAACAAGAATTGATCTCCACTTATTCTCTCTGAAGTTCCCTAATTATCTCCCTGTGGACCTCCCCAAGAATCTGTCTACCACCACAGTTCTTAATCTTCATTCCTGATGATCAAATGCTCTTATGGCTTAATTTATTATCTCTAGAGAATTATTCCACGTCTAAGTAGAACCATGGAGCCATATAATGTTAGATCTTAGAGGAAATTTCGATATTATCTACTCAAATCCCTCATTTATGTATAAAGAAACTTGCTTTCCCTCCCACACATACATTTTAACCTGCCTATTGGGGGAAAAACAGCTGCAAAGTACATCAACACTTCCTATTTAATGTGTCCAAATTGAATTCACCATCTGTCTCCTCTACCAATTAAGACTCCCTCCTGGTTTCTTGATTGCTGTTGCCATTGTTCTCACAATTACCCACATTGAATATCAAAATCGTGTCTGATAGCTCTTCCTAATCACCCTCACATACCCGATTCTAGTAAGTTTTCACTAGAACTTCTTTTTCATCACTCCTTTTCTCCATCCCCGTTACAGTCATTTGACCCTATTTCATGCATACCTTCATTTGTTCATCACTTATTTATTTATTCAATTCTATTTCGTTCCTGGAAATCCTGGTAGTGTAGTTGGTTAAGTGCTATGGCTGCTAACCCAAAGATTAGCAGTTCAAATCCACTAGGTGCTCCTTGGAAACTCTATGAGGCAGTTCTACTCTGTGCTATAGGGTTGCTATGAAGCAGAATCAACTTGGTGACAATGAGTTTGGTGTACTTTTCTCTAAGATTCTGTTCCTAACTCATTGGTTGGTAGTGGACTACACAATTTGGATGACACAAAGATGGGTCAGATTAGAGTTCCTTTTATACTAGATCACCTCCGGAAACTCTTTATCATTCCTTCCCCACCAGTTCCAACTTTTCCCTAGTGTTAACTTAAGTCTAATAAATATTCATCATTTTTCAGCATTGCCAAATTAGTATGAAATATAATCCCAGTTGCCATTTATTTTCATAAATTTCCAGAGTCTTCCAGTCACCTTTCCAAATACTACCTCCAACACGCCTTCAAATTAACTTTCCACCTCTAGTTTCTCAACTGCTCTACCAATAGCCTAGGACCACTCAGTGTGTCATAGTCATTCTTGAGTAAATCCCTCTGTGTCTTCTGAAAATGGCTGTAGATTACCCTCAACATCTGTCTAACTTCAGAGGAAGATAACGACCAGGATCAGCACAAAGCCTACCCCGTGAGGTGGAGGTCAGACATACATCCATACCTCCTTCCTCCATCCTTTTTAGCAACTCTGACGTCAGCCAGCCTTCTGCCTCTACTCTTCACCTCTCTTCTAGGTTTCATAATCTGTTGCAGTGGCTACACAGAACTCACAGACCATATTTATTTTGTGGGGTTTGTTACAGAAAAAATAGAATAAGGGTATGGATGAGTACAAGGATAACTTGGATGAAGATCAGGAAACATGTAGGTAAAGTCTTCCTTCTTTAGCGCAGGGCAGCTCAGCCGTGCAGGCCTCCTCTCAGCTTCCTCCTGGCACCCTGAGGACAAGCTCCTCTCAATTCTCTTGTCCCTGCCATCTGTCATCACTGGTTCTTCCACTGAACCCCTTCTGGGCCTGTCCTGTCTTCAGTGTTACAACAATTGATCTGTGTTTAGCTTGTTAAAGAGGTTCCTTGCCTCGTTTCTCTCTGCTTCTCCTCTCTTCTATTTTGATTTTCCCCCTTCTGTACTTTCCTGCTTCTTTCCGTCTAAAGAACTTCTGTGCAGTTGGCTGCACCTATACGCAAACTCCTCACCAATTATAAGGCATGGACTTCCCATCAGGGACACAGACTGACCAGTCCCCTCTCAGTATACCACAGGTACTTGATTTGAATGGTCTACTGACCAGTTCCTGCAAGGTGCATATCAATCCCATGGCAGGCTGCAGCCCCAAACCAGACAAAAAATAGCAAAATACAAGTTGTTTATAGCTTATCCATAAAATATAAATTAACCTGGAGAAAAATACCAAACACTCTGGGATAGAAAGCCAAGGTGGTGGTAAATCCTTATGGCTTAGTGGGAAAATCTCTCAAGCTGCTTTTATGAAGATCCAAGGCAAATGGCCTCGTAAAAGAACTCATTTCACCATGTGAACCCTAACTCTTCTTTATTCACATTATTTCTCTGCCACTTTTCCCCTGTCTTCATGATCTCAATTTGATGAAATTCTATCCATCCCTTTAGTTCTACATCAAATGCTAACAGTTGCTTGAAAATCATTTTAATCTCTAAGCCAAACTTGGCCTTCCTCTGTTCTGAATTCTCATAGCCCTTTTATTTACTTCTTTCATAGTATTTATTGTTTACTTTGTAGTTTTACTCTGTACCTAATTAGGTATTATTAGACTTCAAACCATTAAGAGATTCATTTATTGATTGCCACATTACTTAGAACTCTTCCATATACAGAGAGTGGACATGTGGTCAAGACCTGCGAAACCTGTGTGAATTCATATATGAGTCTCAGTTTCCTAAACTGTAAAATGGGCATAGAAGAACTAAGTCAAGATTAAATGAGATAGAGAAGGCAGTACAACTTGACCAAGGCAAAGTGGTAGAAGCATTCAAGACACATCCAAATACTTTGACGAACTGAGTAACTGGGGTTGAGGGCTGGGATGATGGTCTTGGAAGACATCTAGGTCAACTGGCATAACATGGTTCATAAAGAAAATTTCTACATCCTACTTTGGTGAGTGGTGCCTAGGGTCTCAAAAGCCTGCTAAAGGCTATCTAAGACATACCCATTGGTCCCATCACATTCAGAGCAAAGGAGAATGAAGATGACCAAAGACACAAGGAAAACAGTAGTTCAAATGACAAACGGACCACCTGAGCCACAGCCCCCACAAGCCTATGCCCAGAACTAGGTGGCACCTGAATACCACCACTGAACGGTCTGATGGAGATCACAAGAGATGGTCCCAGACACAGTGGAGAAAAATGGAGAACCAAATTCTAATTCACAAAACAAGATCAGACTGACTGCTATGACAGAGACTGGAGGAACCCCTAAACCTCTTCCCCAGACAACCCGCTAACTCAGAACTGAATAGACTCCCAAAGTTCACCTTTCAGCCAAAAGTTAGATAAGCCTGTAAAACAAACAATAATGCATGAGAGGAAGATGCTTTTTAGTTCTAAGATCAAGTACACGAGACCAAATGGGCAACATTCGCCCCAAAGGTAAGATAAGAAGGCAGGAAGTGACAGCGGAACTGGACAAATAGACACAGTGAATCCAGAGTGGAAAAAGGTAAGATTGAGGGTTGTAGACAAGTTGGAGGGATTGCAGTCCATCTCACAAAACAATTTAGACAAATTTCTTACTGAAAAACTACTTATACTGTAAACATTCACAAATTAGTAACTCCTTTAATCTTCAGATTATTCATCTGTAAATTAGAATAACAACAGAAGCAACTTGGTATCAGTTGCCATCAGGTCAATTTGGCTCATGGCAACCCTTCATATTGCAGCATAGAGCTGCGCTCCATAGGGTTTTCTAGTTTTTCTGACCTTCTAGGAGCTTTCTTCTGAAGAGCCTCTGGTAGGATTTGAACCTCTAACCTTTCAGTTAGTTAAATGCTTAACTACACCATTTAGGGACTTGTAAAACCGCAAAAAACCAAACCCACCCCATCGAGCCTATTCCAACTCATAGTGACCCCATAGGACAGAGTAGAACTGCCCCATAGAGTTTCCAAGGAGCGTCTGTCAGATTCAAGCTGCCCACTTTTTTGTTAGCAGTTGTAGCACTTAACCACTATGCCACCAGGATTTCCAGGGACTCCTAGCTACCTCATAGATAGTTGTAAAATACTTGGTATGGCCCTAAGTATTTAAAAGGTACTCAATAAATATTAGCTATAGTCATTAGCACATAAAAATTTATTTAGCTCAACAACATCTAATCCTAAAAAGACAATAAGATTTTTTTTTTTTAAAAGATGAAATGAGACAAAAAGCATAATCTAGTGCAGCTATGTTGCTGAGACCTCTAAGTTTTGGGTTACTTTTTCAGTTATGGTGTAATGCAAGTACAAGCGTATGAAATATTCCAAAATATCTGCTAACTAAGGTATAGATTTTATTTGAAGTAGTATGATGTCATATGCTTGCATTGAATCAACTAGGTCAGAAAGAAAAGAGAAAGTATTTGGATTTTTTCTTTTAACCTTGAATTAATCCCAATAATCCATAGATATTAAGTTTACTGCTTCTTAACTGCTTCCATTCCTCAGACTCATCCACATGCTTTGCTTCTTTTGTCCAGGCACTGAGCCACAGACTCTGCCCAATGCCCACCAAATTCTGCCCTAGGTAACTGGCCACGACCAGCCACACCCAGGGCCAATGGAAGGCTTGGAGGTACTTCATGATTACTGAGAATTTCACCTGAAGGAAAAAATTAATACAAAATTAGGTTATTGAAAAACAGTGACATGCCAATTAAAATTGTTTCAAAACTGATGGCTTCTGAATTAGCATCGGTTAAACAGAAGTACAACCAGAGTGTTCCTTGGAAGCAAAGATGGTGAAATTGCATTTACATACTTTGGACATGTCGTCAGGAGGGATGGGTTCCTTGAGAAGGACATCATGCTTGGCAGAGTTGACGGTCAGTGGAAAAGAGGAAGGCCCTCAACGAGATGGACTGGCACAGTGGTTGCAACAATGGGCTTAAGCACAAAAAGAATTGTGGGCTTGGCAGAAGACTGAGCACTGTTGCATTCTGTTGTAGAGAGTCACTATGTGTCAGAACCAACTTGATGGCACCAGCAACGACAACAGATAAACAGTGTCACACAGGACCTCAGAGCTGTACTTGAAAGTCAGACAAACTAAGTGCAAGTCTGATGCTGACATTTCATAAGCTTGGTGACCTTGGTCAAGTTATTCTTTTAATCTTTGGATTATTCACCTGTAAATTGGAAAGATAGTAAGTGTCCACCTCATGTCAATTGCCATCAAGTTGATTCTGACTTACAGCAATCCTCTGTATTGAAGAGCCAAACTGTGTTCTACAGGGTTTTAAGCTTTTCTGATCTTTCAGAAGCAGATCACCAGATCTTTCTTCTGAGGCACCCCAAAGTGGGCTTGAACTACCAAATTTTCAGTTTGAAGTCTAATGTTTACCTATTTGCACTACACAGGGACTGCTAACTACATCAGAAATGCATGTAAAATGTCCAGTACAGCCTCAAGCATTTGAAGAGTACTCAGAAAACATTAACTTTATTCATTAGTACACAGCAACATGTAATCCTAACTAAACCAAAAAAACAAAAACAGAAACAAGCCTACTGCAGTAGAGTCAATTCCAACTCATAGCAACCCTATAGACAGAGTAGAACTGCCCTACAGAATTTCCAAGGAGAGCCTGGCAGATTTAAACTGCGACCTTTTTGTTTCCAGCTATTGCACTTGACCACTATGCCACCAGGGTTTCCGATCCTAACTAAACACTGCTATAATAGTCATCAATTTCATCTAACTTTATTTCTTCACACTATTATGCGACACCCCTCTTCAAATTCGGTAAAAAAGTATACCAACATGAAACACACTACTGTCAAGTCAATTCTCACTCATAATGACCCTCTAGGACAGAATAGTCATGCCCCCATGGAGTTTCAAAGAGGTACCTGGTGGATTCGAACTTTTGACCTTTTGGTAAGCGGACATAGCACTTAACCACTACCCACCAGGGCTTCCAAGAAATACATGGTATTTATTCTGCTGAATTATCAATAAATACTATACAATTCGTATAGTGTTTATTAATTAGTGGCATCTGGGGTCTTAAAAGCTGCTAAGCTGCCATCCAAGGGCACAGGAAATGATCCCAAATCAGCAGGAATGGATGATCACCAAGGACCAAAATGACACGGGGTAAAGACAACCCAGAAGATAGAGACCCACATGAGTGGGTGCCTACATAAACTTGGGACCAGAAGAACCGGACGGTGCCTGGCTACCACCAGTGATATCTGTGATGGAGCTCACTAAGTTGAGTCTCACTGGCAACACAAGAATAAAAAAGGGTGCACCCTGAGATCTCCACCAAAAGACCACAATTGATGGTCTAGCGGCTTCAGGGTTCCCCTGGGAACATGGCCCCTGGCCCTGATGCTGCCCTTGCCCATAAATCAGAATGAAGGTCCGCTCTTCGGACATGAATGGATTGGACTTGGTGATGCAGAGTGACCATATATTGTATACACTTTATGGTTCTATGCATCTATAGGATATCATCCTGCTGACCTCTGGCTGGAGGAAGGAGAGTCGGTGGAGAGGAGGCGAAAGGAGACTGTTGCAAGGATGAGACTTATATGGAGCAGGAAGGAATAGAGTGCTGTCACCGGGCAGGAAGAGCAGTGGAAGCTGCATATAGGTGGGCATGTAAATTTATAGGGGAATGTACATTTTCACTCAGTCATAATAATAATTAAAAAAAATTCAACAAAACACTTTATATTTCAGTGGTTAAAAACAAATAACATTAGTTCTTCTGATACTTACCCCACCAACAGGGATCTTTTCTTTTTTCATTGAGAACTGTTTCCCTTGATCCAAAGAGGGCCTGGTAAAGAAACCCAATGTTTGTTTATTTATTTATTTATTTTTAAGTTTCTGATCAACCAATATTAAAAAAGTTAGATATTGTCAGCCACTTTGTCATGTGCTCCTTTGCCTCTTCACCTGTTCAGTCACCTGTCTTCACTCTGGTAATAATCTGGCTCCTTTAGTCTTCTCGAAGAAAGATCGTTGCTTCTTCTGCACCGGAAGTATTTTAGTACTAGGGCATGATGTTTGATTTTTTTCACTGCTGCTACTAGACAATCGCCTTTCAAACTCAGGCAAGATTCCTGGACACTTGAAGACTAACACAGTCTGGCTACACCATATCCCTGACATTCTTATGTATCGGGATCCTGGTGTATCAGAAGAAGATCACAGCATCTGGCTCTGTCTTCCTGTGTGCTTCTGGCACTATCCGGGAAGATTATATAGTTTACGTAGACCACTCTATAAAACTAAATCATCTTTCCAATATCATGAACTTCTTATATCCAGGATTCTTTATCTGCACTCTAATTTGGTCGTCAACATCCATGACCTTGGACCATGAAGCCAACTGTTGTTATGAGGTGACTTTGAGTCTATTTTTTAACCTAGAGCTGTCCCATAGGGTTTTCTTGTCTGTAATCTTCATAGGAGCAGATTGTCAGGTCTTCCTCCTGTGGAGTTGCTGGCTGGGTTTGAACTGTCAATCTTTTGGTTAGCAGCTGAGTGCTTAACTGTTGCACCACTAGTGTTGCTATGAATCCTATTACAAATTACTAAACTAACATGCTTGTTAATATTGCTGTCGTCTTTTCTCTACACAGCCAAAGTCAAGTGCCATGGAGTTGGATCCGACTCATGGAGACCCTACACAGGTGTGTGTTATATATTAATACAAATGGTGCTGTAAAGCTGATATTTAATTTTTTTTTAAGTTGTATGCATAGACTTTATAACTCAATATATGCTGTTGTGGTGGTGGTGGTGGTGGTGTGTCATCAAGTCAATCCTGACTCATGGCAATCGTGCACGGCAGAAGAGAATTGCTCCACGGAGTTTCCTAAGTAGGAATCTTGACAGGAGCAGATTACCAATTTTTTTCTCCCATGGAGCTGCCGGTGGTTTGAACTGCTGACCTTTTGGTTAGTGGCTGAGTGCTTAAACATAGTGCAACCAAGACTTCCAACTCAATATCTAATGAGCACCAGGTAATCATTTTTCCATGACAACATCATATTTTTTCACATAGCAATGTATCATGTTACCATTTTGCTATAATTTAATGATATCAGTAGCTAAGCTAGTAGTAGTGATTTTTTCCCTCTTTTAATTATTACTCTGTGAACTTTTTTTTTTTACATTCCTCTCACTGTCCCTTGTTATAAATGCTCATATATAGGTATATGGGGTGTGCTAAATTCTAAGCCCTTTGATATAACTACTACCAAATTGACCTCTAAAAATACTGAAGAGGTGTGTGTTCTCTTCAGGAGGCTATGAGAATCTCCTGCTTCTCTGTGTTTCCCACTTCTCTTGTAAGAAAAAGAAATGCCTTCTTTGATCAGTCTGCTAGTTCTTACTTCCCAGTCTCTGGCACTAGCATCAAAGAACATTCTTTGGGAGTTTACAGTACATACCTTCTGTATGATCAACTACACCATCAAGAAAAGATAGTCTATTTGAACAGACACTTGCCTTGGGAACCTTGGTTATGTAGTAGTTAAGTGCTATGGCTGCTAACCAGTCAGCATTTCACATCTGCCAGGCGCTGCCTGGGAACTCTATGGTGAAGTTCTACTCTGACCTATAGGGTCGCTGTGAGTCAGAACTGACTCAGCTGAAGTGGTTTTTTTTTTTTTTTTTTGGCTCTGAAACAGTTCCTGCTATATGATTTGGGTTAATGACTGTCATCATTCTTTAAGCCCTTGGCATAGGCTTCTGTTTGGATAAGCAAATTTAGCACTGGTATCAAGCCAAAAAATTAATTCGTATTGCAGCTGAACATAAAGTGCTATGAAGTCTAACTGTTAAAAGCAAATTAAACTTTCCTAATTAGACATAACTAACAAAGACCAAAAATTTATTGAACATGTTATATGACTTTTCCAAACAAAAATGTTATATGTTAAATGTTGCAAGTGGTTCTGAGCAATTTTTTTTTCCTTTTCATTTTAAAGAAGGTTTTATATGAATCCCTTAAAAGAGAAAATTATTTCCTACTGGCAGAGAAGGTTTCTAAAGTGAGCCTCCCTCTGTCTTCCTGGAACCCTCAAGAAAGTTGGGACATCTATTTGTACTCTGTATACATGGCATAAAATTAATATGGTGAAACCACTATCCCTGTACTGAGCACACAGTTTTAAAATACGCAGGAGCATAGTAGGCGTATCTTGTTGTTGTTGTTGTGTGCTATTCAGTAGCTTCTGACTGACGATGACCCTACTGGAAGGAGCAGAACTGCCCCACAGGGTTTCCTGGACTGTAAGAAATACAGCAGGAGATCACCAGTAATTTTCTCTGGTGGAGCGCTGGATGGATTCAAATTGCTGACCTTTGGATTAACAGCAGAGCCCATAACCAGTGTACCACCAGGGAAGGTTTACATATGCACAGAAGGGTTAATGCCCTGAAGAGCAACCGGCACGTACACCAGAAGAGGGTACTCAAGATACCAAATTAACAAAATACCGTATTCGGGGAAGACAATAACAGATATTTAAATAAATGAAACAATTAAAATGTAAACCCTGGCAGTATAGTGGTTAAGCGCTACTGCTTAACAAAAGTTCAGCAGTTCAAATCCACCAGGTGCTCCTTGTTATGTAGGGTCACTGTGGGTCAGATCTGATTCAGTGGCCATGGACTTGGTCTGGGATACACATTTAGACAAAAAATGAAAATATGGAAACAGTTGAAAATATTTTAGTCCTTACAAGAAAACTGAACTAGTAGCATTAAAGTAACACTAATTTTCAGAAGGAGAGACTCTCAGCTTTTACTTGGTCTGATCCTCTTCCCTTCTACCTCATTCTCTATTGTCAGTTAGCCATTTTTTCATGAACCCTTTCATGAGGAGGATTTATTTCATTCTATTTTAAAACATCTAATTGCAGAAAGCCTTTAACTGTTGAAAATGTTTCAGCCTGCTTCTATCTTCCAATTCCCAAGCTATCTTAATTCTTCAGTTACTCGTTAGTTGCCATCAAGTCAATGCCAACTCATGGCTACCCTATGAGTGCAGAACATAACTATTCTACCAGCCCTGGGAAAGACCACAGGGCTCTCTTTTGAAGCAGATCTGAGTGAGTTCAAACAGTCAATCTTTCAGCTAGCAGTGGAGTGCTCAATGGCTGTGCCACCCAGGAACTCCACACTAGCTGGAAGTCATTGGGCAAATCTAAGAGAGAGAAAATTAGGCTGAAAAACTAGGAAAATTTTTTTCATACAATATTATTTTACCAAGGGGTAGAAGATATGTAATGAAAGCCACAAGAAAATACAGCAGAGAAAGTAATAAACTAGAGTGTCCAGATAGGCAAGTATTCTAAAGAGATGAATAAGATTTCTCAAAGATTAGACAGAAATTTATTTAGTTACTGAAGTTAGAAAAGAAATAGGGAAGGCTGTGGTTGCTGGACCTATAACAAAGATAGATAAAATAAATCTTGTTTATTACAATGGTTCAAAAATAAGCTTGATGTTGGGTTCTGCAGGCAAGAACAGCACATATTGGAATTCTAAGGTGATCTTTCCAACATACTCTTCACTGAAGAAAGAAATACCAGAATGCTGGTACTAGTTTGAGCTTTTGCAATCTAGAAATACCTGTCGCATACTTATGAAGTATTTTTATAGCAATTGAGGTTCTTTTGCTGAAAAAGGAAAGGAGGAAGAGGTTCGACTGAGATACAATGTTAGAAATGAGGAACATTGATCTATTGTAGGAGGAAGCATACGGTTAAGTTTGAGTATTTAGAAATTTTTACACTTTTAAGCAAGATGCTTATTGAATCTTTATTGAGACCATACACAGACAAAAATTCTCTCTATGATTTAGAGATATGCAGACCCCTGAGTGAAAACGTGGGTGGTGCGAATAGTTAATGCCCTCATCCACTAACTGAACGGTTGGAGGTTTAGGCATACCCAACAGTGCCTCAGAAGAAAGGCCTGGAGGTCTCCTTCTGAAATGTCATCCATTGAAAACCCAATGAAGCACAATTTTACTCTGAAATACATGCAGTAGCCAGGATCTAGAGTTGAATCAACAGTAATTGAGACATTACAGAACACATGACTGCCAAAGCATCTATTTTAATGCTTTAAATTTGCTCTTTTTAAAGTTTTTTATAAAGTGATATTCTTTTACATAGAACTTAGTAAGTTATGATGGGCAAATAATAATAAAATAAATGATTGATTAGAAAACCCTAAGGGCTCTTCCATCTCTAGTGATCTATTCATCCGTTCAATAAATATTTAATGAACACTAAAAGGTGTGGTGAGGGATGTATCTTTTCATTAAACTTATTCCATATGTATCCTGAGCAAATAATTTGAGAAGCTGGGCTGTACAAAGAAGAACACGACATTGGGATTGGAGGATGGCTCCTTAGCAACCCGTGATACACAGAAGACACCACCTTCCTTGCTGAAAGTGAAGAGGACTTGAAGCATTTACTGATGAAGATCAAAGACTACGGCCTTCAGCTGGATCACACCTTATATAAAGAAAACAAAAATTCTCACAACTACACCAATAAGCAACATCATGATAAATGCAGAAAATATTCAAGTTGCGAAGGATTTCCTTTTACTTGGATTTATAATCACACTAATGGAAGCAGGAATCAAGAAGTCAAGTAACATATTGTAGTGGACAAATCTGCTGCAGAAGACCTCTTTAAAGTATTAAAAAAGCAAAGATGTCACCTTGAGGACTAAGGTGCACTGGACCCAAGCCATGGTTTTTTCATTTGCCTCAAATGAGTATGAAAGCTGGACAGTGAATAAGGAAGATCAAAGAAGAATTGATGCCTCTGAATTATCATGTTGGTAAAAAACACCGAATACACCATGGACTGCCAGAAGCATGAACAAATCTGTCTTGGAAGAAGTAGAGTCAGAATGCTCCTTAGCATTGAGGATGGTGAGACTAGTCTCACATACTTTGGACATGTTTTCAGGAGGGACTGTTTCCTGGAAAAGGACATCATACTTGGTACTGTGGAAGGTCACTAAAAGGATGATCTTCAGTGAAATGGATTAACACAGTGGCTACAACAAGTTCAAGACAGCAATGATTGTCAGGATGGTGCAAGGGCAGTCAAGGTGTCATTCTGTTGTGTAGACGGATTTTACTCTGCGGTGTGACTTCTTTGAAGGTTTTGAGCAGAAAAGTGACATGGCATGACTTACAAATCAAAAACCATCACTCTGTAGGCTGTGTTGTGAATAGCCTGGGGGCAAGGATGGCAGCAGGGAGGCCTGTATGAAGGCAATACCAGTAATCCAGGAGTGAAATGACAGCAATTTGGACAAAGGTGGGAACTGTGAAGCTGATGAGGTGATGAGTGGTGGTTGATTTCAACATTTCTGAATCTATTTTGAAGGTAGCCCGAGTTGGATTTGATGATAGACTGGATGAGAGTATTAAGCATGAATGCAAGATATTTTCACATAAGGAACTAACAGTACAGGGTTGCCATTAGCTGAGATAAACAAGACTGTGTAGAATGTGGGGACACGCATATATGTGGTTTGGGGAAATCGGAAGTTCTGTTTTGGACACAAAAGCTCTAAGCGTCACTTAGATATTAAAAAGAAAACAATGAAAGGGTGACTTTGTTGTCTAAGTTTGGAGTTCAGTGGAAAGGTCTGGTCCAGAGATATAAACTGGAGAGGAATTACTATACTGATGTTCTTCTAAGCCATGGGACAGGATGATAACAGTAAGTTCAGACAGAGAAGAGAAGCAGTCCAAGGTCTCTGTGATCAATGAGGAACAATTTAGTAGACCTATTGAGTCAGCCAGCTGTGGTATCTACACCACTTGCAACAATTCACATCATGTTCACATCCTTTGGAAGATCTAATCCTTTAAAATATAAATTAATGATCTACATATCTGTATCTATTATTCAAGGCCCAAACTAGAAAATTCCAAACTGCTGGACCCTGACGTGCTTGCTTCCCTGTCATCTACACATATTCTTAATTTTAGTAGTTTTGACCACTGGCTGTTCCCTGTATCTCTAGCCTGTTGTTTTTGAATCCTCTCATTTCTATTAGTTTCCTCTTTAAGTTTCGTAGTAGAGTAACTGCTGGAAAAGTTGTAGGGGGGAAATAATTGATTAGCTAATTTGCTTTAATCTCTGCTCATTTTAGTCACCTGCAATATATATATATATATATAGTATAGTACAACAAAACCCAATCAGGGCCAGAGCTTTCATAATTTTCTCATGATTCTATTTCTCTCTTTCCATCCACTCTCCTTTCCTCCCTTCCTTGCACTCTCTTGTTTTTCTAAGAAGATTATTCAGCTCCTACACCAAGTCCACTATTCTGGCTGCATAATCTGACCTGATGATCCACTGTAAAATTTTCATGTCTAAAGCCTATGTTTACTTTCACATATATAGAGTACATAGACACAATGAGACATGAATATTTTTGCCACCTAGAAAATAAAAAATAAAAGAAATCAAAGTGAATGTCTGCTACCAAAATTGGACTACAAATTGCTGAGTCTAATGAGTACATGTTTCTACAATGAAGTCATATCCATCTTACTTAAAAATTCAGACACAATCACCTAACTTGGTTTAAAACTGGAAACTGCTTAGTGTTGTTTATATATGGTCTCTGGGTGGTACAAATGGTTAAGGCACTTGACTGGGATTTGAAGGGTTAGAGGTTCACATCCACTCACTATGCCTCGGAAAAAGGTCCTGGTGATCTGCTTCCAAAAATCAGCCACTGGTAACCATGTGGAGCACACATCTAGCTCAACACACAGGATTGTCAAGAACTGGGATAAAACTGACAGTAGCTGTTTTGTTTCATAATGTACAGATTCTTTTTGCATTATACATTTTCAATGCTAAAAAAAAGCAATTTATTAGTCCATAAGCTCTTAGAGTCTCAGAGGTCCCTAATACTCACCTATGTTTTTGCTCCTGGAATTGATCCTTTTGTACAGTTCTGGCGTTGACTGCACTGAGCCCCTTCAAGGCATCAGCTGGAGAGGAAGGTGGTGAGCACATTTATAGTCACGTACCCAAACAATTAACAAACCAAAGAGAAATATAATGAAGAGTTATTCAGGATGGAGATATTTCTGTGTGCTAGGTCCACATGTATACAGGGAGTCCTTTCACTTGTTCAGTATATCTGCTTAACTCCCAATGTTTGGAAACGTCTTCAAAACTGAGATCTGTGATGGCAAGCATACAGAGAAATTACATGAAGACAGAGAAGGGGACAAGCTTGTTTGGGACCTTCCACAGATGAGTTAGTTATCTGGCTAGCAGGAACCTGACTACAGCCTTAAAAAGAAAAAAAAAAGTGGTTTAACCAAGCCTCCCAGACAAATTTAACCATTATGAAGATCAAATTGAAAAAAAAAAAGGTAAATTCTTCCCAGATCTCTGACATACTCTTTACAATATCAGTAATGTTTTCTTATAAGGTAAGAAGTAGTATAATAACTCTTTTAGTCCTCAAAATGACCTGCAGGAGAAACATACTATATTTACCTTTATTTTTTATATGTAAGAAAACTAAGGCATAGAGAAGTCAGACAAGTCACACAAACGAGGTCACACTGATAACTACAAAAAGATGTCAGCGTAACTCAAGACTAGTGTTGGTGCAAACACTCAAATATTTTGACGGTAAACACTCCAAAATCGGAAAAAAAAAAAACCAAAAACCAAAAACAAACCCACTGCTGTTGAGTCAGTTCTAACTCACAACAACCCCAGAGTAGAACTGTACCATCGAGTTTCCAAAGAGCATCTGGTGGATTTGAACTGCCTGTTCTTTGTTTAGCAGCTGTAACACTTAACCGCTATGACACCAGTATTTGCATACACTTCAAAGCTAGGCACAGTTTTGGCATTTACTAACACTGATGCTCAGGCTTTTTGAATTTGAGACTTCTCTCATCTGAAAGAAAATACTTGGACTTGAAGATTCCCAAGGTCTCTTCTAAGGAGTCTGTGGTCCCCTTTTCCCAGAAGTTAACCATCTCGTCTCTAATGGAAGAATCTGACTTACCTTACCTACCTCTAGAAACCGTCAGGACCCCATGGCTCACAGAATGAAGTTGCAATGTGAAGATGCTTTAACCTCTCTGATCTAAGGCCCAGTCTTTCCTTTATAGCTTCACATCACAGTATTCACAATTCTGTACCTACTTACAATTTACAGAAATGCTGGTGGCATAGTGGTTAAGAGCTATGGCTGCTAATCAAGAGATGTGAAGTTTGAATCCACCAGGAGATCTTTAGAAACTGTGTGGGGGCAGTTCTGTCCTGTCCTACAGGGTCTGTATGAGTTGGAACTAACTCAACGGCAGTGGGCTTTTTACAGTTTGCAGAGTACTTTCACCTGTCGCAGAAACCCTGGCAGTGTAGCAGGTAAGTGCTATGGGTTCTAATCAGATGGTTGGCAGCTCAGACCCGCCCTAACTTTCAGTACCTGTGACAGTGAAAGTGACTTGGAACAGGGTTTTCAGACCCACTGTTAGCAAGTTAGCATGATGACATTCTGGAGTAGACCAAGAAGACAAAACCCACTGCCATCAAGTAAATTTCAATGCATAGCGACTCTATGTGACAAAACAGAACTGTTCCATAGAGATTCTAAGGAGCAGTTAATGGATTTGAACTCCTGGCTTTTCGGTTAGCAGCCTGAGATCTTAACTACTGCACCTCTGGAGGTCTGACTGGAGGATGGTAGGTTCTAATTCAATATGAGAGGTGTTCTTATAAAGAGAAGAAACAGAGAAATACCATGGAAAGTCATCCAGGTGAAGATGAAGGCAGAAAATGGGTGATACATCCACAAGCTAAGACTAACAAAGAGACCCAGTAACCACCTGAAGCTGGACGGGGCAAGGAAGAACCCTCCCTAGAGCCTTCAGAGACAGCATGGCCCTGAAAACTTGATTTCTCACTGTAAGTTTACTTTTAAGCCACTCAGTTAACTTTTGTTAAAGCAGCTCTGGGAAACTAATACTGCCCTTATTTCCAGTCTACACATAGGCCTTGGTGTCACAAACTGGATCTCATTCCTACACATGAAGCACAAATTATTATTTGGCTTGACTGAGTAGGCAAGGAATTATCTTCAAACTTAATTGTCGTTTTTTTAATGAGTTAGTTTTTTCACTAAGAATGAACACAGCCATTTCATGCTGAAATATTTTCGAATGCATCCACATAAGACGTATGTAATATGAGAGTATAAAAATCCGTAAGAAATGTAAAATACAATATTTAATTACTGTATCACATTTTTAGTTAGGAATAAAATAGAAACACAAAAGCACAATTACGTTGTTTTGTTTCTTACTTCATGGTATTAAATAAAAATTTTCTCTGATCTTGTTACAAACTAATTTTACATTTTTATGATGCTTATATTAGAGAATGTGAGTTAATGGATATCAGTTCATATAGAAAATACTGAGACATAAGAATATTTCTGTCTTTAGACTGGAATTATAAAAGCGTTAACTCGTTCTACAGTTATAATCAGTGATATTCTCGAAAAGCACAAGGCAAACACCAGGATGACTGTCTGTGTGAACAACTATCTATAACTGTAAACCATCTACAACTTTCAGATCAGGGTCAGGACCGATGTTTCAAAATACAAAGCAAATGCTGGATTTCAAACATTCTTGTGTTCAAAACTTTAGGACAGGATCACCCCATTTCACACTCATAAATATCTCTGAAACTTGATCCAAAATATAAGACTGTAAAACATAAAAATGAATAAAACCAATCACCCACTCTTAAAAGTTATAAATCTCTCTCCCCTTTGTGTTTTCCTGGGTACTTTTTCTTTTGGTTCTCTTCAATAACATGTCATTATAATCAGATCTTTAAAATATTATTTATTTGACATGGATTGGTGTCCTAGTTCTTAATTTAAAAATAAGCAGAATATTTAAACACATTATATTCTAGACCTGGAATAAACCAAAGTCACCACTGTTAAGTCAATTCTGACTCACAGCAACCCTACAGAACAGAGTAGAACTGCCCAAGGGGCTTCTAAGGCTACAGATCTTCCCAGCAGCAGACAGCCACATCCTTCACCCATTGAGGGGCTGGGAGCTTCTAACTGTGGACCTCTTGGTTAGCAGCAAAATGCTTTAACCCTTGAGTAACCAGGGCTCCTTAGACCTGAAATAAACCATACCACACCTGTTGCCATCGAGTCGATTTTGACAATCCTGGAGGACAGCACAGAACTGCCCCCATAAGATTGCCAAGGAGCACCTGGTGAATTCGAACTGCTGACCTTTTAGTTAGCAGTCATAGCTCTCGACTACTACACCACCAAGGTTTCCAGACCTGGAATAGTGCTTATAAACTATCTAATGTCTTACTTAATAGACAAAGTTAAAGATCATGGAATAATTAAATTTTTGCTTCAAAACCATTAAATGATGTGGATTCCAAATGACTCCATTTCAACCTGATGTGTTATATGAGATATTTTTCCCATGTTTCAGTGATTCTCACAGAAAGGAAGGTGCCTAGCCCCTGACTTAAGCAGGATGAATCGGGAAAAATTCACAGTAAGAAATCAGTCAGTTAATAAAGTTCCAAAAAAGGTAAGCATATTACACAGTTTATTTTTCCTTGTTCCTTACCTCTTTCTTGTTCATCAGAGACCTGAAGCAGATCAGTGAAACTTTTGGTTTTAGGCAGCAGCTCCTGGTACGTTCCCATCTGGGCTACTCGGCCACTTTCCATGACGACAATAAGATCCGTCTGAGGCAGGAATGTGAGGTTATGTGTCACTAAAACACGAGTCTGGAAAACAGTGTTTACTCCTTAGGTTACAGAGAATGGCATGCATGATTTATTTTAAAGACAGCTGAACTCACTTTCTTCTTGTCTTTACTATTTCAGAGTACAATTCTTGATAGACAGCACTTATATATTTCATAATGAATGGTTTTTAATGCTGCTAGATAAAAACAAATGCTTTGCAAATGTGATTTTGACCCTTTGGTTCAGGTATTCTTTGTTCATTAGAATTAAATCAATTTCACTACAAAGATAGATCTATTTATTACCCTTGCTTACTTTTTTCAAATGCACTATAGAAAGCCTGGTGGCCCAGTGGTTAAGAGCTATGGTTGCTAACCAAAAGGTCAGCTGTTAAAATCTACCAGGTGCTCCTGGAAAACTCCATGGGGCATGTTTACTGTGTCCCATAGGAATGCTGTGAATTGGAATTATCTTGACAGAAGTGGGTCTTGCTTGGTTTATAGCATTTAAAATGAAAGGTTTGATTCAGGTAATAATTCATTACCTTTTTAAAAAAATTTTCCATACTATTTGAGTCATATACTCATACTTAAACAAGATGTTTTTATATTGCACTCATCTTGACAAGCAAAGATGTTTGTATTTTATTTACTTAGATATTTATTTTATAATTTTTATGTTTTTTTTTTTTTGGAAACCCTGGTGAGAGTTGGAAGTTTTCTTTTTAATGTTTAGCATTTCCTTTTGAGGGTAGGCGAAAGAGATCTGCTAACTTATATAAGTCAGCAGCACTGGGAAATAGGACCTTTGGAAATCCAGCTGCTAACCAAAAGATCCACAGTTCAAATCTGTCAGGTACTCCTTGGGAACTCTACGGGGCAGTTCTACTCTGTCCTATAGGGTTGCTATAAGTCAGAATCAACTCAGTGACAACGGGTTTTTTTTGTTCTTTTTTTGTTTTATATATTAATTTTTTGTTTCAGAAAGTTGTACACTAATAAATCTATACACATATATTATGGAGAACACAGTACAGTTAAATATTCAGACAGACTAGGATTAAACTGTTGTTGTTCTGCTGGGCAAACTTTATAAACTCACTTTGAGTCATAGGGTTCCTTGATATGTAAAATGAGAGAAATGATAAAATTTATCTCAGAGACTTGCTGTGAGAGCAAATCAGTTAATGTAAATATGCAGTGTCAAACACGGGTGCACTTGAAAAATGGGAACTCCTGTCTCCTTGGTCTTGTCATACAATAGTTGCAGTGTTATGATTGCTATACAAAATTAACCCTGCTAATAATTCTGAATTGTAAGAAATACATAATAATAAAGTAACCATATTTTATAACATTACTGTGTATTACAATATCATTTTAATTTTTAAAAAATAAACTAAACTAACAGCTACGCAGTTTGATAATTTAACCCCTTCAGAATATCATGCTTGTTAGGGGGCAACAATTATATAAATTATTACCAGACTCAACTTGTAAGTGAGACTTTAAAAGTGACTCATAATTTGCTTGTAAAACAGTAATCTAAACCAACCATTTTTCATGTAAAACATTGACTGCTTTACTTGGAAAGTACACAAAATAACTGGATTTTAAGCATAGTACTATGCTGATGTTACTTTGATGACTAAGGGATCCCAGCTTGATCCCAGATGTGAGCTTTTCAATCATGTCATAGGTGTGTGAAAGCTGGACAAGGCAAAAAGAAGACTGAGACAGAACCAATGCGTTTGGATTGCGATGTTGGTCAAAGAATACTGAATATTCCACGGACAGCCAGAAGAATGAACAAATTAGTTTTAGAAGAAATGCAACCAAAATGCTCATTAGATGAAAGGATGACAAGACTCTGGCTCCCTTACATAGGGCACGTCATCAGGAAAAACCAATCGTTAGAAAAGGGCATCATGTTTGGTCAGGCAGTAAGAGAAAAACCCATTGGTGTTGAATCGATTCCTATCACAGCAACCCTCTAGGACAGAATGGAACTGCCTCATAGGGTTTGTAAGGAGTGCCTAGTGGATTCAAACCACTGATCTTTTGGTTAGACGCCAAGTACTTAAAAACTGTACCACCAGGCTGCCAAAGGCAGAGGTTTTGCAAAAACAAGAACAACCCTCAATGACATGGATTGACACAATAGCCCCAATAATGGTCTCAGACATATCAAAGATCATGAAGATGGTACAGGAACAGGTAGTTTCCTTCTGTTATACATAAGGCTGCCAGGAGTTGGAGCTGACCCAAAGGCAGCTGTACAGATTACCCTTACCTCCCCCCAAAATCATAAGTAATAGCTGTGGTTACCTTGTTTTTCAAAAGGCCGGAGGGCCCTATCACTTTTTCAAAAAGCTGCTTTCCGACGTGAACGTCAACTGCAGACAAAGGATCATCCAAGAGGTAGATGTCGGCTCTGCTATACACAGCTCTGGCCAGACTTACTCGATGCTTCTGCCCACCACTTATATTCACACCCTGAAAATGGAGCAAGAGAATAAACCAAAATCAGAGGCAGAATGTGTAAATCTCAAAGCACATACTGTTATATCCAAATATTCCATTGTGGCATGGATAGATAATGACCCAAGGTTAATGTCCAAACTTTACTTTATTCAGGATTTCCAAAGACCCTGTTTTCCCAGGGTTACTAATTTATCCAAGTTAACAGATAGATCTGTGTCCTCCTACCTTCCAAACAGGTGCCAGACAGTAAAGAGAAAAGGATGTCCAATTTCCTTCCTCTGAATAGTTGTGTCTGTGGAATGTTCAAAAGTCTTGGCTGCCAACCATACACTGACACTAGTGATTATTTTTCAACTGATACATTGGAAATGGAGAATAATAGCTAAATTACCCAAGTGGTAATCAACATGTTCTATTTGCTTCTGTGGGAAGATTAGTACAAGTCTTGTTGGCAAAAGTACAGTTCTAAGAAGCCAGAATAAGGGACATACATCATGCCATGTGAAAATTAAAGTTGAGATGTACAGCCATGTATGAAGAATTATGAGACCAGTCCCAATTTATTTGATTTATTTTAGATTCAGTGTTGATAGATCTGTTGTAAAAGCTCTCAGTGTAGCAGAGAACTTGGCCAATGACCTATAATGCCCTTGTGGTTTTGCATCTCTCGTTCTCTCTTACTCAACAAACACATCTCCTGAGAATAACTGTTTTCTGGGTGCTTTACTAGCAAGTGGGATTACAATGTCCTAAACTCATGAATTTATTCAGAGCATAAAATATTTGGGACCAATCCAGCACCGAGCACAAACACTAGTTATTACCATCCAAGTCCTCCTCTCTCTGATCCATACTCTGCCTTGTTGCTGATCTTACGTTATCACCTTCCTTAGAAACCCTAGAAACCCACGTTTTCCATCTACAGGCACCCAGACCAAACCACTCTATCAGACAAGGCAGAACTAACTGCTCCAGAGTTTCCAGGGAGCAGCTGGTGTACTCTAACTGCCGAGATTTTATCTAGAAGCTGAGCTCTTAAACACTGCAGCACCAGGGCTCCCAGTCACCCATACCAAAACAACAACATGAAAAAAAAAATTGATATTGAGTTGGTTCCAACTCATAGTGACCTTACGGGACATAGTAGAGCTGATCCATAGCACTTTCAAGGAGCATCTAGGGATTTGAACTGCTGACATTTGGGTTAGCAGCTATGGCACTTAACCACTGTGCCACCAGGATTTCCTGATCACCCATAGGTGACGACAAATTTCTTAGCATAAATCTAAGACACTTCTATGCTGGTACTGAGTCACCTTTTCAGTTATTCTCCCAATGCTGCCCTCAAGTGACTGTGGCTCTGCCAACCATATTAACCTGTCCTCTCGTAGCTGGGCAGAAGCCGCTTTGACTGGAAATCCACATCCTCCCTTTCAACTCACAGTTGATGTCAGGGGCTAAAGAGTTGATTCTAACTCATAGCAACTCCATGTGACAGAGGAAATCTGCCCCTTGAGGGGTAGTTTATAATCCGGTTGCCTATAATCACATCCTTCCCCCATGGAGCTGCTGCTGAGTTTGAACTGCTAACCTGTTCATTAGCAGCCAGTCAGTTAATCACCACTCCAGTAGACTTCCTATTCAGAGAGTACCCACTCTGAAAAACCTTTAAATCAGCCTTTCCTGCAGCATTCTAAGACAAGTGAATTAGGTCCTTTCTGCTTTGCAGTACTTTGTATCCTGGTCCCATTGCTATGACGGCAGTACTGGTGTCAGCCTTTTTCACTAGCCTATAAGCTCCTAATTCATCCTTGTATTCCTGGCACTTTAGAGGGGGAGAGTTCAGTTGGCAAATAAACATAGCCAAAAACCAAACCCAGTGTCATTGAGTTGATGCCCACTCATAGAGACCCTACAGGACATAGTAGAACCACCCCATGAAGTTTCCAAGGAGTGCCTGGTCGATTTGAACTGCTGACCTTTTGGTTAGCAGCTGTAGTTCTTATCCACCACACCACCAGGGTTTCCAACAAACATAGCAGGCATAGGTTATTTGCATAAAAACTATGGTAATACATATTAAGTGAAAGCAACTATTTAGCAATCATCAACAGAGGTCCATTAGAACGTAAATCCCGTGAAGGCTCATTATGATGTACTCCATGACAGACTACAGGTACTTAACAAGTTAATAAATATATGCGGTCAACTGAAGAACATCACAGGGAAAGCTAAATAAAAGTAAATATTACATTTGTTATCTTGATTATCTCATAATCAGAAGATGATTCCTTTTGACATAGTCAATTGCTTGTTTATTTTAAAGGTTGTCATCAGAATAGTGGAAATTTAATTATAAAAAGCAGAAGTTTTAAATGGCAGTAGTATCTCTTGCCAATATTAAGTCTATATTAAATTTCTGCTTCTAATTTGGATTTTTTTCCTTTTTAAATTCTTTATAGTTACACACAATTGTTGTTGTCATGTGCCATCAAGTCAGTTCCGACTCACAGTGGCCCTGTGCACCACAGAACAAAACACTGCCTGGTCTTGTACCACACCCACAATAGTTTTTATGCTTTAGCCCATTGTTGTGGCCACTGTGTCAGCCCATCTTGTCGAGGGTCTTCTTTTTTGCTGACCCTCCACTTTACCAAGCATGATGTCCTTTACCAGGGACTGATCCCTCCTGACAACATGTACAAAGTATGTAAGATACAGTCTTGCCGTCTTTGCTTCCAAGGAGCACTCCGGTTGTACTTCTTCCAGAGCAGATCTGTTTGTTCTTTTTCGTGGTTCATGGTACATTCAACATTCTTCTCCAGCACCACAATTCAAAGGTGTCAATTCTTCTTCTGTCTTCTTTATTCATTATCCAGCTTTTGCAAGCATATGATGTGATCGAAAATAGCATGGGTTAGGTCAGGTGCACCTTAGTCTTCAAGGTGACCTCTTTAATTTTCAATACTTTCAACAGGTCCTTTGCTGTGGATTTTCCCAATGCAGTGTGTCTTTTGATTTCTTGATTGCTGCTTCCATGGGCATTGATTATGGACTCACATAAAATGAAATCCTTCACAACCTCAATCCTTTTCCCATTTATGATGATGTTGCTTACTGGTCCAGTTGTGAGGGTTTTTGTTTTCTTGATGCTGAGGTGCAATCCATACTGAAGGCTGTGGTCCTTGCTCTTCATCAGTAAGTGTTTCAAATCTTCATTTCCAGAAAGAAAGATGGTGTCATCTGTGTAACACAGGTTGTTAATGGGTCATCTTCCAATCTTGATGCTTTGTTCTTCTTCATGTAATCCAGCATCTTGAATTATGAGCTTGGGACACTGATTGAAAAGGTATGACGAAAGGATACAACCCTGACACACACCTTTCCTAATTTTAAACTACGCAGTGTCCCCTTGTTCTTTTCACACTACTGCCTCTTGGTCTATGTACAGACTGTTTCAGAGCATAATTATTTTCCTGGATTTTGCACATTTTACACAACATTATCCATACTTTGTTATGATCCACGCAATAGAATACCTTTGCATAGTCAACGAAACACAGGTAAATGTCATTCTGGTGTTCTCTGCTTTCAGCCAAAATTCATATGACATCAGCAATGATATTCCTGGTTCCACATCGTCTTCTGAATCCAGCTTGTACACACAATAAATTATTTCTATTATTATTAAAGATTGACATCTGTTCTAGTCTATTTCTATTATCATTAAAGACTAACATTCAATATGCCTTCACAACTTTTAAGAAGTCACATTTCTGTACAATTTTAACTGTGTGACCCTACTTTGTGTGGGTGATTGAATATCCTGGCCAAGGTCAGGAGGAGTAGATAAAACAGAGGTTGGAAAGACCTTTGTTCTATTTAAAACTTTTGAGAAAATGAACCTGTAAAGTAACAAGCTATGAATGAAACTGATAAAATTCTACTTTAGGGATAAATTATGATTCATCCTAGTCTTTAAGTATTTCCACCATTGATATTTTTGTTATATGTTTTAGTTCTCATTTTATATAAGGGAGCCCTGGTAGCTCTGTGGTTAAGAGGCTGCCTGCTAACCCAAAAGTCAGTAGCTTGCATCTATCAGCTACTCCCTGGAAACGCTTTGATGTCATTCTATTCTGCATTACTGAGTTGCTTTGCATTGGAATCGACTGGACAGCAAAGGGTTTTTTTCTGTTTGGTTATAATTTTGTTACATATTTTATTTCTCATTTTATTTAACAACTATTAGACAAAAGAGTCTAAGCATAAAAATGCCTCACAATGGTGTGCTAACTTCTGTTTCAGAAATTCAAAGCTCTCGGTAAAGACTGCATTTATCTTCACAACACAGAGGAATGGTAGGCACAGCCTGCTTCTGCATTCATATTTAATTAGTGGAGATTTTTGTCATGGGTTAGGGATAATCTCTCAGGGATCACACTTTGGCTCATAACTTTTTTCTCTCTCCAAAACACTGCTCAGAGCAATGAGTGTTCATTGCAAAAATGAAAACAAAATAGAATCAGGAATAAGGTGATTGGGAAACGTGTTCTCCTTAGGGAGGAATATGCAAACACAAAGGGAGCAGGAAGGATGGCATCACTGCAGAGCCTCTTTAGAATCTATCCTTTGGTGCCACCATGCAGACTTGTCCCCACGCCCACTTGCTACTCTCCTAAACTGAGCTTGGTGCACAAAAGATGCAAGAAAAAGCAAAACTAGTAACCAATCATTTGAAAATGAAAAATGTCATTGAGCCAACTAGAATAAAATGTGATACAATCAAATGATGGGCTTTTTTTCACTACGTGAATACTAACAACAGAATTTCCTACTAACTTTTCATCTGTTTCCCAGATAGCCAAACCCCAAACCAAACCTACTGCCGTCAAGTTGATTCCAACTTACAGAAATCCCATAGGGCAGAATAAAATCACCCCGTAGGATTTCTACAGGGTGCCCAGTGGAGTCGAACTGTTGGCCTTTTGGTTGGCAACCATAGCTCTTAACTACTATGCCAGATGGGTTCCTTTCAGATAGCCAGCTGTTAAAAAATTATTGGTCCTTAATATTGTACCATCTCTTTCACAGGAATCCTATAATGAAATTTTTTTTCTAAAATTATAGTTGCCTAGCTCTTGAAGACATCAACAAAAAGGCTATAAACATTTTATCAGCACGGCTGAGTGGAATTTCATTTCTGCATGTGACAAAATCTCTTTTCCTCACTCTTTCTCCAATCTCTGTTTGATCTCCATTTGGTAACTGCTCCAAATCTGGGAAGAGAGCACAGGCCTCCAATACTCGCTCATAAAACGGCTTCTGCATGACGGAGCCAAAGAGAATGTTTTCTTCCAAAATGCAATTCTGGATCCAGGCCTGCTGGGAAACATAAGCCACAGAGCCCTGAAGAAGAAAGTGAAAGAAATACCACAATAAGGCAAAAGGAGAAGTCTCATGCATCACCTTAAAGAAAGGTATTTAGTCCATGGTTTTGTTTCCTTTAACTTTAAAATAATTTTTTTTAAAACTAGGTCATTTCTTTAAGTGTAAACAATATAACACATGATACCTTGTTTTAGCATGATCTCACATGCTTTCATTTGCAAAAAAAAAAAAATCTATCACTGTTGAGTCGATTCCAACTGATAGCAATCCCATAGGACAGAATAAAACTATCCCATAGAGTTTCCAAAGAGTTTCTGGTGGATTCAGACTGCTGATCTTTTGCTTAAAAGCTGTAGCATTTAGCCATTGTACCACTATGGTTTCCACCGACCCTATAGATGCCCTCAAATGAATTGCTCCATATCTCTTATTTATTTACCTATTAAAAAAAAATACCATCTAGGCAATTATACTTTGGCAAATCTAAGGTACAGAGAACTGCCCCCAAAGAGTTTCCAAGGAGCACCTGGTGAACTCAGACGGCTGACCTTTTTGTTAGGAGACATAGCTGTTAACTGTTATTTCCCAGTAGTTTCTACCAAAGCTAGTTCTCTCAGATAGATTCTACAAAACTAAGCATTAGGCAGGGTTTGGGGTACAAGATGTTTACTTGCAATCAAGCCCAATGGAAGGAAAGAAGTTAGGACGACTAGGTATAGGAACACATCACAAGGCCGTGCAGACCCAGTAGAGCTTTGGTTGGCCCTAGAGAGAGCTATAAGGACAACGGACTACCCACTGAAGCTTCAGGGTTTTCCTGGCTGAACCAGCCTGACCTTGAAGACTGAAGCAGCTGAGGCCAACCCTGAGGAAGCTGGTGTATTTCCTGCAGCCAGAGAACAGAATAAAAGCCTTTTCTAGGAAGGAGAAAAAGGTGGCACTTATCCACACCTTTCACATAATCACTGCTCCTAATGTCATTTTTGATGATTTTATACTTAAAAAAAATGATCCTTAAAAATCAGTCTGCTGCATAAAATATCCTCTTAACTAACCCTCTTTTTCTTGAAAAGAAACCTACGCATATGGGGTACTTGAACTAGACATCTACCTTTCAAACCACCCGTGGACTCTACCCAAACATTGATTTTGATGTATTTTGACTAAGGCACACTACATAACAACACCGGGCATTTACAGAACTTACGACTGTAGACATGTATGTAACCTATAGCCTTTTGATTTCTACCAACCACTTTAAAGACCCAGGATTACATTTTAACTCTTCTTTGTTGAGTATGTAGGACATATAATAGCTTTTGAACAAAAACAATATAATTTTGATCTGACATGATCTTGAACACAAAAGTCATCACTCTTGAATTGCCTTGTGAAGTGAATAACCTCAAATTAGAATAATGTATTAAATTAGTCCATAGGGGAGGGAGATTTTGAACACCTGGTTCATGTTAGGCAAGTGAAAGAGAACTGAGGACAAAACCATGAAAAAAATGTTCTAAAATAGGAGGCAGAAACTAAATACTGGAAGGTATGGATTCCATTGATTGGTATAGAGGCTGAGTAATAACTGATCAGTTTTTCAGAGATGTGAATTTGTCCTTTTACAATTATTCTTAGTTGCCTGTCACATGCAAATGAAAACACGTTTTTGTTTGTTTGCTTCATTCTCCATAATGAAACCACAATAGTAGTTTTGCCCATTGAAGAATGGCCCCCAAATTTTTGATGCACCATCAAAGAACAATCAAATATTGAATCCTCAGAGTAAGCCTTGCCTGGTGAGGGCCTTTGATATTATGAAGAATAGGAGTCATCTAGACAGGACTTAGAATAACAAGTCTTAGAAAGAACGCTCAGAGCGAATGGAGAGGGGGAGTGTCTTAGACTCTGACCACTGTGAATAAGCCTCAACAGAGTGTTCATCTGAATCATGAAGACATAGAAAGATATACACAGAGGCACTGTGTAAACTCTAAATGTTCAATTGGTCATGCCATCATTATGGTAACCATTTGATGATATTAACTGAATTGCAACCAATTACGCAGAGACAAATGTGATTTGTAATGTGCTGTGATTAGGTTTCAAATGATTACCATAAGCATATATAAATGATTTGCTGAAGTATTTAGAGAACAGAACACGATTACTAATCCATCCATAGTTAATCAATTTCTATGGAAATCAAACTGTTGCTACAAACCAGAAAGGCCCATTAAAAACTGGCACCTTCAATTCAAATTGATAAATTCTTAATGACATTCCTGATACTTTGTATGCAGTGTATGACACAAGGACATGTGGCAAGAATTTGTCGTTGACTTCACCTTTCTTTGGACCACTCCTGTAAGCTTCTCCATTTCCCCCAGCATGGCAGAGAGCACCGATGATTTTCCAGACCCAACTTGCCCTACGACAGCCACTAAAGCTCCTTCTGGAATCTTTATGTTCAGGCTGCATGGAAGAGGGAAATGAATAGGCAAGAGAAATGACTAATTATATATATATATATAAAAGAATTGATAAAGCAATCATGAAAAATGAACCATATAGTGAAAGAAGATAAAAAAGAATCTCGTTAATTCCAATATATTTATCTTCTAAAGTATATCAGATTTATAGACTCCAGTACAAAAAAGAAAAAAAACAAAAGTACTTTTCAATTTTCCCAAACCATGACTTACTCTTTCAGTACAGGAATCCCTGTTTTATCCCAGGAGAAGGAAGCATTTGTAAATCCAATGGCATAATCTAGGAAGAAAAACAATAGTGATACATTGTAAAACAAATGACCCAGGAGTCAAATTCTGAATACAGAGAGGAACTGCTGACCTCCTCTGTAGCTGGTTTCAATACTTGGAAGTAGTTCTTCAGTACTGAGAAAGTTTTCCAAACGACCCAAGGATATCTTTGTCTATCAAAATAAACACAGATGGAACTTAACTTGGATTGACGTATAACTTAAACTAAAAGTGTTTGTTGTAATTGGCAGTATGATTAAAAATTTTGATGCAAGTTGGAAGACATTAATATAAATATTTCACCAGACTGCTTTAAATTATTTTAATGCCATAAACAAATGCATTCCAAAAGACAAAGGAAAGTTCCAAAAACAGCTATACAAATGTTTAACTATAAATAGGATAACTGCAATAACCTTTTTTTTTCTTTTTACCTGAAACTAACCTACAGAGTATTTCTACAACACTTTTTATGTGCCTTGTGGTAGGAGCTCTCTGGAAACCTTGGTGGCATAGTGGTTAAGTGCTACATTTGCTAACCCAACGTCAGCAGTTCAAATCCGCCAGGTGCTCATTGGAAACTTTATGGGGCAGGTCTACTCTGTCCTATAGGGTCACTGTGAGTCAAAATTGACTCGATGGCCGTGAGTTTGGGTTTTTTTGTTTTAGGAGATCTCTACTGTTAATCAGTAAGATGGTAATGAACCGAGGTTTTTTTCCTTAGGGGTGTCTTATCAGTTGGCAGTCCTCATTCCTTAGTTTTTCTTCTTTTTTTGGACTACCATTCTTCTTTATTTATTTAGTGAATGCAGCAGCTGAACCACCACTTGTCGGAGAATGTTTTGAGACAGAATACCTTTGGGCTAGATTTTAACATCAAAACAAAACCGTAACTCTTAGTATTGACAGTACCTTAAAGAAAAGAGTGTAAGAGAACAAATGTGACAAGCATCACACCAATGGTGCTTCTGCGCCCTCTGTTGGTGAGTATACGTAACACAAAGTGAAAAAAGTATTCTGTAACTAACAGGAGTGATTTAAATGTATTTACTATTCATCTGTGTTTCTCTTTGAGTTGGAAAAGACTCAACGGCAATGGTTTTGACTTTGATTTTGGCTATGTTTCTCTTTATTCAAATAATGAAAAAAATTAAAAGGCAAAGATCTTAGATCAAATAACTGATTTCCATAAGCAAAGATTCAGCTTTATCAACTCACACTTGAAGAAAAGGACCCAATGGGGGTGACCAAGCAACCCAAACCTGTCGTTCAAAGATATTTGACTGAGTAAACCTCTGGACAAAAGGAACCGAGAACTCACTTCTTCAGATTCCTTTGTCTTTGAAAAAATTGATAAAATAAACAAACAAAACCTACTGACGACAAGTTGATCCTGACTCATAGAGACCCTGTAGAAAAAATCAGAACTGCTTCATAGAGTTTCCAAGGGGCATCCGGTGGATTTGAACTGCTGACCTTCTGGTTAGCAGTCATAATGCTTATCTACCAAGCCATCAGGTTTTCCTTTTTCATGGTGGCATCTAAATAACTCCCAGAAGCAGGAAATCACATTTAAAGGCAGGATCACCCAGATGTCTGTTTTGATGGCAGACTGCTATCATCAAAGCAGTTTTCTGCCTGCTTATTTCCGGAAAGCCTGGTAATCTAGTAGCTAAGAGCTACGGTTGCTCACCAAAGGGTCAGTGGTTCAAATCTATTTAGACACTCCTTGTAAGCACTATGGGGTAGTTCTGCTCTGCCCCATAGGGTCTCTAAGAGCTGGAATCGACTCAATAGCAACTAGTTTGGTATATATTCCTTGGGTAGACTTTCAGATATAGTTTTATACCAAGCACCTACTTATAAATTTTCAACTTAAAAACATAAAATGAATCCTGATGCCATAAAGTAGGGTTCAGTCAAAACCAAAACACCAAATCTGTTGCCATAAAGCCACTTCTGACTTATAGTGACCCTATAGGGCAGAGCGGAAATGTCCCCTAGGATTTCCAAGGAGTGGCTGGTGGATTTGAACTGCCAACATTTTGGCCTTTTGGCTAGCAGTCAAGCTCTTAACCACTGTTTACCAACGCTCGAGTGCCCAGCACCAGCTTTCAAAAGCTCAGTAAAATAAACTGACATTTAAGAAAACAACAGATCCCTGGTGGCCAGTGGTTAATTATTTTCAAATGCTGAAAAAAAATCATTTTGATAGAGAAAAATATAGGTAAGGAAGACAAGATTTCTTCCACTGTGCAATTTCCACTAGTATTTATGACTTCATGGAAACTAACCTAAAAAGTGGTGATCAGCAGCCATAGACATTTACGTAACAGACATCAAATATCCACAAAACTGCCAATTTCAGAAAAAGAAGGATTCTTGGTTGAAGGGTGCTCTGGACATACCTGGATCACAGCTGAAATCACCGTGGGTAAATCAAACAAAGGAAGCCTCAAAATGTTAAACAAAGAGATAGACGTGAACACTTTTGTGGCTGTTAAAATATTTCCTTCATCCAATAAGAAATAGACTCCAAAGGTGGCCAGAGACACCTAAAAAACAGAGAGATGTCATTCTCTTCAAATATTCCCAACTAATATTATGAGGCACCGACCCAAAAATCAGGGATGAGAATTTTAATATAACAACGTTTTTGTTTTCCTGAAATTCAGTATGACTGCTATAGAATATAAAACACATATTTAGTAGTGAATACACAATCATATATCTTAGACAATGCCATCTTGGAAATAAAGTCACAATTTCCTTCTTTAAGACCTCTCAACATCTTAGTAGATGGATAATTTCCATCTAACATCATTACCAATTATCGGATCCGACTCAACGGCACTTGGCTTGGCTTGGCTATTCTTTTTCCATAATGGAAAAGATTTTACAGAAAACTGTATAGGTGTTTCATAAAATTAAGTGTAAATAAACCATGGCTAGCAGAATTCATATTTGTTTTAATAAATTTTATTTGGAAAAGGTAGAAGAGTTCATTCATGGATGAGAATGTACTGACTACTTAGTCTGCATAGAGTATTGACTTAAGCAAAATCCAAATGTTTCTGCCAAAGTGTTTTAAATTTAAATATTTCTTTCACTCCCATAATACCACCATGTTTGTTTAAATAAAAAATACTACTTCAAGTCTTAAAAGAGAGGAAATACAGACATTCCCCTCTTTCCCCCATCCAGCTGGAATGCTAACTTTGATTAAAACTGATGCTTCTGTTACATGTGGTTTATCTCTTGGATTTTACCCATTGCCTCATAATCTCAAGGGAATTTATACTCCAGTTTAAATAACATAAGATTTCCAGCACTTACATGGAGGGACAGAAGGGGGATTACCTTGATTTATATCTCTCTGCTTCCAAATACTTTGCTTTGAGAAGTGAGAAAAATAATACCTTATTATTATGGAAACCCTGGTGGCATAGTGGGTAGGTGCTATGGTTGCTAACCCCAAAGTCTGCAGTTGGAATCCACCAGGAGCGCCTTGGAAACTCCATGGGGCAGTTCTATTCTGTCCAATAGAGTCACTGTGAGTTAGAACCAACTTGAAAGCAGTGGGTTTGTTATGTTCTGTGTTACAAGAATAAAATAAAGAAATGTATGTATCTTGCCCAGTGCACAAAAGAAACACTCAGTAAAGTTACTTCCTTTCTCTCCTCCGTAGTACGTGTCTTTGGTTCTGTGTCAAAGGGATTAATCACATAAACCAAGAAATCCTAGCGCTCAATGAAACTTCAGAATGTAGGTTATATATTTTTTTAAGAGTTAGGAAGATGTGATTCATCCCTGAGAAATTAATAGAGCAAAATGTTACATATTAAAAATACTGACCAATGAAAACATAGCTAACTTTTTTTGTTTAAAACTTGTGTCCTCTAGTCTATATATGTGTGCAATTGTATTTCTTGACAATTTTACTTCAGATGTAAAAGATTTAGCTTTGGACACTTTAATTCCAGGTGATTGGGAGATAAGTCTTAGAATCGAATTTGAACATTAAAATAGGAAATATTATACCAACTCACCAAGAATGGAACACAAGTTAAAGTCAGCATAGAAAATACGGCAAGATATCCAGTAGATTTTTGAACCTCTAATTCCTGCTCTCGAAGTTCATTAATCTTTCTTTTATAAGAGGGTTCCCAAGCATAAAGTTTGAGGATCTGTAAAGGAGTCAGAAAATGCTTATTTGGTACTCAAATCAAATCACAGAAGTATTGAAAATACACATACACACACACATGCACAATTGGTAGACTTATAAGCAAAAGTAAATTATTCTTGCTTTCAATAATGTCAAAATATTGCCTGGAGTAGTGTTTTATATGTTTATATATTTGGGGAAGGAGCAATCACTCAGTCTTATATTCCTCTCACTCTCCAGTACCTTACTCCTAAGTCAGACTTTGGAAAGACCCCACTCTAGCTACAAGCGCCAGGACGGTTTCTGACTAACTCAGTCCAGTTACTCTCCCCTGGTGCAACTTTGATTTCTGTTAACTTCCCATTTCTTAGTATCTATACTCCTCTCCAGAAGCCCTAGAGATGCAGTGGTTAAAGTACTCTGCTGCTAACCGAAAGGTAGGGAATTTCAATCCATCAACTGCTCTTTGACAGAAAGATGTTGCCGTCTGCTTCCATAAAGGTCAGCAGTCTTAGAAACCGTATGGGGCAGATTCACCTTGCCCTATATGTAGGAGGGTCACTATATAGGAATCTATGTGATGGCAATGGCATGTGAAGCTCCTTTCCCTGATCCCAGTGTCTTTAAGACTAATATCTTGGGATTTCAAGCCATCCTCTGATAGGTGACTGGTGCTTTGAGATTGCCAGCTGTCTTCTGGGATGACAAGGCTGAGAATCAGAATCGTACAGTGGTTCAGTGCACATATTTTAGAGACACATCTACATTCAAGTTCCAACTCTATTTCTGACTGGCTAGGTGAATTTAGATACAACACTTAACTGCTAATACCCTTTGCTTCTTTATCCTTTATTTATGTAAAGTAAGGGTGAGAAATCTTTTTCTTGGTATTTGTAAGAATTATATGAAAAACAAGCTATAAACCTAATAGCACAGGATGAGACATATAAAAGATGCCAAATAATCATTGTTATTAGGGAGGTTTATGGTATACAGTTATCAGAAGCCGACTGCCCACAGCTTTAAACTATCTCAACTGACCGTCATATAGACCTGCTGGGATTGCTAGCGCAAATCTTGCACTTTGCTTAGATCTTGAACAAATATTCTTTTCTTTCACCTACACAGCCTTTGCTCTACTCATAACACATTTTTTTAGAATATCAATATTTAAAACCTATAAACATACATTACTGAATTTGCTTGGATGCAATGGCCTCCATTAACCCTCTAAAAGCTGCAAACTGCATTTGAATACATGATTTGAATCATATTACATTGTGGCACGTGATCTTATGAAATATGAAGACTGCCAATTAAGTTCATGAACTCATAGAAGAAAAAGTGCTACACACCTCATTGCTAAGTATCACTACGGTCATCTTTTAAGTGTTCCCCTTAAGAAGCTATGCACTGACACCATTGCCTAGTCCAGCCTTCAAAGCAATTTTGGAACTCTTTTTCTGGAATGGCCACCTGAGCTGTCATCTTATTACCCTTGATGTCCTGCATGTTATCAAAATGTCTCCCTTTCACTATTTCAGGTAAAGAAAAAGTCATCAGGGTCCAGATCAGGTGAGTAGGGAGGGTGTTTCAATACAGTTATTTGTTTACTAGCTAAAAACTTCCTCACAGATAATTCTACAATTAAGTTTGGGAATTTGCCAGCTTGCCACCTTGAGCAATGGTCACTCCAGAAAGAGTGGACTTTGAAGGATGGACTAGGAGCTGGCATTGGTGCAGAGCTTCCACAGGGAATACTTTGAAGGTGACTGTAGTGATATTCAGCAACGAGGTAAGTAGCCAAGCCAAGTCCAAGCCACTTAGAACAATTAAGTTCATTGACTTAATTGTCAGACCTTGTAAACTGAGTAAATTTCTAAAAGTTGTCAGGTATGCTGTACATTTTACTTAATAGTTGTGTACTTCAGGTCTACCAAACCCAACTCACTGCTGTTGAGTGGAAGTCAACTCCCAGCAGCCCTGTAAGACAGGGTAGAACTGCCCCATAGAGTTTCCAAGTAGTGCCTGGTGGATTTGACCTTAACCACTTAACCACTATGCCATCAGGGATTCCCAGATAAATAAGTGGATGTCTGTCCAGATAACTAAGTGTATATTTGTCCCTTTCCAAAGCATCTTTCTTCTAACTATTTGTTCGCTTCAGCACTGTGATGGTTAATGCTATGTGTCCAGTTGGCTAGGCTATGTGTCCAGTTGGCAGACACTCCCATAAAGCAACGTAATGTGTTCATCTTCCATGATGTGATCTGATAGGAATGGAAAGTTTCTTTGGAGGTGTGGCCTGACTCTAGAATATAAATGGATATTCTGGTAAAGTGCATTCAAAGCCAGCAGAGGTCTCCAGGCTGTTACCTGACCTGTAGATTTGAGATTTGTCAACCTTCACAACTCTATGAGTCATTTCCTTAAAAGAAAGCAAACCTCTCTATTTCTATATGGTTTTATTTCTCTAGATAACCCAGACTAACACAATACTTTTCCACTGTAAAACTTGTATGCATCACAATGCTAAGTATTTATTGATTCTGTGGTGAATCAGTGTGTACAAATGATTGGTGAATTCTACATATATAATTATAGAGGCATCAAATAGAAGAAATTTCCTATGCAACCATCAGTGCCAGAAGAAAACTTCATGTGCAAATTTTTTCCCATAGAAAAATATGATGAGGAATAATAAACATGTAATAGGACTGGAAATTATATACACAACCATTCTTCACTTATGGACATGATTAGATTCCAAATACCAGTTCATTGTATGAAAATCGGCATTAAGCAAAAATAGAGGATTACCACATCAGATCATGAACTGGAGGATGACTACATCATTAAACAACTACCTGATTATATCACTGCACAGGTGCCAAACTATAGGAACACATAGCTGACAAACCACTGACAATCACAGCCCAGCCAAACGGGACACATAAGCTTAACCATCAGAGCAGTGTTAATCTTGTCTCACACCACAGCATTCACTGCTGCTAATCATAGGTCGTCAACACACAAAATAGTCAGATGGTAGATTTTTAACTATTGTCATAAACGTGCAACATCAGAGAATGAGACAGTAAGTGAAGAATAGATGCACGTGTATATAAAATCTTTTTCACTCTCATTTACAGAAAATACATTCATGGTGTGGTTGGGGTAGCTTTACAAGGGAACACGTATTTTGCAACATACTTGTTTGGAAAAACATCCAGCATTTCTATGATCATTTCTGTGCCATAAAGACAGCCTGACTGCCATCTGAACACTTCCCCCATATAAATCTGGTTTCACACTGACAGTGTTACTGGCACTCTCACCGACTTCATGCTTTATGTGGCCTTTGGCTTGGTGCTTGGAAAAACAGCTTCATAGATTTTTTTCTTCTAACCCTGAGGAATTAGTTACCTTTGTCCTATTCTTCACCCCAGGACATCTGTGATACTGCCAAGGTTAACTGTCATTTCTGAAGTAAGCTATAGACAAATGGTAATTTGATAGTTTTTTTTATTGTTCTGGTCTGCGGCTTGCTCTGTGATTAGTATGAGTCTTGCAGGGATTGGTTAAATAAACCTTGTAATTGAGGTGACTATGGATGACACATAGCAAATGAGGTGTCTATGGCCTACCAAGAAAAGGATTGGTCATCTTGTAGCCCTGCTGGGAGGGACCATGCCTTGAAACTGACAAGGAGTTATGTGCATAAGCAGCCAAACCCACAGAAGTTTTACAGACAGAAAGGAGCAGGAAGAGAAACAACAGCATTCAGAAACAGAAGGAAGGGAGAAAACGGAAGAAGCAGAGAGAGAGGAGGCAAGGCATTCCCTAAAAGAGTTGTAACAAGGTTCATGGGCTGTGACACTGAAAATAGTGAAGGTCCCAAAATGGCAGGGTGTCAGAGCTGGAGGCAAAAGGCACAGAGGGAGCCCAGCGGTACAGCCAGTGGTGACAGATGGCAGGGACAAGAGAAGCCTGTCCCAAGGTGGCCCAAGACAGCCTGCCATGAGGAAGCTGAGAGAAGCCAGTTTTGATCGGATCAAGAAAAGCCTGCCTGAGGGGACCAAGAGGAGCTTGCCCTGAGGGTAGGGTGCCAAGAGGAGCTGAGAGAGAGATGTTCTGTGCTGAAGAAGGGAGACTGCCTATACGCTTCCTGCCCCTGCCCCTGAGCTGTACCCTGTTCCTTAATCAATTATGTAATGTTAAGTATAGACAGTAGGTTGTCTGGGGGCACTGCAATGACTTAGCAAACCCAGAAGAGGAGACACTGCCATGGAAGAGGCAGCTGGTATGAGATCTGGTAAGATGACTGGAGAGGTGAGGGATGTCTGACTCTTGCCTTACAGAAATCAGCTTCATGGTAATGGTGACTCTCATTAACACCCAAGAGACTATACAGGTTCTAAACACCCATCCTGCTCATTCCCACCATCTGAAATCCTTACAATAAGTCATATTTTGTGACTTTGGAGATACCTGTGCTTAGTTGTTAGTTGAGAAATAAAAACAAAAACACTTGCACTATATTTGGTTTTCCATGTAAATGCTATTTTAACAGAAAAAATTCCTATGCATCTGAAATCCCTCCCCAATGGTTATACTTTTGCAATTAATACACACACACACACACACACACACACACACACACAGATGCATGCACGCACACATTATTTTCAGGTACTGAGAACAGTGAAAAATTGATTTCTTGACTAATTTATCACCATGCTCTAGATTTTTAAATCAAAGGCATACCGTTTTCAAACCAAAAAGAAGGGAAAAAAAGCCCCAAAAAACCCATTATCATCAAGTCAACTCTGACTCATAGAGACCCTGGTGACATAGTATTTAAGTGCAACATCTGCTATCCAAAAGGTGAGCAGTTTGAGTCCTCCAGGCACTCCTTGGAAACTCTATAGAGCAGTTCTACCCAGCCCTAAAGGGTCGCTGAGTCAGAATCAACTTAACGGTACTGGGTATATTCTTTTCAAGTTACCTTAATTCCGTGTAAGATTTCATTGAGTAGTTTCGTCTGTTGATCTTTGTTCTTTCCTTGACTTTTCTATTTAATGGAGAGAAAATAGAAGCATATTTGAGAAAAGTTGGTAATACGTTTATTCGTATAGGCACAACCATATTTATTTTAAACACTCTATTTTCTGTTTTTTAATAAAATATTTAATTGAGGAAAACCTATCAATAATCATGCAATATTATTCTGTTGATAATTTTAGAAAACAGTTATGGATATTCAAAAAACAAGTGTAACCAGCAGTAGAATAAGAACAGAATGTATAGCTTGCAAAATAGAATATATTGATTTTGCGACTTGTTTAAAACTGAACAAAAAAGTTATATATATCCACATTGTATAAAAATGGGGTATATTTCTAAGAAGTCTGTGAACTAATTTACATTTACTTCTACAGTAGAAGTATCACAGATAAAAGTTACTTTCTCGGAAGTAAGCACATCACTTTGACTCTTAGTAGTACTATGGAAATTGGAGCAAATGAAATGTTTATCTTTCAGTACCGGCTGTATTTTGTTCCCAGTGCTCTGTGATTACTGCATACTTGCCTTTGAAGACAGACATGAGGATCTCCTACCAAAAGATCTCATCCAAAAGATCTCTCATCCCATGAAATAGTTCTAGTCTGCACACGTGGGGCTGCCAAGTCAGAATGAACTCAGCTGTAGTTCACAACATTGCAGATCTATTTAAATACTTAGTATTATAATGTTTTATGATTACCATTGTTGGAATATCAACTCTTAAAGGTTTCCTCTGATAACTCTGCATTTTTGAGTTACACATAATAATACATATTTTTAAAACTCATAAAGAACTCATCAGGACATCAATACACATAGCATTGTCTGTCTTCTTTATAGGTATATACTACATTTAGGATATTGGTGTATAACCCTGCAGTCTCTGTGAAGGCTCAGGACTCCAGAATAAGGTTTTCAAGGATGGATTTCCCTTCCTAGATTAATTGAAAATCCACAATATTCTTGTAATTAGCTAAAAAGCAAAACTTATGATCATAAACAAACTTGCTACTCAAAACACTGGCATCTTTAATTACTTCTATTTCAAAAGTATTTGCTGTTTTGAAGTTTTCATCATTCAGGACTAGTCATCTTGTGCATAATTATTTAAATAATTCAGAAACGTGGAAGAAGGTATAAGTACTTATAACTTAAAATACATTAAAATATTAAGTGAAAAATACGCCCTCTATCCATCTATGTCTACTTCTAAAGGTAACTTTTCTTCAAAGAGTGATCCTTTATCTCCAGATTGCTTCCACACTTATGTAAATACATTTATATGTCTATCTCTATACACATATGCATAGGTATATTAACATTTTTTTAAATTTGACTCATGATTTTCTATATGTGTGTGTGTCTGTTTCTGTGTATTCACACATAACATATACATGTCTTTCAATGGCACAAATGGCTACAAATATGTGGTTGGTAGTTCAAATGCAGGTATCTGGGAAGAAAGACTTGGCATTCTACTTTGGAAAGATCTCAGCTATTGAAAACTCTATAGGGAGCAGTGTTACAGGGTCAACAGGAGGTCATCAAAAGTCACAATCAGCTCAGTGGTTACTGGCAACATGTGTACAATGTGAGGTTTGCCGAGTCAACATATTTTCATGTGCCAGCATGGAGGTTTTGTTTATGGGGAGGGAAACACGTGTGGTCACCTGAGTCAGAATCAGCTTATTGGTAACTGGTTATTTGATACATGTCTACAACATGACATATGCCAAGTCAACACATTTTCACGTGTTAGCATGGAGTTTTTGTTTATGGGGATGGAAAATTTGTCAAGGAATAGTGGCAATGGTTGCACAACATGGTCAATATAATTTGTTTTATGGTTATATACATATTCAATTTGCATTTTTCTCTAATACTTGATTGACACACTTGCAAATCAGTATGTGAACTCTGTTCATCTTTGATTCATTTAACACAATAAAATATATTTTATAAGAAAGATATCTGCTTCTGTAAATGTTCACTTAGTCTGGGGCATTATCCACCTTTGCTGCTCCAATGTGATTTCCTTCAGGGTAGCAAACAATTCTGTTTCTTCACTCCTATTATGCTAAATATTAAATATTTTACATGTATTTTAGCACTGTGCACACTGTCTAATGGATCACAGGATTTCAGTGATTATACTTTGATAGCTGAATGAGTCACTGAACATAAAGATGATAATTAAAAGTAATTTAATTCAGTATTTTTGTCCACTTTCAGGACGCAGGCACTCCTTGCTCACATTAATCCACTAGCCTCCTCTTCACCCTGCTAACAAGCCCAGCCCCTCCCACTTTCAGGCTGTGTGCATCCCATCCCTTCTGATGATAAACTTCCCCACAGGCAGGGAGACACTCAGTGAGACGGACTGACACAGTGGCTGTAACAGTGGGCTCAAGTATAACAACAGAGGACTGGGTAGTGTTTCATTCTACCATACACAGGGTCAGTGTGAATCAGAATTGACTCGATGGCCATCTAATGACAACAGCAGCGTGAAAAATAGCACCTTTTCATACGCTAGTCCCTTAATTTATTTCCCTACATATACGGAAAATTTTGTTACACTATTCCCTTATTCTAATTTATTATTCTACACATACTTGCACATATATTACCACTAGGAATTATGTTATTTATGTATTTATTTACTTTATTGGTGTCTGTCTCTCCCCTAGCCCCAAGAGATGAGTTCCTATGTGTCAGTTCTCCCCACTGCTATGTTTTGTATGTCTGACATGGTGGCTGGTCCAGAGAGATGTGCAGATTATATTGGGTGAAAAGGTAAATGAATGCTAAATTTGGATCGTTTATATTTACAACTTCTATTTTCCCTACTTATGGCATTAGCAAGACAGCTCTGGTCAACTCAAGATAATTCAATTTCTCTTTCATATACAGAACCCAAAGAAATCATTTTCACACTTACACTCAGGTTTTTCACTCTGGCAGCAACAAAAGCATTTATTGGTATGACAATCATAAGGATGGCAATGCCAGCCAACACAGCTGGACCTAGTTCCCGCCAGAGTAACAGTATGACCATCAGGATCTGAAAAGGTGCTGACCAGAGGAGACTGAGGTTTGCTGTCAAGTCCATGAGTTGCTGGGCATCTGATGACATCAAGTTAATGATTTCTCCAGTGGAAAACTTTTTTCGAGAAACACTAGATAAAAGTAAAGACTGGGGAAAAAAAAGAAGAAAAATACTGTTAAGACTTCTGTTGATTATGGGGCATCTTAATATTCAAATAGTGGTCACTCCTTAAGGTCTGATATATTCAGGAGAATTCACAAGGTTATTCATGTACTTGTGTCATTAAATATATCAAAGGACATGATTTTTAAATGAGCAAAGTATAATTATTGATCAGAGTACACAGTTTTACATTTCAGTGTGCAGTGGTAGAAAATAATATTCATGTTTCCAAGGAAACATGTTTGGTAATGCCCTACAATGTGTTAATTGCAAATGAAATCTACTCTAGATGCTACAAAGTGTCCCTCCATTTGTTGGTATCCCTATAAATGGCAAACAACCTAAATGTTATTAATACAAAGTTCATGAATAAATGAATATCTAATAGATGCTGATTAAGTCATTGTATCTGTGTTAGAAACTGTAGGAGATTAAAAAGAAAAGGGCATGGTTCCAATTATCAAGATTAAAATCTATTTGTGGAACCTGGTTATGCACACACAGACATCCATACACTGAATGGTATTGAATCATTTTATATATATGTATATACATATAGAGCAGGAGGCAGAGTCAAGATGGCAGACTAAACACATAGCTCCTTAATTCCATCTGAAAACTAAGGCAAAGATTGATAATTAAGCAGAGTCTTCTGGACACCTAGTGAGCCCTAGGACATGGCATAGGGCTGTCATTTTGGACTACATGCCACTGAACAGGAAACTTCTTCTCTTTCACTGATTCCCATGCTTGTTGAAAGGCTGGTTCTTGCAGACTGAAGGTAACTGGTGGTTTTAACTTTTTCTTCTTTTTGTTAGCCATGGGCTGTGATTGGGCTTAACTGGCAGCAAAGTTCAGCCACACTGCTGATGTGATCAGTGGGTGGAACAGTCACACTTTGAGAACCCAGCTCTGGACTTAGGGCTCCATGGCCTCACTGCCCTCTCCTTCTGAAGCTCCACTGTTGATTGAGTTATTTCACAGCAGGTGGGAGAGCCTCTGTGGAACACCATCTTGTTCAGCTGGGAGGCAGAGTTGCCCAAATGGAGGCCTCAGCAGGGGCTAATTCCTAGGCTGGGAAGCAGTGCCACCCAGGGAGTGCTTCCCCAGAAGAAAAGCTGTGGTTGGCACAGTTTATCCTTCAAGTGGGGCCCATAATGACAGCAGGGCAGTAGCCTGTCCATAATTTGAACTAGATCACAGCATCTATGGATGGATATGAGGTGCCTCCATTGCCAGCTGGAGAGTGGGGCTTGTGCACCTGACAGCCTGACTGCTTTTGGAAGCTGTCAGATAGCTTTTAGCTTTCAAAATAAGCCTACCTAGAGAAATAACTGGTGCAGCCTGATGGCATCTATTCCAGCCTTGACTGACCCACAACATAGTGTCAGTTATGGTTCCCAGTGACTCCATAAGTAGGGTTACGTCTTTGTGAGCCAGGAGGTGGAGCCTGCTATCACAGAGATTCCACTGGGCTGAGCTGCTGGAGTACATAGAGGTAACTGGTGATCACCTTCTACTTCAGCTCCTATTAAGGCAACATCAGAGAAACTAAACAACCTCTAGATGCCCAAAAAGCAACAGATCTTGGACCGATAAAGAGAAATCCACCCATGGCTCCATAAAGCTTGTCCTCCAAAAATCCAAAGAACATCCCAGGTGAAGAAGCCTTTCTGAGACTTTTGGAAGTCAAGTACAAAAGAATTATATATAGTGCACTCCTAGACATTTTACAAAACTCAGCAGACCAAAATGAAAAATAAAGTAAGCTGTTCGAACTGAAATCTGACAGATCAATAACAAAATTAAAGAATTATCAAAGCCAAGAGAACAAAATTGAACAAATGGAAAATAGACTTTCTGACTTGGGAGACACAACTACTGACATCAGCATTTATGAGAAGAAATCAGAGAAAAGAAATAAGAAAAATGAAGAAGCTTTAAGAATCGTGTGGGACTCTATCAAGAGGAACAATCTAAGATTAATTGGAGTTCCTGAACAGGAAGGGACACCTGAAAACACAGAGAGGAATTTGTTGACTGGCTCACGGAAAACTTCCCTGAAATCATGAAAGAAGAGAACATAGATATCCAAGACGCATATCGAATGCCACACAATACAAATCCCAAAAGAAAGATTCCAATATATATTGTAATCAAGTTTAAAAAATGCAACATAAGCAGAAACTCTTAAAGGCAGTGAGACTAAAGCAAAACTAACATTCAGAGAGAAACCCTGTAGGCTTTCATCCAACTTCTCGACAGAAACCGTGTTGTCATGGGGGCAGTGGTATCGCACGTGCTAAGCTTTGAAGGAGAAGAACTTCCAAACAAGAATTATATATCCTGCAAAACTGTCTTTCAAATATGAAAATGAAATTAAGACATTGGAAGATAAACAGAAACTCAGAAACTCTATAAAAAGCAAACCAAAGCTACAAGAACTACTCTTGTAATAGCTCTTGGCTCAGAAGAACAAAACCATTAACTCTATGTTTTAGGAGACAATACAGGACACATCCTCCAGAAACCTACTCAGTTAGGGAAGGCACAAAACCCAACTAAACTCACAATATTAAAAGAAGTGATCCAGTGATCATATTATGAAAACTACGATACCATCACATCCAAAAAAGGGATATGCTGCAGTAGTTATATTCTTTCCAGATGGAGAAGTTAATAAGATATGTAGAAGTTAAAATTGAGTTTAAACATAGCTATTAAGGGGGATCATAGAGGTAGCTACAAAGCACAATAATGAAGCAACATATCAAAACAGGAAACATAATACAGGCATCTCAACAAACACAAAAGCAACACTGAAAAGGGTGAGAAATCAACCCATACAGAAGAACGTCTCAGAACAGACCAGTAAGAGCAACAGAGAAAACACCAACTCAAAAATAAACACATCACAATGACAGCACTAAACACATATCTATGAATAATTACATTGAACGCAAACAGACTGAACGTTTCAGCGAAGAGACAGTGAGTGACATCTTGGATCAAAAGACATGACCCATCTATACGCTGCTTACAAGAAACTCACCGAAGACTTACAGATAGGAACAAACTAAAAATTAAAGGATGGAAGAATATATACCAAATTAACAACATGCAAAGAAGAGCAGGTATGGCAATACTAATCCCAGATAAAATAGATTTTAATGTAAAATCCACCATCGTGGACAAGGATGGACACTATTTACTACTGAAGGGTTCAATGCACAAGCAGGACTTAACAATATTAAATATTTTTGCACCCAATATGAAAGCATCTAAATATATCAAAGAAACACTGACTACATTCAAAAATGAGATAGATCATGCCAGAATAATAGTGGGAGACCTCAACACTCCACTTTCAGTAGTGGACAGATCTTCTAGAAAAAAGCTCAGTAAAGATACAGAAGACCTTATTGCAACAATTAACCAATTAGACCTCACTGACATATACAGAACTTCCTATCCATCAGCAGATAACTACACCTTCTCCAGTGCACATGGAACATTTTTGAGAATAGATCATGTGTTAGGACCCAAAGCAAACCTCAACAAAATCCAAACCAGTGAATTACTGCAAACCGTCTTCTCAGACCGTAAAGCCATAAAAGTCGAAATCAATAGCAGAAAAAACATGAACAGAAATTGGAACTCATGGAAATTGAGCAGCATCTTCCTCAAAGAGCCATGGGTTATAGAAAAAATTACGGTTCAAATAAAGAAATTTATGGATTCCAATGAGAATGAAAACACTTCCTAGCAGAACCTACAGGATACAGCCAAAGTGGTGCTCAGAGGTCAGTTTATCTCTGTAAATGCACACATCTGGATGGAAGAAAGAACCCAAACCAAAGAATTAACACTACAGCTTGAACAAGTAGAGAGTAACAGAGGAAACCATCAAACACCAGAAGAAAACAGATCATAAAGATTAGAGCAGAACTAAACAAATCAGAAAATGGAAGAACAATTGACAAAACTGATGAGACCAAAAGCTGGTTTTGGGAAAAGATCAACAAAACTGATAAACCATTGGCTAAACTAGCTAAAGAGAAACAGGAAAGGAAACAAATAAGGAATGAGACGGGAGACGTCACAACAGATCCAACAGAAATAAACAATATCGTAACAGAATTCAGTGAAAGACTGTACTCTAACAGATTAGAAAACTTAGAGGAAATGGACAATTCCTAGACTCATATCACTTACCAAAATTATCACAAGGTGAAGCAGAACAACTTAATAAACCCATCACAAATGAAGAGGTTGAAAAAGCCATCAAAAAACTACCAACCCCAAAAAACCGTAGCCCAGCTGGCTTTACCACAGAACTCTACCAAACTTTTAGAGAACAGTTAACTCCAATACTACTGAGACTATTTCACAGTACAGAAAGAGATGGAATACTCCCAAGTTCATTCTATGAAACGAGCATAATCCCAATACCAAAGCCAGGGAAAGATCCCACATAAAAGGAAAACTACAGACCAATATCACTCATGAATCTAGATGCAAAATCTTCAACAAAATACTTGCCAACAGAATTCAATAACATATTAAAAAAATAATTCATCATGATCAAGTTGGATTCATACCAGGGATACAGGGCTGGTTCAACATCAGAAAAGCAATCAATGTGATCAACCACAGAAATAACACAGAAGACAAGAATCATCTGACTTTGTCTTTTGATGCAGAAAAGGCATTTGATAAAGACCAACACCCATTCATGCTAAAAACTCTCAGCAAAATAGGAATAGATGGCCAATTCCTCAGTGCAAAAAGGGCCATTTATACAAGGCCAACTACCTACATTATCCTGAATGGAGAGAGACTGAAACAATTCCCCTGGAAAACGGGAACTAGAAAAGGATGACCACTCTCACCTCTCCTGTTTAACATTGTATTAGAAGTTCTGGCCAGAACAATAAAACAAGACCAAGAAATAAAGGGTATCTGCATTGGCAAAGAAGTAAATACTCTCCCTAATTGCAGATGATATGATTCTATATGCAGAGATCCCTGAAGATTCCATACGTAAACTAACGGATATTCAGCAAAGGCCCCAAGATTTTAAATGGGAAAAACAGTCTCTTTAGTAAATAGTGCTGGCAAATTGGATATCCCTCTGCAAAAAATTGAAACGAGACCTGTATCTCACACCTTACACAGAAACCAGCTCTAATTGGATCGCCAAGCCAAGTGCCGTCGAGTTGGATCCGACTCACGGCGACCCTAGGGGCCAGGGTAGACCTAAATATCAAATCTAAAACAATAAAGATCATCCAAGAAAAAACAGGATAGACAATGGAAGTTTTAACACGCAATGCAGACAGATCAAAAACTGCCAAAGCACGATAGAAAAAGAGATAATAGATAAATGGGAACTACTGAGGATCAAACACTTTTGCTCATCCAAAGACTTTATTGAAAGAATTAAAAGACCACCTACAGAATGGAAAAAATATTTGGCAACTGTATTTCAGACCAATGTGTGATCACCATAATCTACAAGGTACTACAAAATATCAACAAGAAAAGGATAAATAATCCAATTAAGTGATGGGCGAAGGAGATGGACAGACACTTCTCTAAAGAGGACATCCAAGCAGCCAAAAGACACATGCAGAAATGTTCACAATTATTAGCTATTAAAGAAATCCAAATCAAAACAATGATGAGATACCATCTAACCCCAACAAGGGTGGCGAATATCCAAAAAACACAAAACAACAAATGCTGGAGAGGCCGTGAAGAAATTGGAACTCTCCTATGCTGTTGGTGGGATTGCAAAATAGTGCAACCTCTTTGTAAAGCAATCTGGCACTTCCTTAAAAAGCTGAAATACACATATCACTTGAACCAGTAATCCCACTGCTTGGAATATATTCCACAGATGCAAGGGCATTCAGATACATGCACAAATATTTACTGCAGCACAGTCTACAATAGTAAAAAGGATGGAATCAACTCAGATGCCCAACAACAGATGAATGGATAAATAAACTACGATATATATATATGCAGTGGAACAGTATGCAATGATAAAGAACAATGATGATTTCAGGAAGCATCTCCTAATCTGGTTTCAATTGGAAGACATTAAGTTGAGTGAAATTAGTCAGCGGTAAAAGGACAAATACTGTATGAGATCCCCACTTTAAGGACTTTTAAAACAGACTCATGCACAGAGGAAAAGACTCTCTGATGGCTGCAAGGGAGGGGAGGGAGGGAGGAAGAGTGTTGGTTATAAATTAGATAGTTGATAGAAAGTTGGTTGGGTGTGATCAGTGATGGCACACATTAGAAAGAAGATGAATTTAACTGGACTTCCACATAACCTGAAAACTCTTCCAGTCTTAACCCAATATGGCGAAGACAGAGTAGTAGGAACGGGGGTCCAGGAACCATGGCATAACTAGCAACTGGCATAACTAGCTTGTTGCTAAGGGAGCCACCGTGTTGGTGAGTGGCATCTCGGGTCCTAAAAGTTAGAAATCTGCCATCTGAGGTACAATAAATGGTCCCAACTCAGCAGAAACAGAAGACCACCAAGCACAGAGTCAACATAGGGGAAAGAGAAAACAGAAGACAGACAGACTCGTGTGAATGGGTGACTACATCAATGTGCAACCTGAAGAACTAGATGGTGCCTGGCCACCTCCAGTGACAGCTGTGATGGAGCTCACAAAGTTGAGTCCCAGTGGCAATACAAGAATAAAAAAGAGTACACCCTGAGAACTCCACTAAAGGATTGCAATTGATGGTCCAAAGACCTCAGCGTTCCGCTGGGAGCATGGCCCCTAGACCTGATGTTGCCCTTGATCATAAATGATTACTGAGGTCAACTCCTCAGACAGGAATGGATTGGACTCGGCAACACAGAGTGACCATGTTGTGTGTGCACTTTAGGGTTCTACGCATCTATAGGATGTCGTCCTACTGGCCTCTTACTAGAGGGGAGTGGAGAGGGTGCAGAGGAGGGGACTGCAGATTGTTAAGAGGATATGACTTGTTTGGAACAGAAAGAAGGAGTGTGCTGTCACTGGGCAACGAGAGTAACAGGAGCTGTACATAGGTGGACATGTGAATTTAAACCGGATTGTGTACTTTCACTCAATTACAATTAAAACAAACAAACAAAAAAGCAATTGGGCATTTGGGTTCTACTCCCAAATTCCACCCAATAGCTGACCTTTACACAGATTGACTGTGGGACCCACCAGTGTCTAAACAAACCCTAGAACTTAGGAAGCTAAAATGGGGATTCTTGATTGACCAACAGACAAAGGGTCAGGGGAGGAGCATGTACTTGGATATCAGGGGCTCTGTGCCACGAGTCACTCTGTGGCTGCCTTGGTATCAGAAGTCAAGACAATGAGCAGACCCAGACAGTGGTAGCAGTATGCAAAGACCACATGAGGCGTGACCAACAGCAGAGTGTGCCAAGCCATTTCCTGTTTAAAATTGTTCTGATGGGTAAGAACGAAAACTGGTTTGGGGGCAGGATAAACAGGTCATATCTGAGAAGTAAGTAGGTCTCCTTTAGACTGAGGTCCAAGGCTGGGACCATTCCTAAACCTCACTCTTTGTATAGTCTTATTTCTGTTTATATTCTTCTCTGGTACTAAAGTTGCTAGTGCAGTCATATGGTTTCCATGAGTTCTCTGTGACCGTTTCAATGAATTATCAAACCCAACAGAGAAAGATTGCCATGGGGGAGAAGGGCTAGTGACAGAGTTGTCCTTTCAGTTGGTGTGAAAAAAGTTCTCTCAATCACACACACACACACACACACACACACACACACACACACACACACACACACACACACATACACACACACACACACACACACACTCCCTCTCTCTCGGTGACATAAACACCAACTGTAAGAACAAAAACAGCTAATAAGGGCCATGGGAATTTAGAAAGAGAAGATTATTGGAAAAGCTTTACGGAGCAAATTGAAATTTGTCTTTTATTTTGAGGTTCAATTCTTACTTTTGACCTATGCATGTTATTTAATATTTGTATATTGAATCTAATGTTCTCTAAAGCATAATAATCAATAACTTCTTACTAAGAATGCTGAGACAAGTCCATTTCTTTAATTCTCCTCTGATTTATCATTCCTGCTGAAATGTATAGATAACTATAAAATCAGAGGAAGTTTGTATGTGTAGTAAAATCCAGGCATAAGTTCCATCCATATGCCAAAATTTTATGGAATTTCCATTAGATTGATTCAAAGAGAGGCTGAGAGTCGGGACTGAAAAGAGTAAATGGGATAAGGGAGGCGCTGTAAAATCTATTTATTCAACAAATGAGGAATGCATAGGCAAAAGAAAAAGCCATCTGCAAATCAGCAGGCACAGCTCCCAGCGGAACTCAGCTAGAATGCTGGTCAGCTTACAGTAAGAGGGCTTAAAGTGAGGGAGGTCCATAAGGCTGCCCAGAAGAAGTGCACAGGATTATGAAGTTCACAGGATGCTAACATCCTCTAGTATCGGGCTCTATGCAGTGTCCAATTCTGGTTGACATTCCTGAACCAGAAATTGGAAACATTTCTCTACTCGTGAGCAGGGCAGTTGGAGATGAAACAGATGATTATCCTCACAAGAGAAAGAAAAAGAGAAATGGTACATCCACTGCAAGCTGCCAGCCATAGCTCCTTCACATGTATCTCTTTTACTTCCTCCTAATAATAACCGCCTAACAAGGAAACACTGGTGGCCTAGTGGTTAAGGGCTACAGCTGCTCATCAAAAGGATGGCAGTTCAGATCCGCCAGGTGCTCCTTGGAAACTCTATACAGCAGTTCTACTCTGCCCTATAGGGTCCTTATGAGTTGGAACCAACTCGTTGACAGTGGGTTTGATTTTTGGTTTAACAAGGAAAAGAATGAATATCCAGGCCCTACAACTGCCATTTCATTAATATGCTTTGAGACAGAATCATTCGTGTTTATTAAAATTCACCCCAAATTATAATTATAAACAAATACAGACTCTTTTTGCCCAAATGCATTTGGTAGTTATGACAATATTAAAATAACTGAATTATCCAAGGAGAATTTTCTCCTATGGGAAAAGATATTAAAGGGAACCTTAGGAAATATTTTAATATCTTTTTTCATATTTGCAGTAAGGGAATATAATACTCATGCAAAAAGGAATACTTTACATAAGAGTCATCTGAGACTGAAGACACAATTATCAAACATTTTAAAAATGTAATGCAGCCACCAAAATATCCAATGGATACTACAGTAAAATGGACTGTGTAAGCCAATAGACAATTTCAAAGTCTTTGCCTGTAACTTAAAGAAATAGATATATTTAAAAAATGAAATCATGAAAGATGTAAGGCATAGAAAACAGGTACAGAAAATCACACACATATATGTATAACATGTATACATATAAGCCACATATAACTGCACACATATTTCTTTGTATAATAAGTAATAAGAAACTCAGTCTCTTGAGAAGAAAGCTGGAGTTCCATCCAATTCTAGTTCCTGTATTTAATAACTTTTACATTATGGGTGAGTTATTCCATTGTTCTGAGTTTCAGCTTCTTCATTTAATATATAGATTATATTCACATTTTATCTATACTTACAACTGTACATCTTTCTAGAATCTATCTATAGATACATACACATGCTGTTGCTGTTAGGTTATGTTGAATTAATTCTGACTCATGGTGACCCTATGGGTACAGAGTAGAAGTCCTCTGAGGGTCTTCAAGGCTGTGACCTATCAGAAGCAGATCGCCAGGCCTGACTTCTGAGGAGCCCCTCGATGAGTTTAAACAGCCAAATTTTCAGCTAATAGTTAAGCCTTAACTGTGTGTATAGCCTGTTCATACCACAGCAGTTTTTAAAACAGGGCAGAAAAGCACTGTGTGCCTCTGTTCATGTAACAGCAAACAAAAAGAAGCTATTAAGGAAAAAAGCAGAAGATACCATCTTTGAGTGAAAGATTTCAAATCAAAAGCAGCCAGAAAATACCAGCTAAATTGCACTTAATAGAGCGAAGGGATCCCATTCTCATACTGACCCTATAGGACAGAGTAGAACTGCCATGTATGGTTTCCAGGAGTACCTGGTGGATTGAAGCTACTGACTTTTTGGTTAGCAGCCATACTCTTAACTACTATACCATCAGAGCTTCCAAGTCATTACAAGCCCCCTAAAATCATTGCATGCCATTTTGGCCCTGTTATGGATTGAACGAAAACCCCGGTTGCGTAGTGGTTAAAGGTTGCATTTGCTGACCAAAAGGTTGGCAGCGCAAACTCACCAGGCACTCCTTGAAAGCCCTATAGAGCATTTCTGTCATGTCCTGTAGGGTCTCTGTGAGTTGGAAGCGACTCCACAGCAGTAGGTTTAGTTTGATTTTATGGACTGAATTCAGTGTCCCCACAAGATATGTGTTTTAAATTCTAATTCCTAAACCTGTGTTTATAATCTCATTTGGGAAAGGGACCCCTTTGTTACGTTAATGAGGCTGTATTAGTATAGGATGTGTCCTGAATATGTCTCTCTTAAGAGATAAAAGAACAGATTAAGCAAGCCAAAAACCTCTCCAGAGTGGACAGAGGGCCAGCACCCTAAATTTGGACTTCTAGTCTACTAAACGGTACAGAAACAAATTTCTGTTCATTAAAGCTACTCACTTGTGGTATTTCTGTTATAGCATCCATAGTTAACTAAGACAGGCACCATTGCCAAATGGCCTGTCATGCTTCATGTCTAGTTTCTGTCTAAATTATACTAACTGCTTTTGTTGATATAAATTCTACTGTTCTTTTAAAGACCACTTTAAGGCTTTCTTTATTTTGCAAAAGCTTCCTTGACTGCAAAATACATCTTTTGTGGATTTGCTGCTCATCCGATCTCTCATAAAATTTGCATTCAGTTCTACACATTCATTATTCACGCTGATCATTCCTTCCAACTTTTTGAAGGTAAGGGTACATTTATCCATTCATTCATTCACTCAGACATCAATTTTCATGCAGGCGAGTAAATACCACTAACTTAGATGATGATGATATAACAGGTATACAAGCTTCTAGTCCAAGTCTTGGTAATTCCATAATTTATAAGGGAGCAGCACAGAGCAAAAACTTAAAGTGTACCTATTGACTGAATAACTGATTAACAATTATGGGAAGGAGAAAACCTTTTGTTTATAATCTAATAGGACATAAATAAAAGATCCCAGTTTGGTTCTAGATGGAAAAAAGACAGAGTTTAAAATTATATTCTCAAAACCAGGAAAAATAAATTAAGGTTTAGGGTTATCCCACATCTAAGGGTCAGCCAGTTTGGAGGGTTGGGACTTGAATGAAGGAGAAGCAGACAGAGAGATAAGGAAGAATGGCTTTGTTGTGTGAAAAAAATGAAGCTGGATGAGCAGAAACCAAATCCAGCCCATTATGCTGAGGAGATTCCAATTCACAGCAACCCTACAGGTCAGAGTTCTTTCAAAGGTCAGAGCATAGAACTGGCCCAGAGAGTTTCTACGGAGTGCCGGTAGACCTGTACTGCTAACCTTTTGGTTAACAGTCGTAGCAGCAAACCACTACAGCATCAGGGTTTCCTGAATGAGCAGAGGAGGAAAAAAGGCAATCTGCAAAATGCACATGACTGTAAAAAGAAGACATCTTACTGATACATAAACAAAGACATCCACACAATTCCACTGGTTTTCTGAGGAGGAGTTAAATGACAGACTGTAGGAAGAGATCATCACTTACTTTAATGGATTAGGTTCAACCACACATTGTAGGAACTATAGGGAGAGAGCCTTAGAGAAAAATACAATCCTAGGTAACAACCCATAATGACAAGCCAAAGTTCTTTTCAAGGAGAAAGTGAAAGGCCCCCTAAAAATGTTTGTATTTATTTATTTACTTATTTTTATTATGATTGAGTGAAAATGTATGTTCCCACATAAATTTGCATGCCCGCCTATGTGCAGCTCCCACTGCTCTCCCCGCCTGGTGACAGCACACTCTTCCTTTCCATTCTATACATGTAATATACTGCAAACAATCTCCTATCCCTTCCTCCCCACCCTCTCTTCTGCTTCCAGTAAGAGGTCAGTAGGATAACTTCCTATAGATGCACAGAACCACAAAGTGCACACATGAAATGGTCACTCTGTGTCACCAAGTCCAATCCATTCCTGTCTGAAGAGTTGACCTCCATTATGACTTATGGACAGGGGCAGTATCAGGACCAGGGGCCATGCTCCCAGGGAACCCTGAGGCCCCTGGACCATCAACTATGGTCTTTTAGTAGAGATCTCAGGGTGTACCCCTTTTTATTCTTGTGTTGCCAGTGAGACTCAACTTTGTGAGCCTCATCACAGCTATAACTGGTGGTGGCCGGGCATCCTAAAAGTGTTTTTATATACTCTCCTATTTTTGTAGTTACCATATGTTTGAAACACCTAAGGAAAAAAATGTTATTTAGAAATTGGGAATTGTTTAATTTTTTTTTTTTACCTTTTTGTAGAGGAGTCCAGTTACAGCTGTCTTAATTTTTGCTGAGGCGAGCAGGTTAAAACGTTGGTATTGCTGAAGTATCAGGGTTTGCAAAAAGACTACAATAAAAAGTGCCACTGCATAACCATAGCCACTCCAGCCAAAATCAGAGTGGTGCTCACAGATAATGATCATCTGCCTGATTGTCACATAAGCAAAGGAGAAAAGGGAAGAAATATTAAACATCTAAAGGAGTTAAAAGGTTATGAGCGTTAAGCATTGTTAAAATGTTGTGTGTGCTTGTGCAGACACACATCCCTATCTGTTCATTTGCTTGCTTGTCTAATCAACATTATTCTCTCTTTTTTTTTTCACTCAAGTCTTAGGTCAGAAAGGAAATAAAATCAATCATCATGTTCTCTGGCTTGCAGGTGAGAGATTATCTTCCAGATTTCACATGGCAATCTCGTCCAATAATTTACTCTGTTCTGGTCTAATCGCATCAGAAAAGTTGACATCGAAGACATTTAAAAAATATCTTATCTTCAAATTCACGCATTTTGCCAATCATAGGGAGACAGGACAATCATAACTGAAGTTGGGGACCCCAGGGATGGCACCAACACAGTGTTTTTAAAGGCTGAAATTATACCTCACTGTTTGTTGTTACTTTTATCCATATCTAATATCTCACTCCTCATCCTTCCCTTATTTCCTCTTAGGTTTGGTGATCATATGGCCATGATGGTCAGGGTCATGGCTGGGGTCCAGGAAGGCAATGAAGATTGTTCTAATCATGACCACCTTGGTTTCTGCTTGTCCTTCTATTATAAGCATTGACTGAAATTCACAGTTCCTGGCATCCGTTGTCAACATTATGTCTTGGACATGCCAACCTCATATGGAAAAGAACTGATGAAACTCAGCTAACAGCCACAACCAGAGCCTCAGCTACATGGCTCCTTTGAGTCATGGCACCCAGCTCTAACTGCTGAAGTCACCAAGTGAGGGTGTAGTCACCGTGACATTCTCTGTGTCTCACCTAGTGTCCTGACCCTCAAAATCTTGAACATAATAAAATGGCTACTTTATGCCATTACATTTTGAGATAGTTTATTTTTAGGTTGAACAGTATACATAGTTTTATGATAGGCTGTACAAATAAAGAGCCACTCTCATCAGTTAGGGTTGTAGGAACTTGCTTGAAACCCAGATACCAGCCAAAGGCCAATCTTGCAAGCAGGCCTTTCAGAGGACAGCAGTCAAGCCTGCTGAAGTAACTTTTCCCTACATAATGACTAATAGAGATTTCAAGTTTATCAAGTTAAAAAGCAAACCCCACTTCCTCTTCTACTCTTTCCTAGGCCTCTATCTCAGTATGTGCTACCCTTGTTAAAAAAGCCAGGGTGCACCGACTCTAGCCCTTACGGTTGTTGTTAGGCGCTGTTGAGTCGGTTCTGACTCCTGGCGACACTGTAGGTGAGAGTAGAACTGCATCATCGAGCTTCCAAGGAACACCTGGTGGATTTGAGCTGCTGGCTTTGGGGTTAGCAGTTGTAGCACTTAACCACGACACCACCAGGGTTTCCATATTACTCAAGCAAAAAACTCTGAAGGCATCTTCGACTACTCACTTCCTTTCTCAATCTACAGTCAACCTGTCAGTTCCTGGTGTTTCTACTGCCTTTAAAACAAAGCCCGAATCTGACTCCTTCTTATCATCATCATCACTGCACTAGAGTTGAAGCCACCACTGAATTCGCCTGGATCGTCATAAAGGTCTTCTAACTGGTGTTCCTTCTTCCCTTCTTGTTATTTTTTATGCAGTAGCCACAGAAATCCTAGTAAATCTTACGTGCAAACGTATAGTTCTCTGCTCTAAACTGTTCTAAGGCTTCCCTTCCAACCCATTGCATTTTCTAAGGCCTTTGAGATCACTGTCACCTCCTAACTTTTCTGACCTCAAACTTGTCACTCTCTCAGTCTCCCAACTCCAGCCTCAACTTACCTCCTTCTGGGTCCTCAAAAATACCAAGAACATTCCTGACTCATGGCCTTCGCCTTTCCTGTCTCCTGTAATTGCAGGATATCATTGTGGCTTAGTCTCTGACCTCCTCTAGGACTTTGCTCAAATGTCACCTTACTACTGACGTCCTCCCTAAACACCTTACGTGAACAGCAGTCCCCTGTGTCCTGCACCGCCATTCTCTACCCTCTCACCTTGCTTTCTCTTTGTTCCCCTGTGCTTGTTACCTCTTAATATTGTCTATGCTTATTCCTTTGTTTACTGAAATTACTTTGCCTCTCTGCCTCTGTTTCTACACTGCAATAATGAGCATAACAATACTTCCTATTTTACAGGATTGCAGTAAAAATTAAACAATATAGCAAGTACAAAGATTTCTAGGATCATGCTTAGTCATAACCATATTTATCATCCTTTGCATTTGTATCACAGGTAAACTGACAGAATGCCCATATCCTAAACAAAAATCACCTACTTCTTTTTAGCAGAATTTATAGAGCAGAACATTTGCTTTTCATTTATCTGTGAGGAGAAATACAAAAGCCACAAGGCTTCAGCTTACTTCATTATGAGAGGGCTAGTGAAGGACAAAATATCTGCAAATACTTTGAATAAAGCAACTTGAATCAGCACAGACTTAAAGTTACTCCATAATGCTGAGAGTAAGGACGGGTTCCTGAGATGGGCCTCTTTACAAGAGGAAGTCTATACAGTAAAGAAAATAAAAGCAATTAGAACAATAGACAGAAATAAGATGTGCAAAAATTCAAGGCCGTATAAACTAACCATAAAATTAGTAACACACCCCACCACACACACAAGGTAATAAGAAAGGAATAAATTCAGTTAAACTTGAAAATATGACCCATGTTGCTGGTGTGATACATTTTCAAGCTACTGAGTGTTATTGATACCACACGGCATAAACACAGCAAGAGATATAGCTGTGTTTTACCCATTTATAATTTTAAAATGGTCTTATTATTATAAAAGAGAGATGAAATGCAGTTTATTTTTTGAAATATTTTCCTTTAAGGAAATCTAAAGGATAGATGATGGATGGATAGATACAGATGTAGATATAATACAAAACAGGAAAGCTGGATATTTCAATTGCATAGAGCAATTCAGATAATTCAATTTCATAGAGTACCAATTGTGCTCTATGAAAGCAGCTTTAGGGATTTTCCATATTTATAATATCTCATACTTGGAAAAGCTTTATCTAATAAAACACCAAACCAAACCCATCTCTGGTGAGTCAATTCTGACACTTAGTGACCCTATAGAACAAAATAGAACTACCCCATAGAGTTTCCAAAGAACATCTGGTAAATTCAAACTGCCAGCCTTTTGGTTAGCAGCAGCCATAGCACTTAATTACTATGTCACCAGGGTTCCCTCATCTAATATTAGGTAGTAATTAACTACTTGGGTTTTATTTAATTAGTTACCTTCACCTTTTGCCTCTCTTGAGTTCTTACAACCTCCTTTCTCCATTGTCTTTCAAAAACAGGACACACGGTGTAGGAGGAATCACTCTCGTTTAGTTCACAAAGATCATCTCTTTCCAAAGGCTTATTATAGCCTAGGATAATTACTCTAAAAATAAAGAATAAGGTAAACAATTTGGGAAAACTAATAATCCATTTACAAAAAAAATTCACATGTATTTATGTCATTTCTTAACTTACAAATTACCTGATTGGTCAGGATACAATGACTAGATTCTGTGTTTGAAATATTATCCAACTTTAATCTGGAGTTCAACAATGCAAAATAATTGTTCACAGTTATCAGAAGGGCTATTTAGACATCCACTCATTTAGTGAAACACTAGCTTCATTCACGTTGTCTGGGTTATGTACCAGCCTCTTTCCCCATCTTCCTTATGAAAATTTAAATAGCTAACTTCCATATGAAAGTATTCACTAATCATTTAAGAAGAACTCACATTTGCTTTTAGGTGAGTATCAAAGTGACATGATTCTTATTCTGCATCTGCAACTTTTTCCAGTTAAGTGAGATTTACACATCCCTTGCCCCTTAACTTTAGAGATCATCTCACTAGTTATGGGGCATCTGTTCTTGTGATAAACATTGGCCTTGGCCATATGACTTACTTTGACCAATAGAATATTAGTAAATGTTAACAGTGTCTTTTCCAAATTGATGCCTTAAGGAGCTGGTGAGTTTCTGCCAGCATCTTAGAGCTTCCACTCTCCTCTGTTCAAAGAGATTTCCCCAAGAAACATTATGAATCCAAGAGAAACGTGTCTGACTGAGATTGTTCCAGGTAAACTAAGAGATGTGGTCACCCTAAGCATCTAGTTAAATTAATGTGACAAACAATGGGTTGTGCTTATGCTACAGTCATATCTCTGCCTCCCCTTCTTCTGCTAAGGGCTGATTTATTCTGTTGAAAACTTGCATGTGGGTAAGCCCTTTGCCTAGCCACAGAATTACGAGTTACGATTGATTTAAACCCATCCTGATAATTTCATTCCCCTTTCCTTGGAAGTAATGATATAATTAATTTCTGGCTAACAGTACCTAAACATAAAGTTGTTGGGGGAGAATATTCCTTTACAAACTAAGATATCCAACTTCAACCCCTTCCTCCTTCCCCTTTCTCCTTCCTCCTGTCTGAGCTGAAGACCTGATACCCTGAGATATGGAGTCATCTTTACCTCAGTGGCTGAGGAGCCAGATAATAAGGATTGGGAGATGAAAGACAGAAAAAAACGGGAGTCCCTTATCATATTTTTGAGGCAGTTCCCCAGCCTATTTTCAGTCTCTTTCCCAACAAATAAGAAAATAATTGCTATTATCATTCTGTTATTCTGTTACATGATGCCAAACACATTCCTGAGTGATACAGTTCAGGTATACGCAGCTTACGAGCTTGGTTATAGGACGTGTTCAGTAGGAAAATATGCCTATATTTAAACCGAAATCTACTGACTGTATACTCAGTTCTTACGACTACAAATCATATTGCATGAGACACTAAATGATAGGATTACACTGCTCCAAATGAGGACAGCCTTCACTGGTTTGTTGACATTAGAAACCCTGGTGGCATAGTTGTTCAGTGCTCAGCTGCCACCTGAAAGGTCAGTGGTTTGAATCCATTCGTTGCTCCTTCAGAGACAGATGCGGCCATCTGCATTAGTAAAGAGTTGCAATCAACTCAAGGCCAATGGGTTTGTTTCTTCTCCAACCACTGGCATTGGTTCAGAATAATCTTACCTGGCAAACTCTAGAATGGACTGGAGCCCTGTGGTAACCAGCCTTCAAGGGATTTAATTTTACTTCTACTGTATTACCAAAAAAAAAAAAAGCCCACTGTCATTGAGTTCACCTCATAGCGACCTGACACGACAGAGTAGAACTGCCTCATAGAGCTCCCAAGGAGCACCTGGCGGACTTGAACAGCCGAACTTTCATTTAGCAAATGTAGCACTAAACCACTATGCTACTGGGGTTCCCCACAATTCATACTGAACAAAAAGTCTTCACCGTACTAAGCAAGGACCTTTAGTAATCACATTTCTGTTGGCTCGATGCTGCTGCGTGTTTTCCTACAGTGCACTTTTAAAAACACTTTAAGAAATAAACTCTTTTCATGTCATATTAAGATCCTCTAATCCATTCCATCAAATAAATATTCATCTTCAAAATAAGATTGCATTGATTTTCATGAAAGCATTTTTTAATAACATTCACTGCCTCAGCATTTCAAGTCAGAACTATGCAAAACTCAGCGGTTTTGGTTCACAGACAAAATTGACCCCTGGCTTTCCGGATGAACCTCCAAATAATGCAGCATCTGAAAGTGACACTGAACTTGAAGTGGCTGTGACTCACCTGGTTTCTGTACTCAGTTACTGTGATTTCTCTTTTCCCAGGTGTGCACTCCCTGTTCATCGTTTCTCTCTCACTCACCGTTACCGAGTCGATCTTGGCTCATAGTGACCATATAAGACAGAGGAGGACTGTCCCATTGAGTTTCCAAGGAGCACCTAGTAGATTCAAACTGCCTACCTTTCAATGAACAGCTATAGCACCTAACCACTATACCACCAAGGTTTGTCTCTCTAGAGAGCATACATTTCCCACCATACTGGCTAGTCTGACCATTCTTTGGAAAAAGACTGATGCTCTTTAAATACAGTGTGGAGAAAGATTTTGAGGGAAGCAACCTTGAGCAACCATTGACCCTTCCGGTGAGTGAAGCGTAGCATGAGACACTGGGTCCTGTAAACATCTGGACGTTATACCCAAGACAATACGATTCACACAAATCCTTTGTATTTTCTGAATGACATTTGTGTTCAAAAGAGATTCAAGTTGATCTTCACAATTCTCCAAGGCAGGTAGAGAAACAAAAGCTAAACCCATTGCCATCTAGTTGATTCTAACTCACACAGCCCCAATCAACAGGACAGAGTACAACTGCCTCACGGGGCTTCCAAGGGGTGGCTGGTAGATTTGAATCACAGATTTTTTGCTTAGCAGCTAAGCTATTAAGCGCCGTACCCCAAGACTCCCAGGTAGATAGAGCAGGTATCAATTTCCCATTTTGTTTGCCGTTAGTTGCCTTGAAGTCAAATGTGACTCACAGAGACTTTACATACAGAAAAACAAACTGTGGCTTGGTCCTGGGATAGCTGCCTGATCATTGGTAGGTCTGAGTCCATTGCTTTGAATATTGCAGGTCCCGTTTTTCACGTGTGGTTAAATGCCATTAACACAAAAAAAAGTCAGATTTTTAAAATGGGACGTAAACTAGTGGTAACTTAATCAAATGCCTTTCGATCCAAAACTTCTACTTTGAGTATATTTACATTAGTAAGAGAACCTGAATACCTTATCCAACTGTTGTGGTGTGAATAGTAAAAAAAAAGTGGCAGTTGTCTGAGGGGGTAAGCTGCCGTCCCTTGAAATGGCAACATGAATATTATGGATCTAATATAAATTTTGTAGATAACTGGCTGGCAACTATGGATAGGTAACAGCACTGTCAATTTTGTTACTATTAATGATCTCTGCAAGCATTTTTGGAACACAGTTATTAGGTTATGGCAAAATGAAATCTGTCTATCCCCAAGTCATAAGATGGGACACATTCAGTTAAAACTCAGTTTATGAATATATATGGAAAAGCTAAGACCTATTAGCCAGCCAAATGCATTTCTAGCTATGATAATAACTCAACTGTGATCTATAAAAGAATTAGGCTAGATTTTTTTCATGTATGCCACAGCAATTATTCTATGGCTGTGGCTGTGATACACTGATGATAGATTTTATTCACTAACAACAGGTTGATAATTATTTAATAATCAAAATGATCTAGACAGCAACTGCCTTGGGAATTAAGGTTCTTACAAATTAATTTTCCTAATTATTTGATTATATGAACACACTGTAGTTGAATTATTTATATGAATATGGACACTTGAATTTGTCATCAAAAATAATTTCTGACTTCATTCTGAAGCTGGAAGAAGAGATCTGAGAGCACAATTATCCATTGTCTTCAGTGGAACATCTTTTAAACAACAATTGCTTCAACTGCAATTGTTTAATCACCAGATAAGAACTCAAATTGTATTTATGCCAGTGATAGCTTCAGATAACAGCGTACTATGAAATTTTTTTCTATCTAGTTCTATGATACCAATTTAGAAATAAAATAAGTGTGACATTGAGCAATTATGATTTGTTGATCTCTTTGATTGCTTTAAGATAGGGATTTTAAGATATTGAGTTCTCACACTTTTAAACTTGTTATGCCTTATGTGGTGCTGTGGTTAACAGCTTGGCTGCTAACCAAAAAGTTAGCAGTTCAAATCCATCAGCTGCTCCTTGGAAATCCTTATGTGGCAGTTCTATTCAGTTCGCCTTTTAATTGCGGTATTGGAGAACCATGGACTGAGAAAGAACAAACAGATCTGTTCTGAAGAAGTACAACCAGAGTGCTGCTAGAAGCAAAGACAGTGAGATAGCATCTTACATTCTTTGGATGTGTTGTCAGTGGGGATCAGTCCCTGGAGAAGGGCATCCTGCTTGGCAAAGCAGAGGGTCAGTGAAACAGGGGAAGACCTTCAAGAGACGAATTGATCCAGTGGCTGCAACGATGGGCTTAAGTGTAGAAATGATTGTAGGCATGGCGCAGGACTGGACAGTGTTTCATTCTGTCGCACATAGGGTCACTATAGGTCAGAACCAACTCAGTAGCACCTCCCAACAACACATAGCGTGTATTATAGAATTCCTTTGCATTGGAAATGACTCAAGAACAATGGATATGGTTTGGTTTTATCTTGCTTATTAAATTTAATGTCTGCCTCTTTAAGTTTCCTAATATGGTGTTTGGCTGGCTTGGCAATATGGTGTTTACAATATTTAACATATATGCATGTGCTTCCATAACTTATTATCACAGTTTTAAAATGACACTTATTTAAAATTAACTTTATTCACATTATTTAAATTCAATGATATCCCGAGTCTTAAAAACGATATTGTGACTTTTTAAAAAAGAGAACTGGCATCCCTCTTTCTCTCAGCTAGTGGATTAAATAAAATTCGGGTACGGATATATACATTTGTACTTAATTTATACCTATGTATCTTTATGTATATATATGTTTAAATCAAAATTACTACTCATAAGTAGCCCATATTTGAATGATTTCTACTGAAACAATTTTTTTGTAGTGTGTAACTTAATGTTGCATATTGGCATAAAAGTTTTGTCATCATCTTTAAGTGAATTCTTCAGTTTTGCCACTTTGAGGATCACTGGTGAGCTTTATGAATGCCGTTTAGGTAGTTTATGCTCGCAGTGCCAGCAGCCCTTGCCCTCTTCTCTGTTTGCATCTGGTTCCTAGGACCTGAGCCAGCAGCTGTTGGATTCATCAACCCTTATAGCTGGGGCATGCAAGTCCTGTTCCCTGACTTGCCGATCCTGGGTTCACCTGCCCCTGCAGCTCCGTGAGTCAGCAGAGACCTTTTAGTCTCACCACCAGCTTGGGATCTGCCAGCCTACACAGCTGGTGATCTAGAACTGTGGTCTCTGACCTTGGGTTCACCAGCTCCCGGAGTCACGTGAGGCTTGTGCCAGGATGTGGGATGTTCAGCTTCTGCAATTGCGTGAGCTGTTTCCTTTATGTAAATCTTTACTTATATATATTCTATGTGTTACTGGTTTTGCTTCCTTAGAAAACCCAGCTAAATTCAGTGGAGAACATTCAGTTATCATTTCAATTCACCCCTTTTCAGTATTGCTTCTACTGACCAAATCATTCTCTTTCCCGAGCTTTTAACTTTCTCTGTCCTTGTTTTCCTCTCACGTTCTGGATGCCAGTTCTTAGTTTCCTTTGTAGAGTCCTCCACTTCTTGTTCTTTAAAAACTGGGTGTTCCCAGTGTTCCATTCACTCACCCTACTCAGTGTGCACTCTTTCTGGGTGATTTCAATACATACTTAGTGCTTCAGCTAACGACCTATAGTCAATAACTTCCAAATCCATAGGCCAATGCCAAAGGTTTATCCTATGCCTCAGATCCACATATCCAAACATCTGTTAGATATCATTCATGCGGAAGTTTCACAGGCACTTAAAATTTAATCTGCACCACAGTGAACCCATAATCTTTCATCAGACTTGAACTCCACAGTTACTGGAGCTAGAAACTGAAGTGTTCTAGACTTTTTCTCATTTCTTCAATATTCTCATCCAATCAACTCTATCTTACAAACAGGTCTGTCATTCACTCCTTCCTCTTTATCCTTAGCTTTGTTCAGATTGTGATTATATCTCTTCCATGTGACAGGAAGCGAGTCCTAAACATTCTTCCTGCCTTAATTTTCACCTTACATACAGAAGCCTCAAAATTGCAAACGTTTTTTCCACCATGCAAATATGAAAAATTCTATTTAAAGATTTCAGAGCCTTTTCATTGCATTCCAGATGTCCTAGAGAATTCAAAATCTCTCTTTCTGGCTAAATGTCCAGCAAATCCAACATTCCATAATGTGTGGAGGGGACATTTTTCTTTTGTTTTATTCCTCTGGCTTGCATGTGATAATTTTTGTCTTAGTCGTCTAGTGCTGCCATAACAGAGATATCACAAGTGGATGCCTTTAAAAAGGTAAATTTTATTCTGTGACAATCCAATAGGCTACAAGTCTAAATTCAGTGCATCTGCTCCAGGGAAAGCCTTTTCTGCTGGCTCTAGAGGAAGGCCTTTGTTGTCAGTCTTCCCCTGGACTGGCAGCTTCTGACATACAGGGAACCCAAATCTTTCTAGAGGACACACTCTGGCCCTGGCACTTATTCTTGGTAGTATGTGGTCCCCAAATCTCTTTGCTAGCTTCTTTTACTTTTCAAGAGACTGCCTCAAGGAACAATACAATCTTACACACTGAGTCCTGCCTTGACAACCAAACTGCCACCTATCCTCGCTCTTTAACATCATAGAGGCAAAGCTTGCAACATGGAAGACTGTTATACAATACTAGGAACCATGGCCCAGCCAAACTGCTATGCACATTTCTGGGGTGACACAACTCAACTCGTGACAGTGACTCAGCTTGGAATGCTACCTGATTGGATCCTTGCTTCTTTAAATGTCTGACTATTACTTGTGAAAGATTACCTAATTGTGAAAACTTGGGGCTATCATGTTTTTGAAACTCTATGTTAAAGCCTCTATTCTACTGATGTCCCCTTCTGCTATTTTTAATTATTAATAGCCTACATTGTAATCTTCCTAATTCTCCTACGAATTTTCAGAAGGCAAAGACTAGATTATTTATCATTGCATTTTTAAAAATTATCATAGTGCAGGACCACAGTACAATTAACGATTCTTAAAAAAAGAGGTCTCACTACACTTGAAAACAGGTGTAGATTAAATTAAGTAAGTTAGTGTCTACCAAATACAGTATTAGAGGTATAAATTTAGTTTCATTTTATCAAAAAAAAAAATGTTCTTTTGTGGGGGGGATAAACTTATTTTTATTTATTTTTATTTTTTAACAAGGAGAAATTTATCCTCTCACAGTTAAGCAGCTAAAAGTCCAAATTCAAGCACCAGCTCCAGGAAGAAACTTATTTTTAAAGAAAATCCCGAATTTACTGAATTAGGGAACATCAGTTTATCCAACCTGACTTAATTCATTTGTTAAAATCGGAAGTTACTTAGGATATTTCTGAATGTATTTCTGAGACTGCATTATATACATAATGAAAGAATTACTCTTCTGTGGGATAAAGGGGAATATAGATTTTACAAAAATCCCTAATTGTGCTAAGAGCATTCTAGTTTCATCCCCCGCCCCACAGTAGAATATACAGGTGCACATGAGAAAGTTCTAGTAAAAGGCGGAATGGCAATAGCAAAAGCATGACAGATAAACTCGAAAAGGAACTGGCTTCTAATACCAACTCATGGTCTTCCTACCTGACTGTCAGTGGACAACTTACTTCCTCTCCCTTTGCCTCAATTTTTCCTGCCTAAAAATGGGGATGTTACTGCCTATTTCAGAGGCCTTGGGTAAAAATTAGACCTCTATACAGAAAGTGGGTAGCACACACTTGATGCCACCCCCAAATGTTAATTTCTCTGCCATTTCCTAGAGCTCGTCAGAGTAAAACTCCTAAAAGGGAACAACTTTGTTAAAGGAGTACTAGTATTCTCTTACCAGTGGAAATCCTGGTGGCACTGTGGTTAAGGCGGCTGGCATTTCAAATCTACCAGGTGCTCCTTGAATACTCTATGGAGCAGTTCTACTCTGTCCTATAGGGTTGCTATGAGTCTGACTCGGCTCAGCAGCAGCAGGTTTTCTTTTTTTTTAATTTGTGGAACTGTTTGTTGTTTTTATAGTGCCTTTGAGTTGGTTCTGATTCATTGAACTGTTTAGCATATAATAACCATGATTTCTCCGTAATAAATAAGAAAAAATTCTTAGAGTCACATTGTAAAAACAACACATACTTAGATTAAATAATAACACTTAGGTGTTACTTTCCTTGTAATCTCCTCAGTGTGGTGTACTACAATGGAATTTCTAAAATTCCTACCTGCTAAACCAGGAGTATGTCACCTTACTGAAGAATGAGGCACTTTTCTCTGGACTGCATTCCTAAAAAGAAAAATGTAACAGTTAGTACATGATACCTTTTAATTGACATTTAAAATATTTTATCAGCTTCAAAGGAAACATGAAACAGTTCATTCTGTTACAATCATGTTCCTATCATAATCCTTAAGAAGTATCGTCAAGTGGAGATATGCTTGCATACTTGTTGGACTAAAAATGTTTTCCGATTTCTCCCAACATTGTGACTCTGTTTAAATAGTCCTAAGGTGCTCTGGTGGCATCGTGGTGAAGTGCTTAACTGCTAACCAAAAGGCCAACAGTTTGAATCCACTAACTACTCTGAGGAAGAAAGCTATGGCAGTCTGCTTTTGTCAAGTTTTGCAGATGCCCAGAAACCCTATGGAGCAGTTTCGCTTTCAGCTGCAGGTCTGCTCTCACCTACAGTCACTGTGAGTTGGAATCCACCCAACAGCAATAGGTTACATATTATTAAACCATGTTGGGAAGAAAATCATTTCTAAAATTGCTATTTTCTCTCATTCTCTGTCTCTCTATCTAAACTGCCAAAAAGCAAATCCACTGTCCACTTGATTCTGACTCCTAAAGAGTCCATAGGGTTTCTGAGGTGGTAAATCTCTATGGAAGTAGACTGCCACATCTTTCTCTCACGTGTATGTACACACACACACACACACACACACACACACACAAGGACTGCCAACTAAGTTCATAAACTCATCCTAGAAAAAGTGCTACATATCTCATTGCTGAATATCACTACGGGCATCTTTGAAGTGCGGAAGCTATGCAATGATACCAGCACCTAGTCCCCTCTTCAAAGCAATCTTGTAGCTCTTTTTCTGGAACGGCCATCAGATCTGTTGTCATATTACCCTTGATATCCTGAATGTCATTAAAATGTCTTCCTTTCAACATTTCCTTTACCTTTGGGTAAAGAGAAAAGTCAGTGGGGGCCAGATCAGGTGAGTAGAGAGGGTGTTCCAATACGTTTATTTATTTACTGGCTAAAAACTCGCTCACAGACAACTATGCTATTAAATTCACAAATTTGCTGTGGTGCCACTGTACACAATGGCCATTTCCAGAAAGAGTTCAAAAATTGCTTTAAAGGGTGGACTAGGCACCTACATCAGTGCGTAGCTTCCCCAGGGCAGTACTTCAAAGGTGGCCGTAGTGAGATTCAGTAGTGAGGTATGTAGCACTTCGAACACTTATGTTCACAGACTTGTCAGACCCCGCATCTGTGTGTGTGTGTGAGCGAGCGTAAATACGTGTATGCAAACAATTAACCACTTAACTGCTAGTCGAAAAACTGGTGGCATGAACCCAAGTACAGGTACCTTAGAATACAGTCGTGGCAATCTGCTTCTGAAAGGTCACAGCCTTTAAAACCCCATGGCTCCCTCTTCCTGCTGGTAGCCTGACTGCACCCCGGCCCCAATCAGTTTAAATTTGGCGCCACAACTGCTGCGCATGTGCAGACCTGAATCTTAGAGCACGCAAAAAAGCCAAAGAACTGCGTCTGGATACGAACTTCACCAAAGAGGAAGACGGTCTCTGTCGTACTGACGTGCCGCTGCCGCAGAACCCATACAAGAAGTAAGAATCCCTTCTTTTCCAGAGTAAGTCAGCATATGGACATGGGAGGATTTCTGGCGCCAACCCTTGCACCCTGGGGACTGGACGACAAAAAAGCTCCGTGCTCTAGGGGCTAGGAGCTCAGGGTCTTAAGGCCACTATGGTCCTACTTGCTCTTTGTTTTTGCAGACAGTAAATTTTCACTTCTGTTTCCCTCGCAACTGGTAATATGGTGTCTGCTTTATTTCAGTCAGTCAGACCTGGTGTTAAGTAACGGTACTGGCTCTCCTCACGTGTTGTGGATTGAACTGCTGTGATCCACAGGGTTTCAATGGCTGTGATAAGAATTAGACTGCCAGGCCTTTCTTCCTAGTCAGTCTTTGGAAGCTTTGCTGGAATCTGATCAGCACTACAGTAATAAACGCAAGCCTCCCCTGACAGATGGTGGTGGCTGCGCATGAAAGGCATTGGCCAGAAATGGAACTCTGACTCATAGAGACCCTATAGGACAGAGTAAAACTGCTCCATAGGGTGTCCATGGAGCGCCTGGCGTTTTTGAATTGCCGACTCTGCTTAGCTGCCACAGCACTTAACCAGTGAACCACCAGGGTTTCCACAGCTGCCTTACTAACGTTTAAAAAAAAAAAAATCCCACAGTCACAGAGTCGTTTCCAACCCTCAGCGGCCCCACGGGACAGAGTAGAACTGCCATATAGGGTTTCCAAGGAGCACCTGGTGCACTTATACTGCTAATGACTTAGTTAGCAGCAGTAGCTCTAACCACTGCATGACCCGGGTTTCCAATGGAAATATTTGTCACGGTAGACAGGATGACAAAAATCAGTATTAAAAAATTAATTCACTTTTGAAGCACATTAATTATAGTATACCCTTTGGAGCACTGTCTTTTCTTAGTGTGAATAATGTGGAGTGGACTTTACAAGTACCTGCATGGTACATGTGAAAAGAGCACCTCCATGAAAAAACAAAATTTAATGGAGATAAAATAATTACCAAAAAAAAAAAAAAAACCACCCTTATCTACAAAGTCGCTAAAAGCCAGTACATAGAGTTTTAAATATTTCAGACAACAGTAATGAGTAAGAGTGGGAAAGGAAGAAGTAGATCGAATAGTAATCACAAAGCAAATCAACGCTGGGCAAATGCTGGGGGGAAGAGCAGACAGGAATTTTCAATGAGAAAACTGTCTCAGAGTTTGTAAGTCTTCACCCTACGTGTCTGTCATTTACTGCCTTTGGTTACCTTTTCAATTTCCCTGAATTAAGCCCTCATCTTTAATATAAAGTAAGAAAAGGCGTGTGGTTTGGGTGGCAAGCCTTCACATTTTTGGGAGACTGACTCAGCTCCTATACTGTACAGCCTTTTAAAGGAGTGTATTACGTATAAAGTTTTGCTTCTCAGAGACTGGCCAAGCCAAGCAGTTTCATTTTATATGTGATCGGAAGAACAGCTGTAATACTCACTTCACAGTGTGAGTTACTAACAAAAGCCGAGAACAGAACAATGTCCCCAAGTGTCTGAAATCTGTATTTTTGTTTGTTTTTCCTGTTAAAGCTACACAATTACGTGTGTTAGGGACTACGTAAGCCATGTCCTGAAAAGGGGCGATAACTGAAACAGAAGGAATTTTTGTGAAGAAAAATCACTCCTAAGGAGTAATCCTAAGGATGTTTCCCCAGACTTCCGCCTTAGCAGGTGACTGGCACTGTGAGCGCAGCACGTGGTGTCGCTAGGCGGTGCAAGGCGCAGTGGAGCATGCGCAGTCTGGGGAGGTGCCTCGGGATCTCAGAACCCTGTCACCTCTCCTCCAGAACATTATGTATCCAGACTGGCATCCTCGGTTCTCATGAGTAGAATTCTACCCCTTGGGCTATGTCAGGTCGATTCCCTTGTCCCTAGGGAGGAATGCGTTTCTTTACCGCCTCTGGCTCTTCTCTGCTGCCACCAGGACCGAGATGGTGGCAGCTCAGGTTTCACAACATCCAGGGGACGAGCTTAGCCCTCACGTGCCTGTACTGTTACTGTGAAAATAAGCCTCGCACGATGACGGTCCTCTTTTGTCTCGGGATCTGAAGAGCCAGATACACCGTGCCCCTGTGTGTCCCCAGTCCTGGGGCCAGCAAGCCAGCCCCGCCTCCGCCCCAGGATCAATGCGCTTTACCTGCGCTTGGGGCCCCCTGGAGACCCGCTGGTAGGATCGGCTCCCACGGCTCCTCCACCAACTGGAAAACATGATCTGCGCGGGCGCCAGGCCACCGGAGGCGGAGAGAGTCGCCGCCGCTGTCTCCTCTCGTGGCCTAGGCAGGGGACTGCGAGCCCTGCCCTCAGCCCGCTGTCGCCGGCGAGCGCCTGGGGTTGGGAGGGGAGAGAGAGGAGGAGGCCGGGCGCACGGAGAGGGTGGAGAGTCCCGGTCAGGGCATGTAGGAAGTTTGCTCTTTTCTGTTTTACTTTACCATTTATGGGGTTAATCTGTTACAAAGCCTGTGTCTTCTGGATAACGAGCACAAAACTCATTCCTTCTCTTGGGATGGCGTTTGTGTGTTTGCAAACAGTGTTTTCTAACTCGTTGTCGTTGTGTGCCTCGGAGCAGATTCCTGACTTTTAGTGACCCCATAGGACAGTGTAAAACGCACCATAAGACTTCCCATAAGGCTTCTAAGGCTGTAATCTTTAAGGAAGCCCCTACGGCTGCATCTTTGTTCCCCTGAGATGCTGATGGTTGAACAGCCAACCTTTGGGTAAGCAGCCAGGCGCTTAACCACTGCGCCACCACGGCTCCTTCTTCTGACCCCTAAAGAGAATTAATGACAACGTTCAGGATTCTGAAAACCGAATTTTATTGCAAAGGCAATTAAAAATAGACAAAATACTTCTCTTAGCATTAGAAGATCAAAACGATTCATTGAATCTGAATTTTACTCTCTGAATTACTTATAAAATAAAATGAGTAAATTACAATGCAGTACCAAAAAACAAAACAAAACACCTGCCGCATAGGGTTTCTAAAGCTGTAAATGTAAGCAGACTACCACTATCTTTCTCTGGCACCTAGGAGGTTTCAATGTCTTAGCTTATGGTTAGCAGTCAGGTGCTTTAACCACTGTGCCAACAGCGTTCCTGATAGTAATCGGGACTGAAAACAAACAAAAAAGATAGCCATTGAGTTGATTCCAACTCATACTGACCCTGTAATACAGAGCAGAACTCTCCCATTGGGTTTCCAAGGAGCAGCCAGTGGATTCAAACGACAGACCTTTTGGCTAGGGTACGAGCTGCTCAACACTGCTAAGAATTAAATGCAAGACTTGACATATAACCAGAAAGATGGAAATTAAGAGAGTTTGATTTTAAATAAATACTGAGTCTGTGTGCCTTGTATAAAACTGTACAGTTAAATCCAAGTTATGATACTACAGGTCAAGTAATACATGGGAGAAATAGATTTATTTCTCTTGGAATCCAGATTTCTGAGCTCCGTTAAGTTGAGGTGGTACACCCAGTCTGTACCTCTGAAATCTTTTGAATCTTGAGCCTTGAGGAAACTGGTTTCCTGAAGTCACCATTAAGCCTACTAAGTAGCTTACTTAGTAAGACCATTTTGCCTTAGATATTGGGCTCTTTGGAAGGAATATTAGTAGTCAGCTTGCAGAGACCTGCTGACACAGGGGTTAAGAACTCTGCTACTGATCAAAAGGTTGGCAGTTTGAATTCACTAGGCACTCCTTGGAAACCCTATGGGGCAGTTCTCCAGGGTCCCATAAAGTCATTGTGAGTCAGAATTGACTCAATGGCAACAAGTTTGGCTGTGGTTAGTCGGGTTCAAAAAACCAAAACTCCAAGCTCAGACTAGAAGATGTGTTTTAGGGTAAAATCATATTATAGGAGCACACTGTTCTGTCCGTTTCCACAGAAACGACAACAAGATGGGATATAAGAATCATTGCAAGTTCTTTTTATCATTGAAGCATTTTTTGCTTTCTAGTGAAAATGTTACCCCAGTTTACAAATCATCTATTAAATAAACTTTGATTTCTATTTATTGGCTTCATAGGATTTTTGTTTTAACAGATGCCATGTGTCTTGGGCTTCACAAAGTATTTGCTTTCAATTCATTTAGAACCTGAAACAACAGAAAAGGAGTTTTGGAATTCTGAATAATGTAGATGAGGTTAAGGCAATGTAAAAATCTCACAGGGTTGGGTACTGAGGAAGATTGAGACTGATTGTTGGGATTGGTGCTCAAGACAGCTGGATAGGATTGAGATTTAGGACAAAAGAAGGCCAGATGCTCAGGGAATGTGGCCCAAAAGTGACACCTAGGGAAGTTTGTTCTTGACTATGGAAGTTGGAAAACTCTGAGGACACAGACATCTGCTGTATGAGGAAGAAAAAAAAAATCAACCACTACCATTGAATTGAGTTGATTCTGACTCACAGTGACCCTATACGACAGAGTAGAACTGCCTCAGAGTTTCCAAGAAGGGCCTGGCGTATTTGAACTTCTGACCTTTTGGTTAGCAGTGGAAGTACTTAACCACTACACCAGCAGAGTGTCCACTAAGGAAGAAGGAGATCCAAGTATATGTCATAGTAGTAGAGTCCTGCGAAACGTTTACAATACCTTTTTTTGTTTCTTTTCTTTCTCTCTTTTGGTCATTTTTTCTCTTGCCCTTTACCAAGATCAAGTTGTATATTTAACTTGAAAGTGAGCATTCTCTGTGAGGAATTGAGGTCAGAGCCCAGAATTTAGAAACTTTGTTTCACTTCCTTCTAGAACTTTCCACTCCATCTGGAGACACTTCTCACTCATCAGCCTCAGTATGGGGACCCTCCCCTCTTTCTTCGTGCTTTTCAATTGTCCACTCTATAGATTCTACATGTGAAAGACAAGGTCTTTTTGAGAAGGAAAATGGCCCTTGTCTTTTCAGATGTACCCCCAAACTGTTGCTGTTGACGTGCTTCCAACTCATAGTGATAGTTATTTAAAAAAGATAAAATTTTGAACTTGTGCCACATTGGAATTAGTCTGAAAGAAAATGAGGCCTAAAAATAACTCAAGCTTTAAACGTATAGTTTTCCCTCCTCCTCTAGGAATCAATCCGTTTAGGAAAGGATGGCTCTAACAAATGGATTTGGAAAGTTTTTTATAGGTACTTAGCTCCATGAAGATACCCAACTGCTAGATTAGTAGAAGGAGAGAATTCCCAAGTTAAGGAAGTAGAAGAGATCACAGAGAGAGCACTAAGTGTGTTGGGGGAACTGGAGTGACTGAGTCCCACCCAAAGGGATTGTAGAAGGAATTCAGGGAGTCTCACAAAATAACATTTTAATGCCCTTTCTCCATTTTGAAGATGATTCAAGGTAAGACTATGCTAATGAAAGGAAAGGCATGAAGGTTTGCAAGACAGAGATCACAGTTTGCACTACTTCAATGTCTCGTTAGGGGAAACTTGGTGAAATACTCAGATTTGCTTAGGAAGTATAAAATATAAAATAAAATGTCCTTGACACAAGCTGAACTTGACCACAAGATCGGCCTTCTGACTCACAAGATTCTCAGACAAGTTAAATTATGAAATGTGTATTTGCTATTCTACCAAAAAGAGGATCACGAGGGGGAAGAAAGAAAGCACAGACAGATGTAGTAATAGGTGGAGCATATTTTATGCCACGGATTAGGTTGTTTGGCTTTTTGCAAAGGTTTGTTAAGCGGGATCTTGTCCTTTCAGAGTGTCTGTGAGGATTTACAAGTTGTGTAGGCATCGTAGAAACGCTGATGGCATAATGCTTAAATGTTGCTTCTGCTAACCAAATGGGGAGCAGTTCAAATCCACCAGGTGCTCCTTGGAAACTCTAAGGGGCATTTCTACTCTGACCTATAGTGTCCCTGTAAGTTGGAATCAACTCGATGGCTGTGGGTTTTGGGTTTGGTAGGAATTGAGGAAACCCAACTGGCCTAGTGGTTAAATGCTACATCTGCTAACTCAAAGGTGGGCAGTTCAAATCTGCCAAGTGACCCTGGGGAACTCTATGAAGTTACTCTTGTTCTATGAGCCATGAGTCAGAATGGCGACTCAGTAGCCGTGGATTTTTTGGGTCTGGATAGGCATTGTAACTCACGCTACTCATTGAGAAGAGTCCCACGGAACAGGGTGAGAATCTGTGAGGCTGATTAGAACTCAGGCTGAGAGGAAGAGCTGCCTGTTTTCTACAGCTAGCTCAGCAGGCAGTTGTCATGGTAGCAGAGAAAGCAGACTCCTTCAAGACAGTTGCAGGTTGTATCTCTGATGGGCGCAGGGAAGACATTATTTTGGTTGTTCTTGTTTTTGATCTTGGTGTAAGAAGCTGAGTCAAAAATACTGTTCAGTGCATGGCACACTATCAGTAGCATTTTGTGAAAAAACTCTTTTTATTTATTTGTATTAATTTACCTTGTTATTTAACAACACAGTTTTTCTCCACCATAAGTCATTTATCTGAAGTATCTCATGTGTATCAATCCATTGTGTTTATCACGCCTGACAATTAAGTTCATGACCGTGTTCTAAGTGCTACATACTTCATCGTCAAATATCCCTATGATCGCCTTCAAAGTACTCTCCTTGGGAAGCTATGCATGCATTCCAGCACTTAGTCCACCCTTCAAAGCAATTTTGGCACTCTTTCTGAAATGGCCATTGCACACAGTGGCATGGTGGCAAGTTTGTGAACTTAATGGTATAGTTGTCTGTGAGACAGTTGTGAGCCAGTGAACAAAGAGCTGTATTGGAACACCCTCGCTACTCACCTGATCTGGTCCCTACTGACTTTTTTCTTTACCCGAAGATCGAGGAAATATTGAAAGGAAGACATTTTGATGACATTCAGGGTAATATGGCAACAGCTCTGATGGTCATTACAGAAAAAGAGCTCTTAAATTGCTTTGCCAGGCTAGATGCTGGCATTGGTGGATAGGTTCCCAGAGGAAGTACTTCAAAAGTGACCATAGCGATATTCAGCAATGAGGTAAGTAGCACTTTTTCCAAGATGAGTCTGTGAACTTAATTGGCAGTCTTTGTACATTTATTCAGATTTTTTTTTTGTCCTCGGATAATATATGGTATCATTTTATGTAATTTAAAAATGTATACAGGTGGCATTTGCTATAAAGTCATTGGAATAAAAGTTCCTGTCTTATTTTTTAATTCAATATTCGTTGTGGTAGATCTACCCATATTAGGCTATGCAACCTTCCAACATGAGGGTCTTATCTTCTACCATTATGTCAGACAATGTTCTGCTGCTATTGGTAATGCTTTTGCTGGCTAATTTTCTTCAGAAGTAGACTACTAGGTCCTGATTCCTTTTCACTCTAAGCCTGTAAGCTCAGCTTACAGTATCACAGTTGACCCTGCTGATACTTGAATACTGGTGGCATAGCTTCCGTCATCACAAAAACCCTAGTGGCATAGTAATTAAGTACTAAGTCTGTTACCAAAAAGCTCGGCAGTTCCAATCAGCCGGGTGTACCTTTGGAAACCCTTTGGAGGAATTCTACTCTGTCCTATGGGGTAGCTGTCATGGGTTGAATTGTGTGCCTCCCAAATTGTGAGTAGCCACATGGCTGGGCCATGATTCCCAATATTTTAAGATTATCTTCCATTTTGTGATTTTTCCTGTGCTGCATGTTAGAGGATTAGGGTGGGACTGTGAATCTCTTTATAAGATTACCTCCCTGCTCCACTGTAAAGGGAGTTTCCTTGGAGTATGGCTTGTACTACCCTTTCTCCTTTCATCCTACAAAAGATAAAAGTAAAGGGAAGCAAGCAGAGAGATGGGAACCTCACACCATCAAGACAGAAGCCCTGGGAGAAGAGGCATCTTTCTGACCTGAGGTTCCTGTACCAAGGTGCTCCCTGACCAAAGACTGATGCAACACAAGGACGTTCCTCCAGAGCCGACAAGAGGTAAAGCCTTCCCCTGGAGTGAACATCCTGAATTTGGACTTGTAGCCTACCAGACTGTGCCAGAATAAACTTTCCTTTGTTAAAGCCATCCACTCTACGGTATTTCTGCTAGAACAGCACTAGATGACTAAAACCGTAGCTATGAGTCAGCATCAAGTCGATGACAGTGGTTTTTTGGAGGGTGGTATAGCTTCCATCATCACAGCAACACACAAATCCACTCAGTAAGACAAACTGTTAGACACATGAAGAGTCACTAGTATAGTGACAAACCTCACAAGGTTTACATAAACCACTCTGAGGTAGGACTCCAGTTCAGTCCAGACCCCTCTATTTATCAGCAAGTCATTAATATTTAGGGGCTCACATTCTCATCTACAGAGTCGTGGTAATAATAGTGCCTTCCTGATAGGTTTGTTGCAAGGATTACATGATCTGATCAGGTAATAAGCAAAGTACTTAGAACAGCAATGGAATATTTTGAATATGCCAAGCCAAATGCCATCGAGAAATTATTATTATTAATCTGGTTAACAGTAACAGATATTTAGGCTAACTTCAACTCCCTGTACCCACCACAGTGCTGTGAAGAACATCTTTCTTTGAGGATGTGTGTGAGTTTCTCTAAGATTGTTACTGGTTGGAAAGCCCAGGTTCTACTCAGCATGACTCAGCCTGGTCAATAAATGAGAGATGAAGGTGGGGGAAGAGGGAGGCACCTTTATTTCACTGTACAAGGAAATGGAGTCCATTGGAGCTGCTTTTGCCAAGATTGTTTGCCAAGGGCAGGCATGCAAGTTACTTTTAAAGGAGTTTACAGTAGGGCACCACTACAAGTTACATCAGCACCATTCTTAGTATTATCGCACAGGTGCGACAGTGCTGACCTATAACCTCCAAGCAAAGGCAAGATTCAAATGCAAAGCTGAGGGTAGAGAAGCCCAGCAAAGGAAAGGATCTTTCAATCTAACATGGTAGGGGCAAAGCCAGGTAAGGAATACAGCACTTTGGGAGCTCTGTCTCCAAGTCAGTGGTTCTCAGACATTTTGCACTCCAGAACCACTTACATTCTTAAAAATTATTAAGTATCCAAATTGCTTCTGTATTTGTAGATTATATCCACTGGCATTTATCTTACTATAAATTAGAAATTAGCCTTAAAAGTACGTATTGTTGGTTTATTTAAAACAATAATAAACCCATTACTTTCTTAAAGGATAGATAATTTATGAAAAATAACTAGATTTAATAAAACAAAAATTTATAATTTATAAGAAGATTGGCATTATTTAACATTGCTGCAAGTCTGCTTAATGCCCTGTTTAATGAAAGATAGCTAGACTCCCCTACTTGCTTCTGCATTTAATCTATTGCAATATGTTGCTTTGATTGAAACATATGAAGAAAATCTCGCTTTACACATTATGTGGTTAAACACGATCAAATTAATTTAACTATTTTTCAGGAAATTCTGGATATTTTTCCCTGACGTAGCACCAAAAGTCAGGTAGTTACTTCAGTGTGGAATCTGAAACCATATCAGTGAATTGTTTGTACTCTGTTACATAAAATCCATCAGTCTATCCTGTATTTTGAATGGATCGTGTATCTTCACATAACTTTGTAACATCCTGCATTAGTTTTGGTTCACCGTGTTGTAAATTTCTTCTAAATGTTGACTCACCCCACTACCAATAAAAAAAAAAAATATTCGTTAATATCACCACCGATCTCATTAGAGAAAGTTCATTGGTGAGTCGTTGAGTTCATGTGGTGGGCGGTGTTAATTAGGTGCTGTTCAATAGACTGCTACTCATAGTGACCCTGTGCAAAACAGAACAAAACAAAACATTGTCTAGTCGTGCACCATCCTCCCAATCTTTGCTATGTTTGAGCCCATTGATAAAGCTAGTGTGTCAATACATCTCTCCGAGTGTCTTCCTCTTTTTCAGTGGCCCTTGGTTTTACTAAGCATGGTGTCCTTCTCCTCAGACTGATCCCTCCTAATAACAAGTCTGAAGTACATGAGATATAGTCTTCCCATCTTCACTTTTAAGGAACATTCTGGCTGTACTTCTTCCAAGACAGATTTGTTTGTTCTTCTGACAGTCCATGGTATATTCAATATTCTTCACCAGCACCTTAATTCAAGGCCATCAGTTCTTTTTCTGCCTTCTTTATTCCTGGTCCAGCTTTTGCATGCGTATGAGGCAAATGGAAGCATCAGTTCAGGCTTAGGTCAGGCTCACCTTAGTCTTCAAAGTGACTTCTTTGCTTTAGAACACTTTAAAGAGGTCTTTTGCAACTGATTTGTAATATGTTGTCTGATATCTTGACTGCTGCTTCCATGGGTTATTGATTGTGCAACGAAGGAAAGTGAAGTCCTTGACAACTTAAACCTCTTCTTCATTTATCATGAAGTTGTTTATTGGCCTATGTCATAGACTGAATTATGTCCGTCAAAAATATCTGTCAACTTGGTTAGGCCGTGATTACTTGTATTGTATGTTGTCTTTCATTCTGTGATTCTAACTTTATGTTAAAGAGGATTGGGGTAGGATTGTAACAAGGACTTCACTCCAGAGCCAACACAGAGAAAGAATTCCCCTGGAGCCAATGCCCTGAATTTGGACTTCTAGCCCACTAGACTGTGAGAAAATAAATTTCTCTTTGTTAAAGCCATCCACATGTGGTATTTCTGTTATAGCAGCACTAGATGACTAACACAGTCCAACTGGAAGATTTTTTTCTTTTCTTTTCTTTATTTTGAAGTGTAATTCATACTGAAGGCTCTAGTCTTTGATCTATATTGGTAAGTTCCTCAAGTCCCCTTCATTTCTACCAAGGAAGGTTGTGCCTTCTGTTTATCTAAGGTTGTTAATGAGTCTTTTTCCAATCCTGATGCTGTATTCTTCTTCATTTAGTCCAACTTCTGTGATATTTGTTCAGCATAAAGATTGAATGAATATAGAGATGATACAACCCAGTAACCTACCTTTCCTGATATTAAACCATGTCAAAAAGCCAAAGCCAAAGCCACTGCTGTAAAGTCTGTTCCAACTCATAGTGACCCTATAGGTCAGAATAGAACTGCTGCTTAGAGTTTCTGAGGAGTGCCTGGCAGATGTAAACTGCTGACCTTTTGCTTAGCAGACATGGTGCTTGATCACTACACCAATAGGGTTTCTTTTACGTTATCCCTTTATTCTGTTCAAACAGTTGCCTCTTGGTCTATATACAATTTCTTCATGAGCACAGTAAGGTATTCTGCAATTCTTATCCTTCATAGTGTTATCCATAAATCACCAGTCGATCCTTGGAAAACCTCTGGCATATTCTACTCTGCCAGTAGGGTTGCTGTGAGTTTGAATCAGCTCAATGGCAGCAGGTTTGCTTTGGGTTTTAACAGCTCTACTATGAGAATAAGTCTACTACTGCAAGGGAAAGTGCAGTCTAGATTTCTTGAAGACTATTTTAGGCAACAAGGTATAAGGTATACATTTGACTTTCATTAATTTAATCTATTACATTATTCAAAATCATTTTATAAAATTAGCATGTTTTAAAACATTAACTGAAAAAAGTGATTTCTCAGCACTCTCTTTCAACTGTATGTAATTCAACAAACCATTAAATTATTCACTAATAGCTGTGGATCAATATGGCTTAATGATGGTAATGCTATTAAATTATGGTAAACACAAATAACAATTGTCTTCAATTAATTGAACAGAATATATCCTAAGCAAAAGGGAAATAGAGACAAGGCAATGAATGTTCATTAAAGATATATTTAAAACTAAATTTTAATTATGACAATTCATCATTGATTCATAGTCTACCCCAAAGAAATAAACAGAAATGATATCAAATTATTTATTTATAATAGTGAAAATAAAGAAAATTATTACCACAATAGAAAAATGTCCAGGTTAGCTAGATAAGTCATATAATGTAAGAAAGTCCTGATTAAAATTGGTATTTATGATAAAATTTAAAAATATTTGAAAATACTAAAGATATTTTGTAATATTACATAGACTAATTTTATGTTCACTGTATCAATGATACTTTGGACATGTTGTCAGGAACTACCAGTCCCTGGAGAAGGACATCATGCTTGGTAGAGCGGAGGGTCAGCCAAAAAGAGGAAGATCCCCAATGAGATGGATCGACACAGTGGCCGCAACAATGGGCTTAAGCATGAAAACAACTGTGGACATGGCGCAATACAGGGCGGTGCTTCGTTCTGCTCTTTACAGGGTCACCGTGAATCAGAACTCACTTGACAGCACCTAACAACAACAACATATCAATGATAATTATAGAAATGCATGTGTGTATATGGAGTCCTGGTGATAATAAAATGTTTAAGTTCTTGACTGCTAAGCCAGAGGCTTGTGATTTGAACCCACTCAGTGGTATCATGGGAGACAGACTCGACCACCTGCTTCAGTAAAGATCACAGCCTCAAAATCCATATGGAGCAGTTCTACCCTATCACATGAGGTCACTGTGAGTTGGAATCAACTTGGCAAAACCCAAAAATGATAATAATATACATGCAACATATGCAAATAAACAGATGTTAACAGTAGTCACAATTGAGTAGTAAGATTATATATGATTTTTATTTATATAGTTTCAAAATTTAGTACCATTATGCATCATTTTTTAAACTAGACAAAGATAAATGTTAAATTATGTATTGTTCTGCATTAAACTGATGTGTTTTCAAATAAGTACATAATTCTTCAACATATGCTTTAAAATACCTTTGCCAGTCTTTCACCCTCTGAAGCAAGAGGTAATAGAGAGTTTGACCAAAGACCTGGTTTGAGTGCCAGAGAGAGAAAAGATTGCATCTCAGTTTGCATCTGCTAGTTGTATGAAATTAGGCAAATCACTTACCCTCTTGTTTCTCAGCCTCTGTCTCCTCTGTCACATTTTTACCAGAGAGAGTTTCAAAAACATTTAATTAGGTAGTTAACATAAACTGCTAAGCACCTTTATGGCCTGTTACAGGTACTCTGTATGAATTCAAAGGTTAGTGTCCAGCCACAATTAGAAACCCCGTATTTGAGGCACAGCTAAGGAACATAATCATGAGGCAGTGTTCCCAGATCCATTTGTCAACATGGGAACAGGACTCACAAAAGGAATGACTGGATTTACTTAAGGTCGACAATCTATCAAAGATCAAGATGTCATAAGAATGAGAGGGATGGTGAGGTTGTCATTGAGATTGTCTCATTTGGACAGGAAAGAAGATGAAGCTAGGTAAATACTACAGGGTCGAAGGACTGAACAATCCCGAAAAGGATTGTACTTAAACAATGAATATTTAAACAATGAGTCACGAGATTGCAGTTTCAAATAGACCCTTCAGGTGACAAACTGAACCGTATTCCATTGTCACTGCCAATAAAGTGCTGATCTTTAAAAGTGAACTTGGCTTTTTTTACTAGACATAAGAAAGGCTTTATGGGAAATCTATGTCAGACCTGTCATTTGGGGTTGATAGTTTTATTCTCTACTGAACATGGTAGGACTACCAATTTTTTTTCTCAGTAGTGAGCAGAGCTGAATCTCTTCAGAACTTTGAAACTGTTCGTAATAATGATCTTGGGGAGAAAAAGGGCAGGTGTTGATTTGCACAGGTATACTTAAAAGCCAAAAACCAAACCTGCTGCTGTGGAGTCAATTCTGACTCCTAACAACCCTATTGGTCAGAGTAGAACTTCCCGATAGAGTTTCCAAGGAGCACCTGGTGGATTTGATCTACCGACCTTTTGGTTAGCAGTCATAGCTCTTAACTACTATGCCGTCAGGGATTCCAAACACGGGTACTTAGACTTGTTTTAGTTAGAACTTATTGATTTGGTTCTATTAATTATTCACCAGCAGACTTCAAGGTTTGACCAAACCAAACAAAAAACAAAACAAAACAAAATCCCATTGTGGTCATGTCAATTCCCACTCATAGCAACACTATAGGTCAGAGTAGAACTGCTCCATTGAGTTTCCAAGGAATGCCTGGTGGATTCAAACTGCCAACCTTTAGGTTAGCAGCCATAGCTCTCAACCACTATGCCACCAGGGTTCCCCAGGACTTGACAGAGTTGGGAAAATCGCCAAGGTTTTAGTCCACCATTTCTCTTAAGATGAGAACCAATAGTAGAAACGAAGTGAGAAGGGCATTAGTGGGAAGTAGCAGAGTCTTTTGCTACCTTGACTGATTAGGTGCAATTACTTCAGACTGCATTACAAAAGTAACACTAGGTGAATTATTGCAACAAAAGAAAATATCACAGGACTGTCATTGCTTTTTCCACATTACAGGGGAGGAAATGAGGTCCATGGCTTTCACTGACATTAGAAACATGGTTAGAAGAAAAACCAGGGAAAAAAAATCAGATTTCCTAGAATCCGTGATTCTCTGTCTCTGACTTTCTACTTTATGAAGTTGTTACCTTTTTGCCCCAGATAGCTACTTATTTGAAACTATAAGAGGCAAGCTACAAGTCTACTCATTTTTGCATTTAAAAAGAATAATGACATTTATTTGTGGTCATTTCTGTTGTGACCCTAACGTTTCACGCATATGATTTAGCATAAACAAATTTATGAATCATTTCTAAAAAACATACTGTTATTTCCACTGCATTCTGCTTTAATTAATTTATCAACAGGTATTAATTGACTACCTTCAGTGGACCAGTCATTCCAATATGGATTAGAAATGTAGAGAATCGTTTCTGAACTCATCAGGTTACAGACTAGTGGTACAAAAGGATGAAAATGAGGGGAAAAAAAAGAAACCCAAACCCTGCAATATCCATAGTACTGTACCTGGTGGCACAGTAGTTAATTTCTAGGGCTGCTAACTGAAAGGTCAGCAGTTAAAATGCAACATGCAGTCAGTATGTGTATTGTTTTATGACATCAGTTAACAACCTCATGACTTGTCAACACTGTCCCTTCCCTTCTCAGACTTGAGTTCCCATAACAGATGTCCTGTTCCCTCCTGCCTCTTCTGGTCCTTGCTCCTGAGCTGGTGTGCTCTTTTGGTCTCCTTTCGTTTTTATGGGCCTAATCTTTGGCTAAAGGATAAACTGCAGGAGTTAATTTATTACTGAGGTGAAAGGGTATCTGAAGGGCATAGTTTCAGGGTTCTTCTAGTCTCTGTCAGGCCAGTAATTCTGTTTTTGTTCTTTTGAATTAGAATTTTGTTCTATATTTTACTCCAGCTCTGTTGTCACCGCTGTCAGGATAGTCAGTGCTAGCAGCCGGGCACTATCTAGTTGTTCTGCACTCCATCTGGCGGAGACCCTGATGATCCAGAAGCAGTTTTAACATCAAAGTTTTCAGAGTGGAAGGAGATAGATCTCCCAAAAGCCACAAGCAGAGGCGGTTTGTGTGTAAATTAACATTAACACAGCTACAGAAAGATGGTGCAAGCAAAAACGGGGAATTTGTTAACATAAAATGGGATTCAGATGGAAATAAATGTTCTCAGTATATACACCTTGTCTTTCAAAAGGAGGGAGACTCAGATAGCAGTGCAAGCTGCATAGAGGTGAGCATGTAAATTTATACGGGAATGTACATTTTCACTCAGTCATATCAAATAAAAAAATTAATAATAAAAAAATAAATTAAAAAAAGGAGGGAGACTCTTGTGAGCTAGAAATGTTTTTTTCCTGATTTTCCACAGTTTAAGTGATTAGTCATTCCTTCCACTCTGAAAACTTTGATGTTAAAACTGCTTCCGGATCATCAGGGTCTCCGCCAGATGGAGTCCAGAACAACTAGATAGTGCCCGGCTGCTAACACTGACTATCCTGGCAGCGGTGACAACAGAGCTGGAGTAAAATATAGAACACAATTCTAATTCAAAAGAACAAAAACAGAATTACTGGCCTGACAGAGACTAGAAGAACCCTGAAACTATGCCCTTCAGATACCCTTTCACCTCAGTAATAAATTAACTCCTGTAGTTTATCCTTTAGCCAAAGATTAGGCCCATAAAAATGAAAGGAGACCAAAAGAGCACACCAGCTCAGGAGCAAGGACCAGAAGAGGCAGGAGGGAACAGGACATCTGTTATGGGAACCTAAGTCTGAGAAGGGAAGGGACAGTGTTGACAAGTCATGAGGTTGTTAACTGATGTCTTGACTGTCTTGCTGGAGATCTGGCTTTGATCTCTGGCCAATGAATCTCACACACCGTCACCACCTGTTCACCAGTGAGGCTTGCATGTTACTGTAATGATGAAGAGTTTTCAGCAGAGCTTCTAGACTAAAACTAAGAAGAAAGGCCTGGTGATCTACTTGCAAATATCAGTCAACAAAAGCCCTGTAGATCACAAGGGTTCAGCAATTTACCATTCATGGAAATGGCCTAGGATTGGGCAAGGCTTTGTTCTGTTGTACAACAGGTTGCCATGACTTGGGGCTAATACCAACCACAAAATACAGGGTAAGCACCGTGATAGGTTCTGAGAGAAAAGGCAGTGGAAGAAAAAACATACCACCATAGAACTTACAGTCTAGTGCGTTTTGGACAACAGACAATAAACACATAAATAGTGAAAAGTATTGGTATCAGATAGTAATAAATGTTACAAGAATAATTAGCAAGAGTGGAATAGGGACAGGGAGGATGTCATTCCAGTTTACATAGGGTGTTAAGGGAAGACGGGGAAAATGAGGCCTTTAAGCCAATACCTCAGGGAGAAGAAGGAGCAAACATAGTTTTCCGCTAAGATTCAAACCCTGACATCACGTTTGGCAGAACATGTGCCTGTAGCTTGGAAGAAACTCAGAAAAGCTGTAGGGCACCCTTCCAAAATCAGCTGCACAAAGAATCTTGATCACACAGATGAAGATGCAGCTTGGAGAATGAACCTCAACAGCTCAGACCGGAAAGAGATTCATAAAAGCTGGATACAAGTGTGAAGAAGTTTTAAGAATGTGATGGCAAAATCACATTGGTTAAGGGTAGAGTTGCATAGCCAGTTAATGCAACTGCTGTCAAGTAGTTGAACACATTTAAAGAGTTGAATTGGCAAACGTTGTGTGCTCTATTTACAGTCACACCCACACACACATGGACACACAGAATAGAGCAATTGCTGAGCTCTGTGTACAACCAAACACCTGGAGGGATTTGATTCCTTGGTTTGGAGGTTAAGGGTCATGGTTTCATGGGACATCCCAGGTAATTGACCTAATAATGTTACTAGTGCTTCTCTTCTACCTTCTAGTTCATTTTGTAGTGTCTGGGGTCTTCAGAGTTGGCAAGTGGCCATCCATGGCAAAACAGTTGATTTCTAGTAACCCTGGAGTGATAGAGGAAGAAGAAAAATTAGGAACAGAAGGAAAAAATGGAAATATATGGCTGATTTCCTCCATGAGAAACTATCTCCTTTGCCATGAGATCAGCAGAGGTAGATGGCGTCCAACTACTGTTACTGGAAAATTTGATTAAAAATTCTACAGCAGAATCCTGATCAAAGGAGGGAAAATGCAGAACAGATTTTTATATTCTCATTGAGCTCAGAATTTCTGGAGATGTGGAGTCTAGATGAACCCCTAAAACTATTGCCCTAAGATAATGTCTTGGCTTGCATACCCTGAAGTCTTCTTAGAAACAAACAATAGTTTAGCTTAACTAGTAAAGAATGTTGGCCTTGAGGATTATGCTCTTTTAAACTCTAGACTACATGGGATTGAAATGACAATGGCAAATTGAAAGAATACAGAGAAATCTTAGTGGGTATTGATTTTATATTAATGTGGAAGGGACAGCTCAGAAAAGGTGACAGTGGATACTCATCTCAAAGAATGTAGTCAGTGTCACTGAACTGTAAATAAAGAAACTTGAAATGGTACATTTTGACTGTGTATCTTCTCAATAGCAACCAAATAAGTCATTAAGAAAATTATGCATTCGTCAAAATTCACAGGACTGACAATATAGTGAACTGTAACTTAAGCAATTGAGTTTGCTTAATAATAAAAATTACCAATATACATTTATCAGTTGTAACACATACATACGCCTCAGGAATACAAGCTGTTAACAGTACAAAAAAATTGTGTGCAGAGAGAGAATTACATGAGGACTCTGTATTTTCTACATAGTTTTCCTTTAAATTTAAATCTGCTCTACCAATAGTCTATTAAAAAAAACAAAGCATGCCTTTCAAATATAACTTGTCAAATAAAATACAGTTAATCCTCCACTTAATACATGTTCCAGTTACCACCTACCTCATTTTTTTTTTTTTTTTTTTTTATCCACAGTGTATCTGAACACTGTGGCTCCCTAGGAGGAAGGCATGAGAAGGAGGCATGCACAAGATACGAAAAAAGTGCTAAGTTGCATGAAAAGCGTCAAGTTGACGGTGGGTAATATGATGGAGGAAATTAGTGGGAAAACCGTGTACATAGCAAGAATGCTCAATTTAGAACCTGATGTCACTGATATGGAACAGTTCATAGATGGCGAAGACAGGGAGCTAACAGAGAAGGACCTGGTGGGCTCTGGAAAGGAGAGAAATGTTGAAGAAGAAAGAAGCTATGAATGAGGATGAGGAAGGAGCAATGTTGTCAAAAAAATGTTGCCATGATAGGATTAACTAGAGTTTTCTCTAAATTAAATCGGGGGTTCATTCATTTGAAAACATGGAACCAAGTGCTGATGGCTTTGCTCAAGTCGGCAGACAGATGAGGATAGCAGAGACATGTTACAGTGAAACATTCGAAGAAAAAAAGATCATACAGATAATTCACACAATTTTTTTTTCAACTATAAAAGCTATCCTCATTCCCAGCAAAAATCTAGATGATCCAGAACCTTCCACAGTAGAGTTATTACCTGAAGTGACAAATGTCAGTATTATCCAACTCTTCATTATTGGAGGAAAGTTTCATGATGTGTGTGTGTGTGTCTATTTTTAATACACAAAGACTGACAATTAAGTTGGTGAACTTAATTGTTCTAAGGGGTACATTCTCCATGCTGAATATCATCATTATGGTCACCTTCGAAATATTCCCCTTCGAACCCTATGCAACGATGCCAGTGCCTTGTCCACCCTTCAAAGCAGTTTTGGAACTCTTTCTGGAATGGCCATTGAGCATGGTGGCAAAGAGACAAGTTCGTGAACTTTATTGTGTAGTTGTCTGTGAGGGAGCTTTTAGCCAGTAAACAAGTAACTGCGTTGGAACACCCTCCCTACTCACATAATCTAGCCCTCAGTGACTGTTTTCTTTACCCAGAGATAAAGGAAATACTGAAAAGAAGACATTTGGATGATATTCAGGATATCAAGGGTACTATGGTGACATCTCGGATGGCCATTCCAGAAAGAGTTCCAACATTGCTTTGAAGGGTGAACTAAGCACTGACACCAGAAGGGTGAGCTAAGCTAGCTGGAACTAGCTTCCCAAGGAGAGGGTTTTGAAGGTGACCATGGTATTCAGCAATAAGGTATTTAACACTTTTTCTAGGATGAGTTCATGAACTTTTTGGCAGTCTTCGTATATATGTAAAATATATCTGTAAGTTTATATTTAGTGTTTCCAACCTCAAATAAGAATCAAATTTACAAGCCAAGTGGCCAAGTGCCGTTGAGTCGGATCTGAATTTACAAAGACACTGATAATAAAACCATATCTGATGCTATCAAATCAGTTGCCACTCACAGCAACCCTATAAACCCAGTAGGAAAGATTAAAACTGTACCATAGAGTTTACAAGGAGAACTTAGTGTTTCCAACTGCTAGCCTTTTAAGTAGCAGCTGTAGAACTTAACCACTACCCTGTCAGGTTAAAAGTCAATGAAAATGGAAAAAAAAAAAAAAAAAAAAGACCTATACAACTTACCCAGAGCTGAGTCACTGGAACAGAACTTGATTAAGAACCAGGTACTTTCTTTTTCTTTTCTTTTTTTATTATTATGATTGAATAAAAGTTTACATTCTCATATAAATTCGCATGCTCATCTAAATGCAGCTCCCACTGCTCTCCCTGCCCAGTGACAGGACACCCACCCTTCCTCTCTGCTCCATATATGTCTTATCCTCCCAACAGTCTCCTATCCCCTTCTCTCCACCCACTCCCATTCCTCCAGTAAGAGGTCAGCAGGATGATATCCTATAGATGCATAGAACCATAAAGTGCCCATAAGATACAGTCACTCTGTGTCGCCAAGTCCAATCCATTGCTGTCTGCAAAGTTGACCTTCATTATGATTTATGGACAGGGGCAACATCAGGGCCAAGGGCCATGCTCCCATGGGAACCCGGAAGCCTCTGGACCATCAGTTGTGGTCTTTTATTGGAGATCTCAGGGTGAACCCCTATTTATTCTTGTGTTGCCAGTGAGACTCAATTTTGTGAGCTCCATCATGGCTATCACTGGTGGTTTCCAGGCACCATCCAGTTTTTCTGGTCACGAGTCGATGTAGAGACCCACTCACATGGGTCTCTGCCTTCTGGCTTCTCTTTCTCCCAGGTCATTTTAGTCCTAGGTGATCATGCGTCCCTGTTGAGTTGGGACCATTTGATGTACCCTCAGATGGCAGCTTGGCAGCTTTTAAGACTCCGGATGCCATTCACCAATGTGGGGTGCAGAGAGTCCTCATTAGCAAAATGCTAGCTGTGCCAATTGGCCTTGATTTCACCTGAGAGCATGGTCGCCGGCCCCCTACCTCAGCTACTCTGTCTTTGCAGTGTTAAGATGGGAGGAGTACTCCAATTGTGTTGAGCCAAGCCAAGTGCTGATGAGTCGGATCTGGCCAAATTGTGTTGAAGTCTAGTTAATATTGGTCTTCTTACTAATATGTGCTGCCACTGATTTCACTCAACCAAATTTCTATTAACTATCTAATCTAAACTCTCCTCCCCAGCCCTCTCTCCCTCCCCACCCTTGCAACCTTCAGTCTTTGCTTCTAGGCATGAGTCTGTTTTTAAGTTCTTATAGCAGGGTCTCATACAATATTTGTCCTTTTGTCTCTGACTACTTTCACTCAGCATAATGTCCTCCAGTTGAAACCAGGTTATGAGATGTTTCCTGCAATCATCGTTGTTCTTTATCATTACATAGTGTTCCATTGAGTATATATACCATAGTTTATCTATCCATTCCTCTGTTGTTGAGCATCTGGGTTGATTCCACCTTTTTGCTATTGTGGACTGTGCTGCAATGAACATTCGTGTGCATATATCAGTTAGTGTGAATGGCCTTGATTCTGTTGAATTACTGGATCAAATGGTATATCTATATCCATTTATTTTAGGGAGCACCAGATTGCTTTCCAAAGAGGTTGCACCATTTTGCAATATCACCAACAGTGTAGGAGAGTTCCAATCTCCCTATGGCCTCTCCAGTATTTGTTGTTTGGAGTTTTTTGGATCATGGCCAACCTTGCTGGGGTGAGATGGTATCTCACTGTCGCTGTGATTTGAATGTCTTTAATAGCTAATGATCTTGAGTACATCTTCATGTGTTTTTTGGCTGCCTCTCCTCTTTAGAGAAAGATCTGTCCATCTCCTTTGCCCATGGCTTAATTGGATGATTTATCTTTTTCTTATTGATATTTTGTAGTACCTTGTAGATTATGGGGATCAAGCGTCAGTCTGACATACAACTGCCAAATATTTTTTTTCCCATTCTGTAGGTGGCCTCTTAATTCTATTAATAAAGTCTTTGGATGAGCAAAAGTGTTTTATTCTTAGTAGTTCCCATTCAATTATTTTCTCTTCTGATGGTTGTGGTTTGTTTGACAGATTTTGAAGTCTGTCTATGTTGTTTATTAAACCTTCCATTGTTGTTCCTACTTTTTCTTGGATGAGCTTTATTGTTTTAGATTTGATATTTAGGTCTTTTATCCAATTTGAGTTGGTTTTTGTACAAGGTGTAAGATATGGGTCTTGTTTTAATTTAGTGCAGATGAATATCCAATTTTGCCAGCACCTTTTTTTTTAACGTGATTGTTTTAACCCCAGTTTAATGTCTTAGGGCCATTGTCGAATATCAACTGTTCATAGGCAGAAGATGTCATCTCTGGGATCTCAATTCTGTTCCATTGATCTGTCTGTCTGTTTTTGTACCAGTACCAGGCTGTTTTGACAGGCAGTGTGATAGGTTCGAAGGTGGGGTAATGGTAGGCCTCCCAGAATGTTCTTGTTCTCTAGTAATGCTTTACTTATAAGAACCAGGCACTTTCTGTATAAAGTATATGCTTGATTTAATTTTAAGCATGTGTTTATTTCATGATTCCGTAAAAATCACTTAAGGAAAAACTATACAAGCTTGATTCTTTCTGCAGCAAAAGAAAAAGGAGCAATAATGTTCAGTTCTTGTATAAAGCAAGAGGCTGCCCAATCAACTTTACCCCATTGCTGTAGAGTTAATTCCAACGCATCGTTACCCTATGGGGCAGGATAGAATTTCCAAGAGTGCCTGGTGAATTCGAGCTACACACTTCGTTTAGCAGCCAAAAGTTTAACTGTTGCTGTATTACCCATTGCTGTCGAGTCAATTCCAACGCGTAGCGACCCTATAGGATCAGAGTAAACTGCTCCATATAGTTTCCAAGGAGCGCCTGTAGGGTTCGAACTGCCGATCTTCATGGTCAGCAGGCGCAGCCCTTAACCAGCAGGTCACCCGTGTTTCCCCTTGCCAAGTACCGTGAATGTTAACTGCAGCCTTCTAATGATGCATGTTCCTTGAGCACCATCTGCTGGTCACTTTATATAACAACCTACTTCGTGCGTCTGCTAACCGAGTCCAAAGCCAAAAAAAACAAATCCACTGCCTCAGAGTCGATGCAGACTCATAGAGATTTTACAGGACAGAGTAGAATTGCCCCGTAGAGTTTCCGAGGAGCACCTGTCGGATTTGAACTGCCGGCCTTTTAGTTAGCAGCCATAGCACTGAACTACTTGGCCACAGAGTGTCAGAGTCTCCCAAAAAGATTCTCAGGTAGCATTAGCTGATGCTCTTTTGCTAAGGAAAGAGAAGAATCCCGACGGGAGACTTTTCTTCACTGTCTGCTAGTCTAATGTCTTTTTCAGCAAAAGGGCAACAATACTGACTGTGCCCAAGTCTGAAATCATAGCGCTACAACCCTTTTGATGTAGATAGACGTAAGCTTTAAACACTAGATGTAGTAGTGTTCCTCCAGGGTGGAGAGTGAACATATGGTAATGAGGGGATTTGGTGAAAATTCTTAACTCCTTTTACACCTCCCTTTACTCTCCACTCAAAAACCTGTGTAAAAATGATCTTCTCCTATTGTGAACTGTATTAGCAGTGCTGTTTGGGGTTATTGATTGATTTATGTAAACATCATTGTTACTATGAGATGTAAGTATCTAGGAAGAAAAGCCTGGTGAGCTACTTGTAAGACATCAGCCAGTGAGAAGGCCCTGTGGGCCACAAAAGTCTGAAAGCAATAATAAAGAAAACTCAGGTGTGGATAGCATTTCCCTCCACGTGGGGGGGATTACCTGGACTTGGGCCAATTTGATGGCCTCTAACAAAATGAAAATACATAGAGAGAATAATTTCAGTATTATCAGCTTCCTAGAAAAAGACAGAGAAAATCATTGATTGAAACATGCTAAGCATCAGTTAGGAGGTAAGCGGTCATTTGTGAAGACAGGACATTGCAAGAACAAAGAATATGAGTCAGGGGGCTTAAAGAGGAAAAGCATTCTCACCCCACATTCCCAATGAAAGATTTGGAGGGTGTCCTAGACCACCAGGTCCTGGCTATCTTTATGACCAAATGTACGGGTAAAGTTTCCCTCGACCAAGTCACCTGTAGGAAGAGAAGCCCTGCCACCCACACCAAACAGGTCTACCTTAAAAGTCTATCAAGAGCACAAACAATTTCCCACTTACTTGTTTGTAGTACACCTGAGGAGCTCAGTACTATAAACTAAGGAAACTGGAAGAATCTTCTCTTTCTCTATTTCCTGCTACATGCAACTGTCCCCGCTTTGTCATTTTATATAGGTTCTCCCCATGGATAAAATATCTCCTTCCTAGAGTCTACTGCTTCAAAATATATCCAGCTACACATAAATGAACCATCTGTTTCAGTTATTGGGATGACCCTAAGATTCATTCATTCATTCACTCGTTTGATGATATCTGGCCTGTCCGCTATATCACGGCCCATGTATATGCATTCAAGACGAAGCCTCCTATCTTCATAAACATTACAGTCCAGCGATGTATGAGCAGAAAGCCCACGCAGATAAATAATACATGGTGCCGAAAATAAGATGGGAAAGTGGAAACGAATCACTTGGTTGGAGTGGGAGCATTTGCTTTATCAAGGGTGATGAGAAAAAGATCTTTCTTTAAAAAAATAACATTTGAAGGGAGAGAAATCTGGTTTTAAAAACATCTGTGGTAATACTAGTTACTCTTCCAGACAGGAGAGATGAATTTTAAGCACTTAGAGAAGAAAAGTGTTCTTGAAGCTGAGGAAGGGGGATATGGCAGAGCTTGCCAAACATCACATAGCTTGGAAGGAGTAGAAATGGTGATTCAAATTAGGATATGACTATTTTAAACACTGTGCTATATAATCTCATCCTTCTCACCTTTGTCCCCTGTTCTAGACTCCCAACTTTCGCATACACTGTAATAAACAGTATTAGAATGAAAGCCACCAGAACACAGAACAAAGTTAGATGTCCTGAAATAATAATAATGAGATGCATAGAAGAAACCCTGGTGCCGTAGTAGTTAAGTGGTACATCTGCTAACCAAATGGTTGGTAGTTCGAATCCACCAGGTGCTCCTTGGAATCTCTATGGAGCAGTTCTAGTCTGTATTGCAGGACCACTATGTGTCAGAAGTGACTTGACAGCCATGGGGGTAGATACATAGATTTCTAAATGATAGTTCTTCTTTTCCTTCTCTTCCTTCATTAATTTCACAATTATTTTAGCATATGCTATATACCACCCATTACCTATAATCTACATATTGATAGCAAATGCTGTCACAATCCATGAGACTTCATTTTCTCAGTTACATCTCAGAGTTCAGACAACACTGCTCATTTTGCCCTGTTCTGGAGACATGGATTACAGTATTACAAGGAGTAATAATTAGAGCACTTTTTCCTATATGATTTTCTTTGGCTTTTTTTCTCATTCTTCACAAATTTAATACATGTTTATGGTAGAAAAATTGAAATGTTGAGATTCTAAACCCCAAAAAATCAAACCCACTGCCACTGAGTAGATTCCAACTCATAGTGACCCTACAGGTCAGAGTACAACTGCCCCACAGAATTTCCAAAGAACACCTGGTGGATTTGCCAAGCTTTTGGTTAGCAGCCATAGCACTTAACCACCATGGTACCAGGGTTTCCATGGAGATTCTACTTATAGGAAAATTAAAATATAGCCATTTTAATATCTGTAAATGAGAAAAGCTATGTTCCACAGTTAAAAGAGTACTTGAAACAGAATAAATGTTCAATAATGTCACCCACTGTTACTATTATCCAGAAGATAATAGGGATCTGGAAGTCATTCATCTAAATGTTGATGAAAGTTGTTACTTGGTAGTGGATTTGGGGAAGGAGATTTGTGTTATTTGTCATGAATATAAATGTATATCCGACTTGACAGCACTTGGCTTGGCATAAATGTATATATCATTTTTTTCTTTAACATGATACCCTCTGAGAAAAGTTCCACACCTGGAGCAAGAAACCACTGATTCAAACGTGAGATGATCTTTCCTTCTCATGGGAAGCAGCGCTATTAATGGAATAAAGCTATTAGTTTGAGACAGACTATGTGCTATGGGTCAGAGTTCAGTTAGCAAGAGAGACCTACAGTGAGTGACAAGGGGTAAAAGATGTATTACAAGGGTCGGATCTCATGCGAGTGAAGGAGTTGATGATAAACCGAAAACTAAGGAAAACTAGTCTCTTAAACAGTGTGTGAAATGACTGCTGGTTGGCAGCTGATGTCAGGAAGAAAAGTTGAACTGAAAACAGGGTTGAGTAAGTGAACCCTGGAAGGACCAAGATCGAAGTGGAATCCAGGAGACCAACCTCAATCCTATGGCTTTCTCATACTGGCTACATACTCAGCAGTACAAGTTATTTGCTTAAGAACCTGTCCCCATAGATTTGAACGTGAGCCTAGCTTAGGGCTCCAAGATGTTAAAGAGGGAAGTTTTCAGCAGCAGCCAGAAGAGCTGTGGGCCCAGCTCCAGGTCTGTGTCAATAAGGCCAGGCAGCAGGTTAGTAACAAGGCCTACGGGGTGATCACCCCCCAGAGCTCAAGGTCTATGCTTCATTTCTGCCTTCCAAGTCTCACACATGGTTCTCTGGAGATCATCCTTAACCTAGAATGATATAGGGGAAGGAATTCTAGGAAATGTAATTTCAGCTTCTTCTTGTTGTTTTTGAGTGCTGATGTGATGATTTCTGACACAGAGAGGTCCCAGGTGGCAGAGCAGAACTGCCTCCTATGGTTTTCTGTCAAACTGTTCTAGTCCCTTCTGCAGGGCAACTGGGTGAGTTTGAACTGCAAACCTTTCAGTTAGCCCCTGAGCGTTTAACAGTTGCACCATTAGGACTCTTTCGTTTTGCTTGGCAAAGTTAAAACAACAAAAACAAAAACGGAAACAAAATCTCACAGTTCACCCCTTAACAGCTTAACATCCCAGTACATCTCTCTTTTGATAAAGACAATAGAAAACCATAATTTGCCTAACTTTGTGGAACTATCTTTCATACAACTTGAAACATGCTGACTTCTCCCCAGAAGAGGAAACAAACTGTCATACAACACTTGATGAATTGGGGGATCAGATTCACTTCTCTACGAGTTAAGTCATGTTCACTCTTTAAATACTCTTTAAACATACTCTTTAAAAATACTCTTTAAATATAAGATGAACTACTATCAACACCTACAAAGTTAGATGACAGAGAAATGTTAGAGGAGAAACAAGAACTGGTGCCTATGCACTAGTACACTCATATTAAAATAAGGAAACTATTCATAACTAGTGAAATTCTTATTTCTGTAACTAGTCATGTGGCTATTGCAGATATTTATAAATTCCTCCTTTCATGTCCATATTTTGTTTGTCCTTGGCATGCCCACCAGCAGATCTCTGTTCCTTATATTCAATCTGCATTTGTGAGGTATCTTTATCTTTACAAGTCCTGCCTGTGTTGGGATGTAGTAGAGAATGCTGGAAGTACTCACTCATTTATGCCAAGAAATTTGGAAGAGAGCTACCTGGCCAAAAAACTGAAAGTGTTCCATGTTTATGTTATTCCAAAAAAAAGGTGATCCAACCAAATGCAGAAATTATTGAATAATATAATGAATATTACACACACGCAAAATTTTGCTGAAGATCATTCAAAAGTGGTTGTGGCAGTATATAAACAGGGAACTGCCAAAAATACAAGCCAGATTTAGGAGAAGACATAGAAGGAAGGATATTGTTACTGATACCAGATGCACTCTTCCTGTAAGTAGCAAACACCAGAAAGATATTTGCTTGTGTTTTATCGACTATGTAAAGGCATCTAACTGTGTGGATAATAACAAATTGTGGATAACATTGTGAAGAATGGGAATGCCAGAATACTCAAGTGTGCTCATGAGGAATCTGTACATAAATCAAGAGGCAGTCGTTCTGACAGAAAAAGGGAATACTCTGTGGACGGCACTTGGATTTGGACTTGGATCTGTGGTTTCAAGTCAGGGAAGGTGTGTATCAGAATTGTGTCCTTAGTGAAAGGATACAATACATACTTACTCAATCTGTATCCTGAGCAAATAACCTGAGAAGTAGGACTGTATGAAGAATGGGGCACCAACACTGGGGGAAGATTCATTAACAGCCTGTCTTATGCAGATGTTGCATAAGACTCATTGAAAGTGAAGACAACTGAACATGTTACTGATGAAGATCAAAGCCTTAAATGTGGATTAAACCTCACCTTAACATAAAGAAAACAAAAATCCTGGTAATGGGACCAGTAAACAACATCAGGATAAATGAAGAAAAGATTGAAGTTGTCAAGGATTTCATTTTACTGGGATCCATAATCAACATCCACATAAGCCACAATCAAGAAATCAAATGACACATTGCACTGGGTAAGTCTGCAGCAAAAGGCTTCTTCGTGTGTTGAAAAGCAAAGACGTCACTTTAAAGGCTAAACTGTGCCTGACGGAAGCCATGGTGTTTTCAATTGCCTCTTCAGTTACAAAAGCTGGACAAAAACTAAGAAAGACTGAAGAATAAATGACATCTTTGAGTTATAGGGTTGGTGAAGAATACTGAATAGTCCATGGACTGCCAAAAGAACAAATGAATATGCCTTGGAAAAGGTTCAGCCAGAATGCTCCTTAAAAATGTCAGTGGAGAGACTTTGCTTCGCATACTTTGGATATATTATCAGGAGGAAACCTAACTCTAACTCTGGAGAAGGGCATCATGCTTGGTAGAGCAGAGGATCAGCCAAAAAGAGGAAGTCCTTCAAAGAGATGGAATGTGCAGTGGCTACAGCAGTGGGCTCAAGCATAACAGCTATGAGGCGGCGGGTGCAGGGCCTGGTTGTGTTTCACTCTGCTGTATACACGGTCCCCATGAAGCAGAACTGACTTGATGGTACCCAACAGCTGCAACACGTTTTTCATCAGTGTTGACCACGGGACCTGAGAATGCTGAGAGAACCCAGACAACTCTTGCATTCCAGACTTCCTTCTTTCTACACATCTTGCATAATAGCAACCCATTTCTCTAGTATCAGGATGAGTTACCCCAATCAGGATATTAACCATCATCTTTGCCTGTTGATTACCAACAAGGGAAGACTCAAGACCCAAACAACAGACTCAATTTGCAGTTTAAGAAAATATGCTACTTTGTCCCATGGTGGCAACATTCCTCCCTTGGAAACTGTCTTAAGTTGGGCTCTGTAGAGGGGCAAAAGTAGTGAAGCAACTAAGTGCGGTTCTCCACGCCTTGGTGGAGTTGGGTTTACTTTGTTTTTTTATATCCTGGTCTTTGCCTCAGAGTCTCTGTAAGTTTTCTAGAGCCAACAAAAAGGATGGGAGAATACTCTCGTTGAAGTTTCATTATGGCAACATATTGTATCTATATGTAAGGGAATCTGGCAATATCTATTGGACGAATAAGTGCACAAACTCGTACTAGAAAAAGTGCTACATACCTCATTGCTGAATATCACTACAGTCACCTTTGAAGTACTCCCCTTGGGAAGGTATGCACCAAAGCTAGCACCTAGTCCACACTTCAAAGAGATTTTGGAATTCTTTCTGGAGTGGCTGTTATACACAGTGGCAAGTTCATGAATTTAATTTTATATTTTTCTATGAGGGAGTTTTTAACCAGCAAACAAATAGCTGTATTGGAACACTCTCCCTATGTATCTGATCTGGCACCCAGTGACTTTTTTCTTTGCCTGAAGAGAAAGGAAATACGCGACAGAAGATAATTGGATGACATTCAGGATATCAAGAGTAATACAAGGACAGCTCTTATGGCCAATTCCAGAAAAGGAGTTCCAAAATTGCTTTGAACGGTAGACTAGGCACTGGAATCAGTGCATAGCTTCCCAAGGGGAGTACTTTGAAGGTGACTGTAAAGATAGTCAGCAATGAGGTCTGTAGCACTTAAAACGAGTTCACAGACTTAATTGTCAGACCTTGTATATAAGTATATGAAGAGAGATTTATTTCAAAGAAATAGCTCAACATGGTTGTAGAGGTTGGCAAGTCCCAAATCCGTGGGTCAGGGGACAGGCTAGAGGCTTCTCCTGACTCACATGTTTGTAGGGGCTGAAGACTCTAAAATCTGCATGTCAGGCAGCGGGCTGCTCCCCTGCAAGGTTGCAGAGCCGATGAATCCAAAATTTAGACATCAAGCAGAAGGTTGAAGGCTTGTCGTGTCCCAAGAACTGGAGGTCAGATGATGATAGTATGAACGCAGTATTGGAAGAAGATTAGAGTGAACTTTGCCAGAATAAGTGTATATTTGATGCGAATCACACCCCCAAGGGAAGTTTCCTTTCAAATGATTGGGCAATCACATCAGATAACAAAAAAGGAGGATAATTGCATAATGTCTGCCAAACTACTGAGAAGCAGGGCTTGGCCAAGTTGACATATAACATTAAACATCCCAGAAATCAAGATCACTAAACTAGCAGAACCCAGATTCTTCTTGAAGGCTATACGGTCTCTGTCACAACCTACTATCTCTGCCATTGTAGAAAGAAAGTAGTATTATTTTTGTTGTTGGATGTGGTTCAGTTGATTTTAATTTAGAGCTAGAAAAGATGGAGCAGAAAGATACTCATAACCCAGAGCTCTGAAATGTCGAGGAGAGACCCTCTCCTTAGGAACATCTGGCAATGCCAGTCTTCACTGGGTTTCTCGGGCCATGAGATATGATCAGTAGCTGCAGTCCAAAAATCTGTTGGATTGTGATGAAGGGAATCCTCCGTGGGAATAACTTGCAGGAGCCAAGCCCAGGTAGCACAGTGGTTAAGAGCTTGACTGCTAACCAAAACACCAGCTGTTCAAATCCACCAGCTGTTCCTTTGACACCTGATGGGGTCATTCTAGTCTGTCTGTGCTGTGAGTTGGAATCAACTCGACAACATTGGGGTTTCGTTTTGGTGGGGGGTTAATCGTTTCCCTAACAAAAGGCAGTAGAAGCAGTTGTTGAGCCCAAGGGCCAAGAACAAAAATTAAATGTTTAGAAAGAGGTTATGCTTCAGGCTGGTTTAGAACCCTAGAAACCAAGGCTGAATGAAGAACTGTTTGGAACATAAAAATGAGGTACCTAAAAAAATTTGGTGACTGGGTTGTTGCCACAGGAATTTTCTAAATGTTAAAAGCAGACAGTAATCTCTAAATATCTCTGAAAAAGAAAGCAGAATGCTTACATGAGAGACAAAAAAGACTGCCATAATAAAACTTCAGTGAGAGCGTTCTCCAGTCATTTTTATTGACTCTGGAAAACGCATGGAGACTGTGGCAAAGACCAGAATATAACCACCAAAGTGTACCCAACTCCACTAAGACGTGGACAAGTGCTTGGGGCAATACGAAAAGCATAAAGAACTCAGAAATATCTTAATGTCTTTGGATGCAAACTTAAAAATATTAGGAGTTTTCGAGGTGTAACTCATGAAGGAAAGAAGATTTTATCTCAGTCTGTGGGCCATTAATTTCCTTGGAGTTCACTGAGATTGTAAGAAGGATGAACTCTGTTAGCTCTTTTTACTGTAGAATACTCATAAAAGATTGTACTAATTAGATGTTGTGTTTTTTTTTTTACATTGATATTTGTTAGTGACACATTTATGCATTTTACCTTTGGAGTGTCTCGGTGTAGTTTAATTTTAGTGTACCACTTCCTAGTGATCTCTGTTATTTGGACATAAAGGAAAAGAGAAAAGGGAGTAAATTTTCAGGGTTAGATACAGAGGCGCCTTAATTTTAGTGTTCTGACCCAGTTTATGTCTTTATGTCTTCCTGGAAGAAAAGTATAAACTGCTCATCCGTGTACACAGCATAGATCCACAAGAGTAGTGGTTGGTACTGGAGAGCTGGCTGTTAGAGGTGGAAGCTATTGGGTTCGAGAAAATGCTTATCTCCCCCCCTAAAGGGGAAAGCACCATCCCCAGTTGGGCATTGACCTAACAATTGACATTGACCTAATGGTTAAGCCCAATGAGTTAAGAGGATAAAAATTCCAGGAATTTTAGAAAGCAAATATGTTGCCTCCTCTTCTCATACTTCCGTTTGATGTACCCCCCATAAATAATTCTCTGTGGCCTTTTGTGCTACCTCTTGATCACTTGGTCCTTACAGAGGTGGTGTGACCTACTTCGTTAAGAAACCTGTTCGTATTTCCTGCTTGTGTGGTTGTTGTTGTTAGTTGCTGTCAAGTCACTTCGGACTCGCAGTGACCTCACATACAACAGAATACAGCTCTACCTGCACGTGCATCACCCTGACATCCTCAGTATTTGTGCGAATTGTTGTAGTCACTATGTTGGTCCTGCACATCAAAAGTCTTCCTCTTTATCACTGACGTTCTGCTTTCCCAAACATAATGTCCTTCAGATAATGTGTCTGAAGTACGTGAGATGAAGTCTTGCCACCCTCACTTCAGAGAAACATTCTGACTGTTCTCCTGTACTTCTTTTAAGACAGAATCGTAATATTCTTCACCTACACCATAATTCAAAGGCATCCACTCTTCTTCAATCTGCCCTACACATTGTCCAGCTTCTACAGGCATTTGAGGCAACGAAAAATGCCATGGCTTGGGTCAAGGTGCACCTTAGTCCTTAAAAGTGACATATTCGTTAAAAGCTAGAAGTGGTCATGCAGCAATGTCTGCTTCTCCATCAGCCCTGGAACCATGCAATGCCATGATCCTGGGAGAGTATCACTGTAAAAACAAACTTGCTCTGTGCTTGACTGTGTCAGTATCTTCAAATGATGAGAGGCGATGCTCAAAAACTTGCTTTGTGCTCAACTCTAAGTTGTATCCTACATCAGGTTTTTTTCATCATGAAGCTAATACTTTGAACTCCATCTGCTGATTTTTTGGTGTCTCTCTCATTCATTTTTCTTTAACTGAGGAAAGAACAGGTCTTATCTATTCACCACCGAAGCTCCAACTCTACTTATATTCTAATGTTATAAATGAAGATTTTAGAAGAGAAAGTACTGAATATTCAAATAGAACATTAGCAGAGGACTTGAACAGATAATTTAGAGAAAGAGAAATATAGCAGGTCAAGTGATATTAGACATAATGTTCAATCTCACAAAAAAATTCACGAAATATGAATGAAAATGAACTTAATAGTTTTTTAATTGCAAAACTTGGCAAAGCTTTTTTTCAAAAAGGACTCTTTTATTCAGGATATACAGAGCAGGTAATCTTGTAAACTGTTGATTAGAATGTAATTTGGTTAGGAGATTTCTCAAGGGATGATATAGGAAATTGTTTTCATTTTAAGTAACTATACTCAAAGAATTAGCAATCTTACATTTATAGATTTCTTAAAAATCTCTTCAGTGAACAATGATTCGTTGTTACATTATTTATAAATGGGTACACTGAAGGGTTACAGAACTATCCAACAGAAAGATATGTAATCAACCTTTTTTTTCTTACTTTTTTTAGTGCATTCAGAAACTAAAATAAGTTGATACCTAGTTGAAGTACAGAAGAAGATTTAGTGGAAATAGATTTGCGTTTGGGTCTCCGTTCTGCCACTTACTAGTTATGACCTTATCTAAGTAATTCAATCAGCAAACCACAGTATTATTTTAAAAAATAGAATTTCTACAAAGATGGGATTTTAAGATTGCCAGCCAAGTGCTGTCGAGTTGGATCCGACTCATGGCAACCCTAGGGGCCAGGGTAGAACTGACCCCCAGATTAAACTTCCTCAAACCTCCCAGCACAGTGCCCTACATGTGGCCAATACTCTTTAAACATTTTTAAATGAAAGGGAAAATAGTACCAGAAACTCACATAAAATTATAATGACAGCCACTTTTTCATTCATTCAACAAATACTATATTCTCACTATGGCTCAGACACTGCTCTAAAAGCTTGGGACATGTTATGGATTAAATTGTATCCTCCCCAAATATATGTTGGAATCCTAACCCCTACACCTGTGGAAAACCTGGTGGTATAGTTGGTTAACTGCTAACAAAAATGTTGGCGGTTCAAATCCACCTTGTAGTTCTAGGTAACTCTATGGGACAGTTCTACTCTGCCCTGTACGGTTACATTGAATCGGAAACAACTCAGCGACTGTGGCTTCTTTTTTTTTGTTGTTTTTTTTTGGTATACCTTCCTCAAGGAACTCTCATAGCAGAGTAGTTAAACGCTTGGCTGCTAACTGAAAGGTTAACAGTTAGAACTCATCAGTCACTCCATGGAAGAAAGATGTGGCAGTCTAGCTGCACAAAGATTACAGTGTTGGAAACCCTAGGGGTAGTTCTCAGTCTTGTATGGTAACAGTAAATCAGAACTGATTCAATTGCAATGTGTTGTTTTGTTTTTCTGTTTCTCTTTTTTTTTGGTTTGGTTAACCTTCCTCAGAAGCTATAGAGACAGAACAGATAAAGATGCTTTCATAATACAAGCCTAACATTAAGACAGAAAAACAAACAAATGAAACACCCAAACCCATTGCCACTGAGTCAGTTCTGACTCACAGCAACACTACAGTACAGAATAGAGTTTCTAAGAAGCGGGTGGTGGATTCGGACTGCCAACCTTTTGTTTTGAAGCCAGGCTCTTAACCACTGTGCCACTAGGGCTCTGACATTAAGAGAAGTTGAGGGAAATGGTGACATTTTAACAAGATCTTTACACTTCTTGTTTAAGTAATTGAGGGCAAATATTTTATTTAAAGACTTTGCATGGCAAAAGTTATAATGGATGTCAGAACCAGACCAGCAGTTTCAATTTTCTTTCAGATTTATCTGGAAACAAAATCAATCTTTGAGACAATATTGTTTTTCTACCGCTTACTTTGGTCTCCTCTTTACATCTTAGGAATAAAAAGAGTTATATTATTGTCCAAAATAAATGTAATTCATTGACCTCACTCAACTTTGAACTAAGATAACTAATGACAGAGACAGAAGAAAATAAAAACTTCCAACAATCATGTCAGGGAACTTATTTTCTGGATTTCTTCTACAGCCCGCCAGGCAGGTGGAGTGAGAAGCCGAATTCAGATTTTAGGGTATAGAGGGAGAACGGCTTTCCATTCTTTGTTGTCTCCCTCCTGTTTCAGAAACTGAAAGTCTTATCAAATTCAAAAGTTGACAGCCTTCCCTCTACTTCCTAAATGTTATTTTGTGACGTCAACATCTAAATCCCAACTTTAACTTTCTACATCTAATTGGAGATCAAAATTCTCATAATATACCTAGAATAGAGCCAAATCCATTGCCTGCAAATCAATGCACAGTGATCCTAAAGACACAGTAGAACTAACTCATAGAGTTTCCAAGGAGCACCTGGCAGATTTGAATGGCTGACTTTTGGTTAGCAGCCATAGCACTTAACTACTATACAACCAGCATCTCCAGATAGACCCAGGGAATTCACAAAAGTTCACACTGGTGATGGCAGCCTACTGTCTTCTACAAGATGTATTTCCCACAAAGAAAGTGCTATAAACAGGGATAGGAGCTGGAAGACCTCTGATCATGCACGGTACACACTGGTAACCTAGACTAGTTGTTCAGATTCTTAAAAATCCAATCAGTGAATGCAGGAAGGTGCTCATCTCATTTCTTCAGAATCCAAACAGAGGACATAGTTGTGACTCAACAACAACAAAAAAATGTGACTTCCCCTAAATTTAGCACACGTTAGACAAACTCATCCATCATTCCACATAATTTGGTAAACACAGAGTCTGGAATACTCTCCAACCAGACACAAGAGAGCAATAATTATCTTTATTTTCCACAATACCACAAAGAGAATCTGGGGAGAGTTCTCTTCATTTAGGAATGAGTAAACTGTAAAAGAAGGCATGTTGAACTGTAGGAGAGAGCAACAGAAAAGAAATCATCCTGAGGTTTAGGGGAAGAGCAGACTCCAGAAGTTATTTACTGTAAGATATGGGAAGATCAGAATGCTGGGCACTCTCCTCAGAATGGTAATTAAATACGAACAGAAGGCCGTAAAAAAGAGCAGACTGAGATCAAAGTGAATGGGATACAACAGAAGAGTAACATAAGATAAAGTGGGATTTTACATATCTCCTAACTGGAGAGGAAAAAAAAAAAAAAGCCAAAATGGAAGAAGAAGCATAGTTCAGATAAAATTAATGAGAAGAAATTCATACCTTTAATATACTTTAAATGAGATACAAGGTAAATTCACACTTTTATAATACTTTGCATTTTAAAAACCTGAATAGTAAACAGAAAAAAAAACAAAAACAAAAAGCAATCAAACAAGAACAATAACAACCAGATCCTAAAAGCATCCAGGCTGAATGATTAAAATTACTTACTTATGAAGAAAAAAATACTCACAGTGGCCTCAAATTTCATCTTGGGGTTTTCTTCATCCTCCCCTCCCATGTTCATTGATCATTTATTTCCCAGGTTTTGTGAAACATTGGATAATGCTACTTGTTATTTTCAAAATTAAATACTTTGGATTACATAAATGATACTTATATGCTGATTCTTATTTTAAATTCAAAGGGTACAAAAGTTCATAGAGAAAAAAAAAGTCTCCCTAGACCCCTCAAGGAAACCCTGGTGGCATACTGGTTAAGTGGTACGTCTCCTAACCAAAAGGTTGGTAGTTCCATTCCACAGACACACCTTGGGAGCTCTATGAGGCAGCTCTACTCTGTCCTATAGAGTTGCTATGAGTTGGAATCTACTTGAAATAGTGGGTTTAGTTGATTTGTATCCCCCCCAAGTCCTCATTATCATGGCTCTGAGGAAAGCTGCTCACTTTCACTGAACGTACTAGGAGCATTAGAAGAGATACTGGTCCTTCTGAATCCATTAACACCTGGAAATTTATATTATATGTAATTCATTAACAAACAGAAGTTTATACCGGATGTCTGAGACAGCATTATCTACTGTAGTCAGAAATGGTTCAAATTCCTAACACTGGAATAATGAGGCAATATGATGAAATTTGTGTGCTGCTTTTTGCTTGAATTAGTCTGGGGTTTAAAATGTGATTACACCAGTTGTTGTAATCTCTATCTGTTCCTGCCCATCCGTGTTAATGGAAAGGTAAGTATTATAGGCAAATTAAAGAATTCTAAAAATTGAATGGAGAGGCTGCATTTTTTTGGTAATGGCAGGATCTAAGATATGACCTTCTTCGTGTGTCTGTCACTTTGTTGTATTGTGGTGGCTTGCATGTTGCTCTGATACTGAAAGCTTTGCCTTCAGCATTTGAAATATCAGCAGGATCACCACTAGTTGACACATTTCAGCAGGGCTTCAAGACTAAGACAGACTAGAAAGAAGGACCTGGCAATCTACTTCTCAAAAAGTTGGCCAATGAAAACTTTCTGAATAGAAGTGGAACATTATCTGATATAGTGTTGGAAGATGAGTCCCTCAGGTTGTAAGGCACTAAAAATAAGACTTGGAAAGAGCTAGCTGCCTTTTCAAAATACAGTCACCCATAATGATGTAGATGGAGTCAGGCTTGGGGACATTCAGTTGCAGGTGTGACATGACTCAAAATGAGAAGAAACAACTTCAAACATCAATTAATAATTGTAGTGTGGGATGTACAAAGTAGAAATCTAGGAAAATTGGAAATCATCAAAAACAAAAGGGAATGCATGAACATTGATGCCCTGGGCATTCACACGCTGAAATGGACCAGTGTTGGCCACTTTGAATCAGACAATCACATGGTCTACTAGCTGGGAATGACAAATTAAAGAGGAATGGCGTTATGTTTGTTGTCAAATAGAACATTTTAAGACCAGTCCTGTAGTACAATGCTCTGCACAATATCCATACACTTACAAGAAAGACCAGTCAGTGAGACAATTGTTTATGCGACAATCACTAAAGCCAAAGATGCAGAAATTAAATATTTTTAGCAACTTCTACAAGCTGTAATTGATCCAATATGTAATCAAAATACAATGACAATTACTGGTGATTGGACTGTGAAAGTTGGAAACAAAGAAGAAGGATTCACAGTTGGAAAACACGGCCTTGGTGTCAGAAAGACAGATCACAGGATTGCATTTTGCAAGACCAATTATTACTTCATTTGTCATAAATACCTCTTTACAACGACATAAATATATTGTTGAAAAAAGCTATTTATACAATAAATTTATGTTGTTGTAAAAAGGTATTTACAATGAATGAAGTCTGCTAAAGGCAAGCAGTGGCCTCAGGAGAGTCTACTGAGAGGTAAAGGAACTGGTGAAGAATATAGGAGATTTTGCTGTTGAATGACTGTGAGTTGTAGAAGGTACAGTAGCAAGAGTCCCTCATTGGAAAAGGGTAAGATATGCATCAGAATGAGGGTGTTCACAACCACCCTCTGAACTTTGATTAAAGGGTGAACCTCAGGAGTGATTTCATTGCTGAGCAAACAAGGGTGTCCACAGGCCATACTCTCAGGGATTTCTCCAGTCTCTGTTAGACCACTAAGTCTGGTCTTGTGTATGTGTGTGAGGGTTTGAATAGAATTTTGTTCCACATTTTTCTGTGTTTGATCCAGCACTCTATTATAATCCCTCTCAGAGTAGTTGATGATGGTAGCTGGGCACCGGTTAGTTGTACTGGGCTCAGTTTGGTGGAGGCTGTGGTAGCTATGGTTCATTAGTCCTCTGGACCAATCTTTGCCTTTTTATCTGGTTGTCTTTTTGTTTCCATGCTCCAGGCAAGGTGAGATCCATGGAGCATCCTAGATGGTTGCTGATGAGCTTTTAAGAGCTCAGATACTACCCATCAAAGTAGAATGTGGAATATTTTCTTAATGAACTATGAGCTAGATGTTTCCCTAGACCTTGGTCCTCACAGCCCTCAGCCCAGCAATTTGGTTTGGATGTGTCTGTGGAATTTGCGTGACCTTGTCAAGGCAGACATTTTTGGTAGTCAAGCTAACAGTGTTGATTATTTTTTTTTTTAACCTGTCCTTTTGTTGAAGGTTTACAGGACAAATTAGTTTCTCATTAAACAATTTACACACAAATTGTTTTGTGAAATGGGTTGCTATCTGTGCACTGTGTCAACACTCTTCATCTTCCCATTTATATCCTGGGTTCTCCACGTTCCCATTTATACCCTGGTTTCTCATCCAGTTTTCTTGTCCCTTCCTGCCTTCTGTCTTAGTTCTTGGGCTGGTGTTGCACGTTTGATCTTGTGTACTTGACTGAACTAGGAAGCATGTTTTTCATGTGTTATTGTTTGTTTCAGAGGCATGTCTAACCTTGGGCTGAAAGGTGTCCTTCGGGTCTGAGTTGGAAAGATGTTCAGGGCTACAGTCTCCAGAGTTCCTCGAGCCTCTGCCAGACCACTTATTCTTTTTTTTTAATTTGAATTTTGTCCTGTGTTTTTGGACATAGTATATGAATAAATGGGAAGTTTTACAGTTAAAATTAAATGAAAGACAAAAATTTTGCAAAATAACTCTGAGGATTAAAGCTCTGAAATTTCACTTATTCCCTAGCCACACAGAGGAAGAGCTGTCAGTGTAGATTGGAACCTCCTAGCTTGCAAAAGGATTAAAGGCAAGCTAATTTGCAGAGACACATTTAAATGGTACAGTGAACATACAGAAAGTTGTTTGAGTTGGTTAATTAATGAAATGTGACAACTAAATTGTTCTTTCCTTCCCATCTCATTGGGAAAAGGAGCTATTTAAGTGCAAATGAAATCAATCTGATTGTATTAAAGTTCTGAAGCTGGGCTTGCCAAAAAGATTTTAATACTATCATTAGCATAAACCACACCTCCCCTTTTTTCCACTAAAACAAACTGTTCTCTCCCTTGGTTCCTGATCAGCTTGCTAAAATATGGCTAGAGTGTCTAGGAGGCATGTCTTCAGTGTTTCTTGGACTCAACTACAGTAACACACACTTATGATAGTTTTCCTGGATTACTTTTAGTGCCTTGGATTTGATATTTACTGTGAAGCTATTTTTCAACTTTGAGAATTTTTTGCTGGGAATCATTGGAAATGGAAAACACTTTTCTCACATCCATCAGTCTTTTGGTCCTTTATGTTTTCTTTAAGTTCTGAATGAAAATGGAATAGTTTCTTCTTTAATTTCTCCTTGTCCCCATCCCCACCCCTACCCCATCTCATATTTAATTAGAAAGCTGTATGAAGCCTCGGAGTGTGTGAGTGGGGCCATCAGTGAAGTGCTGGATGACTTGACAAGAAAGGTTGGGGTTCAGTCACACCCCAAGGCACCTCCAAAGAAGTGTTTGATGATTTGCTTCTGAGCGATCACAGCCTTGAAAACCCAATGGAATCCAGTTCTCCTCTACATGTGTGGAGTCACCATGATTTGAAACTGACTCTCTGATAACAGACATACAAAGACTGCTGGCATTTTCCACATTCTGTCTGGAATCTCCAGCCAAATCCAAAAATTCAATAATTAGCCTACCCTTTATTCCACTTTACAATGAAAAATCACATTACTGATTTTTCCTCATCATTCTGTAAGTATTCACTAGCTAGCTACTCAAGGTTGTTTGGCTTTAACTAACGGTCATTCATTCTTTTTCATCTTCCGCCTACCACCTTCTTCCTTCCATCCAGTCCCAAAGCCAATGTAACCCATTGTAGGTTTTTGTTATGGAAGCATTCATCTTTGAGACTCCAAATTGTATAGAGTACAATTAAGGAAAAAGAACTATTATGAATGACATAGAAAAGCATTTACTACCATGACTAGACCTTACACAATCATAGGAGCTGGTTGAGAATTCTGTGGAAGATTGTTACCTGTGCATGTGGGGGTCAGTCTGAAGTTGCTGGAGATCAGCAAAGACAGCAGTAAAAAATGTAAGATAGCTATGAAGCAAAGTGACCAAGAGCAAACGGGAATTCATATCAATCTTTCAATACTGAAACCATGATGACATGGGTGACCTTCAGGACTAACTCGGGTCTTCATGACAGAATTGCATACCTCAGTACTCAGAAAAGCAAACGAGGAGATTCCAGGTATAAGGAGGAGCTGTGGACTTGACTGCTCCCTCATGTCGATAAGGTGAGCAAGCCGGTCAGCAACAATGTGTGTGAATTAACCTCTACACCGAACTTCAAAACCTAATGGTTGCTGCTTCCCTGTTGTGTTCTGGTTAACTCACTCTCATTACTCACATGGTTAACCCATAACTGAATTACATGGAGTTCAGTTTAGTCAAGTTAACACACTACAAAACCACCCAGAGTGGGTAGATTCCTTCCAGGTGAGTCAATTAACCAAGAAGTTTCTGATATACCACGACTTTTTGAGCAGTTAGTAGGATGCTTATGAAGTATCAAATCACTAACGATGCTACCATTATTGTCAATTGTCACTGAGTCAGCTCTGATTCATGGTCAAAGAAATGTATATATATGGTGTCAGATCGTGGTGCTGGCAAAAAATATTGAATATACCATTGACTGCTAAAAGAACAAACTCTGGTCTTAGAATAAATGCAGTCAGAATGTTCCTTAAAGGAGAGAGGGTGGGGAGGCTTTGACTGTCTTACTTTGGACACAATCAACAAAGATCAATGGTAAGAAAGTATATCATGCTTAACAAAGTAGAAAGCCAATGAAAATCACTGACAGTACCTCTAGAAAACTTAGAAAGAAGCCAATTCCTAACCACTGGGGCTGTTATCCCAGAACTGAGCATTTGGTATTAACCAAGTCTACTGCAAGAAACTCAGTAGTGAGTGAAGGTAGGTGAAGAGTATTCAGGTTTCAGCTTGGCAAGAATACTAGTGCCAATCAATTAATGCCAGGCAGTTCAATGCCTATAACTTGGATATGTAAGTTATAAATCTAAACTTTGGTCATTGATGATTCAAATATTAGATTTCTTATTTTCCATGTGGGGGACCAGGGTTCAATCCCCTACAAACACACCTCATTCACAGCCACCAGTCATCTGTGGAGGACTCCATGTTGCTATAAAGTTGAATAAGGCTTAGCAGAGCTTCCAGGATAAATAGACTAGGAAGAAAGGACTGGCTATCTACTTTTAAAAATCAGTCAAGCAAATCCCTGTGGATCACAATGGTCAATCAATCACAGGGATGGTGTAGAATCACATGGCTTCATCCATTTGTGTAAGGGATCACCATGATTTGGGGCAACTAGCAACAGGCTAATTTAGGGGGATCTGTTTGCAGGAGGGCATTTGGGTCCACGGATTTACTGCATTTCTGGGAAGAATCTCCTAGACATATGTTCTTTTTCTGAAAGTGAGATTTAAGACGTTGCCAACATTCTGCAAAGTGTGCACCTTTGCAAAGTCTAAGAATGTCTTAATTTCTGTTTTCAGATGCTTTGCTGCTGCGTTGAATGGCAGCTTTTTCATCTAGGATGGGTTCCACTTGTAGAGACGCATTTTCAGACTGGTTGCTTCTGCGTTTTGTTATAGATTTGCTTAGACCTCCAAAACCTTCCAGCCTGCACATGCATTTCAGCTACAGAAAAACCACCTCAGCAGATCACTCAGTTGAAGTTGCTGTTGATGATTCTGGTGTGTTCACTTACCTAGCAGCTTAAAGAGCACATTTCATTACTGCCAGCAACTCTGAAATACATATCTGTCTTGCTGACCAATGCAGTCTCTTCTCCAGTTTTGTATTCTTGAAATACAAATCTGTCTTGCTGATCAATGCAGTCTCTTCTCCAGTTTTGTATTCTGCAACTTCTATGTGCATGCTCACTTAAGACATCACTGATATTTGCATGTCCACCCACACTAACTGTACCCCCTTGGCATGCTCTCCAATATTACTCACTGCTTTCCATTCTGAGCCAGGTGCCGAATAATGTGAATTCCAGGTTGGTCTGTTTTGGTTTCCAGATCCCAGAAAGGCCACATTAATGGAACTCCTTCCAAAGGAAAAGTTTCTTAAATAGCTATAAATGTTCAAGGACTATGGGATTTGTAGTCCTTTTTAAAGTACTACATGCCTCAATACCTCTGGAAATAGAGTTAGCACATTTTTGTAATTAGAAGGGATTTGTTAAAAAAAAAAAAAGAAAGTCGTGTTACAACAGGTATAAATTGAACAAAGGGTGAGAGGAGGTGGAGAAAAGCTTAATATGATTATTCACATTCCCTTATTAATTCTTCCTAATGACACATTCACATGAAGGTATAAAAACAGTGATTCCACTGTATTCATTTAGTCTTTAATTGACTATAACTGATAAAAATGTAAATTACATTGTCATAAGAGGGCAGCCTTTATATATATATATTTTAAAATAAATTGCAAGAGCTTCAAGTAATTTAGGAGACACTTTAGCTTGCACTGGAAAAAAAAAGAGAGAATCCAAAGTAATATTAATTCTTCAAAGTAACTGTTTTCCTAGGTTTGTTACTTAATATTGATAAATATTGGGAAGTATAAAATGTTTTACATTGAAAAAATAAAATAAGCAGATAAATAAAATTTAATTACATAAAAGCTTGTTTGTTTATATGCTTTATGAAGATTTACAAAAGCTTGTGGAGACAGTCACATATGTTGTAAGGCCACAGCAATTAAAATAATGGTCAATGGAATAGAACAGAAAGTACAGGATCACAGCAGTTAAGGATTTATTATGTGATAGAGGAGTCATTTTAATTAACCGTTTGTAGAATGAGGTCATTTATTTTACACCAACCACACGATAAACTTAATTCTAAGAAGACTGAACATTTAAACATTCAAGATGAAATAATAAAAAGCAGAGGGGAAGCTGGAAAACAGTCACGTAGTTTAACCATAAGAAAGCCTTTCAGAGAATGCCATCAAAGGTTGGCACTGCCAAGGAAGAAAACTGTAGACTTGACTTTAGTCAAACTGTAAATTCTCCAGATCAAAGACATCTACATTAAACTGAAAGCAAATAACAGAGAAATGTTTTTGAAATAATTATAAATGTTAGTGGTTGATACTCTTTCCACATAAAAAGAACACAAAGCAAAACAAAAGCATTGCCACCAAGTTGATCCTGACTCACAGTGACCCCATCGGACAGAGTAAAACTGTCCCACAGGGTTTCCAAGGCCTTAATCTTTGGGGAAGTTTTGGAAGCAACTGCCACATCTTTCTCCCATGAAGCAACTGGTGAGTTCAAACTGCTGACCTTTTGATCGTCAGCTAAGAGCTTAACCCCTGAGCTAGCAGAGCTCCTTTTCTATATAGGACACGGCCATCGAGTTGACTCTGGCCCATAGTGACACAGAGTAGAACTGCCCTACAGAGTTTTAACTCTATAGAGGCATTCATTTGACCAGAGCAAAGGGAGATTGTGAAGTTTAAAGTCAGGAATGGTCTGTGTCAGGGTTGCATCCTTTCACCAGACTTATTAAGTCTGTATGCTGTGCAAATAATCTGAAAAGGTAGACTATATGTGGAAGAATGTGGCATCAAGATCTGTAGAGAACTCAGCAACAACCTATGATACGAGATCTCATAACGAAGTTTGCAAACTTGCCACTGTGCATTTACGTTGGCAGCACACTTCTTTACTCAGTAAGGTTTCATAACATTGGTGTATCAGTGTATCACAACTGTGTTCGTGTTGATGATGTATGGTGGTGTTCATATGCTGAGGGGTGTTCATTATTGTTGTTCCATGTTTTTGTGTGGCATTGTGAGAATGTCAGAGCTTAAATGACAGCAATGAACAAACATTAACTTTCTTGTTAAATTTGGTAAGAATTGAAGTGAAGTTAGTGACCTGTTAATCCAAATTTATGGGGAGAATGCCATGAAGAAAATGGCAGTGTACAAATGGATTCAAAGTTTTTCTGAAAGTAGAGAAAATGTCACTGATGAAGAGAGGTCAAGGTGGCCAGTCACAAGCAAAACTGATGAAAACATTGCAAGAATTTGTTGAACTGTATGTCAAAATCTTTGGCTGACTGTGACCATAGCAGAACAAGTAATCACTGATAGAGAAACAGGAAAATCTTCACTGAAAATCTTGGCATGAGAAAGCTATGTGCAAAAATGATCCCAAAGGAGCTCACCAATGGACAAAAGCAAAGAACTTTTGCAAGATGATGTTTTGGACTGTGTTATCATTGGTGATGAAACATAGGTGACCATTACGGCCCTGAAACAAAATGTCAAAACGTACAATGGAAGCCAGCCAATTCTCCATGACCAGAATGTTCAGTCAGCTCAAATCAAGAGTCAAAACAATGTTGCTAACTTTTTTAGTATCAGAGTGATTGATTATTCATTATGAATTTGTACCAACTGGACAGTTAATCAAGTTTACTATTTGGAAGTACTGAAAAGGCTGTGTGAAAAAGTTAGGTGAAAATGACCTGAACTTTTTGTCAACAACTCATGGCTCTCGCATCACGACAATACACTAGCTCACATGGCACTGTCCGTGAGGAAGTTTTAGCCAGTAAACAAGTAACTATATCGGAATATCCTCCTTACTCACCTGATCTGGCCCTCAATGACTTTTCTCTTTACCTGAAGATAAGGAAAACATTGAAAGGAAGACATTTTGATGACATTCAAAACATCAAGGATAATACAACGGCAGCTCTTACGGTTATTCCAGAAAACCAATTCCAAAATTGTTTTGAAGGGTAGACTAAGTGCCAGTGTGGGTGCGTGGCTTCCCAAGGGCAGTGATTTGAAGGTGATCACAGTGATATTCAGCAATGCGGTACGCAGTACTTTTTCTAGAATGTGTTCAGATGCTTAACTGTCAGACCTTGTACAGTGGAGAACTATTTGCCACAATATGGAGCTTGAAGATACTGAGGGAAATAAATAAGTTACAGGACAAGTATTATAGTGCTTCACTTACATAAAAAGACAAGAAAATGCAAATGTAATAAACCAAGGTTTATTAGTGGTTAGCAGGAGTGGGAGTCAGGATGAAAGGAGGGGGTTAATGGAACGGAAAAATGGTATTTGATTAAAGGCAGGGTTGCACAGGTGCTTATGTCGACTGCTGTCAATAAGTCTACCTGCAAAAAGTTGAACTACTAATGTTATGTGTCGACTTAGCTAGGCCATGGTTCTCAATGGTTCAACAAATATCATGGGATCATTCTTCATCTTGTGATTTGATGTGAGCAGCCACTTGAGAGCTTTCTTGGGGGGGGCAGCCTACATCTGTTATTTCTGGGTTGTCTGAGAAAGCGTGTTCTCTCATAATCCTCTGACTCAGCTTCCTGAGACATGAACCAACAACCTGCCCCCTGACCTGCAGATCTGGGGTTTGTCAGGCCATGGGAGCAAGTGAGTCAGGAGAAGGCTCCAGTCTGCTCCCTGACTCACAGATTTGGGACTTGCCAGCCTCCAAGACTGCAGGAGCCATTTCCTTGAAATAAATTTCTCTCTTTCTCTATTCATACATATGCATCACTACTTTGGGTCCTCTCGAGAATCTAACCTATAACACTTGGTCAAAAAAAAAAAAGTCTTCATAATGTAGAATGTAGTGAGAGGGAAATTATATTTTAAGTGAGGCTATTTAATGTGAGGAAGTCCACAGTAAATGCAGAGTCATCACCAAGTTTCTGAACTTTCAAACCTGAGACCTGCCCATGAGCCATGCAGAATTCAACCATTCTATCTTCTTAGATGGATGGACATTCTCACCAGATAACTAAATTTTGCCTGATAGTGTACCACTATTGTCAATTACAATATAGTCAAGCCTTAGTTTCAGGTTTCTTCACACAACGGAGGGAGCATTTAAATAAACACAGAAAAACAAAAAGATAAATATTTTAAAATGATTAGGAATATAGCATTTCATGGCATGCATCTTTGCAGGCAGTAGCTTTCTTGTGTTAAAACTATTTTAAATTGTTTCACTACTGATTTCCTTTTCTTAAACACACATACATACTCATAATCCACTAGTCTTTCATCATCTGCCTGTGCTTATATTTATCGAACTGCATAGGTTCTATGGAGAAAAGATCACTGAAACTTGGGATCTAGAACTGAGCTAGGATGCAACCAGGTGATGCAAGGATAAAAAAAGGTGGTTTTCTCACTGAATGGTTCTTGTAGACAGAATATTGGAGGACACCTCCATTTAATTTAGCCAAAGTCAGCAGAACAGATTTAAAGCTACTTGTATACTGAGGCAGAGTCTTTAGAAGGAGCCTCGATCTCAGACATACTAGCTGTTTGCTCCAGGTTCATACCTTGACATGAAGGTGAAAAGCAATTTTTCATTCTTCTAAACTATTCCATTACACAATTTTCCATTCAAAATCACGGTCTAGGTATTACGATCCTGCAAGCAAATCTTTAGTATCAACAGTGGGATAAGGTGTTAAGGGAGTACTAGAAAGAGACTTTTATTCTAGCTTGCCTCTGCTGAAGTAAGATGTATATTTTTGGGTAACTGAACATCAGCTTCCTCATCTATGTGGACTTCTATTTAAGTTTGTGAACTCATCCTAGAAAAAGTGCCACATAATTGATTGCTGAATATCACTATAATCACCTTCCAAGTACACCCCTTGGAAATCTACGCACTGACACCAGCACCTAGTCCACCCTTCAAAGCAATTTTGGAACTCTTCTTCTGGAAGGGCCATCAGAGCTATCTTCGTATTATCCTTAATGTCCTGAATGTCATCAAAATGTCTTCAATGTTTCCTTCATATTGAGGTGAAGGAAAAAGTCATTGAGGGCCAGATGAGGTGAGTAAGGAGTGTGTTGCAAGACAGTTATTTGTTTACTGGTTAAAAACTCCCTATACAAGTAAGTTTGTGAACTTGCCACCGTGTGCAATGGCCATTCCGGAAAGAGTTCCAAAACTGCTTTGAAGGGTGGGCACTGGCATCAGCGCATAGATTCCCAAGGGGAAACTAACCATAGTGATACTCAGCAGCGAGGTATACAGCACTTAGAGCAATTCAGTTTGTGGACTTAAGTGTCAAACCTTGTATACGATGTTATTGTCAGGACTAATGTCTGTCATGTCACAGACCAAATAAGTAGTAGTTACTGTTTATTCACCTCTCCAGCTTCATTCACTCATTTCTACTCTCATAGCTGTAAACTCTAGAAGTAAACTAAGAAAATTTGATTAATGTTCTTTTTTCAACTATTGCTTTAGTTCTTCGAAGCAGTCCAGTGAGTTTTTGTCTGATGTTCCCCAGAAAAGTACACTATGGTGTCCTGCACAAAGTTTTTACTAAGGTCCCAATTATTCCTGGCATACAGTGGATGAGAGTGATTGCTTAAGTCCCACTCTGATGAGAAAAACAGAAGGGATCAGTTGGTATGTCAGCAGCTGGAGAGTCTGTGGGTGGAAGACGGAGGTGGTAGTTTGCGATAAAAAGAGATCTGAGATTTGCATCAAACTAATGGTCTGTGATTTTTACCCTATTTTTTACCTGCAACCCTCAGTCTGACCTTCTGGACTTTCTAATCTCATTCTTTTCTAAGCTTGACCTTCATTTTGATTACACCGTGTGTACATTTTGAGGGCAGGAGTAGGGCAAACAGCCAGCTGAATTTGCCGTCCAAACTCATGTGACATGGCCTTACGCTCTGCCACTACCTAGGGATGGGTTTCCCTGCTCAAAATACTTTTTTAAAGCAATTGAGTTACTAATATAAGAAGGTCTGGTCAAATAAACATGCCAATTTTCCAGATCAAAGTACTGTACAGGCCTTCGAATCATATTTTGTTAGTCTCCTTAAGCCAGGAAAAGTAGTTGAGCCACTAACGGTTAGACTCAGATTTCTTACAGTAGTTGCTATACAGGCTCGCTGGGCTTAGTCCCTCCCAGAGTTTATAACAGGCCATATATTAGAGTCTGCATCCTTCCCTACTGGTTACCAAACCAACCAAACCCACTGTTGAATCAATTCTGACTCACAGCAACCCTATAGGACACAGTACAACTACCCATAGGGTTTCCCAGGAGCAGCTGGTATATTCGAACTGCTAATGCTTCAGTTAGCAGCCAAGCTCTTAATCACTGAGCCACCAGGACTTGGTATGCTGGTTATCTAGTTATTACACAAGCATGCGTACTGTGCTTCTTAATCCTCATATAACTTGATGATATAACAAGATGGTACTGGAAGCTTAAAAGGAAATCTTACTCAGAATCAGATGAGGAAGTTTTTGTAAGCAGATGTAATTTCTGACAGGTATGACTTGAGATAGACACCCAGCCTGGAGCTGGGCTTCCTGTTACTTTGTAGAACTTACCCTGATCTGGCTGAATAGCATCATCATCTCAGTAAACCTCTTGGAGGGCAAACTGGAAAGGCTATCGTCCCTGAATCTCTTGGGGCATGAGGTATAGAAGCAGATATTAACTTCTATTAAAGATACTTTTGAGTATTTTATACTAAAGTGAAATGTATAGAGATTTATAAGTTACTGCTCATTGTCAACAAAATCAAAACAAAGTTCTTACTTCATTTTCTTAATGGGACATGAAATAATGAGACTGACTCTTAATTCTAACATACTTAGCTTTGCTAAGTTGGAGAGAAACCAAGGTTGAATGCATAAACTTTTAAAGTCTGAGCTTTGACTAGACAGCAGCTGTTGCAGTTGTTGGTCCTTTAGCTACTTTAGACTGAAGTTCAAGGAGCCAACCCTATTCCCCTACCCTTTCTAGGGACACGGAACATGAGAGAACTGAACCGCCAGCCAGCAACCAGGAAGAGCCATATTTAAACTACTCCTACCATGAGTCATGACTACCCTGAATATGCCCAGTTCTTTAACTATTTGAATGGAGATTGTGCTGGGCAACAAGTATCACATCTATCTTTTCATTTCCTTCATGTTTCTAAGACTCCTATTGATATCTGTTTAAGTATCTAACATCAAGAGTGCTTAATTATGATTCAAAAGGGCAAAGACGGCCCAAAACAATTCCCTGGAGTCACTGAAATGAGACTAGGACCTGTTACAATCCTTGAACCAGTCAACAGTGGCCAAACCTAAATAAAGAAGGAACTGTTTGGGGAGCCGAATTAGGGTGAAATCATAAATGTTGGGGTTCCAGTGCTAAAGACATGCTCAGGTGGGCATCTTCAGTAGGCAATAGAAAAACGTATCTTGGGATACAGTTTTGGAAGCACTGGCGTGGGAGAGCTGGCTCTTTCTAATTACACATCCGGTCTCATCACTTCAGTTTGAACACTTGAAGGCATAGATCAGTCTGCATCAGGCAGAATTTAGTTTTATGTATTGTTCAGGTGGAAGCAGAAGTATTTACTTAAAACTCTATTATATTTTATATCTGTATCCAAAACCCTATTATATTTTATATCTGTATCACTATTTCTGTGAAAGCATCGCTTTACCCATTTTTTCGAATAAAAACAATCTCTGAAGTGCTATACAACATGCAAAGGAAACACTCGAGCAACGATTGTCCCACTGAGCTGGGTGGTTAACTTGTAATGAGGTTATGCAATTTTTTTTAGTCAGCTTTGGTAAATAAATACTTGCATTATTCCGGTTTTTGGTAAACTATAAAGTTAACAAAAATGTCCACATAAACCACTTATTTTCCATATAGTCTATTTATTTACCTTTGAAAAATAAATAGATCAGAAATACAAAGCTTAATTTTGACAATAAATATTAAACATTGCACATTCTAAAACCAACCAGCCAGGCAGGCAAATAAAACCAAATCATTGCTTCTGAGCGGATTCCACCTCACAGGAACCTTAGAGGACAGCACAGCACTTCCCTGTAGGGTTTCCAAGAAGTTGCTGGACACTGAAACTATCCACTTTTTGGTCAGTAGTCAAGTTCTTAACCACTGTACCACCAGGCTGCCTACCATGTACTATCAAAATATAAGTCTAAACACTTCTTTATTAAATTATCAAGGTTTAATTCATATATTCACTCTACCCTCTCACAACTAGCTGGCAAAAGAGGTGGGTAATAAATATTGACACTGTCAACTACTTTTCATTAAACACAGTAGGTGAAAAGGAAAGAGGGAGATACCCTTGTTTATAGACAACTGTACCAAAAGAGAATGATCCAAAGGTTCCTCTGCTGTTATTGTCACCTACCCTTACTTTGTAAGGTAAACCCGAGGACAGTAAGGGACAGAAACAACACAAGTCAAATACAAAGGACTTTCTAAAGTATTAGCAGAGGAAACTGGAGCCTGTGTAGCGAGTCTTCAATAGGCAAGATGCACAACTCTTAAATATTTTTGCAGTAGTGTCTCTCAGAAGATCCACAGCTCCACTTCGGGCCACAGCTCATTCACAGACAATAATCTAGGGTACTGTGGTGCCTTAAACACTGGTGTTCAGTAAGTCACTCTTGATTTATACCAAAGTACCAAACCGACTGCTCTCAAGCTGATTCCAACTCACAGCGGCCCCGCAGTACACAGGAGAACTGCTCCCACAGGGTTCCAGGGAGGAGCTGGTAGGTTTGAACTGCCAACCTCTGGGTTAGCAGCCAAGCTCTTCACCACTGCCTTACCATTTACAGCTTAGTGCCACTTCAACCTCAGAGCTAAAAACAACTCCAAGTGTGTTTCCTGTTGACGATGGATCAAAAACAGCATGAAAGATACAAAAGGTACTGTATTATGCAAGTGTTAAGTTATTCTCAATCAAGACAAAAATTGAATAATAAATTAGATAAGTATGATTATTATATTTAAAAACTGACAGCTATGGAAGCATCTTGTTGAATACAGATAGTTTTTTGTTTTTTTTTTTTAAGATAATTAAGCCCAATAAATACATCTCTCATTTGACTGTGGTATTAACACCTTTTCTTCTTCTTACACCTTCTGAACTTTGGGGTGTACTCGTTCCCTCTGCTGTTTTCGGTGCTGCTGTCACTGTCACTGGTTTGATTTTGCCTCTTTCGTTTCTTCATTTGATAAGGGTCGGGGTCACCGGGCGGCTGGTGAGTCCATTCATAAGAGCTAGGTCCAGCTTCTAAATCCAGGATGTGATTTTGTGACGATGACAGGGACACACTGTTAGGAAGTGGCATGGTCATCTCACAGTAAGGAAGCTGAAGCATGGGATTATACGCGTTCCACTGCTGTGCGGGAGGGAAGAGAAAAAGATATTCATCTACAAAAGCTAGCCCCCAATTAAAACAAAACAGTTTTACAAATGAAAAAGTCCATGCACATACCTAAGTTCTTCCAAATATCCTATGTACATAGAATATTCGTAACATTTACATCAAAGACCTGTGTGGTATTCTCTGTCACTAACAAGTTATATAATCTTGGCTGTGTTCATTAAAAACACTTGAGCCTCAATTTTTTATTATGATTGAATGCAAATGTACATCCCCATATAAATTTGCATGCCTACCGATTTGCAGCTCTGACTACTCTCCCTGCCCGGTGAGAGCACACTCTTCCTCTCTGCTCCACACATGTCTTATCCTCCCACCAGTCTCCTATCCTCTCCTCTCCACCCACTCCCCTTCCTCCAGTAAGAAGTCAGCAGGATGACATTCTATAGATGTATACAGTTTTTTAATAAAATGATGACTTGGGAAAAAAATTTACTAAGCTCCCTTTTAATAATAAAAACCATAACTATATAAATAACTGTGCAAACCCAACCATCATAGATGTACAAAGGACAGTGACCTTGTGTAGCAGGAATGTGGTGGTCTCCTTAGCGTTAACATAAAGATTCAAGGTAGTAAACAGCTTACTACAAAGCTTACTGCTGTACAGATTAGTACTGTCTGTTGACAGATAGTAATATAATGCAAGCCACATACGTATAAGTCAAAATCTTCTAATAGTTGTCACTTGCCATCAAGTCAATTCTGATTCATGTAAAAAGAAACAGATGCGACTCAATGGTATTTACTCAAACAGATCCATAATATTGAGTCAAAATGTAATCAATATAAAAGTCACTAAGATATTTAATATTATTTTTGTTCCTCATGTTAAATTGGGTGTGCATTTATCTTTATAGTGTGTCTCAATTATTATTCAAAATACCTGACTTGAATTTAGATTTCATAAAATTTACAAACGAAAATGTCAATGGATACACCCTGAGTTGTTCCAAATAGCACACGCACACTGAATATTTGTAAAACTTACACCAAAGACTTGTTTGGTATGCCCGCATCTGTCCCTCACAAACTGTATAATCTTGGCTGTGTTAATTAAAAACTCTTGAGCCTCAATTTTTTAACAAAATGATGAATTGAGGGGGAAAAAATTACTAAGCTTCCATTTCATAATAAAGACCAGAATTAAGTTTTCTAAGTCAAAATCATAGTTTGGGGTGCCTGTGGAAATAACGTAGTTTACCACTTCAGAAACTTTGTATGCAGGTTTGCCTTTTGTTAAAACAAAGAAGTTTATTTAAACATCCATGTGCAAAAGTAAAATGTTTGTAACTGACCATTACATTACATAAAAATGTTTAAGTACATGAAATGATTCAATCCTCAAAACACGTTTTGCAGCAGCCATCTAAATGAGAACTCTCCACTGATCTCACTTGGACTGGAGTATTTAATGTATCATCAAGTCCACTGGTCCCTTTTCTGGTGACATGCTGGCTGTCTGCCAAGGACCTATGAGATTCAAGGTGACTGTGTGTCGTGTTATACTGAACCAAGTGAAGATCAAACTCACCATCTGCGGAGAGAAGAAATATTCCTGAGGTAAAGCAGCATTATTAACTGAAAAGAACTGTGTGGGAACTGAAGATCTGCCCACAACCTCTTCATTTCTTGGGGAGATAAAAGAAACAATAAATTGCTAAAACTCCCACACAAAATGTCCTTATTTCTTGGGGGGGGAAAAAAAGAAAAATAGCTTTTCCTGATACTAAAAAAAAAAAAAAAGAAAATTCTGCTCTGCTACAGTTAAAATTTAAAACCTTAAACACATACACATAAAATAATTACTTATACTAATAATGTAATATTATCTAGCAGTACCATAAGTCTTAAGTACTATACAGTGAAATGTCAATATTTAGAATTACATTTGGCTTTCTGATAGGGAAATGTTAAATGATTCTGTGTTTGTATTAAACTCAAAGAACATTTCATATTAACAGAGCAAAGCAAGACAATAAATGATCACTAGCTATGCACTTTATGATCCCTATCTTCTACTAAAATAGAAAATTTTTTTTCAAGTTACCTTTTAAGGTACATTTACTATTAAACTATGCATCATACACTCTTTTGTAAATGGACTATTGATGTTAGCATAAAGACATGTTTACTGATTTCTTCTACACATTAGTTAAGATAAGAAAAAGGAAATCTTTAATGTAAAACCCACAAATCCACTGTCATCAAGGGACCCTACAGGCCAGAGTAGAAGTGCCCCATAGAGTTTCCAAGGAACACCTGAGGGATTCAAACTGCTGACCTTTTTTGGCTAGCAACCATAGCACCTAACCACCCTGCCACCAGGGTTTCCACAGAAACCATCATGCCACAAATTTCAGGCTTGTTTCTATGGAGATAGAAACAATATTTCAGTGTTCTGAATGCTGGCTGGTTTCTTCAGCTAGTCTGTAACAGTTCACTTGCTCCATCTGCCACTGCTGTTAGCTGCCTTTGAGCTGGTCCCCTGACTCACTGCTACCCCGGGCACAAAGAAATCAGTGTCCAGGATCAACGACGATCAGGCTGCTGCGATCCACAGGGTTTCACTGACTGATTTCCACAAGCAGATCACCAGGCTTCACTTTCTAATCTGTCTTAGTTTAGAAATTCCACATAAACCTATTCAGCATCACAGCAACATACAAGTATCTATTGACAAAAGTGCAGTGGCCGCACACTGCCCAGGTGTCAAACCTGGCCTTCCTCAAGGGAGGTGAGAAGTCAACCACTGGACTGCCAGGTATACCATAATTTAACTGTCAATACTACTAATCCTTAGAACAGGAAGTGCACTGTGGGGTCAGCTTTACTTTGTGTAGGCAGGTGGAGGCAAAGGGGAGGGAAGAATTTCAAGAAGCAGCCAGACACGTGAAGATCCAGTTCATAAGTGGAGAGAGTACAATCACAGAAGCCAGCGGAAGAGTAAATCTCATAAAGGAACACGACAGACATGAAACGTCACAGCACTGAGGCCCCTGGCTGTTGATCAGAATGTTCCTGACACCCATCAAAAGAGCAGCTTCCGTCAAACCATGGAGTCACTTTTCATGGGAAGAGGCTGAGAAGTGAATAGAGAACAGAGACGTGGCGGACGAAAGATATTTCAGTAAGATAAAGCAACAAAAACATAACCACTCTTTAGAAGACAGGTTTCACGTAAGACAGAAACAAAGCGTCTGTGTGGGGCAAGTGACGTAAAGAAACGAGAGAATGGATGAAATGTGGAGTGAGGTTACGGAGTGGGCAGGACATGCCTCCCCAGCAGTGATACACTGTAGATTCTCCCCGACAGCTCTTTCTTAGGTGAAGCTCAGGTAATACAGAGTTGTCTTCACAGAGGAATCATACGTAAATTGGGAACTATTTATTAAAAACTACAGCTATAAAAGACAGTAAGTACCAAAAAACCCATCACCATTGAGTCCACTCTGATTCACAGTGACCCTACAGAGTTTCCAATGGGTGCTTGATGGATTGGAACTGCTAATCCTTTGGTTAGCAGCTGTAGCACTCAATCACTATGCCACCAGGGTTTCCTAAATACAAGGAGTGTATTTCTAAGAAAGACCAGTGAAAGACCAGGATATCACATTGGCACCACATTTCTGTGAAAATCACTTCTAGAACATAATGATTAACATATTATCATATTTCCTGTATAATACAACAAATACTAGGAGACGAAATTACTATACACAGAATACACATGGAACTTGAATCTTCCACTCTAGAATTTGTGATGATTTAGATGCAGTATATCAAATATCAAAAACCCCAGTGGCATAGTGGTTAACTGCTACATCCGCTAACCAAAAGGTTAGCAGTTCAAATCCGCCAGGTGCTCCCCAGAAATGCCATAGGGCAGTTCTACTTTGACCTATAGGGTACCTATGAGTCAGAATTCACTTGATGGCAAATATCAAGCAGAGAACACAAGAGTTTCACTGCCATATTCCATCTAGTCTTAGTTTCACAAATCCTGGCAGTTATCTTGTTCCTTTCTACTGTAAGGGGACAGCAGGGAAGGAAGGGTAAAGGTATGTTCTTCCTCTTGGTATTTCAAGAAAAGACAAAACTCATCTTTCATAGGTACAGCTACCAAGGAAGTATACACCCACATATATCTTTTCTTTTTTAAATTCACTTTTGCTCAATACTTTCTGTGTGCCCAGTACTCTAAGTACCTTATACTTACTACACAACTGGATTCTCACAATAGCCTTTTGAGGTATTATCCTCATGGGAGAGATGGGAACAGAGTGCAGAGACAACTTGTCCATGGACACAGGTTAGCAAAGTGTCAGAGGGAGGACTCAAATTCATGTAGTCTGAGTTTCAGCACCTATTTTCTTAGCTTCTTCTGAAGTCACTGATACCCCGATGTTGGGGAGAATGAAGCTGTGAAATTGACCGCTTTCTACCAAGTACAATACCACTATCTAAAGATATACCCATCGCCACTGAGCCGATTCCAACCATACAGGACTGAGTCAAACTACTCCACACAGTTTCCAAAGAGCGCCTGGAGGATCTGAACTGTTGACCTTTTGGTTAGTAGTCACAGCACTTATCCACTTCGCCACCCAAGTTCCCTCCTAAAGATAAACCTGGACATTTGTGAGTCACAAGAGACCTCTATCCTAGGTCATAGAGGGCAAATACAATTAACAGGATGGGGCTTTCATCTGTCTTGCTAATTTACTTGAGAATAATTAGTTTTTCTGTAGAAGACAACAAAGCAAACAAGACGCATGAAACCCAAGATTGTAAGCACAGACCGTTTGCAGACCAGTATCTTATAAGACAGCAGGGAAATTATGTCAGGGATAGAATAAATCAGCTGTGAGTCAGAAGAAAAATCACAGTGCATGTTAAATATATACAGTAAATAATATTCTGAAAGACACACCCAACATAGTCAATAGAAAATACAGTAGCACAAATGTTGAGTTTTACTTACAGACTGATAAAGAAGCAATGACCAAATCACGATCAGGCCAACTCAGAACTGAGAGTTTTGCTACTTGTCTTGGCTCTGTCTGAGAAACGCCAACAAAATCTACGGTATCTAGCAGGCTACCTGACAAGGTACTTCTGTGGTCAGGTGTATCTTCCCTGTGTCTTCTTGAGAAAGCAAGTGAGTGACATCAGACTGAGGAACTTTCCATCTGATTAGACACTGCCATGAATTGAACTGTGTCCCCACAAAATATCTGTCCACTTGCCTAGGTCATATTCTCAGTATTGTGCAATTGTATTTGGTCATCTTGCGTGATCTTCCTATGTGCTGTACATACTATCTTGATGGTGTTAACAAGATGGAATCAGTGACAGTTCTGTTGGTGAGGCAGGACGCAAACTACAAGTTTAGATTACATCTTAAGCCAATTTTTTTTTTTTTAATATAAAACAAAGAAGTCAACAGACATCAAGAAAGAAGCACAGGGAGCATAGCACATTGTTTGGTCCCGGGATCCCTGCACTGAGAAGATCAAGACTGAGGACAAGGACCTTCCCCCAGAACCAACAGAGAGAGAAAGCTTTCCCCTACAGCTGACAGTCTGAATGTGGATTTCTACTAGACTCTGACAGAATAAACTTTTGTTTGCTAAAGCCATACACTTGTGGTATATCTGTCATGGCAGCAGTAGATAACTAAGACAGACACCTTTGCTCAAACTTCATAACCACATTATCAACAGGACACGCTCATGTAACAGAGTGTGACTATTAGTGCAAGCAGGACTCAGGTAGTAGGGTCCTCCTGCCCACATGCACCCAACCTTATGTATGCCAACCTATCCAATCTCATTACTCCTACTTTCCCCTGTATATTTTATACTGATTTACTTAACGGTGGGTCTCTCTGTTCCATGGCTCGGGGATGGCTTATCTGATACTATTCTTGGAGGCTATTATCGCATCAAGAAGTCAGTCGCATGCAATTTTAGAGTATTTTGAAAAATTAATACAGAGATGCTATTAAAAACCATAAAACAAGGAATCGAGCAGCTTACTCTCAGAAGACTTAGTTTCAAGCCTGGCACTATTTTTCTTCTTTGACATCTTGGGAATTGGTTAACTTTTGCTTCCCCATTTCCTTCCATGTAAAATGTGGATAATTTTATCTACGTCATCAATGAGTCAATAGGTGCCTAAATGACTGCACAGCTATGAAAAATACACAATAAGCTATAAAGAATATTACATATGCAAATTTCTATGACCCATTGCTGAAAATATTAAGACTAAGTTTTAAAATTTTTTCTTTCACTTTTCAGTATTTCAGAAAAATTCTTTCATTTTAGCCTATGTCTAAATCGCAAGGTTTTACAATAATCCAGAATATAAAAATACATTAAACAAAAAAAAACTTCTTGGCACATTTTTATGAAATCAAATTAAAGTATATTCATTTGCTCCACTTTAGTGGAAAAAAAAATTGTTCATTACCTGTAGCTATGTGAATTTATCTTAACACAGCTCTCAAAACTTTGGTTAGCTGGTTCAGACGAGTGAGAACTCCCTTTTGAAAAAAACAGAACAACAGATTACTTTGTGGTATAATAATTTTTTGGAGCTATAACATTAAACCATAAAGCCACCCCAAATAAAAAACGCATAATATTGATCCAAAGTGCCAACTTAAAAGCATCTTAAATATCTTCAAAAGTTGTCCTCATGGAAGACATATGTATACGTATCTGATGTCTCAAATAATGTTCAAAGATTACTTACATTCCTATAAATTACAATCAAGCTTTGTCAAAAGCAATGGCAGTACATATGAATTATACTGGCAGAGAGCTAATATGAAATACAGTGCATGATAATGTTTTGTTCTATATCCCTCTACATCAAACACAGTAGAGTGTCACAGTTATCTGCCTCCAGGACAGAAGGCATGAGTTGTCTAAACTGCAACGACAAAACTCAATGCAACTTTATACAAATGTGGAACAAGCAGCTGGCTAGGGATGTCTCTAGTTGACAGCCTGTTGCAGTCTATTTTCTTTGCAAAGACATTAAAAAACAACACAAAGATAAGCAATTTTCCTTTGGAACAAGCCACTGCTTTGTTATTCTGAATGGTTTGTTTTTAGTTTAGTGAGGGGGATCAAAAAAGACAAAAAACAAAAAAAAATTAAAAAAACCTAAAGCTGATACATCAATAAGCCTGAAGTCCTTTGGGGAAGGTAACAGAAGTACTGTTATTCAGGTTACAACATGACTCTATTAGTCCCTAGAAACATGGAAGGGCTCTGGGCATCTAAAAATCACAGGTGATGAGCTCCTGCCACTTATGCAGGAAAAGTTGTTCTGAAGACCTTCATGTCACAAAGTTTCCAGCATCCCAAGTAAGGCTCACTCTGTTGCTATCTCCAGCTACCCTGCTCTTCCACTGGCTTAGACCCATGTAATACACAGAGGCTAATTTTCCCAGGAGAAGGGCTAATTCTCCCCACTGGTCTGCCAAAGAGTCACTATTTAATCCTTTACTTTAGCACTATCAAGGAGATTACCAATGTCAGGAGGAGAAATAGCTCTCCTATACAGAAGTTAGAGTTTTGCATTTCCCATTCATTTAGAATTTATAAGCATCAGTAGCAACCATCATAGCTACTTGCTGGGTGCCACTAAAATACAACATTTCCCATTCTAATACAGAAAAAGATGCCACGGGGTTGGAAAGGTAATTTGCTTGCGAATTGATGGCATAAACTGTTATTATAAATTAGACATCTGTTCTGAGAAAATGTAACAAAGACATAAGGGCATGTTTTCTCTAGTCTTCAACTCTATATAGTATAAAATGCTCACACCTCTGAGAACAACAACAGAAACCCACTTAAAATAAGAGTTCCATGTCTCAACAAAGATTTCCCAGTGACAGGACCTACCGAATCGATACTGCACATTTATTGGTCGTCCATATAAACGGATACCATTCAGTAAGGCTATGGCATAAGACACTGATTCTGGATGTTTAAAGCAGACAAATCCAAAAGACTTTGGCTTGCCTTCTCTGTCTTTGCATATAGTCACTTTGGTTAATGGTCCAGCCTGTAAGAAACTTAAAAAATTATTTTCTCATAAATCCAAAACTTTTTTATAATTCAACTTTAGACTAAAAAAACAACCAAAAAACCTGTTTTCCATGTTTTTATGTATCTTTACTAATACTGCATTTTCCTGATAATAAACATAACATCCCCTTACATTTTCTTGATCATCTCCTGGCTCCTCAAAGAAACATACAATGTTAAGAATAGGAAACTAAAAAACGAACCAAATCCAGGTCCATCCAGTCAATTCCAACTGACAGCAACTGTATAGGACAGAGTAGAAGTGCCCCATATGGCTCTCAAGGAGCAGCTGGTAGATTTAAACTGCCAACTTTTTGGCTAGCAGCCGAGTTCTTAACCACTGTACCATCAGGGCTCCAGGAATAGGAAATGATAGGTAATAGACACAAGTCTGAAAAGAAAGACACCACTTATTTTTCCCCAGCTTAACAAAACAAGTAAGTTTATCTTTTGATCTAGTTGTCCCACTTGGAAAATATTCTCAAAGGGGGAAAAAATACCACTACATGTTTATTTTACCTGGCTTGACAATCAATGCCCATGGAAGCAGCAATCAGGAAATCAGAAGACACACTCCACTGGGAAAATCTGCCACAAAGGACCTCTTTAAACTATTGAAAAACAAAGATGTCACCTTGAAGACTATGGTGCGCCTGACCCAAGCTACAGTATTTTCAATCATGTCATATGCATGTGAGAACTGGAGAACAAATAAGGAAGACAGAAGAATTGATGCCTCTGAACTGTGGTGCTGCAGAAGAATACTGGCTGTACCATGGACTGCCAAAAGAACAAACAGATCTGTTCTGGAAGAAGGACCACCTGAGTGCTCCTTGAAAGCAAAGATGGCAAGACTGAGTGTTACATACTTTGGACATGTTGTCCAGAGGGATCAGCCCCTGGAGAAGGTCATCATGCTAGTTAGAGTGGAAGGCCAGAGAAAAAGAGGAAGACCCTCAAGGGGACGGAATGACATAGTGGGTGTAACAACAGGCTGAAGCATACAAATTGTGGACAATGGTGCACAACTAGGCAGTGCTTCATTCTATTGAGCAAAGGATCGCTATGAGTCAGAACCAACTCAATGGCACCTTCCAACAACATGTTTATGACTTAAATGAGTATATTTTTTTAAATATGAAAAATAAGAAAGCTTCTAACCAACAACCGAGAATATTATTTCGCAGTATATGATTAAGATAACCACTAACTTATAAACATTCAGGTGGTGTTGATGGAAAAATCTAAAGAAGCCACATAAGTAAAAAAGTAGAGTAGGAAGTTATAGGAAAATCTTAACTACAACTAAGAAAAAAATTCTTATCTACACTGTGATAAAGATTAGAGGAGGCACAAAGATTTACAGAGGGGTCAGATTTAATGGTGAATGGTTCGTATTTTTAAATTTTAATGACTGGTCATTTTTCTCTGTAGGCTTGGATAAATATGAGTTGACTTTAACCCGAAAAAGATGTTGTTATTTGTAAAATGACGTACCCTAGGATTCAGTCACGTTCTTCACATTCTTTTTGCTCTGCAAAGCTCATCCTTCCTCCTAGCTTCAACTCACAGCTCATCAGCACGTCTATTCTTCCCACTAACACCTCTTTCATGGAGACAGTCTCCTAGAAACCTTCACATGCTTATGCTTCAAAGGCAAGATATTTGAAACTAAATTCATTCTCCCCTCTAAATTCCTCCCCTTGGATTTATTATCATAGCAAAACATGTTGTCAGTTGTTGGTGAACTGGCTCTGATTTGTGGTGACTTTTAGTACAACAGGATATATTACAATTACATTTTCTTGCTTCAAAGATAAAGAAAAATTTGGAAAGTAACTACACCTAGTTAAAGGATAAATATACAGCAAATACAGTAACACCAGAGTTAATTGGTACTTTTTCACTATAAATATTTAAATACAATGAATCACAAAGAGCTGTACTGCAGGTGTGACTTGAATTTCGACATGAACAGATTTAGATAAGCTGAAGTACTTTTTTTAAGCATTTACATTTTAGAGCAGTTTTCAGCTTACAGAAAAATTATGCAGAAAGTATGGTGATGTTCCACATGCCTCCTCCCTACACTGTTTCATTATCATCACCTTGCATTCTTGTGATTCATTTGCTACACATGATAAATCAATACTGATGCATTATTAACTAGATCCACCACTTACATCTGAGTTACTCCTTTGCGGTCCAGTCCTGTGAGTTTTGACAAATGCATAATACTATCACTAGCCCACCACTTCAGATCACACAGAACAACCTCGCCTGCGCTTCATTCATCCATCTCTTCTTCCTCCTGAATCCCTGTCAAACACTGATGTTTTTAATGTTTCTGTAAGAGTTTTGTCTTTTCCAGAAAAATCACATAGCTGGACTCATACAGTATGTACCATAGCATTTTTGAAGCTAAAATGTAACATGAAGGCTTGCTCATGGCCACAATCACATTATTTTAGTCTTTTTACACCAGAATGAACTACGCCAACAGTGGGACAGTTGTCAAGATTTGCTAGGTTTTGCTGGATTGAGGCCTTGTTAAAAGATGACTTCATTTCAGGAGCTCCTCCCAGATCATAGCAGTAACTTACCACAAATAAAGACATGCTTGGTGGTCTGATCCATTAAAAGATTTATACTCGGTTTAAGTAGGAGAAAAGTTATAAAGAATAAGAAGATATACATTGTACTGTCGAGTTGGTTCTGATTCACAGTAACCCTATGTGACTGAGTAGAAGTGCTGCGTGAGGTTTCCTTGGACGTAATCTTTACGGGAGTAGAACACTGGGTCTTCTCCTCCACTAAGCTGTTGGGTGGGTTCAAACACTGGAATTTTTGGTCAAAAGCTGAGACCTTAACCATTTTGTCACCAGGGCTTCTTAAAATAACAACAAAAACATACATTTGTGTAACTGATGTGGATCCAGTCTTGACAGACTGCAAATAACACGTGTGCACAGGAGCCTTCCCACCTTATCCCACCTCTACCACTGTGTCCACTGTGTTTCCTACTTTCCGCATTTTAAAAACCTCAACGAGAAGCCTTTGAAATTGAGTTGGTGGTGCTTTTTTTTCCCCCCTGGTTTACGGGGGAAAATGACTATATATATTTGTATTCAGAATGCACAGCTTTAAATGATATAATTAGGTGAAGAAATTATAGGAAGGGATGTTAAAACCAGTGCCCAGTATCCTTGAGTTGATTCTGACTCACAGCGAAGAAGGGATATTAGAGCTGATTAAAAAAAAGAACAAGCTAAAAAAGATGTTTAGTCATTTGGTACCACTTTACTAGAAAATACCATGAGTGGAAGGCTCATGATGAGAAATTTTATTGTCACCATCCAGTAAGCCACAAATGTATTCATAAGTTACATGTCCATTCAATAGGAGAAACTATCACAGTCTGGTAGGCTGAGTCCAAATTCAATGAGAGCATCGTGGTACAGGGACATCGGGTCCACAGGACATGCTCTGCTCTCAGTGCTGCTTTCTTCCTGGCATGACTTTCCCAACTTCCTCTACTCACTTCTCTCCCTTATATCCCACAAGCTGGTAGCCTGAGTCCTCCCTCACCAACACAACTGCTGCCCGTTCTCCCTCTTCACAGAGGTTAGGATTCATGACACAGGAGGAACAGCACCATATTCAGTCTTATAGCCAAGTCAAATCAATACATACATTTTTTTGCAGGGGACACAACACAATCCACGACAGATGGCAAATTAGAAACTAACTTTAAAGTCTTAAAAATCAATCATATTTTTAAATAATAAAAAGTATTACATCTAAGGAAGAAAACTGTTCATAGAATTCTAAACTAAAACAAACCATGATTCGAAATGCATACAAGCCAAGCCGGCACTTGGCTTGGCTTGTATGCATCTATAATTAATATGACAATACACTGCTACTATTCACACAGCCTTCAGTATGGACTGCAACTCAACATGAAGAACAGAAAAATTCTCTCAACTGAACCAGTAAGCAATGTCATGATAAACAGAGAAAGGGGTGACACTGTCAAAGCTTTCATTTTACTTGATTCCACAATCAATACCCATGGAAGCAGCAGTCAAGACATCAAGATATACTGCATTGGGAAAAACTGCTGCAAAGGACTTCTTTAAAATCTTGAAAAGTAAAGATATCACTTTGAAGACTAAGGGTACCTGACCCAAGCCACGTTATTTTCAACTGCATCATTTGCATGTGAAAGCTGGATGATGAATAAGGAAGACAGAAGAAGAAAAGATACCTTTAAACTGCGGTGTTGGAGAAGAATACCGAATGTACCATGAACTGCCAAAAGAAGAAACAGACCTGTTCGGGAAGAAGTACAACCAGAGTGCTCCTTGGAAGCAAAGATGGCGAGGCTGCATCTGACTTACATTAGACACTTTGTTAGGAGGGATCCCTGGAGGAGGAAACCATGCTTGGTAGAGTGGAGGGTCAGCAAAAGAAGCAGAAGCCCTTCAAAAAGATGGACTGACAGAGTGGCTGCAACAGTGGGCTTGAGCATAAAAATGACTTTGGGCATGGAGCAGGACCGGGCAATGTTTTGTTCTGTTGTGTACAAGGTCACTATGAATGAGAACCGACTGGACAGCACTTGACAACATAATTAACACAGGGCAGGGCTGTTTTAGTTTAGAGACAAAGATACCATATTCTGCACTGTGTGGGTCAATTCCCTTCCAAATTACAGTGACCTTATGTGTGTCAGAGTAGAACTGTGCTCCATAGGGTTTTTGAATGGCTGATTTTTTAGAGTTACAGACTGCCAGGCATTTCTCGTGAGGCACCTCTGGGTGGACTCAGGGACTCCAGTGACAAAAAGCTTTCAAAAACCAAATAAATAATTCTCTTTCCCCTGGTAAACTCATACCCAGCCCTGGATATTGTGCTCTTCTAGTGTCTCCCTTAGAGGTCCTCCTGAAAGGAAGCAGTTGCTCTTTCTGGAAATCTCTGATGCTAATGTTAGGAACAGTGGTAGTAACAGCAGCAGTAGTAGCAGCAGCAGCTGCAGCCAACATGTTTAGTAAGTGCCAGGCTCCGTTCTGTTTCCTGTATATCATTTTTATTCTCACAAACATATCATACTGTTGACATTATTTGTCTCTAGAAAAAACTGAGGCACCTAGGTATCTGCCCGAGGTCACACAGCTGGCCACCGGGCTCATACTCTAAACCATTTTACTGTATTATGTACTCTGTTTCTCTCTCTCTACTTTATAGATTATCTTAAATCATGGTAATCAATTTTCAGTTTCCCCTCTTAGAAATGCCATGGGTTGTTTCCTAAGATCTGGTATCCAGCACCTTATTTACCGTTTGCCATCTAATTCTGGACCACTCGACAGTTAGATGAATGGCTGAGTGAGAACATCCTTCTAGCAAGTGAGACCTAGGCATATGCAACGGGTGAGTGCTTAGAGGAGACTTAATCCTAGAAGGAAGATGGTGCTAGGTCTCAGAAAGTTTGCAGGTCTTCCTGGTATTAAATAAAAGGAACTGATTATGAGTCGGAATCGACTCGATGGCTTTTTTTTTCTTTTTTTTTTTGGCTATAGAATCAATTACAGTCACGGTACACTGGCTGCCCAAATCACCTTAAATCTCATCTGTAAAACTGAAGCAAAAGTAACCTTCTACAGAAAAAGGGCTTGGCCAGCCAAGCCAAGTGAAGGGCTTAGGGAAATGATTAATAACAGAAACATTTTTAAAACTAATGTCTCTTATCTCGTAGGTATAAGGCATGGAGGTGCTTCATCACCTCAAGGAAGACAGTGACAAGGCTGTTTTTTTCTGTTCTGCCAGAGGCGACCCAAGACCCAGGCATCCTCTGTGAAGCCCTCACTCAGGGCTGGGGGCTGGGACAGCCCAGTGACTGCCCACCCCCAGGACTCTGCAGTGGGGGTGGGCATGGGGAACCACACTCTGGTCCTCCACTGCTCGACAGCTCACCTGCAGATGGGTGCGCTAGTGCGAGACCCATCCGCAACAGAAAGAAGACGCCTGGCTCCAGGAGGTCCAGGTGGCCCCGCCCCCTGGCTGCGCTTCCCCCCAAAGCGCCCCGCCCCTGCACCGCCCTTCCCCCGCCGGCAGTACCTGAAGGAATAGCTCGTAAAGAATCTCCTCCCGCACTCGGGCCTCTAAGTTCCCCACAAACACGGTCCTGTCCGCCTCCTCCCGAGCCGGGAACATCCCTTCGGCCTGGGCCCGAGGACGGAGTTGGCGTCACGACCCCGCCCCCCGGCCGCTTTGCTGCGCCGACAGAGCGAGGGGGCGGGGCCGGCGAAGGAACGCTCGCGTCGGGGGCGGAGCCGAGGCCGCGTAGCCCCGCCCGCTGCCTCGCGGGGACCGCCCACCGCGCCTCCGTGGATCGGAGAGGAGGCTTGGTCTGTCGGCGAGTGGGTTAGAATTAGCTTTCCGTTTGTGGGGTGTCTCCCCCCGATTTTATCCGGATTGAGAATTACTTACTGATTTTGGATTGTGCACTGGACTCTTTAAATGAAATGGCCATAGAAATGGTGCAAGACAGCAATAAATGCAAGAGTTCTCAGGTTTACGCGGAATGGGGTGGGGAGGGGGTCCTTAAAGAGAAAATGAATAGAGTACTTTGAATTAAAAATTAAAGTATTCACAAACTAATTTCTGAGCGAAAGAACGAATACATGCATGTGTATATATGGATACAGTAGAGTACTAGAATTAAATTTACACAGGAAGCGCTTCAGGGAAGTCAGAGAAGATGGCCACAGAGGTTTGGGGTAGACTCCAGAAAACACTAGAACTTGACAGACTGTAAAAAGAGATACCACAAGCTTGGAGTCTGGAGATTTGTGTTGTGTTTTATGGAGTAGATTCTGACGGATAGCGACCCTATGTGCCAAAGTAGAACGGCCCCATAGGTTTTTTTCCAAGCTGTAATCTTTGTGGAAACAAATCACCCGGTTTCCCTCCCAAGCTGCTGCTGGTGGATTCCGGTTCTAACCCCAGACCTTTTCGGTAGCAGCCAATCTAACCACTTGACCACTCTGCCTCCAGGATCCCTCGGGGGCTTGTGCAGGGTTCAGTACAATACTTGATGTTCCTGTGTACCAGCTTAAAGCAGTGATCATTGCTTAAAAAGGATGTAAAAAAACAACAGTCTGGCCACAAATAGAATTAAAAGAAGGGGGGTGGTGCAAAACCTACTCAATAAGCTCAATATTTTGGTAAATCAACTGTCAACTATTTTTCTCCCTCCTTGCTTCCTTCCAATCCTCTCTTTCCCTCTCTCCGTTTCTTCCTCTTTTTTCTTCCTCCTCTTCTTCCCTTCTTTTACATTTCTCACATTATTGTTCTCTGTTCATTCTCAATCCTGAATGCATAAATTTACATAATTTTAACTATCACATACACAGCTATATAGATACTGCTGCCTAGTCAGTTTCATCTTATGGCAGACCTATAGGACAGAGTAGAATTGCCTCCATTGAATTTACAAGGAGTGGCTGGCGGACTCGAACTGCTGACCTTTTAGTTAGCAACCAAGCTCTTAACCGTTGTATCACCAAGTCGCTGCCTTCCTCCCTCCCTCCGTCTCTTCCTTTCTCCTGCCCCTAGGACAGAACTCATCCTAAAAAAGGATGAATATCACTAATGTCGCCTTTGAAGTACTCCCTTTGGAACGCTATGCACTGATGGCAGTGTCTAGTCCACCCTTCAAAGCAATTTTGGAACTGTTTCTTGAAGAGTTATGCATGGTGGCAAGGTGGTAAGTTCGTAAACTTAATTGTATAGTTGTCTGTGAGGCAGTTTTTAGCCAGTAACAAATAACTGTATTTGAACACCCTACTTACTCAACTGATCTGGCCCCCAATGACTTTTCTCTTTACCTGAAGATAAAGGAAATATTGAAAGAAGACACTTTGATGACATTCAAGACATCAAGTGTAATACAATGACATCTCTCGGATAGCCATTCCAGAAAAAAAGTTTCAAAATTGCTTTGAAAGGTGACATGTAGCAGTTTTTCTAGGATGAGTTTCCAAACTTCACTGTCAGACCTCTTGGGTGTGTGTATGTATGTGTGTCCAGCTGCTATATTGTTACTTTCTGCTCATGGCAGCCCCATAGGGTTTCCAATGCTGTATATCTCTACAGAAGCTGACTGCTAGGTTTGTCTCCCCTGAAGCCAGTGGTGGTTTCAAACCATCCACCTTTTAGTTGGCAGTCTGTTGCTTTAGCCACTCTGCCACCAGGGCTCCATGTCTGTCTGTCTCTCTGTCTAAATGTGCCTTGCTTAATGCGCTTTAAGCCTGGTCAGATGTGTTTTTACAGGGTTATTCTCATAGCTATTTACAATTTTTGTGAAGATATTATAGCTTGACTTGTGAGTAGGAGGAATGGCATTCTATGCTAAGACTTAATACTTTTGTAAACAGTCCAGGCAAGGGGAAACAAGTTCTTAAACAAAGACAATGCCAGGAGGGACAGAAAAAAGAAACCAGATTTGGAAATCATTCAAAAGGTACAATGTATGTCCTTAGTAAGTTTTTTTTGAAAAATAATTTGTTGTTGAAAATATGCATAGCGATATAAAATGATACTGGTGAAGACGTGCCTCTTGGCTTAAGTAAAAGTGTGTGGCTAAATGAGCAGCTCTTGTCCAGAGTTGATAGGAGAGGGCAGAGAGGGACAGGAGCGGATTGAATGGGCATAACAAACACAGGGAGAAGAGAAGGAGTGTGCTGTCACCGCGTGGGGAGAGGAGCTGGAGTTAGATAGCAGTGTGTGTGTGCAAGGTTTTGTATGACAAAATGACTTGGAATGTAATCTTTCACTTAAAGCACAATAAGATATGTTTGTTTGTTTTAAAAGAATAGAATACCTGTAGCAAAACTTATACTCCAGTAATACAATTTCTTCATGTACCATTTAGTGACATTGATTGTATTCGTCAAGTTGTTCAACTAGTCTCACCCTCCTCCTTTAGTGATTTATTCTTCTCCTGTAGAACTCACTGCCCTCTAACTTTATATTTAATATCTTCAGTTGCTTTGGTCAATTGTATCCCATATAGGTAGTTCTTTTTAAAAAGCCATCCATGTTCAGGGTAGACATTATTTATTAATTTAAGCTAACTATTGTTTGGTTCCTGATTTTAAACCGTATGTTATCCCCTTGTGCTTTTTTTAACAACTGCCTCTGTCTATAAACAGGTTTCAGGTGAGCACAGTAAGTATTCTGGAATTCTCATTCTTTGCAGTTTTATCCAGTTGAATGCCTTTGCATAGTCAAGTAAAACACACATAAATGTCTTTCTAGTATTGTCTCCTTTCAGCCAAGATCTGACAGCAAATGATATCCCTTGTTCCATGTCTTCTGAGTCTGACTTAGATTTCTGGCAGTTCCTTTTCATTATATTGCTACAACTGTTTTTTAATTATCTTCAGCATAATTTTACTTGTGAGTGGTGTTAATAGCATTGTTCAACAATTTCAGCATTCCCTTGGATCACCTTTCTTTGGAATGGGAACGAATATGGATCTTTTCCATTTGGTTGACCAGGTAACTGTTTTCCAGATTTTTTGACATGGATGAGCAAGCACCTTCAGCATTTCGCCTATTTGTTGAAACATCTCAAATGGTATTCCATCAATCCATAACTACTGCCATCAAGTCGATTCTGACACATAATGATGCTATAGGACAAAGTAAAGCTGCCCCATAGAGTTTCCAAGGAACACCTGGTAGATCTGAACTGCTAGACTTTTGGTTAGCAGATGTAGCACTTAACCAGAACACCACAGGGGTTTCCAAATTCATAGAGCCTTGTTTTTTGTCAATGCCTTCAAGTGCAGCTTGGACTTACTCCTTTGATACCATGGCTTCTTGATCATATGCTGCCTACTGAAAGGGTTGAATGCTGACCAATTTACAGTCATTCTGTAAATTTCTTCTATCTTCTTTTGATGCTTCCTTGTTCATCTTTTTGCCTGTAGAATCCTTCGATATTGCAACTGAAACCTGACTATTTTTTCTTCAGATCTTTCAGCTTGAGAAATGCCAAGCATGTTCTACCCTTTTGGTTTTTGTCTTAGTCATCTAATGCTGCTACAACAGAAAATCCCACAAGTGGATGGCTTTAACAAAGAGAAACTTACTTTGTCACAGTCTAGAAGGCTGCAAGTCCAAATTCAGGGTATCAGCTACGGGGGAAGTCTTTTCCTGTTGGTTCTGGAAGAATGTTTCTGTCATTCGTCTTCCCTTGGACTGGGAGCTTCTGCGGCACAGGGAACCAGAGTCCTTTCCAAAGAATAGGCTCTGCTCCCAGCACTGTGTCTTGATGGTAAGTGGTCCTGGAGCTCCACTTGTTTCCTTTTCCTTTATATCCTAAGAGATTCCCTCTAAGCACAATATAGTTGTACACACTGAGTCCTACTCCAACAACACAACTGTTGCACAGTCTTCCTCAGTAATGCCATAGAGCCAGGGTATGGGGGTCACAGCCTAGCTAAATTGCTATACAAATTGTTACACACATTTGGGGGGGCGCATAATCAATGACCATTTTTCTAGCTCCAGTTCTTCTCCTACTGCTCTTAGAAATCTTCTTTTCAACTCTTAATTTATCATTTCTTCTTTTCACTTTAGTTACTTGATTGTGATGGTTAGCATGGTGCGTCAAATTGAACAGGCTATGATTCTTGGTGTTTATATGTGATCACTGCCATGATGGGATCTGCTGTGCAAAGCTGATTGAAAGGGAGTTTTCTTGGGTGTGTGTCCTGCATCTGAATGTCAGCGGATGTTCTGGCTTTGAGTTCACTTTGGATCCTGTAGCTGGCTCCTGTTTGTCCAATCTCTGGTTCTTGGAAAGTGAGCTAACAGCTTACCTGCTGACCTTAGAATTCATCTGTCTTCACAGTCTGTGAGTAAGAGCCCTGCTTTCTGACCTGCTGATTCTGTGCTTGCCAGAACCTGTGGCTACTTGAATTCAGAGATGCCTCTATCCTGATCCACCGGCATGGGACGTTCTAGACTATCCAACCACATGAGCCATTTCTTTGATATAATTCCTTCTGTATATAATATTTGGAAATGCTGGTTACATAGTGGGTTAAGTGCTACATCGGCTAACTGAAAAGTCAGCAGTTCAGATCCACCAGGTGCTCCTTGGAAGCTTTATGGGGCAGTTCTACTCTGTGTAGAGGGTTCCCATGAGTTGGAATTGACTTGATGGCAGTGGGTTTGTTTTTTTACATACATATTTCTACACTTTACTAGTTTTACTTCTCTAGAGAACCCAGCTTAAGATATCAGCTTTCAAGAGCAAGTTTCATCTCTCCTCTGACATCCATTTCGGTCTTTCTTTCCTGTCTTTTTAATGACCCTTGTCTTCCTTTCTTTGTCCAAGTGTTTAGGAAAAACCAGTCCCTAGAGAAGGAAATCATGCTTGGTAAAGTAGAACATCACTGGAAAAGAAGGAGACCCTCAATTAGATGGTTGGACACAATCGCTGTGACAGTGGGCTCAAACATAACAAAGATTGTGAGGATGGCACAGGACTGGGCAGCATTTCATTCTGTTGTACATGGGTCGCTGTGAGTGGGAACTGACTCAACGGCACTTACCAAGGTTGTTTGATTTAAAGACTTCAGTCTCAGAGATTATTTATTCGTTTGTTTGTTTGTTTTAGCTTCAGCTTTAGGGTTTACTTGGTTTTCTACCCTGGCCTCTAGGGTCGCCATGAGTCGGATCCAACTCGATGGCACTTGGCTGGCTGGCTGGCTGGTGCGTTTTTAAATATAGGGTAAAAGAAGAAAAACACAGGTATGAGTGCACTTTCTTACTTTGGGAAGCATAAAGAACTAGAAATGAGGATCATGACTATACAGTATACATTGGTGGGAAAGCAGTGGATAAGAATCAAGCAGCAGAAGATACCTTTCAATTTATACTTTATGGTTTGTATGGTTCCGTTGCTGAGACAACGGTGAGATTCAGTTGGTGGCTGGACACTTGGCTGGACAATGTGGAAAATGATGAGAGTAACCTTTACAGCTTGTGAATAAGATACAAAAACTCCCTCTAGAGACCTCACAAGTTGGAATTTAGTAATAAGGTCAGAATGGATTAGGTTTCAAATTAGGTCAATATTAAACACTTGGTTGGCAGCATGATGTGAAAAGGGAAAAGGCAGGTCAGATTGAATCTTTCTGGTTGTTGTTCAGTGCCATTGGGTCAATTCCAACTCATAGTGACCTTCTGCAGCAGAGGAGAAGTGCTTTCTTGGCTGTAATCTTTGTGGAAACAGATTGTCAGGTCTTTCTTCTATGGAGCCATATGTTTACTTCACCAGGCTCCTTAAAACCTTCCCGGATTTTGTACTTGTCGACATGGCTTTTGATGACTTCAGTATGCATGTGGATCAAGAGAACTCTGCCGACTGTGACTTGACTCATACGGGTTCTATAAATTATGTGGGAGAGGAAACATAAGGAGAATCAATGGGACATGGAGTGGAAGAAGCAGGAAGAAAGAGGAGGAGGTAGTGAGTTGAAGTGGAATCCAAAAACGTGTCACTGAAAGACACATTGTCTCCTTCCCTAAACTGTCTTGTTATCCCAAGCTTTGCATTTTGTAGTATTCATCATTTTTAGGTTCAAGTATTACCTTTTAGATTTTGTAAGTATTTATTTTTGTTTTTGCAGATGCAGTATGGTTTTGGCAAAAAAATTATGCAAAATTTCTCTAAGATACACTAAAGGAGCGCAGTGGCACAACAGTGAAGCACTTGGCCATTAACTCAAAAGTTTGCAATTTGCATCCAGCTGGAGGGAAACCCTGGTGGTGTAGTGGTTAACGAAAAGGTTGGCAATTCAAATCTGCCAGGTGCTCCTTGAAAACTCTGTGGGGCAGTTCTACTCTGCCCTAGAGGGTCACTGTGAGTCGGTATCAACTCAATGGTAGTGATTTTTTTTTTTTTAAAGTGGCTCTGTGAAAGAAAGGACCTGGCAATCTACTCCTGTAAAAATTACAGCACAGCAAACCCTATAGGGCAGTTATACTGTGTCACGTGAGGTAGATAGGGGTCCAAAATCAATTTGACAGCACCAAACAACAACAACAGGGTGTGCTAATTTGAAATTGCCACTCTATCACTTTGAATAATTATGTCGCAGATGGAATCCAGAGTGGAGAAAAGGATAAGGTGATTCTTTTAAAAATTCTTTTGCAATGCATCTGGACTATTAAGCTTCATTTTCTGTGCCACTAATAATGAAGAGCTTTAATTAAATTGCATGCAGGGGTGACCCACTCCCCCAAACAGCAACAAAACTCCACTAGTTAATGATGCTTCCCAAAGACAACAATATGACCTTGGCCCGGTCAGTGACAAAGGAAAATGTAGTTGTAAAAATCTGCCCTCCTGACTTGCAGAATAGTGGAAGAGACAAACTTTCTGTTCATTAAACGTAATATGTCAGTAACTGCCCTTAGGTTTTGTCCCCCCTACCCCAGTCATTGTCACAGTAGGGTAAGAAAGGGATTAGGGAAACTAGCAGATTGTAGGTATGTCACAAATGTGTTCATCAATAGAATGGGTACTTGCAGGTCTCTATTGCATTTAGTTCAATTGATGTTTTATTCCTTTTCTATCGTGCTGGCTGGATGGGTGGGTGGATAATTCAAAAATGACTGCAGCTGTATGTGAACAGAGAACTGCCAGAAGTTCAAGCCAAATTCAAGACAAGGAACTAGGGATATTACTGCTGAGGTCAGATGAATTTTGGTTAAAAATAGTGAATTCCAGCATCTTACTCTGTCCAGCATCGGCTGGGACTTATTGATCCCAGATGTGGGTATCAGAATCCATAAATCATAGCAAAAATTCTGAATTGGCCCTTTAATCAGCATGCCTTCCATTACTGACAACACGTGGTTATCAATAAAATTTTCAAAGGTAAAAATAATTGGGTCCCCAGAGGGAGAAGCCATAACTTTTTCTTGTCCCCTTTCTCTTACTCTTGATAGGCTCTGATAAACTCTGGCTTCTGTTCATTTGCCTGTTTTAGATATTTTGTGTAAATGGTACCATATAATATTTGTCTTTTTTGTGACTGACATTTCACTCAGCATGTTTTCAAGGTTCATCTGTATTGTATTATGTGCTGGGCCTTCATTTTTCTTTAGGGCAGAGTAATACTTCATTGTGTGTGTATACTACCCTTTGTTTATCCATTTAGTTTTGTTTCTACACAACATTGTTCACAGAAGTACTACTCACAGTAGCTAGAAACTGGTATGTTTTTTAATTCATTTAGAAGTCTTTTCTAAACCATCTCTTCTACTTCATCTCCCCTCAGACATTGCTAATCCAGGAGCTGTGTCCTCAGACTTTATGATGGAAGATGCAATGCAATGTAGAAACTGTGCATATTATAGACCTTCAATGGTACTTGTAATAATTAGTGATCATGTTATCTTGGTATACTGAGATTTACGTTATTCTTTGTTTACTAAGATGAACAATTTCGGGGTTCTTACATTTTAGTCGGAAGAACTTAAACACTTTTTATTTTTAAAGGTGTGTTGCAATAAACATGGTCCACTAAATTTGTTGAGTATCAGTATTTCTACTTCTCACACTGTTCTTTTTGTCTATACATGAAGTCATGGTGGTTTTCAAGTACCTACTCAATGTTACAGGCTTTGAGAGTTAGTTTATACAGTTAGCTGTTCGTTCAGAATTAGATTTAAATATTTATTTTTTCTAATGTTATTGTGTGCCATTGAGTTGATTCAAACTCCTAGTGACCCAGCAGGACAGACTAGGAATGGCTCATGGGATTTCCCTGGGTGAAACCTTTGCAGGAACAGATTGCCAGACTTTTTCACCTTTGGAACCTCTGTTGGGTTCCTGAACTGCAGACCTTTCAGTTAGTTGACAAGTGCTTAACCACTGCACCACCAGACTTGTAAAACCAAACCAAACCCACTCTCCATAGGTTGATTCTGACCATGGTGACCATATAGTACAGAGTAGAACTTCTCCACAGAGTTTTCAAGGCTATAAATCTTTTTGGAAGTAAACTTTTTGTCCACGGAGCAGCTAGTGGGTTTGAACTGTTGACCTTTGGGTTGGCAGATGAGCACTTTGACCACTGGTCCACTAAGGCTCGTTAAGCATACTATAGTTCCTAACTAGTATTGAATGCACACATAGTGATAAATCTAGTAAAGCTAAAAGCATGATTCATTTTCAGCATTCTCTGCGCTTGTGGTCGTATGCAAGGTTTGAATGTGTTAAATGCAGGGAACACTCCATAAAGAGTTAGGCTTTCTTCATTTCCAGTGAGCGCGAGCTGACTTAACAAGCTGTGATGAAATTTTTTTCCTGCCTGCCTTTTACATTCTATATACTGTTGATAATGACTTAGTTTTGTTTTGTTCTGTGCCACCACGGGTGACATGCAACCTTTATCTTTAGTCTGATAGAGGATCTTGTGATTATCTTTGTTATGAATAACTAATCCGGTCATGCCATCTGCAGGCTGTGTGGCTAAAGACACTTCTAACTCTTGGGACAGTGATGTGTTAGCTCTGGTGTGAAATTGTCTTTCAAGACTCCGTAAAGACAGCCTGCATTGCTGGTGGGCTCTCTGTAGGTGTTACCTCCTAAATAAACTTGGTTTCTCTTTCTGACTGGAGGGTGTTTCATTGACTTGACTGCTCCAGGGCATAGGCCCAAAATGGGCAACAGAAGTCTTAATACCCTGAATCAAAAAGGAAAATTTCTTTCTCTCTCTCTCTCTCACACACACACACATGCGTGTGTGCACAGGCTGCACAGGCTGAGCTACAAAAGGGACTATTAGTCATTTGGGCAAAGGAAAGGGAGAAAAGAGCTCTAGTTTCCTATTAAAAAATGAACAGCCTGACAGTATCCTTTCCCTTCGTCTCTACCCACTCTTCTTCCTCCAGCCAGACATCAGCAGGATGATATCCTATAGATGCATAGAACCATAAAGTGCATCCAATATATGGTGACTCTGTATCACCAAGTCCAATCCATTCGTGTCCGAAGAGTGGACCTTCGTTATGATTTATGGGCAAGGGCAGCATCAGGGCCAGGGGCCATGCTCCCAGGGGAACCCTGAAGCTGCTGGATCATCAATTGCGGTCTTTTGGTGGAGATCTCAGGGTGCACCCCTTTTTATTCTTGTGTTGCCAGTGAGACTCAACTTAGTGAGCTCCATCATGAGAGGAATAGTGTGCTGTCACTGGGCAGTGAGAGAGCAGTGGAAGCTGCATATAGGTGGGCATGTAAATTTATACGGGAATGTACATTTTCACTCAGTCATAATAAAAAAAAATAAACCAAATAAACAAACAGAAGCAGCTATAGGCACACGCATGTATGTGTTCTTCTGTTATCACATGTGCATACACATACACACACACACACACACACACACACGCACGCACACACACATGAGGACCGACAATTGGATTTGCAAACTCATCTTTGAAAAAAGTGTGACATGCTTCACTGCTGAGCTCACTGCAGTCACCTTCGAAGTACTCTCCTTGGAAAGCTGTGCACTGATGCCGGCACCTAGTCCTTCAAGATGACTTTGGAACTTTTTCTTGAATAGCCGTCAGAGCTGTCATCATATTACCCTTGATGTCCTGAATATCATCAAAATGTCTTCCTTTAAAATATTTCCTTTATCTTCGAGTAAAGAGAAAAAGTCATCGAGGGCCAGCTCAGGTGAGTAGGAAGGGTGTTCCAATACAGTTCTTTGTCTACTGGCTCACAACTCCCTCACAGACAACTATAGACTTGCCACTGTGCCAACATGCACAATGGTCATTCCGGAAAGAGTTCCAAAATTGCTTAGAGGGGTGAACTAAGCACCGGCATCGGTGCATAGCTTCCCAAGAGGAGTACGCTGAAGGTGACTGTAGTGATATTCAGCACTGAGGTATGTAGCACTTAGAAAAATTAAGGTCATGGACTTAGTTGTTGGACCTTGGGGGTGTGTGTATATATATATTTCTATCTATGTGTATATATTTCCATATATATCCATATGTATATTTCCATATATATCCATATTTATATTTCCATATACATATATATGTCCATATATATATATGGAAACCCTGGTGGCTTAGTGGGCTAAATGCTGTGTCTGCTAACAAAAAAGCCAGCCGTTCAAATCTGCCAGCTGTTCTTTGGAAACTCTATGGGGCAGTTCTGCGCTGACCTACAGGGTCACTATGAGTCGGACCCGACACAATGGCAGTAGGTTTACACACACACTCATATATACCAAAAGAGTTCCTTTCCTCTTCTCCTTTGCCAGGGCCCCTCACTCTCTTTCACAGCTCAGCTCAGGCAGCACCTTAGGCAAGCCTTCTCTGACATCTGCCCTCTAAGGGAGCTGGTTGCCTCACCTGGGCAATCCCTTATGTTTCTTAAGTATAATTCTATCAAGCCTTTCTCACTTAAACTATTACAAGATAAATCAACTGCAGTGCCTAGAACAGTCCCTGACACAGCTCTGGGTGTGTGACAAATTGGTGTTGAGGTGATACATTTTGAATGAATGGATGTCTCTACTTTGTATCCTCAACAAATAAACCTGCCCCTGGAGATCAGCATATGCTTTATAAAAGCAGCATAAATTAGTGAACAAATGGATGAAGAGATGTGGCTTTTAAGTGGGTGCATTTTTTCTTTTTAATCAATATTTGGCAATCTCTTTTTTCATACCTTAATTTTATCTTTATACTGATTTCTTTAGCCATATTTTGTTTCAAGTGAATGTAGCCTTTTTTGTGGCTTTCTATGTAATTAGGATTCCGGGGGCCATCTCTTTATTGTACCACGGCCCACATTCAAGATGAACAAATGTTGATAATGTACAAGCATCAGCAGTTGTCTTCCACCCTCTTTTCTGGCTCCCTTCAGCATGTGCCTTTCATATTTGTGGTGCCTAAAAATGTCATTCCAGCCTGGTGGCTTCCAGGACATGTGCTACGCCTTCTATGAGTTAAGCATGACCCTCAGCTCTGCGTCTCACACCTGAGACTGTTGCAGCCATTTCTCATGGAAAGAACATTTTTAGTAATTTGAGGTTGAATTAGAAATTATCATCTGAGTCTGAAATTAGTTTTCTTTACCTAGAACTACTTGGGAAAATGATTCTTTCCAAACAGTGTAAAAAAGAAAAGAAAATCATAAAGTCTGTGAAGCTAGAAATGTCGGTGCTGAGCAACATAATTTAAATCTTCTAGGAAACCCTGGCGACATACCCAAACCAAACCCAGTGCTGTAGAGTTGATTCCAACTCACAGAGACCTATAGGACAGAGCAGGACTGCTGCATAGAGTTTCCAAGGAGCACCTGGTAGATTTGAACTGCCAAGATTTTAGTTAGCAGCTATAGCACTTAATCACTACACCACCAGGATTTCCCCCAGGTGACACAGTGATAAAGAATTCAGCTGCTAACCCCAAAGTGGGTAACTGGAATCCACCAGGTGCTACTTGGAAACCCTGTGGGACAATTGTACTCTTGCCTGTAGGGTTGCTGTGAGTTGGAAGTGACTCCATGGCAGGGAATATTGATGGGCAATAAAGAAACTGTTGACTGAGAGCAATGTTGTTACTACAGCTGCAGGCCTTTTGGGTAGCCACTGTTACGCTACCAGAACTTCTAACGTCTTGGAGGTACCAGTCAGTATTTTAAATACAGTGACTTACAAAAGGCTAGCCACGGTGCCCTCGGTCTTCCAGGGCTTTCCCAGAATGCTCCTGGTATTCCCCACAAGCAAGGAAAACATATGGAGGGTTTGGATCACCGTACGTCTGTCCCTAATGTAATTTATGAGACATCATTTCCTACCCAATAGCTTACTTATCTCTACATATCTCCACTGAAATGATATAACTGTGAGAGACTTACTCTAAATACCTCCTGAAAACCAATCTTTTCCATATAATTTAGGATATAAAAAAATGCATTGGCACAGAGTTGATTACAAATTATAGTGACCCCACAAGGCAGAGTAGGTCTGCCCCAGAGGGTTTCCAAAGGAAGACTGGTAGATTCAAAGTGCTAACTTTTCGTTTAGCAGCTGTAATACTTAACCACTATTCCATCAATGAATATACTGCCAGCCAAGTGCCGTCGAGTCAGATCTGACTCATGGTGACCCTGAAGTTATCAATTTAAAACTTGTCAAGGATTGCATTTCCTTTGAATTCACAATCAATGCCCATGGAGGTTGCAGTCAGGACATCAAATGATGTATTACCTTAGGTAAAGCTGTTCTAAAAGAGCTCTTTGAAGTGTTCAGAAGCAAAGAATCCCTGAAATGCCAGGAGAAAAATGGGTTGCAGGACCTAAACTCTTATTAAAAGGACCAGACTTAGCAATCTGACAAGACTTCAGGATCTCCTGAAGACATAGCTCCCCAGACTCTTTTATTTCAGAAATTAAACTATCCCTGAAGCCAAGCATTCAGACTAATATTGAACTGGACTGTTATATGTAAAATGATGCTGGCAATGCATCTACTTAAGCAGATACATGAGGTTAACTGGGTAGTTCTTGTCTGAAGGTAAGATGGGAGTACGGAGGGAGACAGGAGCTGGTTAAATGTACACAGGAGATACAGGACAGAAAGGGAAAGAGTGCTGTCACAGTGTGGAGAGACCATATGGAATTTCATAGCAAAGTGTGTGTAAGTTTTCCTATGACAAATTGACTCGGAATGCAAATTTTCACCTAAAGCATACTAAAATAATAGTAATAATAAAAAAGTAAAAATTGTTATTAGTATAATAATTATAATGAATATGTAACTATATTGTAATTACTAAAGAATTACTATATACTGAATTACAATTATAGTAATAAAATGGTAATAATTAAAAAAGCAAAGATGTCACTTTGATGACTATAGTTCACCTCTCCAAAGCCATGGTTGTTTCAATTGTCTCCTATACATGTGAAAGCTGGACAAAGAAGAAAGAAGACCAAAGAGGAACTGATACTTTCAAATTATAGTATTGGCAGTGAATATTGAATATTCCACAGCGCCATAAACTGAACTGTACTCCCCCAAACACCCATGTGTAGTTTTGGCTGGGCCATGATTCCTGGTGTTCTGTGATGTTCCTCCCTTTCGTAAGCTCTTCTCCACAAAGTGAGTGAGGGTGGGTGGGCAACAGTTGTGCTGGGGGGCAGGACTCAGTGTGTACAATTGTTTGAAGCAGTCTTCTGAGATACAAAGGAAACAAGTTATCAGACAGATTTGAGGACCTTGTGCCGTCAAAAAAGCGGGACGGGGAGCTGAGCATGTCCTTTGGAAAGACTAGGGTCCCTGCGCCTCAGAAGATTCCAGTCCAGAAGACTGACGAGAAGGACGTTCTTCCAGGGCCAATAGAAAAAGCATTCCCTTGGAGCTGACATCCTGAATTTAGACTTTTAGTTATTGGACTGTGACAAAATAAAATTTATCTTTTCAAAGCCATCTACTTGTGGTCTTTCTGTTAAAGCAGCACTAGATGACTAAGACACATGGACTGGCGGAAGAACAAACAGATCTGTTTTAGAAGAAGTATAGCCAAAGTGCTCCATGGGAACAATAACTGTGAGACTTCCTCTCACATGCTTTGGCTATGTTATCAGGATGGAGCAGTCCTTGGAGAAGGACAGCATGCTCGGTAGAGGGCCAGAGAAGAAGACCCTAGTAGGGTAGACTGGCATAGTGACTGCAACAAAGGACTCAAATACAGCAAGCATTGTAAAAATGTCTCAGGGCAGCACAATATTTTCAGTAATTTTTTGTGTCTTATAGTCCAGTTAACTCTTTGTTTTAAGAGTGGCCTTTGAAAATGGTTTCAATTATGAAATAACAAAGAGTCTGGAGTCCATGTCTTCCAGGGACCCTCTGGAACACCAAATCTGATCTTTTCAATAGGAAGGAACAGCTGATTTATTAAATGCAAATTTAGTTTCCTAAATTCACTGTCACAGTTGAAAGCTGAGTGATTGAATCAGGTGTTAGACTTATTTTTGGGGGGCTAAGATGGCAGAGTATTCAGAAACTTCCTGTGACAACTCTAAAAAAAGATTTTTTTTTTATAAAAAAGAGAGTCGATTATATAGGACATCGTAAGGGTCCTGAATGTCATCCAGAAAGTTGGGAAGTCAGATTGAGCAACAGCAAAGGGAGAGCATGTTCAGAAGTAACTATGACTGGCCATACATGACTCACTGACTCCCAACACCCAACAGGAGGATTTGGTGGCAGCCAGTGCTGTGTGAGAAGCAGTGACACTGGGAGAGCATCTTCCCTGGCAGCAGACACTGAATGGTGGAGAGCCCACTCACACCTCCAGAATCACTGAAAAACAGCACTGGAACTACAAAAGCAAAGTGGCTTACACCTAACTTGTCACAGATGTATTCAAACTTTCCTTTGGGCTAAACGTTACCCCTGGTTCTGGCACTTCCCCCTCTCTCTTCTTCATTGCAACAGGCTCCACACTCTGAAACAATACCTAGGCTCAAAGGAGGACCCTTGCTTCCTCGCTGAGCCACTCTTCTGGATGTGGAAAGAGTGTCAACAGTTCCAACTCATAGTGACCCTATGCGCAACAGAAGGAAATACTGCCTCACCCTGTGCCATCCTTACAAACTTTGCTATGCTTCAGCCCATGGCACTAGTCAGTGTATGTATCCATCTCACTGCCATAAAACACCTAAAGAAGGAGCTGGCAAGGGGCAGTTATGATTTTATACATGAATGAACCAGGTTGATGTTCTCCATTCATTTTAACGTCTCCACATTTGGTGAGTGGGATACTAAATGGAGAACATTACGAGGCTGTTTGTGGAGGATGTGTAATGATAAAGGAAAGTTAGAGATCACAGGGGATATCAGGTGAAAAACAGCATGAGAACAGTTGGGAGAATTAGTTCAAAAGTTCAGGGCAGTGGATTGGAAAAGGGTAAGCATAGTTAGAAAGACTTCATAGAAACACTTAGTATGTAAATAGCACTGCAGTTTCTAAGCCTTCTCTAAGATGAGAAGAATATATGAAAATTCTATCTTTTGGAAAAGGTAATATTCTGGCCATATTAAGTAGAAAATGTTTTTCTATTTAGTTGTAGCTATTTGATTTTATGTCTTTCACTCTGCAGCTTCTAAAAACCAATGAAAACAAATCCATTGCCTTCAGATGGATTCCAACTCTTAGAGACTTAATAAAACAGAGTAGAACTGCCCTGAGGGTTTCTAAGGCTGTAATCGTTACGGAAGCATAGGCAACGTCTTTCTCCCATGAAGTGACTGGTGGGTATGAACCAGAGACCTTTGGGTTAGCTACCTGGCACTTAACTATTGGTTGGTCAGGGCTGTGCAACTTAGTTTCTACATTTTATTAAATTATACTCAGTAATTTTTTTTTCTTGTTGTTCAGAAACAACATAGGATGTGTATGATTTCACACAGTTAGTCACCCCCGATCCGGACTAGAGAAAGAAAACTTTGCTGAAAGACCAATTTTAAAAGCCTAATAGCTTTTACTATTTAACTTTTTCTACGTGTGTATAAAACCACAATTTGCTGTTGTTTTAGAAACCATCCAGTCACTTCTGACTCCTAAAGGCCCTGTGCACAACAGAACGGAACACTCCCCAGTCTTGGGCTATGTGCCATGTGCCCAACTGTTATGATGCTTAAGTCCATTGGTTGCAGCCACTGTGTTCATCTGTTTCCTTGAGGGTCTTCCTCTTTTTTGCTGGCCCTCCACTTTGCTAAGCATGATATCCTTCTCCAGGGATTGATCCCCCTTGACAACATGTCCAGATTATGTAAGACTTGGTCTCATCATCATCACTTTCAAGGACCACTCTGGTTGTGCTTCTTCCGGAACAGATCTGCTGGTTCTTTGACAGTCCGTGGTACATTCAGTGTTCTCTGACACCACAATTTAAAGGCATCAATGGTTCTTCTGTCTTCCTTATTCCTCATCCAGCTTTTGCATGCATCTGATGTGACTGAAAATACTATGGCTTGAGTCAGGTACAACTTAGTCTTCAAGGTGACCTCTTTAGTTTTTAACACTTTAAAGAGATCCTTTGCAGCAGATTTTCCCAATGAGATGTGTTTTTTGATTTCTTAACTGCTGCTTCCACGGGCATTATTGTGGAACAAAGTCAAAATGAAATCCTTGACAATTTCAATCACTTAGTGGTCCAATTGTGAGGATTTTTTTTTTTCTTGATATTAAGGTGCAATCTGTACCCAAGATTGTGATCTTTGATCTTTTATCAGTAAGTGTTTTAAATCCTGTCACCTCCAGCAAGCAAGTCTGTGTCATTCGCATAACACAGATTTTAATGAGTCTTCCTCCAATCCTGATGCCTCATTCTTCTTCATATACTTCAGCTTCTGGGTTTATTTGCTTGGCATACAGATTGAAAAGGTATGGTGAAATGACACAACACTCATGCACACCTTTCCTGACTTTAAATCATGCAGTGTTTTCTTGTTCTGTTTGCACAGCTGCTCCTTGATCCTTACACAGGTTCCTTAAGAGCACAATTAAGTGTCCTGGAATTCCCATTCTCCACAATGTTAGCCATAATTCGTTATGACCTACACACTCGAATGCCTTTTCATACTCAATGATACACAGATACACCTCTTTCAGGTATTCTCTGCTTTCAGCCAAGATACATCTGACATCAGCAATGGTATCCTTTGGTCCGATCCTCTTCTGAATGTGGCTTGAATTTCTGGCAGTTCCCTGTTACTATACCACTTTGAAGTATCTTTAACAAAAGTCTTAGGTGTCATTTTGAAACCGGAGATTGCTATGTCTTTCTCCACTGAAGTTGATAGATATGTTTGGTCCTCCAGCCTTTCGATTAGCAGCTGAGAGCTTAACCATTACTCCATCAGGGCTCCTTTTCTTCATATAGAAATGTAATAATATGCATTTTGAAGTATCACAAGTTGTGAATTGATTTAAGCTTTTTTTCATAAGTGAAAACAACATCAAACTCAAAGCAGCCAGTAGCTGATTTGAAGTAAAATACTTGTTCCCAAATTAAAGAAAGCCTATCAAAGGTTGAATGAGAAGGTAGCAAGTCAAGACTTTGACTTGCAAGCAGATAATAAGCCTATATTGAATACTTTGGGCTGGAAAACAATGGTGTAACCAATGTCTTTGGTTTCACAGTAGAGTTTATGCCTTTGCCTTAGCACATGGCTAGCACACTTGGGAATCCAGTACACAACAGACCCATTCCAAAAGCAAGATTTTGAAGCATGATTGGAAGCCTCATATTGTTTCTCTCTGAAAGTTTTTGTGAAAAGAGAATGACAGGATAAATTTGTCACTTTCCAACCTTTAAATGACAGTAACTGGGCACAATATTTTCACCTGTTTGAAAACCCTTGAGTCCATGTCTACGCACCATTATTATCCACGCAGTCCTCAAGGTTGCAGGGCCAGTATCTCACTATTTTCCTTACACAGTACTTCACTCTGTTTTTTGGGACCGGGTTGTCACACTCCCTCATCCTGCACCGAACTCTTCCACGTGCTCTCGAATGTTCTACTCAGCCCCTATCTTCCGTTAATGTGTGTCTAAATGAAACTGCAAGACTCTAAAGTTAGTATTCTCTAAAGAGACCTTTTACAGAGAAAAAGAAATAGATATCTAACACAGATTAATTATTATAACAACTGTATCTCTACAATTCCTGCTGGATGACGCATATGACTTTTGTTCAACTGGTTAGCCAATATTTCAGCCTCATTTTGGAGACCGGTTCTACTCTTGAAACACGGGGATGATAAAAGTTGGAATCAACTGGATGCAAATAGTTGTTTTCTTTTGCCTTCCCTCTGGAGGGGGTGTTCTTTTCAGTTTCAGAGTTTTACGGGACATGAATGTTTCAGTTAGAAAAACTCACATCAAAGTGATTGCTATGGGTCTTGTTCACACACATGCCACTGACACACCACTTCTGGTCCCCATAGCTGGTCCTATCTGCCCGAGGATATTGATTGTGTTGGCACAGCAACAACCCTCTGAAGTTGGAAGTGCTCTACAGGGTCGGGCGTGTGCTGGATACATCCCAACTTCCTTGGGAAGTTAGTCGGTAGCATTGTGGGGCTCTAAGACTTGCCTAACAGATGAAAACCTATAAAGAAAATGATGATCAGCAATGAATAAATAACTAGTGAAAGCATGAAGGAGTAGATCTCATTTTTCGAGTTTACTCATCAAGTGAGATAACGCAAAGCAAAATGACAGAAAAACTATGGAGCTTCTTTAAAAAAAATTGTATTTGTACTGTGATTAAGTGAAAGCTTGCAACTCAAGTCAATTTGCCACAGACAACCCCAAACATATACTTCTATGCAACCCTGTCTGCTCTCCCCACTCTGTGGCAACATTTTTTTCTTTTTGATTTTGTACTTATGGTATTCATTCAGCCTACACTTGTCCCATCCTCTGTACCCTACCTTCTCACCTCTAGGGAGGAACTGATCAGACAACCTCATATATATATTTAATCCAAGAAGAATACACACCACCTACATCATGCTATGTCTTGTAGTCCAGTCTAATTTTTTTCCGAAGACTTGGCTTCAGTACTGATTTCAGCTCTGGGCCAGCAGCAAGTCCACGGGCCATGTTCTCAGGGGACCCTCCAGGATGTTGGAACATGAAGTCTTGTCTTTTAATAGAGTTTTAGATCTGCAATCTCCTTTTTCTCATGCTACATCATGGACTCTACACTGTGTGCCCTGTCAGGGCAGTCTTTGATGATGGCTGGGCACCATCTAGTTCTTCTGATCTCAAGCTGATGTAGAATCCTAATCACATGAAGCCTTCTGTCTCCTGGGGAACGTTTTCCTTCTGTCTTTGGTGTTCTTGTTTTTCATTTGCTGTACATAGGTTGGCACCAGTTGATATTCCTTAGATGGTAGCTTTCTGACTTTTGAGACCCCAGACACTGCTTGCCAATATGGAGTGCAGTACATTTTCTTCCAAAAATGCTAGTTAAGCCTACTGACCTCCATGCTTTCCCTGCTACTCTTATTTTAAATTGTTGGATTTTATTTGGGAAATCTTTTAGCTTAAGGTGTAGTACAGTTGTGCTTACCTCCCTTCTACTGCATGCTGTCACTCCCTTTAACAAACCGAATTCCTATCAGCTATCTAATGCATGACTAACCCTCTTCTTCTCTCCCTGCCTTTGAACAGGATTTGGAACCCTTACTGATGAAAACTAAAGAGCACAGCATTCAGTATAGGCTGTGCCTCAACATCAAGAAAACAAAAATCCTCGCAACTGGACCAGCAAGTAACATGATAAATGGAGAAAGGATTGAGATTATCAAAGATTTCATTTAACCTAGTTTCAGAGTCAATGCCCATAAAGGCAGCAGTCAAGAAATCAAAAGACACATTGCATTGGGAAAATCTGCAGCAAAGGACTTCTTTAAAGTATTGAAAAGTAAAATTGTCACATTGAAGACAACGATGTGCCTGATCCAAGCCATGGTGTTTTCATTTGCATCATATGTGTGCAAAAGCTGGACAATGAATAAGGAAAACAGAAGAATTGATGTCTTTGAATTGCAGTGCTGGAGAAGAATACTGAATGTGTCATGGACTGCCAAAAGAACAAACAAACCTATTCTGGATGAAGTATAATTATGGTGCTCCTTGGAAGCATAGATAGTGAGACTGCATCTCATGTACTTTGGACATGTTATGAGAAGGGATCAATCACTGAAGAATAACATTATGCTTGGTAGAGTGGGAGGTCAGTTAAAAAAAGGAATATCCTCAAGGAGATAGATCAGCATAATGGTTGCAACAATGAACTTAAGTATAAAAAATATTGTGGGTGTGGTGCAAGAATGGGCAATGTTTCCTTCTTTTGTGCATAACATCACTATGAGTCCGAATTGACTTGTTAGCACCTAACAACAGCAGTGTATGGGCATAAATCGGACAGTGAAAACTATATCATTATCATCACAACATTGTTACAGTGGCAGACGACAAGTCCCTAGGATCCAAAAACAGTCAAAATGCGACTAGAGAAGACCTTTCTTCTCAAAGCAGAGTGACTGTAATGACATGGATGGAGGAAAGCTTTTAACACTTGCATTTGCTGGTATGGCGTATCAAAAAATGAGGGAAAAAAACAGCCATAAACACTGAGTAATCAAAACGTGGGATGTGTAAACCCTGAATCAAGAAAAATTGACAGTTGTCAACAATGAAATGGAATACATATACATTGATATCCTAAGCCCTGATGAGTTGAAATAGACTTATATTGGCCATTTTTAATGGGCAATTTTGAATGGCCTGCTATGCCAGGAATAATCAGTCAAAGAGAAATAGCATCACATTCATCACCAGTGGGAATATTTCAAGATCTTTCCTGAAGTTAAATGTTGTCAGTCATAGGGTAATAGCTACACATCAACAAAGAAGACCAGCTATTAAGACTATTATGCTCATTAATGAATCAACCACTAAGGACAAAGACGAAGATGGTGAAGGTTTTTATCAACCTTTCCATTCTGAAATTGATCAAATAGCAGCCAGGATGCACTGCCTTCCTGTCTCTTTTGGGTTCAGAATAGAACTCAGTATAATTTCTGGCTTGCAGAGGCAAACAACCTTATTGTCATTGATATGCTATCAACTGCTGTAATCAACATGTGGGAGTCTCTAGATTGTCCAAGCAATAAAGTTCTGGACTACAAACTAAAAGGAAGGCCTTTTGAACCCACCTAGAGATGTCTGGAAGATAGGCCTGGTGATATACTTCCAAGAGGTCACAGCCTGGAGAATGCTTCCAGCAGTTACGTGGTGACTTGATGTCAAAACCAAACACCAAACTCATGGTCATTCGGTTGATTCTGACTCATGGTGATCATACTGTCCAGACTAGAATTGCTCTACAGAGGTTCCATGAAGCATCTTTTGGTTAGATGCTGTAGCTGTTAATCAGTAAGACAAAAATAAACATACGTAAACAAGCCTTCAAATTTTAGATTTTACCTTTGTGTGTGTGCTTATTGATTGTTTAAGGTGACATTTTGGTGAGTAAGAGGTGAATCTTGGTTCTCTCCTTCATTGATTGTCAATAGGTTTGTGACTACGGAGCCGGTGAAGCCATATCACCTCCAAGGCAAGGAAGTTTAGGTGATCCAGATTCATGCTTGTTTTGCCAGGACACTTGCTCCAGGTAACCATGTGCAAGGTTGTGATGAATCTCAAAAGAGCCCACCCCAAAGAACTACACGGAGAAAACTTGTGTAGTTCCCAGGTGACAGGGAGATCATTTGTCAGACCTGTGTGTGACAACTGTTGATAACTTAAGATGATTCCAGCCCCCATGTGTGAATACTCTGGCTCACTCCTAGCTTTCAAGTTTCCTCATTTGAGGCCCCAGACACCATGGTGCAGAGATAAGCTCTTTGCACTCTGCCCTTTGGAAATTCTTGACACAGAGATTTCATAAACATAACAAAAAGCTGTGCATTCTTTTTTTTGCTATGCCTGGGGAGCTTTGTTTCAAAACAGTCCTAAGTTAATCAAAGTATTTTTCTGATAATTATGTTTCCCTCTGTTCTATTTCTCATCTTCAAAAAATATTGTATTTTGTGTGTCTCTAAATACTTTCTAAATTACATGTATTTAAACAACTGCACATAAAAATCAACACCCTCCTAATGGGATTTGCTACTAGACCCACAGTGAGCCAAGCCCAACTGATGCCAGTATAGATCTGAAGAACCCAAACCAAGCTACTGCCATATGAATGAGAAAGAAACATTTGCTATTACATGCAGAAACTATTTTTGTGTAGGTTGTTATTAAGTATTGTGGCAATTATTATACATGTAAAAGCTGATATAATGAGTTCCTGGATATCCTCCTATTCTTCAAAGTAAGGCCAAAAAGCAAGCAAGCAAACAAACAAAATAGAATTTCTGTGAATCATAGAACTTTCCCAATTTTTGTAACAAACCGCTAAGCAAATACAAGAGTCCTCAATAAAAAAAGTACTCTATAGTTAACAAACACATTAAATTTCAAACAAGTGAGTACTAGTTACAGAAACCTGGCCTTAACTGTAGATAATGTGATTACGAGACAGAGACGGTTACATAAAGTTCAGGCATCTTAGTGATAGACACTAAAGCAAAATGAACACGGATCACATTAGTTGTTTCCAAGACTATTTTGGCCAAATACAGACAAGTGGACTGAGAAGCTGTTGTGTAGAGTTCTGTGCTTCTCCTTCTCTTGCTGTGTTCATGAGACAGTCTATTACCCTCAACAGCTCTTAAGAGAAAACACAAAAGATTGCCTTGCTGGGAAAACTCGTTGATGAACCAAGGCAGCTCCCTGCCTTACTGACACCCTTCCCTTTGGTGAAAGGGAGTAAAAGCTTTGTTATAAAAACTTAGTTGTGTTACAGAAATATGGAGAGAGCAGAACAGACGACACTTGTATACTGCGATTGTTGCTAGCTGTTAGAGAGTCATGTCCACGTCTTAGTGATCTTCTGAGCAACTGAATAAAACTTTTCTTGGTCCTTCATGATCACAGCTAATCCAGCTCATTGAGGGTCTCCTTTGTTTCTGCTGTCACTCTATCAAACATGTTCTTTTGTAATGATTAGTCTTGCCTGATGACTTGCCCACAATAAGCCAATGAAAAGTGTATTATCTTCATTTCAAAGAAACATTGTTCTAAGATGGATTTATTCATTGTGGCAGGCTTTAGTCTAAATAGTATTCTTTGCTAATATCACAGTTCAAAACCATCAATTCTTTTTCTGATTTCCTTTTGTATTATTCAGCTTGCATATGCATGTGGAGAGGTTAAAAATACCACGGCTTGGGTCAAGACTCTTTAGTCATTAGACAGACATCTTTGCTTTTTGACATTGTAAAGCAATTTTTTACAATCAGTTTACCTAGTTCAATATGTCGTTTGTTTTCTCGACTGCTGGTTTCAGGGGCATTGATTTTTAATCCAAGTAGAATGATGTCACGACAACTTGACAACTACAAATTCTTCAAAGAAAATTGATAAATCCTAGGATTCAGAACCAGTATCCACGACTGTTGAGTTGATTCTACTTCAAAGTGATGCTGTATGACAGAGTAGAACTGCCCCATAGAGTTTCTAAAGAACTCTGGTGGATTTGAACTGCTGACCTACTGGTTAGCAGCCACAGCACTTAACCGCTGCACCACCAGTGTTTTCCATACTAAGATAGCTTTGGTCAGTTCTTTCAATAGAACTAGAACTGGTGGCCATTACATTAATGATTGTTGTTCACTTTCTTTTGGGAAGCCAAACTGTAGTTTGCAAATTCTAACTATTGTTTAACGTTCCTCAGTCATACTGAGATCCATAGTGCCCATTTCTAGATAGAACAATCAAACAAGAACAAAGGTTAGAAAGAATATTTACCAATTCTTGTAGGAAATTTCTGACGCAAAATTTGCCCTCACTTGGTAATTATTGAAATGCTAACAGTGAGTGCTTCTCTAGTTAGGCATCTGAGTTAGTGCTCACTGTTATCCTGCCTCTTCATTTATACCGCCATCATGAAAGATCTGAAAAGTCCTCTTCCTTTTATTTAGTTGTCTGCTTAAGCTTATAGGACAAGGCTACCTGTTTTGAATAAAGCTGTTTGCTGGCAAAACATAGAGGATTTTCAACTTCTCAGTTTACTTGTCAAAGAAAAGTCCATCAGCAGGTGGCTGAAAAACTACATAGTAACCTCTAAAAGTTGTTTGCTATTTCTTTGCAAAGAGAATAAGGGGGATGCTTGAAAAACTTTTGACTGATTCTATCTCTTCCTTTCTGAACTTCAACCTCCTTGGCTACTCCATCAAATTAAATTTAGCCTCTTAAACAGACAGAATGCATCCACAAACTGAGGTGGTGAACAAATGACTTCTTCATATTATTTGCTGTCATTGTAGGTATATTTATCTTGTATATTTTAGGTATGTTTATCTTACTGTAAAATAGCTTGCATAGTCACTAAGAGCAAAGGCATTTCTGTATGTATGTATCCTCCGTGCCATTTACCATAGAGTTTTGTACCACAGTACACAGTAATGCTAACAATTAAGTCATCTTAGTTGAAATCTACTCTGGCCTCTGGGGTTGCCATGAGTCGGATCTGACTCGATGGCACTGGGTTTTTTTTAGTTGAAGACGTTTCTACAAAATCCATGTTAGGGCACTGAGTTTTAAGCCTAACTAAAGTATTTAAGCAAGTTCTGTAGGACCTAATAAGCCATAACCAAATTCCTTGTTGCTGAGTCCATTGTGACCAATGGCAGGCCTATAAGAGAGTTTCAAACAGCCCCACGACATTTAGAAAGAGCCTCTGGTAGATTTCAGCTTCAGACCTTTTGGTTGGCAGCTGTAACTGTTAGCCTGTAGGGTGCCAGAACTTCCAGGACCAAGAAGAGTTACCCAGTATGTCGGAAAACTGTCATCTTTCGGTCCTACAGCTAAGTAGTTAAGTAACAAGTCTCTTCTTCAGTGATGTGTACGTGAACATTAATGTCCATGGCTAGCTCTGAAAGGGCTCACCTGTAAGGCTGTACTGTTTGCGGTAAAGAAACGCTTTTTGTATATCTAAAGAAAAAAATGAGGAAATAAAAGTCACTCATGAATCTGTTTTTCAGAGTTTTCTGTGACCAAAATAATTGTCATAGTGGAGAACCATTCCACCCTTGATCTAGGCACTTGTACCTACAACATATTTTAGGAAACTGAAACTTAACTGGAAGTACTGTTTTCCACCTTAAGCCATGCAATGGAGACTTTCTTCACCAATAAAAACCGCCCTAAGTGCATCATTAATTTTAATCCATACTGTGTACATAAAAAAAGCAATTCATTATTGTCAGATGTTTACGTTGTTCCCATTTTTCTGCTTCTATAAAAATACTGAGATGAACAACCTCCTTAGATGGCTGTGTGCACGTGTTAATATTTCTGTAGGAAGATTTCTTGGATGTTGAATTGCTGAGTCAAGGGTAAGAACGCTAAACATTTTTGACCCTGCTAAATTGTTCAGAAAGTTTGTAACAAAAGATATTCTTTAACCAGTGATCTCATGTCTCAGTAAATGCTACTCAACTACCTCTTACAATTATCTGTATTTTGAATCACAGTTGGTGCATAGGACTGAAGCAATTTTATACCATCTTCACCATTGTCCTTGTCACGTTACTGTATGCAGGTTTGCAAGCTATCTACAATCATTTTTTTTAGGACTACAGGGGGCTATCTAAATGTTGCCTTAATAAATGATCTGCGTTTTTACATGATATTTTGTTATTACCCAGGATTTTGCTGGTCAGTGTAACGGACATTAAAAATCCAAACTTTATCATTATTGACAAAAAGTAAAAGAATATGATAATGAGGAAAAACTACTTGTATTTTTGAAACCACCATGTATTGCACTGTCTGAAATGAAAAGTTATTATTTTTGATAGGAGCAGTTTAGAATGGTAAGGATAAAAATAACATGAAAGAGTGATATTACAGTGTCACTTCAAAAGCATAAAAATAGAGATAAATTACATGTTATGTACCCAAAACTCACCTTTTTTTTAATAAGTGTAAACATTTAAAAAATAACCTGCATTAACATGGATGTCATAACATTATCTTTCTTCCCGAATTCGCAAATGATGTGGCTTATTTTTGTCCTTGCTTATAATGATAAAGGGACTCACCAGCCGTAATTGATTATTTGAGGATCTTCAAACCTGTAGGCTCTTTCTGAGTCAGAATCCACTGGAGAGCAGTGGGGTTTTTTTTTTTTTTTTTGGTTTAATCCAAAAACGATGTCTGAAATAGATCCCCTGGGGATTAAACAGATAAAAGTAATGATGGGGTTTTGAAAATGGTTAAAAATTTCTGCTTTTAAATAATAAATACCTTATTTTATTTGTAGTCTCTCTGAAATACTTCTTCAGAATTCACATTAGTTCTGCTGACCTGTGGTACTACAATTAAACACTTCTGCTCTTAAAATATCTTTTAAAGTTTACAGACTCGACGCTAAAACAAAAGTCAATTTTATTTTCTAAAAATAAAATTTACTTTCTGAACTTCTGCACGTATTGAGAGCAACCCTGTTTTCTTCGCCCAGGAAATCCATCACTAGCGGAGAAATAAGAGAAAAGTTAAGTAAACATATAAAGGAAAACGTATTATAATTTAAAAACAGTTGTCCTCTGAAAAGTAGGCATATTTCACATTTTTTAAAATTACAGATCTTTTGGAGAAGTCAGCATTTGGAATGTTGAAAATAACCTCAGTTTGTGATATAGACTGACCCATGAAATCACATTTTACATTAGGCAGACTGAGGGATATTCATCACTGATGCTATGGTATATAAAAAGACAATTTAGTTTGTAATCTAAATGAGTGTAAACCACAACTTCATCTGACACCTTCCATTTCTAGCGTTTTTGTAATAGCACATTTCCTTCAGACTTTCAACAAACATTTTTTTTTTTTACCCCTGACCACTTTTGAAATTGTGGGGTTAAGTGGAATGAAGAAGGGTATGATTAGCTTTTTCTTTGCCTTAAATTCACCTTGGAGAGCTGAATGTTTGTTTGTGACTTATTACAGAGTCTGAGACTTAAAAATCCTCCCTGAAACCACAAACTAAATGGAAGAAAACCAACTACCTCATCTTTTTTCAACAAGCGGGAGGAGCCAAAGGCCAGGGACGTTTTAAGACTAAAACTCACCAGACTGTGACAGTCCTGCCAAGGAGAAACTTCATGGATTACAGCTTTTCTTTTTTTTCACGTGTCCATTTGAGTGCTTCCTTTATTTCTATCAAATGAGAGTATACATTTTTTTCTTTTTGATGTGCTGGGCAAGATCTGGTAAGATACTTATTGATAATTTGATTAGTCTTAAAAATTACATACAAAAAGTCAGTATGGTGAGTATTGTGAGATAAAGAATGCTGACAATCTTGTATAAAAATATATGAGTGTTAATTATACTAAACAAAATTAGATTACTATCAAGTTTGTATGTGTGCTTGTGTGAGAGAGAGAAATTCTGTATTTTATTTTCTTTCCAGATAATTAATAAACACAAACTTTTTTTACTGGAAGGTACAAATAGAGAATAGACAGAAATACTCAAGACAAAGTTATAAGAATTCAATAGTTAGAGATATTAATTCAACATTTGAAAAAGTGGGACTTATAAATTTCTTTTTAATTTTATGTTTTCAAATAATTCTTGAGCAAAATTCTTATGTATGCAAATGAGCAGTTGTAACACAGACAACATGACCAGACACTGAGGCTTAGTTATTTATTTATTTTTGGTTTGGCATAATAAACCAGAACTGGGTTAAAGTTACAATGCTTACTAAATTTAGTAGCATCATTTGCTGTTTTATAATAATAAAATAGAACTACTTGTTCCACTTTAGGGTAACAGAAGTACACAACATTTAAAATACAAAGCAGCTATTTGTAGGAATTTTGCAAAAGTAGCCCTTTCCTTGACATGCCTACTAATTAAAAAAAAGTCTTACATGGATACTCGTACAACTTTAAAATAGTACACTAGATATTGAAATTATTTCTTGCTATATTTTCAATTGAATATTTAAGCTAGGTATGAATTTTGGAAATGTTTGAGTTTCGTAAATGTGCAATCTGTATGACAACTACTATGCAGTTCGTTATGTACATTTCATTCTTTTGGAAGTTTTTATTATATTGGTGCCACGTGTAGTAACCAGTTACTGTCTGGTCAGTTCCATGGTGATCCCTTGGGTATCAAGGTAGATCTGTGCTCCACAGTGTATTCAGTTGCTGAGTTTTCAGAAGTAGATCTCCAGGCCTTTCTTCCCAGGCACCTCTGTGTTGACTCATGCTTCCAAAGTTTTAGTTAGCAGCTGAACAAATTAACAATCTGTCCTACCCAGAGACTCTTGATGGATAATTGCGGCACTGTAATTGGAGAGTATGCAAAATTTGAAATTGAAGTCCCCGGCTTTATGAGTGATCATATTATGGTTTACACGGGAAACTTAGGTGATGGACTTTCTGAGATTATTGTTTTTGTCAGTAGTGGGTTTCCCAACTTGTCAGTTGGGAAAACTCAAATATAATCACAAAGTATGTTTCTGTCTCTACTAGCAGTTTGCTTCTTGTATGATAATGGCGCAATTTGAGTAAAAGGAGTTTTAAATATTAACAATACCCACCCATTGCTGTCGAGTCAGGTAGGATAGTCAATTAAAAAAATAAGAAATTCAGGTATTTCAGAGATTCTCAAAAAAATCCTTAACTCATGCAAATTCTTATGATTTCTCTCATTTTCCTTGAATCTCCACTGCCTAGGAAATTTTGTTGAATGTTCAGTATTTTTTAACAGTATGTTTTATTCAAATTATACATGCTCCTCCCTTTTCCACTAGAGATTCTGATACAGACTTCTAGGAAGGCATGTGTTACAGTCCTTAACATGTACATCATTGATTGCATCTTCCTTCAAAATTGGAAAACAACTGTCAGACTGAGATTACTCAGCCAGCCAAAGCCAAGTGTCATCGAGTCACAACTGGTGTTTTAATTTTTTTGAAATAAAATAAAATGACAGAAGAAAAGTCTTCGAACACACTAATGGCTATCTCCAATTTACAACCAGGTTCTGTTCTAAGGCCTTCATCACAAATTGTTTCTGACATAAGTTGAATAGCTTTTTTTTTTTTTTTAAAGTTTTTGTTATGATGGCCTTTTCAGCATCTTTCTGTATCTGATCTTTACTTGTCTTTTGAGGTTGGAAACATTATACATAAACACTTGCAAGTGAATATCTGAGAATAAAACCACAAATTATGCATTGCAGTGTTGTATCCAATGTGCTTTACTAACGATAAGATATAAAAACCAGCCAAACAAAAAAATTGAGATGATTGTGTGTTTCCTCATTACTTGAGTATGTCATAAGACAGTGACTACCTGCATTAGCATTATATAAATATATAGAGATAGATAGATAGATATTCAAATTATGTAGACGTATTTTTAGCATAGTGTCTGGCTCATAGTAACTGCTTAAATGGTGGTGGTTTTATAGTAAGCATCAGCAAATGTGTCTCTAAAGGCTGAGATAGTACTAAATATTTCAGGCTATGCTGGCCAAGTGACTTGTTGCAAGTGACTTGTTGCTGCCATGCAGCACTAAAGCAGCTATATATTACATACACAAAAGAGCATGGCTGTGTTTTTATGTGACTTTATTTATAGACACTAATATTTGAATTTATTATGGTATTCACATCACAAAACACATTTTTTAATATTTTTCTACCATTTAAAAATGTGAAAATTATTCTTCGTTTGCAGACTAGACTGAGCCAATAGGCCATAGTTTGCCAACTGGTGTATTCTGGAAGGAGCCTAGTGTCTCACTGGTTTACAGCTTGGCTGCTAGGCAAAAGAGTGGCAATTTGACTCCATCAGCAACTACTTGGAAACCCTATGGGGCAGTTCTACTCCATCCTATAGGGTTGCCAATGGCAACAGATTTTTTTTCTCTGTGGTATTTCAGCAACCTGGAAGAGATGGTAAAAATAGGTATCACATGTATAGATTAATTTAGCCACCACTGTGATCATAATATAAAATGGTTCTATTAAAAAGCAAAAAGGTTAGTCCAGAGTAGAAATTCAGACATAGTTTTAGCCTTTTTTCCCCTTGTAATTGCCCAATTCTCCATACTACAAGGGCCCTTTCCCCATTTCCCATTAAAAAAACAGAAAAAGTCACCTTCAGGTCAATTCCAACCCCTAACAACATGACAGGACAGAGCAGAACCACCTCACAGGGTTTCCAAGGAGTTACTGGTGGATTCCAACTGTTAACCTTTAGACTAGCAATATAGCTCTTAACTACTGTACAACCAGGATTTCCTCCATTTCTCTTAGTCTTATTTGAGTGGGGGACACTAAGAAAACACAAATAAATTATATAGATTCATTAAAGCATTTACTCTGTATCCATACAGGGAGAGCATTTTGGTTCTAAAAAATTAATGGCTCAACACAGGCTGGTTAGTTTACACTAAAGTTTTTATATTTCAGTTATACTTAGCACATTGCCATGCAGACAGGGCCAGAGAGATGACACAGGTTTTTCAAAAACAAGTTAAATAGCCAATGGGACCTTAAAGTATAACTTTTTTTCTGATAATGATTGAGTGAAAATGTACATTCCCATATAAATTTGTATGCCCACCTATATGCTGCTCCCACTGCTCTCCCTGACTAGTGACAGCACACTCTTCCTCTCCACTCCATATCTGTGTTATCCTCCCAACAATCTCCTATGCCCTTCTCTCCATGCACCTCCCTTCCTCCAGCAAGAGGTCAGCAGGATGACATCCTATAGATGCATAGAACCATAAAGTGCACACATGCTATAGTCACTCTGTGTCGCCAAATCCAATCCATTCTTGTCTGAATAGTTGACCTCCATTATGATTTATGGACAGGGGCAGCATCAGGGCCAGAGGCTGTGCTCCCAGGGGAACTCCAAGGCCCCTGGACCATCAATTGTGGTCTTTTAGTGAAGATTTCAGAGTGTACCCCTTTTTATTCTTGTCTTGCCAGTGAGACTCAGCTTTGTGAGCTCCGTCATGGCTATCACTGGGGGTGGCCAGACACCATCCAGTTCTTCTGATCACAAGTCAGTGTAGTCACCCACTCATGCACTCATGTGGGTCTCTCTATCTTCTGGGTTCTCTTTCCCCCATGTCATTTTGGTCCTTGGTGATCATCTGTTCCTGCTGAGTTGGGACTGTTTGCTGTACCCTCAAATGGCAGCTTGGCAGTTTTTAAGACCCCAGACACCATTCACCAATGTGGGGTTCAGAAGGCTCTCTTAGCAAAATGCTTGTTGTTCCAATTGGCCTAAATTTCCCCTGAGAGCATGGTCCCCAGCCCCCGCCCCAGCTACTCTGTCCTTGCAATATTGGGTTAAGATGGGAAGAGTAATCATGTTATGTTGAAGACCAGTTAATATTGATCTTCTTTCTAATGTGTGCTGTCACAGATTTTACCCGACCAAATTTCTATCAACTATCTAATCTAAACCCTCCCTGCTTACCCTTCCTCCCTCCACTCCCTTGAAGCTGTCAAAGAGTCTTTTCTTCTAGGCATGAGTCTGTTTTTCAGTTCTTATAGTAGTGGTCTCATGCAATATTTGTGCTTTTGTTTCTGACTGCTTTCTCTCAGATAGCTTTTCATTTAGCCTTTCAGAGTTAGCAACTTAATCACAACTAGATAATTCTTCAAAAGAGCACAATGCTCGATGTATACTTCTTTACTAATTAAGCTAAACCATTGTTTGGTTTAAAGATGATTTTCAGGACACAATTTCACTGCAGATTAAGGGGTTTAAAGATTACCTCAGGATAATGGTTTCAGGGAATTTTCCAGCTTCATTGGCTCCAGAAAGACTAAATTCCTTAAGAATTTAAAATTCTGTTCTTCAGTCATTTTCTCTTCCTGTCTTTCTTCTCTTCTTACTGTAATCCTCTGTGAAGAAAGTCATACTTACTTGTTTAATAAAAAAAAAAAATTAGTCACCTTGGCTTGGCTCTTATTTTACAGTTGAGGAAAGTAAAATTCAGAAAAATGGAGTTTTTCTTCTAAGATCATAGAGCCCCTACTCTATAGTAAATACCACCTGGGAATCTTGTCAGAATGAAGATTGCTATTCGCAGATCAGAGAGGAGGCCAACAATTCTGAAATTAAATATGATGCCATCCAGGCTAGGCCTTTGGGTATTTAAACATGTTTTGAATCAAAAAAGTAGCAAGTTGTAGAATTTAGTAGCTGTGATCTACAAACCTAGGGGATTCAGAGGCAGCCACTTCAACAACTTTGTCATTATTCTTTTCTAAGTATGTGTCAAAACATTTCTTATGTAACCAGTAATTTATTCTTTTTGACTTACTACAACTACATGCTTAGAAGCAACTTAAATGCATAATACCAAAACACTTCTAAGGCAAGAATAATGTGAAAGAACATGAAATTTGCTGTCAAAGGACCCAAATTCAAATCTTGATGACTTGTTATTCCTTCCAAGTCATTCAGTCACCGTGAACTGAGTTGTTTTGTTGTTGAGTGCCATGGAGGGGATTCTAACTTGTAATGACCTCATGTGACAAAGTAGAACTCTTCCATGGGGTTTCCTATATGTGGTTAATGAGAAACTAATTTGTTCAGTAAACCTTCATTTAAAATACACTCTCTCTTTTTATATATATATATATATATACACACATATACATACACACATACATATACTTATATACATGTATGTGTCAAAATGTGTATCAAGAGAACTTCACACGAGTGTTTGCCAAGCAAATTACTTTCTCACAAAACAATTAATAAAGATAATGTTCTGTGACACTGGTTGATAACCTCATGTGTCTTAGTCATTTAGTGCTGCTATAACAGAAAAACCACAAGTGGATGACTTTAAAAACAGAAGTGTTATTTTGTCATAGTTTAATAGGCTATAGGACCAGATTCAGGGTGCTTACTCTAAGGGAAGTCTTTCTCTGTTTTCTTCAGTATCTTTTGTAGACGTGATGATTTTGTCCTGCTTTTCTTTTTTTCACTTGATTAACTGTGGACAGGCCGGCCTGGTGTGTTCTGTTACTTACCTGACAGCATGATGCTTCCCCGCACCTTGTCCAGGTGGGCTGGGCTGGTCACTCAGCTGCTGAAGTGTGGTACAGGTGGCACGCTGGGCTTGGTGAGTGGGAGAAAGGAGGAGAAAGAGAGAGAAGAAACGAATAGTTACACAAAGAAAGAATAAACAAAAATGAAACAGTAATAAAATATATGGTGGTGAGGGTAGTGGTGTTTGGGGGTAGGACGGATTTGGAGTGACAGCTGATATTCCTCTTGGCCTGACCAGTCAGGAAAGGGTAGAGACAGTGTAGGGCTTTGTTAGGAGGAAGAAGGAAAAGGAGAAAGGGAAAGATAAAAAATAAAAAATAAAAAAACCGTGGAGTTTAGGGTGCTCCTCTGTGAAGCTGGTGCTGACCTGGGGATACTGTGCTCTACTGTGTGATTTTACAGTACAAGCTACTGAGAAGTTAGGTCTGGTGCCCAGGTATGGATAGACGAGAGAAAGGGAAGGAAAGAAGAGAGAGAGACAAAGAGAGAGAGAGAAGAGACAACTACAAAAAAAGGAAAACAACAAACAACAAAATAAATAAATACATAAAGCGGCACTGAGGGAGCCAGTCTGTGGCAATGGTACCAACCTGGGGAGGCTAAGCACACTGACTCTCCTGCTAAGCTGTGTGCCATACCCCTCCAGAGCAGGTGGGAGTGCCGCAGAGGGTTGGGTTGGTAAGTGAAAGGAAAGGAAACCAGAGAAAAGAAATAGAAAAAAGGGAGAAAAGAAAAAGAAAAAAAAAGAAATAGATCAGTTGATCAATAAAGGGAGAGGACAGTGAATGAAGATAGTTGGATAGTTGGGTGGGAGAAAGGAAAGGAAGGAAGGGAGAGACAGAGAGAAGAGAGAGACAGAGAGTGGGTAGAGAGAAAGCAGAGCAACAAAAAAGTAACCCCTCTCTCCCCCAAAACTAAATTAAAAAAAACCCCACACAAACAGTAGAACAAAGCAAATAAACCAGGAGATAACAGCCAGTCAAGAAGAAGCCGGTCCCCAGGGCTAGCTGAGCAGAAGAATGGAAGAAAGATGGGAGGAAGAGCGAAGCAACAACAAAGAAAAAGGGACAAAGCAAACAAAACAAAAAATTATCTCCTGTCGAGAAGAGGATGGCACCTGGGGTTAGCTGGGTGGGAGAAAGAGAAAGACAACATTCCTTCTATCAAAGAACAAACAAGTAAATAGAAACAAAGAAACAGCAACAGCAAGAAGAAAAAGGAACAAACTAAAAAAATCACAACTTGTCAAGAAGGGGGAGGGGTGGCACATGGGGCCGGCTTGGTGGAAAGCTAGCAAAGGAAGGAAGGGGGAGAGAGAGAGTAGTAATAAAGTTAAAAAAGGAACCAAGTAGTAGAGAAAAGTTAAAAAGAAGTATCTAAAAACAAATGAAAATACAAGCTGGAAAAACAAGTGGTGCTGAAGAAGCTGGCTGGTGGGGGCCTGTGGGGTAAGCAACCATTGCAAGCAGAACAGAAGGAGGAAGGATGGGTGGATGTTCCCAGTTGCTTAGGAACTCTGAGGAGTTGCCTTCCTGTCTGAGTTTTTGGTAGCTGTAGCCCAAGATGAGGAATCTGGCTGTGACAGCTGGTATGAGATCTCCACTCTGTGGCTCTATTTGTTATCTGTTCTTTCATCAGTTTCTTGTTCAGTGTTTGACTGAGTTCTTTGTTGCTTCATTTGGGCCTTAAGATTGACGTCTGTATCTGTTTTGCTTAATTTTTAAGAACTCTGTTGCAGAGGAATGGTGTTGTGGATTGAATTGTGTCCCTCAGAAATGTGTGTAGCATTCGGCTAGGCCATGACTCTTGGTGTTGTTTGATGCTCCCATAGACTGTAAACTCTGCCTCTATGATGTTGATGAAGGAGAACAGTTGTCACTTGGGTTTGAGGCTAGGACTCAGTGTCTAAGATTATATGGTACCTCGAGGCAATCTCTTGAGCTATGAAAGAAAAAAGCTTGCAGGAGATTTGGGGACCTCATACCACCAAGAAGCAGTGCCAGGAGCAGAGCACATCCTTTGGAAAGGATCAGTGTCCCTGTGCCTCAGAAGCTGCCAGTCCAGGGGAAGGCGGAGAACAATGACCTTCCTCCAGAACCAGCAGAGAAAACCTTCCCCTGGAGCTGATGCCCTGAATTTGGGCTTGTAGCCTACTGGGCTGTGACAGAATAAAATTTCTGTTACTAAAGCTATCTGCTTATGCTATTTTTAAGTCATCTAGTACTGCTCTAACAGAAATACTACAAGCAGATGACTTTAACAAAGAAAAGTTTATTCTTACACGGGCCAGTTAGCTAGAAGTTCGAATCCACAGTGCCAGCTCCAGGGGAATATACTTTCTCTGTTGGTTCTGCGGGAAGGTCCTTGTGTTGCATCAGTCTTTCTTCGGTCTAGGAGCATCTCATCCCAGGAACCTCGGGTCCAAAGAGCATACTCTATTTTCAGTGCTGCTTTCTTGATGTTGTGAGGTCCTCAGCTCTCTGCTTGCTTCTCTTGTCCTTTTATCTCTTGTAGGATAAAAGGATAAAAAGTGGTACCAGCCACACTCTAGGGAAACTCCCTTTACACTGGAGCAGGGAGGTGACCTTAGGAACGGTGCTACAATCCCACCGTAATTCTCTTTAACATAATCCACTCTATTAAACAGAGGCAGAGATTAGGATTTATAGCCTGGAAAAATCCCAAAACGGAGGGCAGTGACAAAATACTGTGAATCATGGCCCAACCAAATCATTACACATATTTTGGAGAGACACAATTCAATCCACGACAGAGCAGTACTAGGTGACCAACACAGAGGGCACGGTGCTGTGCTGGCACTGCTTCCTCGTAACTTCTTTTCTTGCATTCTAATAAGAGTGCTATAGAATTTTATGCAATCATTTTCTTATCTTGGAATGGATAATAAGTTTCTTTGCACACTGTTTTGCATGATGTTTCCTTTCTTTTATTTTATGGTACTTTTGTCACAATGATCCCAAACCAAAACCCACTGCCTTCATTTCTGACTCACAGTGATCCTATAGGACACGGTAGAACTGTCCCAGTGTTTCCAAGGTATGCCTGGTAGAGCTGAAATCCTGACCCTTTGGTTAGCAGCTGTAGCTCTTAGACGCCGTGCGTCTGTTTTATTTCTTATTTTTCACTCTAGGGTCAGGTAAAATCTGTGTTGGCTTGGAGGGGAGCAGCAGTTAGGGTTTAATTGATTAACTGTGGCCCTTTAGACTGGTGGTTTCATCTGGTGGGAAGTGGGTATACACAGTTTGCACACAGTTCTTCTCTACACAAATCTCACAGTCTAGGAAATTTTAGTATTATGTTGTGATTTGATCTGGTTCTCCTGTCAGCTTTCTCGTTCTCTGACATTCAAAACAAATGAAGTGTTGAGATTTTTAACTTGTTCAAGTATTTCTCAGCTCAACCTGGAAATTGAATGAAGGCCTTTTTTTCTTTCACTGGCTTCCTATACATCTTCCACATAATTGTGCTAACATTGCATATGTAATTTTGAAGTTAGAATTATTATGTTTAATACATAGTTATTACAGATTTGTAAAGTAAATGGGTATATCATAATTCACTTAATCAGTTCCTTATTTCTGGCCATTTAAATTACTTCCATTTTGTCGATATTAAAATAATTCATATTAGGTCTTTTTTTTTCTTTCTGCCTTTTAAGACTATGTTCTTGAGAAAGATTCTTAGAAGTAGAATTGTAGTAAAATACACTGACATTTTTGTGAATTTTTATATATATTGGCAGATTGCTTCCTCAAATATCTTAATGAATTAAACTTCCAGAAGTAGTGTGAGTGCATCATGTGTTTTTACTGAAACAAAGAAAAAACATGATTTTGGTATGATGTGTTTTTTGAAAAAATTGGAGATACCTAAGAAGTACAAGAAAGAAGATAAAAAGCAGCCATTGTTTCACTAACAGTAATAACTTTGTTATTGCTTTGGCTTTGTTCTTTCATTTTCTATCCTATTTCCCTCTAGGTGAATGAATGGATGAAAAGAAGAAAGAAAAACAGCTAGGTGGTTAACTAGTTAGCTAGATTGCACAAACGGATGAGAATACTGTCATGATGATATTTAAAGTACTTCACATTTTTTGCACCATAATAAATTATCCTATGAGTAACATCTTTGTATTGAACATACATTTTTATTTCATTAATGTAAATTAACAAAAAAATCAGCAGTATGTTTCTGTTTGTTTGTATTTGTATATAAAATTTCAGAGGAATGTTGTATCAGTTTATGCTCTCTGCATCCATATATATAAGTGACTTTCTACATTTACACCTGCCACATTGAATATTGGATGGATTTTTCCAAGAATTATACCTGTTGTATTCATTTGTATTTAATTGATCAGTGGGAAAATTAAATATAATTTTCTAATGCTCATTGCTTTCATGTACTCTTATGATGTTTCTGTTAAGCTTCATCATTTACCTACTTTTAGTATTGTTCATGATGCATTCCTAATAATGTTAATGATTTCAGACATACTTATTGGTATTATTTTCTGACCTTTTATACAGATATAATTCTTGATTTTTATCCGATACCATTTATTTTTATTTGCCATTGTAATCTTTCATTCTAAATCAAGAAGTCTTTTTTATTATATTACTTTATACTGAGCAGTTGCTCAATAAATTATGCTGAAATGCTAATGCTGTGAAATCCTTTGCTCTTTCCCCAAGAAGTCCAGTTCTTTCAGCAACAGCAACAAGAATCAGATTCTATCTCATTTCTCAGCTTGAATGACTTATTATTATTGTTTTTTTTTTTTTAGAGACACAAAGACCATGTCTTGAATTCACTCAGTTAAGTGTCAAAGATGCCTTTAGAGATTTGTTTATTCCCAGAATGAAACTAATCCTGATGCTCTATACAAGAAAGAACTTAAACTGTGCCGAGCCACTGTTTGAGCAAGATAACTCACTGAATATTCTGTTCAATACAACAAGGAAAACAGCATGGCTTATTCACGGCTACAGACCCACGGGCTCTACTCCATCATGGATTCAGCACTTTCAGTGGCTTTTGCTGAAAGAAGAAGACATGAATATAATCGTAGTGGATTGGATCCAGGGTGCTACAACTTTAATTTACAATAGAGCAGTTAGAAATACTAGGAGAGTTGCTGTAAGTTTGAGTGGGCGTATTCACCAACTTTTGGTAAGTTTTGCAATTTTATGGATTATCAAAGCAAAAAAAAAGAAAAAGAAAAGAAAACCAAGTCACTGTCACTGAGTCAATTCTGACTCAAGGGGACCCTACAGGACAGAGTAGAGCTGTCCCGTCCCATAGAATTCCCAAGGGTCGCCCAGAGGATTTGAACTGCTGACCTTTTTGTTAGCAGACATAGCATTTAACTACTATGCCACTAGGATTTCCTTAAGGATTATACATCTTAAAAAATTCATTCAGCTACCGTCATGTTGATTCTGACATGTAGTAACCCTACAGGATGGGGTAGAACTGCCCATAGGGTTTCCAAGAAGCAGCCGGTGGATTCTAACTGCCAACCTTTGGTTAGCAGCCCAGCTCTTAACGACTGTGCCACCAGGGTCCCAGTTACATAATATGCAGTGTTTTATACAGTGCTGTGAAGTGGCAATAAAATAAATATGCTTCAGGGACACCGTTTTGATATGCTAATGTACGTAGCCATCTTTTCTTTATTCCTCCATAAGTGGATAATTTTATGATGACACAGGATCAGTGTTACTGAAAATACATTCTTTCATTTTAGTACCTTAATAATATGTTTTATTTTAAAATCTTGTTAATTTTTTTTTAACTTTACCAATAATGACTGACCTTTGAGTTCCTGAGTGGCACAAATGGTTAAGTGCTCACTGCTAACTGAAAGATAGTTCAGTCTACACAGAGGCAGTTTGAAAGAAAGGCCTGGCTATCTACTTCAATAAGCTATATAGCTCAGTTCTGCTCTGATGTGCCTGGAATCATCAGATGTTAGAATGGATTTGGCAGTAACAGGTTGTTATTGATTACACAAATGTACAATGCTTATCAAAAAACTCCTGAATGGATTATAAAATGTTTTACTAATTAAAGGAATCAGTTTGCATAATATATATATGCTACATAATACTGCATAAAAGATTTTAAAATTTTGAATAAAATTTTAATGATATTTTTAAATGGAGAAATATCAGATATCTTATGGTAAAAGTTAAACAGAAATATAGTTGTTTTGAAATTATAAAGGTCTTTGCTATTTCCCAGAAGTTGATTACACCAGAAAAAATAATGAGTTTGAGAATACTGATGTATGATGGATGGTTTGTAATGACCTGACCTGAAAATCTTAATGCTGTGTTTTCAATTGCAGAAGCATGGAGCATCTCTTGACAGTTTTCATTTCATAGGTGTGAGCTTAGGGGCTCATATTAGTGGATTTGTTGGAAAGATCTTTCAGGGTAAACTTGGACGAATAACAGGTAAAACATTTCTCACAGAATTACTGTTTTGTACACTTGTTACCTTCCTTAAAATTTACCATGTGCAATGGAAATTGTGCTTATATATTTAAGAATTTCTCTATTATATTCAAATGTTAGTCCTTTCTTATTAGACTGTTTAAAGCATTTTTCAATTCTTAACAGAGCTTAAGTTACCCATATGGAAGCAAGAAGAAAAGATCTATCTCTGCTTTTCCACCTGAATTTTGAAGACACTTATTAACTCAATGTTAAGGGAAAGCCGTTAAATAAATCCATTAAATAAAATATTTTATTTGTGTATTGTGGGAGAAGGATGTGGCTGTCTACCTCTGTGAGATTTATAGCCTTGGAAACCCTATGAGACAGCTCTGATCTGTCCCTCAGGGTCCCTATAAGTTGGAATAGAGTCAGTTGCAGTGGTTTTGGTTTTGGTTATTCCTGTGTGAACTAACACACATATATTACATTATATATGTATATATGTTTGTGTATATGTGTATATATGTGTGTATACATATGTGTGTGCATATATATATTACATGGAGCCATGGTAGTACAGTAGTCAAGAGCTAATGCTGCTAATCAAAAGGTCTGGAATTCAGATATACATTTATATTCTAACTAAATAAGCATTATTTACTAAAAATATAACAGAACACATTTTTTAAAAGTACTACCATATTAGAATTCTATTAGATATGTTACTTGAATGCTGTAAGGGAGGATCAAGAGTTGATATCTGAGATTTGAGGGGGTCCTAGGTCCCAGTTCCCCTCATGTTGCCACAACTGTCACAGCAACCAAAAACCGTGGTATCCAGATAATGGTGATGTGGATTTCTACACTTCCATCAAAGAGAGGTGGTGATCTTAGAATTAGAAAAATGACATTCCTCTCCAGTCAACTTGGCTTTTAAAAGTCTATGTCCGTGAAACATTTGTAATAATTTCAAGTGACAATAAAGGGTAATAAAGCTTCACCTAAATAGAGAGAGAGGGAAAAGAAGATGAGTGACTTGCTAAAGGCTTCTTAATCCTTAAAGGCTATTGTGAATACGAAATATGAAACTTGTAAAGCACTCATCAAGAGAGCTAATGTAAAACAGACATCCAGTATTCTGTGACAGTTATCATGAGGAATCCTGGTGGCATGGTGGTAAAAAGGATTGGCTGCTGATCCACAGGACAGCAGTTCTAAATCACTAGCATCTCCAGTCAGGGAGAATGATGTGGGAGTCAGCTTTGGTAGAAATTTTCGTCTTTGGAAACTATATGCAGTTGGTATGAGTTGAAATTGATTCAATGGTAGAGGGCTCGGTTTTGGAGTTTTATTTTATTATAGCAAGCACTCTGGTGGTGCAGTGCTTGAAGTGTGCAGCTGCTAACCAAAAATTTGGCTGTTTGAACCCATCCAGTCTCTCCCTGGGAGAAAGATGTGGCAATCTGCTTCCGTAAAGATGACAGACTTGGGAACCCTATGTGGCACTTCTACTGCGACCTATGGGATGGCTACGTGTCAGAACCAACTTGTCAGCAATGAGTTATTATTATTATAAGGATCCTTGTTGCCACAAGGGTTAATATATTATTTCACATTACTTTTAATAGTATCCTCATTACATTTATATAAGACTGACATGAACAGAGTGGGTGTACCAAGTTAAAAAAAAATTAACAGCTGAGCAAGGATTCAACAAAGTCCTAATACTCCCAATCTTCCTTTTTCACCCACTTCACTAACTCCGTGTGAGCTGGTAGTAATTTTCCTTTACATTGAGTGTGCCCCTTAGTTACTGAGTGCTGCTGCAAGAAATACCACAAGTAGGTGACTTGAAAGAATATAAGCTTATTTTCTCACATCCCAGGAGGCTGGAAGTGCAAATTCTAAAGAGAGGTCCTTCTCCTTCTACTTCAGCTTCCATGGACCTTCAGTCCTTGAACTTCCTGGGTCCGTAGATAGATCTACTTTGTGTGTGTGTCTGTCTTCGTGTGGCAGCTCCTTACTGTGTGTGTCTTTGTGTCTATTCTGATCTTTCTATAATTTGGAAATGATTATGTTTAGCATCTGCCCTACTCCAGCGTGCCCTCATTGAACTCATTGGTGTTGAGTTGATTCCAACTCATGGCAACCCTATAGGTTGGAATAGAACTGCCCCACAGAGTTTACAAAGAGTGTCTGACAGATTTGAACTGCTGTCTTTTTGGTCAGCAGCTGTAACTCTTAAGAACTCGCCGCCAGGGATTCCATGGCCTCGTTAGCATACTGAAAATCTTGTTTTCAAATAAGATCACATCCACAGGTACAGGGGGCACAAATTCAATATATATTTTGGGGGACATAATTCAATTGGTAATGGTATACTTACTCCCATATAAGTCCAGTTGGACTTGAACTGTATGTTAATCAATCAATAAGCTTTAAAGAACTAGCAATGATGGAGGTTCCACATCAGAATAATCTGTAGGAAGGAGAAGATTTTGCCTTATTCAGTAAAGTGTGTTAAATAAAATAGGGATAAAGGAAAGACCTGAGATAAGTAACACTGTATTTTACTTCTTAAAACCTTCTTTTAATATTTGATTATGTTTTAGGTAAAAGTTTACACAGGCATGTTAGGTTTCTGTTAAATAATTTTTATACAACTTGTTCTATGACACTGGTTCTGATTTTTGTGATGTGTCAGCATTCTCGTTATTTCTACTCTGTTTATTTTGTTTCCATTGAACTAACTTCTCCTTCTTGCCTCCTTCTCTTTTTGGTAAATATTGACCATTTGGTCCATAAAATAATTTTTTTAATGGAGTGCAATACTCATGGGTGATACTGCTTAATTTAGGAGCCCATCACAATCTTTGTCTGAAAGCTGGCCTGCAGAAATAGCTTCAATTCCAAGTTCAAACATTACCCTAGCATGATCATACTCTTGGGGGTGGCTCTAATCTCCGCTAGTCCAGTAGGTCTGACTTTCCTCAGGAATTTAAATTTTGTTCTACATCTTTCTACCATTTTTATCTATGACCTTCTGTTGTGTCCCTGGTCGGAAGAGCCAGTAGTGGAAGTTGGGCACGGTCTAGCTCTTTTGGTCTCAGATTAGAAGTTGTGCTTTGTGTTGGCTCTTAGTTCTGTGGGTTAGAAATCTGTTAAAGGTGATTGGTTCTTCCACAGCCTAGATGTTCTCAAGGTATTGAGTTTTATCTGCCCCTCTGCTGTCACTCCCATTCATTTGATTCTGTCTAGAAGTTCAGGAGCCTAGAATTTTTATTTAGCATTTGAAATACTGCAGAAATAATATTCATAGTTCATTTAATTTTAAATCTGTTTATCTTTCTTAAGTGTGCGTGAAGCTTTACTTAACAGTAAATGGTAAACAAACAGTAAAACAAACCTACCACCATGGGTCAATTCTGAGTCAGAAAGACTCTGCAAGTCAGAGTAAAACTGCCCCATAGAGTTTCCAAGGAGTGCCTGGTGAATTTGATCTGCCACCCTTTGGGTTAGGAGATGTAGCACTTAACCACTACAGCACTAGGGTAAATGGTAGATAACAATAATTATGTTTTACCCCACAATCAGAATTATCATTTGGGGCCTAAAAATCAGATCAGACTTAAACAGATGGATCCAGATACAACCAGAAAGGCAGAGAACTCAAGTACGATAGTATTCGTTATCCTTTTTCCTCCTCAAAGGAAGCTGCTGTTGTTTAGGTGCTGTGAAGTCAGCTCTGACTCGGGATGAGCCTGTGTACAAGGGGACAAGATATTGTCCTGCCCTGCACTGTCCTCATGACTGTCATGCATGAACCAATTGTTGCACCACTGTGTCATTCCGCCTCACTGAGGGTCTTCCTTCTTGTTTTTGCTGTCTCTCCACGTTACCAGGCATGATACAGTTCTCAAGTGAAGTAGTAGTTATTGTTCACTATTTTGTGGAGGCATCTCTAGTGTAGCATCACACAAAAACTCAAAAGGTTGGTAATTGTTATGCAGATAATGAAGCTACTTGCTTTTCATCTAATTTCATTTGTTTAAAGGCTTAAATTAAAAATTTATGGATTTATTATGTCTTGGCACTTGGCTTGGCAATCTAATAATAATTGAACCCTGCAATTTATTGAACACTGTAGTAGAACTTGATTTAACAGATGGAAAGTTTCTTCCTTACATTTCAGGTCTTGATCCTGCTGGACCAAAATTCTCCGGAAAACCATCATATGACAGATTAGATCACACTGATGCAGAGTTTGTGGATGTCATCCATTCTGATATTGATGGTAAGTATGAAAGATTTATTGCTTAATTTTTTTTTTTTAAATTAAAAGGAAACATAACACAGGGGAAAAAGAACATAAGAACAGATAGAGTTATGGATACAGTTAAAAAGTCATCAAAGATGTTGAGACAGATGAATAGACAAAATTAAATGAACTATGGATATTATTTCTGCAGCATTTCAAATTCTAAATAAAAATTCTAGGCTCCTGATCTTCTGGAGAGAATCAAACAAATGTGGATAAAGTGATAACTAATCTCTAGTAATTATACCTCCTGATAGCAAGCCTTCACGTCTTTATCTTTAAGTGTTTTATTCATGCACATCATAACTACTGTCCAATGACTCTGCAGTCTTCCATCTGAACTCTTCTTTCAGAAATTCCAGCTTCAGTTGTGCATCTGGCCTTATTACGGTCTTTATACCTTTTGTTTGACATTTCAGCTTTCCTTCGTTTACTGTTTTGGCTTGTCTTATACACTGAACATCTTGGATGACTCAAATCTATTGGAATTGCTGTTAGGTATCACATAGATGGTCACTTTGATTGACCTTTTTGTAATGTTATACATGAGGAACAAAGATTCTTGGCATTGTGTATTCATCTTTTATTTGCCTCAAAGGATTTCTGAGTGAATTCCGTGGGTTTAGCGAGCACCTGGTAGCTCACTTCCTTTTGAATATAGGCAATAGATGCATCTTGTGAATTGCTTTCATCCTTATTGAACTGTATGTGTTAAAACAGTCAGGTAGCCTTCTAAAAGATGGTAGATTAGGTAATTTGGACCAACTTTCTGCAGAAAAACATGAAACGTAGAAGTTAATTAAAGCAGATATAAATTAAAAGCAAATGAGCCATATATATGAGTATGAGCTTTGCATACAAGTTGACTTCCAGACTCAATGTAATTTTTGTAAAAAAGAAGAATCCATCATCTGTATTTTTTATTTGCTTTCTACAAACTCATAAACTGGTAATAAAATTAGTATGGAAATGCAAAATTTTGGTAAATGAGCCGCATAAATGCCTTCATGCATGTATTAATGCATGTGCTTAGGGATGTCTATAGCACTGACACATAAAGGACTCCCAATAAGGATGTCCTATTTTTGACAGCTCACAGCAGAGATACTTGTGAAGCTGTGGTGGCCCCGTATTATCAAGTTTTTTTTGATTAGTGTTGACAGTAGCCATGAAAAGTTAGACGATTCCACAACCTACAGGAAGTTTTTAAATTTATTATCAAAATGGGTGTTCCGTTCGGCAAACATTCCATGTGTTATATGAATTTTACAAAGCACACAATCGTCCCACCAAGAGAACAATTTGACATTTAATCAAAAAATTTGAGACACCCGGGTCTGTTGTCAATCACATAATGCCTGTGTGTCAACATACTGCACATTCCAATAAGAACATTGCCACCATTCATCAGAGTGTGGGCTCAATCCATTGCAGTCAGTCTCTCGTGGAGCACAAGAACTGGGCCTTGCCTGCTCCACAATTAGGTGGATTTTGCATTTGGACTTGAAGCTTGACCCTTACAAGATTGTTTAAACTCAATACCTGAAGTCCAACAACCACAGATTGCACCATATGTTTGCTGACTGGGCTCTGAAGCGAACTGGCAGTTGACACATGAAAAGCACCATCAGCAGCAAGGCCCATTTTTGGATGAATTGTTGCATTTAGAGTGATGCGAATCAAGATTCAAGAAAGTCTACTTCATCCCCCCAAAGTTAATGTCTGGCATGGATTTTGGTCTGGTGGACGCTTTGGCCCTGATTTTTTTCAAGATGAATGAGGAGATGCTGTGACTGTCAATGGCAAAGGATATCAGGCAATGATAACTGATTATTTTGGGCTGCATTTGGATAGTATCACAGTGGTCATTTACCCCAAGTTCATTTCTATAAATCATGTCATCAAATGTACCTCAAAATAATAGAACATTTAAAACCATATCATTCAGACAGCTTGTTTTATTCAAGTTCAAAGATTGGACACTTTTATTGGAAGATACTTTATGATCCCTAGATTAGGAACTACATGTATGTCTCCAACAGAAGACTGGATAAGTAAGTTGTGGTAGGGTCACATGGTCAAATATTATATAGCAATGAAAATGAATTAACTAAATTTGAACACAGCACCATGTATGAACATCACAAACATACTAATGATCAAAAGAAATCAGCCACAAAAGAATATTTATAATCCAAATCAATTTACATACATTTCCAAAGAGGAAAATCTCAACTACAGTGTATTTGGGGACATCCTTAGAAGACAAAAAACAATAAAAAGTGATTTTTTTCTTTGATGAAAAGATGACTATTATTTTTAAAGAAACGAAGGAAGGTTGTGATTAGGTTAGAGTATACTGGCGACTTTTAAGTACCGTCTGCTTTCTGCTTCCTGACCAGAGTGTGGTAGCTACATGGCTATTTGCTGCCAAGTAATTACATTATACCTTTATGTTCTGTGCCACTTTATGTTAACAGATTATACATTATCTAAAAAAAAATTAAGAAGTCACATTTGCTCTCCTCGCCCTTCTTGAAATCTAGAGAATGAATGACTTAGACAGACCAAGCTGCCCTATCTGCTCCATCTGATAAAAATGAAATGACATACCTAAGTCAAGGGTTACTCATGAATTAAGGGTAAATGTCATCCGACTTGACGGCACTTGGCTTGGCGTCATTAGCTTGCTCCTGATGCCTGAGAAGTCTTCTTGGTCTGATTGTACTGTGGTGGAAAGTTGGAGAAAATTGTAGCTCTGAATCAGGAATCCCTAGTCTTGGAACCCCATATTAAGTTCAGATATGAGGAATCTTCACAGAGCTCTAAAACTGTTAAAAGACATCTTTTTTTGTGTAATCACAGACTGTCCTTCATTGCTTAGATCCCACAAGCTAAGTGGCAGACAGAATATTGAAAGGGATTAGCTCTCGTTAATCATATCACGAACTCGTGTCAGTGAATTCTAGGCAGTTCTAATAAAGCCGTCTAAGTTCTCCTTTGCCTTTCTTTGCGTGCTGAACATCCTCTCCTGTAATGCACATCCCATCTTCATGTCCAGAATCTGTCACCATGTTCCATTATATACTAGAATTAAATCAGTTGCTGTGTCTTACTCTTTAATGTTATGCTCAAGCATTTATCTTTATTATGTGGAATGTATTTCTCATCCCTCTCAAGAGTTCACTCTGCTGTAGAACACTTTTTTTTGGCCTCTAAGCAGCAAATTTTGTATCTAATCACAGTCCTGAATATTCTGAACTTGCCATCCCCTTTTATTCTAATTATTTCCTCAGGTTATAGTCTCCAGGTTATTAATAGAGCCAGACTTTGCACTTTCACTGACACACCAAGGCTCTATGAGATATAGACCAAACCCTGCATTCCTAGCCATCAACTCAATTCTGCATCATAGCGACCTCATTTGACAGAGTAGAACTAGCCTGCAGGGTTTCCAAGGCTGTATTTAGGGAAGCAGACTGCCTCATCTCTCTCCCACTGAGTAGCTGAGAGGTTGAAATCACTGACCTTTCTGTTAGCAGTCAAGCTCTTAACCACTGCATCACCAGGTCTTCTCATAAGATGTATACCCACAACCAAAGTCATTGCTGTCACGTAGTTCCTGACTCATAACGACCCTATATGACAGAGTAGGACTGCCCCATAGGCTGCCCAAGGCTTTGTGCAACTTTAATGAAGAAAAGCAAATCAATCCCAGCAGAGCTACTAGCTGATCAGCCGTCCATTTACTCAGTGCTATATTAAACAATGCATTGGAAAATAGATTAACTCATAGCTCCAAGCTTCCTAACAATTTAAATGAAAATTATGAAATGTTTGAGACCCTATTTTGGAATACAAAGGGGATTTGACTTCCAATTTCCATCTCTAGCCGCTCTCAGTTCAGACTCGATGGCTCTTGGCTGGCTAGGAGCCGCTATCAGTTAGGGGCACAAAGTACATCACGTAACCTCAAATCTCTAACAATGGACGTCTTAAAAACAAGAATCGGTGCTGCGAGCTTTTAATGCTGCTTCCTTTGATGTGACAACCCAGCATCTGTCTCCCTCCTGCTAGACAATTTCTTCAGCATGTCAGAGCAATGAGGAATGGTTTCAGTCTCATAACCAAGTTAGAATGAAGACACTGGCCACATAAGACACACTCCCCAATTTAAAGAACTGCAACAACAAGACGCTGAATCTTGGACAGCTATTCTTGGGTAACTGCTTTATAGTTTCTAAAAGCAGTTATTGTCCAAAGCTGGAAAAACTTAAATCTTCTTCAATGAGCATGTAAGTAAATGGAGGCACGCCAACAAAAATAAAATGAAACCAGGTACAGTCTGATGGGGAGCAGCTGGACAGGAAAATCAAAAAAAGGAACAGTAATTTAAAGTTTATTCCAGCTATAATGCAGGTTATCCTGATTTTTTTTTTAAGGTAGCATCACATGACATACTTTTGTGTCCCCTCCTAAAATGTTTTGTTGTTCTTATCTCTACCTGTTTTATCTATCTGTGCAATCTCTGCCACTAAGGGGTCACCTGGCTTTGGATCCCATTGCAGTGAACAAATGAATAAAAGAACTTCAGAAATAGTTAAAGCCAGAGACCATTGCGTTCTTAGAATGTCTAGACAAACGCTGCCATTACTGTTAATATTTGGATGGTAAGTTCTTGTAAACACAAGCTTACGTGGTTTGAAGAGGTAGTCTGAAGGAAAAGAAATTGTCGAAAAGAATATACCACCTTGATGTGGGCTGTCGTTGGGTCCCTTAATTGTGGCTTGCTAATGAAACGTATCATCCCTACCTGGACTTGCAGAGCACTGTACTGAAGGGTCACAGGCCCTTTGATTGGTTTCAGCAGGGTGCTTTTCTTCCAGCTCCATGCTGTTTTTGCGTGTGCTCAAAACTCTGAGGGGTGAAGTTTTGCCTCTTTGTCTCACACCAGCTTTGCCAGACACGGGGCACCTGCTGGCCAGTGGGCCAACCACTTTAACCTTCTCCTGGTCGCCCACACCCATGTTTACAGAGGGGCCAGGTCCTAGCTCAAGCTGAGGCCTCCCTCAAGATGAGGCCTCGACTTCCACCCTCGTGGCAGCTGGTGTCTGCTTGGCCCTACTGGCTGAAGTACAAGACGCCCCGAGTCTGTAATTTTTATGCAAGCTGACTGTCACATCTGTCCCCTGTGAAGAGGCTGGTGGGTTGGAGCCACTGACTTCTCAGCTAACAGCCTAGTGATTAAGCCACAGAATGGAAAAAGCTCTTCTACAAAATCTATTAACCCAACCCATTGCCAGTTAAATCTATTCTGATCTTGACTACCCTATAGGACAAAATAGAACTGCCCCCAAAAGGCTTTCCAAGGAGCACCTGGTAGATTTGAACTACTCATCTTTTGGTTAGTAGTCAAACCCTTAACCACTAAGTCACCAGCTTTTCCCATGAGACCTATAGAAATCCTTAATCATAGCTATAGCTTCCTTCTCAGTCTGACCCAAGCTGATTCAGCTGAAACAGCAGATTCTTTAGATTTTTTTCTAGTTAATGAATCTAGCTCCAGCTAGTCCTAGATATTATCATGTGGAATGAGAATAAATCATTGCAGAGGTCTAAAAGGTACTGTATGACTTGGGTTCATTTCCTTTTAGTCTCCCTCTTAAACACTAAGCTGCAATCACTCTGGCTTTGAATACCTTAGGTTAGCTCACACAGATAACCACTCAGCTCACTGCCCCATCCTTCAAGTCTTTGCTCAAGTCTTACACCATAAGCATTTAAAAATGCGGACTATCACTGTTGTTAGGCACTTTCTGTCCCTTGCATAACATATATATATGGAAACCCTGGTGGTTAGTAGGTTAAGTAGTGCATCTGGCAACCAAAAGGTCAGCATTTCAAATCTGCTAGGTGCTCCTTTGAAACTATATGGGGCAGTTCTACTCTGACCTATGGGGTCGCTATGAGTTGGACCCAACTAGAAGGCAGTGATTTGTGGGTTATATTTATATACATAAATATCTTAAAATGGAATGGAAACCCTGGTGGCATAGTGGTTAAGTGCTATGACTGCTAACCAAAAGGATGGCAGTTCAAATCCATCAGGAGTTCCTTGGAAACTCTATGAGGCAGTTCTACCCTGTCCTATAGAGTCACTATGGGTCAGCATTGACTTGATGGTAGTGGGTTTGGTGTTTTCTGTTGTTCTTTTTATTCTGTTGTTGGGTGGTACAATTAGGCTCTCAGCTATGAACCACTAGTTCAAACCAGTTCAGAAGCACCTAGCAATAAAGGCCTGCTAATCTACATTGGAAAGATCACAGATGCTGAAATACCTGCGGGGTGCAGTTCGACTGTGAAACACATTGGATCACCGTGGGTCAGAACTGATGCCGTGGCGAATGCTTTGCTTTCCCCCCCTCAATGGTCTTATCCTACCTATATTTTTCTCCACAGTACTTATTACCTGATGTACTGTATTTTTTTAACCTGTCTTGCTCCACTAGAACATAATTTCCACTAGAATGAGGATTTTTGCTCTGTTCTTTTCACTTACATATTCACAGCACAAAGAATTGTGATTGGTCTCTAGTAGGTCATTGTCATCAAAACCAAGCTAAACTCCCTGTCATCGAGTTGATTCTGACTCATAGAGAACATGTAGAACTGCCCCAGAGAGTTTCCAAGGAGTGCCTGGTTGATTTGAGCTGCTGATCTTTTGGTTAGCAGCCGTAGCACTTAGCCACTACACCACCAGGGTTTCCAAGCGATTGATAAATGTCCTTAATTAATGAAATACAATTTTAATGAGGAGTTAGTTTTAAGTGCCAGTGCCAGAATATCTCATGTTTTGATTCAATGGCTTTTATTTTATTGTTGATTCTGATTTTATAAGGATGATTTTCAATGAATGTTGTAGGAGATTTTGTGCTTTTGTTTTACACAAGTGATGTTGACCTGATTGTATGCACATCGTAATTCTTGTGTACTTTTCTTTTCAGGTTTAGGCATTAAAGAGCCCTTGGGACACATAGATTTTTATCCTAATGGAGGAAAAAATCAACCTGGCTGCCCTAAATCAATTTTTTCAGGTATGCCAATGGTATTTTGAATACATTATTTATGATTGAAAATAATAAAAGAAAATTGGTACGTTTTGTCCCTTAGTCTTCAGGTAATGTTTTTATCTTATCTTCATTGCCAATAATTCAGACGAGTTACTAGAGAGCAATGGTGTAATTTTATCCTGAATGATTCATACGTTTCACTAGTAGATACCCCATTTGGTCATAAATGAGACTTATTACATTGTAGTTTCAACAGTTTTAGATCATTTTAAACATTAAATGTTACAAGTCATTGAAGAGGCATGAGCAGCTCAAGTACGATCTAACACAAAATGTTAGGATTTAACCTTGAGATTGCTGTGAGCTGGAGGCAACTGGAGAAGAACTAATAAAAACACAAACAAATCACTATAGTACTCTACCAACACTATGGATCTATAACCTCTTGACGCTTTGTTGTCTTTTACATACAGACAGTTGAGCAGTCGATCCAAGTTGGCTGTTTGGCTTATTTCAAAATCAAAGGCAAAAAATATTCTTCAGTTCACTGTGGCAACTAGTCAAATAACACACAACTGAATTTCTTCCTTTAGAAGTTTGGTTAACGGAATGAGGACGTAGTATGCAGGCAAGGCGAAGGAACATGAGAAGATTTTGATCTTACTAGGTTTCTTTGCCATTGCTCACACTGGATAGGGTGATGAATTTGAACCCCCTACCTTTTTTTTTTTTTTTGTCACTGTCGTCAAGTCATTTCTGATCCATAGCAATCCTGTAGGACAGGACAGGACTGCCCCTTAGAGTTTCCAAGGAGTGCCTCGTGGATTTGAACTGACGACATTGTGGTTAGCAGACAAAGCACTTAATCACTACACCACCAGGCTTTGGTTTCCAACAGTAGCACTGTGCTTGTAAAGTCTGTTAAATTATTGAAATTAAGCATCTTTACTACAGAAACTTTGCTTTACAAAAATTGATCGTAAACCCAGTGTAAAAGACATGTTAAATGTAAGTTTTCAACAGTATTGTTTGTTTGGTTACTTAAGATAAAACTGTATTGCAGTGAACACTTTAATATTCAAAGTTGCACTGTGTTAAAAAAAAGTCTAATCTTTAATTTTTCTAATTTTCTTGAACTTGGATGAATTATCTACAGTTATTTTGCTTGATTTTTAATACTTAAGGGATCGAATTCTTTAAATGCGACCACCAGAGGGCGGTTTACTTGTTCATGGCGTCTTTGGAGACACGCTGCAGTTTCATTTCGTTCCCTTGTCCTTCATACAAAGATTACAAGACTGGTTTATGTGTGCACTGTGACAACTTTACAAAACTATCATGTCCTCGACTAGGTAAGAAATTGTTATAGTTGCTATAATCCTTTGTGAAAATAAATAAGTTTGCTAGTATTTTCTGCTGGAAGCTAAATTGTTTTTTAATTTTCTTGTTAAAAATATTAGTATTTTATAAGAAAAACACTTGTGGAGTAATGGAATAACCAGAATAAGTAGTCCATTTCCTACTAAATATCTGTAGGATATTTACTGAGAGGAACTTGATCCACTATCTTTCAGTGTTCAATGTGACAGGTAAATTTAGTGACCTATGGCAGTTCCAGTTCTTAGCAAACAAAAGGATCATACTGTTATCACTTAGAAGTGGAAACTTGCCTTGTTTTCCAGAACTGGCATGTTTTGTGTTTTTAAAGGGAAAATCTTAGGAGTAAGTGAAGAGGTGAAAGCCACCGTTGTTTATTTGGTATCAGAAGGTAGATTCAAATCAGACTGTGTCCCCACCTTCTCAGTCAATAGATCTTGATGTCTAAATCAATAGATCTTGATAAGAACACTTACACACTGCAGCTTCTTTTAACTAAAGCCTGCCATTGGGAAATTACAGAGAAAGAAAGGGGAACGTTAAAAGATGAAGAAATGGAGTGGCATGTAAGGCTGGAAGTAATCTCCTGTGTTTTCTGTTCAGCATTCTCCAAAGAGCATTAAAGATTCAAGTATTTCACAAGGATGTTAACATCTGGTCAGTATCATAAAAGAATCTGCCAGAAACATTTCTAAAACCATAGGGGCTAGAGGGAGTGGGCAGCAATTCCAGACTCTGAATTAAACCATATGCCACCTAAATATGGAGACTGCCCAGGAGAGGCATGCACTATGCAGACTTGGCCAGTTTACCTTCGCCTGGACCCTCTGTGTTCATGGCACACCTTTGAGAATTAGGTTCCTTCACACTTCTTGCTGGGCGTTGTTTCTCTGGTTTTACCACTTTTCCATATAACTGAGAAAAGCTGGACATAGTCAGTATAAGGACAGAAGTGATAACTAGTGTTAAGCCTCTGAATTTCCAATTCATTATCATTTTCACTGTATTAAAATCTCAAATTTTTAGGTAGCAATGTGGAAACAGCATATACAAAGTGGTAAGCATCTGAACTATACATACATACATCATATAGATGTGTATGTACAAAACATCAGAAATGCTGCTGGTGTAGTTGTTAAGAGATACACCTGCTAACCAAAAGGTCAGCAGTTTGAATCCACCCGGTGCTCTTTGGAAACTCAGTGGAGCAGTGCTACTCTGTCCTATAGGGTCGATATGAGTTGAATCAATGGCAGTGGGTTTGTTTTGTTCTTTAACATAAAACCTACATATTTAAAAATAATATTTGCATACTATATAGTGAGTAATAGATATATACATATGTATCTGAATAATGTATTCATCTGAAATACATATAGGTCTATGTCTATCTATCTGTTTATCTACTTATCTGTCTATAGTATGCACAGAGGAGTTCTGGTTATGCAGCATAAGAGGTTGGCTGATAACCAAAAGGTTAGCGGTTTGAATCCACCAGCTGCTCCTTGGAAGCTTCATAGGAGAGTTCTACTCTGTACTGCACAGTTACTATGAGTCAGAGTCAATTCAGTGGCAACCAACAATGCGTATGTATGTGTATATGTGCCCTGCATACGTATAAGCACAGTTCAACTCTGTCCTATAGCACCACTATTAGTTGCAATCAACTCAATGACAGTGAGTTTTCTCTTTTTTGTTTTTTTGATATATGTGATGTAAGCAGCCCTGGTGGCATCTAGGAAATCCTAGTGGTGTTGTGGTTAAGGGCTACATCTACTAACCAAAAGGTCAGCAGTTCAAATCCACCAGGCAGTCCTTGGAAACTCTATAGGGCAGTTCTACTCTGTCCTACAGGGTCACTACGAGTCAGAACTGACTCGACAGAAGCTTTTTTTTTTTTTTTTCTTTTTTAATACGTATGCTAGAGGCAGGCCTGGTAGCTTCGTACTGAAAGGTTAGTGGTTGGAACTCACCCAATGTCCCCACGGGAGGCAGACCTGTTGAATGGCTTTGTGATGACTACCCCTAGACAAGCCAATGGGGCAGTTCTACTCGGTCACATACTTAACAACAACATACTACATATACTGAATGAATAAAATGTACACACGCACATTCATATATGTGTGTATGTAAGCATTACTTATGCATGTGTGGAAGAGTGGGGAGCTGTACCCATGGAACTAAGTTGTTTATTTAGTTCTACCAAATTCTAGGCTGAATTTACTAAAAGGAGTTATAAGCATTATGCTGAATTTATAATACAGTGGTAAAAACATACTGCAATTAGACTCTATCCACATGGGATGTAGTAAACTCCAGTAAGATTTTCAGGGACCAGTATTTATTGGTGAGTTCTGAATTTAAGACATGCTATTCTAATTAAAATTAGTAGAATTATACTATTCAAATATTTTTTAGGGTATGAAAATTCATGAATTTTTATTAGTGTTAGCATTACAACTATGCATTGGTCCTTTAATTTCTTTAGTGATTTGAAACATTTCTATGTCATTTGATGGAAACTCTATCTCCTATACTTTGTTTCTTAAATCTCAGGTTACCATGTTGATCCATGGAAAGATATTTCAAAAGAAAGAATGGCAAGACAATTTCTTAGGACCACTGTGTTTTTGGATACTACTGGGACAAATCCATTCTGTAGTAAGTTGTTGACATTTATAACAAATGATTAGAGTTATATACTCATTTATATTTTATCCAAAATGTTCTTTCCACTATTCAAATGGTATCATAAACTTTCAAGGAAATTTAGTTTTATTAGAACCGGTTTGAGAAATTCAAAGAAGACTCTAGCATAGTTTTCCCAAAGAACACTCAAGTCTTCTTTTTCTCATCGTCAAGTGTATTTGATTATCAGTCATATTACTATAGTTATTCCAAGATATATAATGTTAAAAGAGCCTAAGACATATATTTACATCCTTGCCTCCCATTTAGGAACTGAAACTAAGCTACAAAATAGGAAGAAATGGCAGTAAACAGTAATAGACACAAGGAGAGAACTTGAAGAAGAAAAGAAGATCTCATAGAAATGTGTTAAATGAGAGTCAGAGAAGGAAAAATTGTTTTTATTTGTGCTGAAGGGCAGAATGTGATTCATAAATAAAATTATTTTGCAGGAAGTGTCTTACATGAGAGAGATGTTTCCAGTCACTGGCACTAACCTTGGTTACGGAAGGACAAATATTTAAAATGGACTGTTAAATTTTAAAATATTTTTAGTATAGTTACATTTTAAAATTTTGTGACTATCTACTTTAAAAGTTTATAATTCTTTAATAATTAATCTGACCAACACACACAGTTGAGTCCATCATTTTTATTGAGACAATTTTAGATTCACTTGCAGTTACAGAAAATAATATACAGAGATCATGGACACGCTTAACCTAAACCCAAACCAAACCCATCACCACTGAGTTTGTTCTGACTCAAAGGGACCCTATAGAATAGAGTAGAATCCTCTCAGGTGGTTTCTAAGGAACAGCCAGTGGACTTGAACTGCTGACATTTTGATTGACAGCCAAGCTCTTAACCTCTGCGCCACTAGGCTTGATACTACCAAGATACTTATATTGACATAGCTCACTCATTCAGGTTTCTCCACACATTCCTTCGCGTGCATCTGTACATATTTAGTCCCCGAGGCTGTATCCACACATATAAGGTCATATGTCTACCACGACAGTGAATATTTCTCTCACCATAATAGTCCTTCATGTTGCCGTTTTACAACTTCTTTAATAGCTCTATTCTTGCTTCATCCCTAACTCCTAACATCTCTTAATCTCTTCTCCACTTCTAAAGTGTGTCTTAAAACATGCTCTATGAAGAGAATCATACAATTCTTCGTCTTTGAATTGGCTCCTTAAACTTGGTATAATTCTCTCAAGATCCATTCTTTGTTATTTCTCTTGTTGGGTCATATACTGTAAGTCAGAATCAACTCAATGACAATGAGCTTGATTTGGGGGGTAGGTGGGTCAGGGAGGTTTAGTATTCCATAGAATGTGTACACCTCAGTTTGTTTCCAGATGTTAGCTATTAGAACAAAGCTACTTGTTTTTGTGTGCAAGCATTTTTGTGAGCATGACTTTTCGTTTCTCCATAACAAATTTACAGAGTGCAATTGCTGAATCATGTGGTAATTGCACATATAGTTTTATAAGAAATGAATGAAGTGTTTTTCAGAGTGGCTGAAATTCCCCTATCAAATTATGAATGATCCGATTTCTATGTCCTATGAATGCTTGCTGATATTTAATATTGTCGTTGTCTTTTATTCTATCTATTCAGATGAGAGAATGTGAGAGAATGATACTGCAGACCAGATCAATTACCACAGAGTTGCTTCTGACTAATGGTGACTCTGGGCTCACGCACGCGCGCGCGTGTGTGTGTGTGTGTGTGTGTTATGGATGTTGAATTGTTCCAGCAAGACTTGTTGAAAAGTGCTGTTGTACCTTTATCAAAATAATTTCAGCATGTCTATGTGGGTCTACTTTTGGATTCTCTCTTCTGTTTCATTGACTTATGTGTTTATCCCTCTGCAATACTGCAGACTTGATTATAGTTATGTAAACCAAAAAAACAAACCTGCTGCCATCAAGTTGATTCTCACTCACAGAAATCGTAAAGAACACAATAGAACTGCCCCATAGTGTTTCCAAGGAGCACCTAGTGGATTTGAACTGCCGACCTTTTGACTAGCAGCTGTAGCATGTAACCCTTGTGCCACCAGGCTTTCCTACATAGCTATGTAGTAAGCCTTAATACCAGGTAGAGCATTTCCTCTCTTTTTAATCTTTTTTGTCAAGATGTTTTAGATATTCTGAGGCCTAAGAAATTCCATATGAATTTTTAATTCTGTTGTCTGTGTATACAGATAATCTTGCTGGTGTTTCGACAGGAAATACACTGAACCTGTAGTTCTGTTTGACATCTTTATTGAGTCTTCCAATCCATGAACATGATCTGTCTCTTCATTTACTTAGGTCTTTGATTTATTTCATTAGCAATTTTTTTAATTTTTTTACTTTTAGCATTCAGATAGTGTACATATTTTGTTAAGTATGCACCTAAGAATGCTTTTAGAGTAATTGTAAATGATATTATGTTTTGAGTTTGGGGTCTATGTGTTCATTGTTACTGCGCAGTAGCGGATCTGATTCTGTTGTCACACTTGTTGCCTATGGTCTTGCTGAACTCATTTCTGAATTGTAAAAGTAGATTTCTTAGAATTTTTCTGTCTACAGAATCATGCTATTGGTAAGCAGAGACAGTTCTACATCTTCCCTTTTAATATACATCCCTTTAGTTTCTTTTTCCCACCTACTGGAGTGGCTAAAGAAACTACTGCATGGGAGAAAAGACCCGCCAATCTGCTCTTGTAAAAATAATAGACGAGAAAACTCTCAGGTGTCAGCTCTAATCTGTCATACAGGGTTACTATGAGTTGGAATTGACTCAGTGGCACACAACAACAGCAACAACAAATCCTTTCAGTACTGTGTTTGAATAAGAGCACTGATGGTAGATGTCCCTGCCTTATTCCTAATCTAAGTGGGAAGGTCCTCAGTCTTTAAGTATGATGTTAACCTATAGGTTTTCTGTAGATGCTCAAAGCAGAGGTAATTCTTGTCTTTAACCTAACTCACTGAGAGTTACTCTGTGTATTATTGTATTAGTTTTCTATCACTGCTGTAAGTTAGTGCCCCAAACCTAATGGCTTAAAACAATGTAAGTTATAATTTCAAAGATACAGATTCAAAGCCTGACATGGGTCTCATTATGCCCAAATCAAAGGGTCAACAATATTGCATTCCTTTCTGGAGGCTCTAGGGGAAAAAAATCTGTGTTCTTCCCTTTTCCAACTTCTAGAGGCTGTCTGAAGACTCTGGGGTTATAGTGGGTAAGTGATGCTCTTTTTTTTTGTTTGTTTGTTTTGTAGCCTACTATTTTGTTCTCAATATACTTGTTCTGGATAAAACAATGAAGGATGGCTATATTACATTTATATTGTTGGATGAATTTGGGAGGATTGAAGAACCAAGGCTTTATGAGTAAGTACAATTTAGTTTTGTTTTTTTCCTCTGTAAGCTAAATAAATACTTGCTTCATTGAGTATCCACTTCAGTAGATAATCCAAAGAATGTCAATATTCTATCCAGAGATTCTCAGAATATTAGGGAAAAAAAAGAATATTAGGTATTAAAAAGATCTCAGATGTTATATTTTAATTCTTTTGTTCTGCCAAAGGAGATACTGAATATGGGGGAAAAAAACTGACTTATTTATGGTACTAAATTAGTGACTAAAAGAGTTAGGAGAAGAGAGAATTTTTTTTTCTTTCTTACTGACTGTACAGTGGTTAAGAGCTTGGTTGCTAACCCAAGGGTCAGCAGTTGAGATCCACCAGTGCTCCCTGGAAAGCCTAGGGGACATTTCTACTCTTCTATAGGGTTGCTAGGAGTCGAAGTCAACTTGTCAGCAATGTGTTTGGTAATTCCATTACTCTTCCTATTAAATCATGTTGCCTGCTAATTCTTTCTAATTTCAATTAAAGTCATATTCACAGTGATGTGAATAAATGTCTTGTGACTTCTGGCAATGGAATGACCTAATTTGAGTATTTCAGAGAGCAGTCTCAGTAACAAAACCTCCAAATAGGAGATTTTCCTCTAATCTCCTCTCTAACATTTTGTGTTTGTTTGCATGTGTGGCTATATGTGTATTTGCATATACATATTTCAGGTTATCTAATCATCTCAAGAAATCCCTGGTGGCATAGTGATTAAGTGCTACAGCTGCTAACCAAAAAGGCAGCAGTTCAAATCATAAAGAAAGTTCAACATAAAGAAAATAATAAAAGAAATCCAGGTTGGCAAAAATACCAAAAACCTTTCTCGGTACTTGAAATAGCATAAATACTATTTCTTTAGAGAATGCGTGCCCAACCTTAGAAACAATATTTTGAGTTAAGAGGCAGACCTATTTTTTTTTTTTTTAATTTTGAGATGAAGCAGATTTATTTTTTCTTTAAGTTAATGGAGACATTGCAGAGTATTTAACAGCTGAGTGGACCTGGTATTTAGAGGGCACCTAATTTGTTTTCTGTCTTTTCTTTTCAACTACTCTTCAGTTACCCAAAGAAAGTGATACAACAAATCAAACTAGAAGTACAATCCAATTTTTCACCTTTATCAAGGCTTGTCTTTTATTGAGAGAGACTTTTAAGTCTTTGTCACCTCACTTTGAGCTCTGACTACATTATAGTACTCAGTAGTGGTATTATGCCAACCCAAGTGAATGTATCAGTTAAGCTCTAGGCTGCTAACCCCAAAGCTGGTAGTTCAAACCCACCCATGATCTTGCAGAAGGAAGAGACCCATAGATCTGCTTCTGCAAAAGTCGCAGCCAAGAAAACCCTATGGGGCAGTTCTACTCTGTCATACGGTATGGGTGTAAGTCAGCACTGAGTCAACAGCGTTAGAAAACAATGTAATAGTTCATTAGTATACATGTGTGCACATGTATGCACACACACACATACACACGCACTCATGGAACCCTGGTGGCACTGTGGTTAAGAGCTTGGTTGCTAACCAAAGTTTGGCAGTTCAAATCCACTGGCAGCTCCGTGGAGGCCCTGTGGGCCAGTTCTACTATGATCTATAGGGTTTCTATGAGTCCAGGTTAAGTGGATGGCAACAGGCATATCTATATATAAGCTGTCCTGATGGTGCAGTCATTAAATTCTTGTCTACTAACCAAAAGATTTACACTTTGGACCTACCTGTTGGCTCCATGAAGAAAGAAGTAGCAATCTACTTCCATAAAGATTACAAGATTACAGCATTGGAAACTCTTTGGGAATTACACTCTATCCTATAGGGTCGCTGTAGGTAAGAATCCACTTGATAACAGTGAGTTATACATATAAGGACTGCCAATTAACTTCTTAACTTCATCCTAGAAAAGTGCTACATGCTTAATTGCTAAATATCACTACAAGTCACCTTTGAAATACTCTCCTTGGGAAGCTATGCACTGGCACGAGCACCTAGTCCACCTTTCAAAGCAATTTTGGTGCTTTTATTCCGGAATGACCGTTAAACCTGTCGTTGTGTTACCCTTGATGTCCTTAATGTCATTCAAATGACTTCATTTAAATATTTCTTTTATCTTTGGGTAAAGAAAAAAGTCACTGGGGGCCAGATCAAGTGAGTACTGAGGGTGTTCCACTACAGTTATTAGTTTACTGGCTAAAAACTCCCTTATAGACAACTATACTATTAAGTTTGTGAACTTGCCGTCTTGCCACTCTGCACAATAGCTATTCCAGAAGGGTTCCAAAATTGCTCTGAAGGGTGGACCAGGCATGTGCATCAGTGCATAGCTTCCACAAGTGACTATCGTGATATTCAGCAGTGAGGTATACAGCACTCAGAACCATTAAGTTTGCAGACTTAATTGTCAGACCTTGTGTGTGCATGTGTGTGTGAATATATATACATAGATATATGCACACATATGTGTACACACACATATACATATACACATATGTGTATACACATATACACACATCTACACATATATACACATGTGTATATATACATACATATGTATGTATGTATCTATGTATACCCACACTATTTATTCTTACAGGGAACATGCTTTGCTAATTTTTGAATTAAGTCAGCACCAAACTTACATCAGGCATTTTGCAAAACATCAAGGACCCAAAACAAAATAGTTTTTTTCTCACTGAGGTCGTAGAATACTGGAGAAGACTAGTGCATGATCATGTTTCTGAGTAATAGGTTTTGTAGTGGAAGAATACTTAAGGTACTGTGGAAGCATAGAGGAGGATGCCATGTATCAGTCTGGGAGAGTCTGAGAAAAAGGAGAAACTACTGGGCCTGGGGACAGAAAAGTACCTGAATTCAGAAATAACACACAGATTATACTCCAGAAGTATTACAGACCTGTTCATAGGTGACAAACAAACCAGGAATCTTGACTGACTTTATAGATAATTACATTCACCCTCTGTGACATATCCTAAAATATCGATGCACTTTAATTAGAAATGCGAGTTAGCACACTTCTCCTGAAGGAATATAAAACGTGGGGACATTTATAAAAAGTAAGTAATCTGTTCACCTAAGCTGGGCTAATGGCTCCATCTTTTTTAAAGTTAATGTTTTTGCTACTCAGTTTTTTCACACTTGAGGATTAAAACTATCTTTCAGGTGCCAGAAGAGTCAGGAGGTTTTAAATAAACATTTTGCTTTTGGAAACAGAAATAATAAAGTTTGTTTACTGTAGAAGATGTATAACATTATACAGTAAAAAATGGGAATCACGTATAATTATATCATCCAGGTGCATCCACAAGCACCACTGGTTTAAAGTCATTCATCTTTCTCTCCAGTACCCCTCTTCCTTCTTCTCATGAGTGCTCTTGGACATACACACAGGAGGTGGGTTTTGAGGGGTGTGATGATGTTTGTTGGGCCTGGCTCCCCACAAAAGCTTTGAGAAATCAAAGAGAGAGGAAATCTAGGACAAATGTGGAGGTGCAGGACCCTGAGGTGGATCATGGCTTACTCTTCAAGTGGTCCACACATCCACGTGTTATGACTGTCACCTTGGTCCAAGCAGGTGGTGGCTGTAATTCAAAATAGAAAATGATTTCCAATTTTTTCTTTAATGCTATTTTTCCCTGTCCTTTTCTCTTAGTTTCGTCTAATGAAAGGAATTATGATGTGCAGGTAGGAGGGAGAAGCGTTGTATCTGAATCAAGCACGGCTAAGTCAGCCGTACTTTCAGGCCCCACATTTGTGACCCTCAGGGATGGGGAAGGAAGTGAAGTGGTGACCGGGCTGACAAGGTGGAGTTGACATTCCAGCTGTGCATTCTCCGGCTGTGCATTCTCCAGCTGTGGGATCTTGGGAAAGGATCTTGAGCACTCAGCTTTCTCATCCATAAAATGGCAGTACTGATAGTATTTATTCCTATTGTTGAGGTAATTAAATGAGGTCAAGTTTGTGAAACTTGACATGCTTAGGAAATTACTCAAATTTAGTATTACCTCAATCTTTTCAATTTTAAACTCTTGTAAGTTATGTTTTAGGTCACAGGTATTTGATAGAGTGGTGTAAAGATAACTATTAATTTGAGCATCTAATCAATAACTATTAATTTGAGCATCTAATCTATAACTATTAATTTGAGCATCTAATCTACTCAACAAACTGCAATATTTTGGGGATCTAAAAAAAGATGTTTCAATTTATTTTTCCCAAGAAACATTCCCAAAATATTTCAACATAAAACCCATTGCCATCAAGTCGAATCCAACTCATAGTCATCCTATAGACAGACTAGCGCTGCCCCAGAGAGTTTCCAAGGAGCACCTAGTGGATTCTAATTGCTGACCTTTTGGTTAGCAGTTGTAGCACTTAACCACTATGCCACCAGAGTTTCTAACACAGGAATGCATATAAAATACCTTATGGAGAGGCCTCGACCCCCATATGATTGATTTCTCTGTTTATTATGAGTTGTTAAGATTATGTTGATTTTGTAATTAAAGTTTATTTCCTAATTATTAATATGTGGAGTATATCAAATTTTCTGTCTAGGGAGAGTGAATCACTTTTTAAAGTTCAAGAAGTCAACATTCTTGCTCAATTTCATAATGATGTTGCAACTATTTCAAGCATTGGTTTGACATATTTCCAGACTTCCAATCTGCAATGCCCCACCTGTGAATACAGGATTCAGCGCATCATATTAAAATCACTTACATACCCAGAAAGGTAAGGAAATAAAATGGTAATTTTTAAATGTTATCTTTGAATTTTGAAAATACTGGTTTGTTAAATTATGGCTTATACACTTGTGTATTGAAATAACTATTGTGCACTTCAGACTATTTTCTAAATATTAGAGTATAAAAAAATACCAAAGTATTCTATGTTCTTATATTTATATATTTTATTTTCCAGTTGCATTTCTGTAAATCTTTGGCATAGTAATAATGATCTACCACAGAATAAAAATTGTAAATGATAATAATATGCATTTAGACAAGGTATATATGGGGTGAGACAAGCAGACGAATTCATCCTAGAAAAAATGTTATATACCTCATTGCTGAATATCACTATGAACACCTTCAAAGTACTCCTGTTGGGAATCTATGCACTGATGCCAGTGTCTAGTCAACACTTGAAAGCCATTTTGGAACTCTTTTTCTGGAATGGCCATCAGAGTTGTCCTCATATTACTCTTGATGTCCTAAATGTCATTAACATGACTTCTTTTCAATATTTCCTGTATCTCTGGGTAAAGAAGAAAGTTATTGTGGGTCGGATCAAGTGAGTATGGAGTGTGTTCCAATACAGTTATTTGTTTAATGGCTAAAAACTACCTCACAGATAACTACAAAATTAAGCTTGCAAACTTGCCACCATGTGAGATGGCCATTCCAGAAACAGTTCCAAAATTGCTTTCAAGGGTTGGCTAGGCACCAGTGTTGGTACATAGCTTCCCAAGGGGAGTACTTTGACAGTAGTGATATTCAGCAATGAGGCATGTAACACTTAGGACAATTAAGTTCATGGACTTAATTGCTGGATCTCATACCAGCAGAAAAGAGTTAGTAAATCTCTTTCAGGGGTCTAATTCTTGGTGTGATAATATTTAGTCATTTAAAATTCAATAAGGAAGTAAGGCAGATGTCAATAAATATCTAAGGGTAACCTTCTTGTTTGTGAACTGTCATTAAAATACGAAGTAAGGCTGATGTCAACAAATATCTAAGGGTAATCTTACTGCTGTGAACTGTCATTAAAATACTTAGAAAATACTAAATATATAGGCGCTTTGAACAGAAACATTGGAAATTTCACCTACAAAACTATCAGCAAGAGAGAAGGGAAGATAGTCCTATCTACAAAGACTAGACATGTAAAGATTTTCAGTCTCCAATCAATCTCTGTATCTACTGCCTTGAGGTGTCTAAGTCTCCACTAAATATAAATATGGAAATTATGATTGTCCAAAAGGCAGGTCCCAGTGAGTCTAGAGTTGTTTTGTCATTATATTTCCCCATTAGTATCTCTCTTTGAAAAGAATGAAAGTAGAAAGGAACAGAGAAGTCTAGATAGTTCTATATCCTCTGCTTTTGGCATTTTAATTTAAGGAGTTCATTTTGTCAAGGAATCAGTCTTCTCTTATAGTATTATAGCTGTAAAAAAAGGAGACAGAATTTTCTCAGTCCAAAAGAGCCACATAATGTCATTCTTGGCCAGAAACTAGGTAGTTACCTAGAATTTTTTTCACAGCACTCAAGTTAATACAAGAAGGAGAAATTTAGTTCCATACGTGTGGACAGTGAAGGGAACCAAGCATAATATAACCTCTGTCTATGGACAAGTGTCAGCCTGCCGACTTCTGTCATCATTCGGAAGAGGTGAATATGAAAAGCCATAGGAATAGGAACAAAATGAGCCCTAGTGTGACATTCAGCAATAATAAAAAAAGAAAGAGGTTGCTTATTAAATTTGACCGTATGAAATAGAAATGAATGACATAAAGCTCTCAGTGTTCTCAATGCATTTAAGAAAACACTAATTTTATGAAAAAAAAAAAATGAAGAATGAAAGAAGACCAGCTGAGTGTGTTTAATGGGAGTTGACTGAGATTTAGCACCAGAGTTAAAACAGTGAAGTCCTACCGCTGTTAGGGGCTATTGAGTCAGTTTCAACTCATAGCGAAACACTGTCTGGTCCCCAACCATCCTCACAATCACTGTGCTTGAGCTCACTGTTGCAGCCACTGTGTCAATGCGTCTCATTGAGGGTCTGCCCTCTTTTTCACTGATCAATGCTTTACCTAATGCAGTGTCCTCCTTCGGGATCTGGTCCCTCCTAATAACATGTCTAAAGCACGTAAGACAAAAATCTTTCCATCCTAGCTTCCAAGGAGCACTTGGCTTTATTTCTCCCAAGACAACTTTGTTAGTTCTTCTGATAGTCTGTAGTATATTCAATATTCTTCATCAACATCATTATTCAAATATATCAACTCTACTCTTCTTTATTCATAATCTAGATTTTGCTTACATATGAGGTGATTGGAAATGTCTGTCATAGCTGAGGTTACACTGAAATTTCTGTCCTGTTTCACTGCTGAGCGAAGCCCTAGTGGCACAGCTTGAGTCTGGCTTCCCTTTGTCGTCATTGTGACATCTTTGCTTCTCATCACTGTAAAGAGGTCTTTTGCAGCATATTTGCCTAATACAATATGCCATTTGATGACTTTACTGCTGCCTCTATGGGCCTCTTTGCTGTTCCTTGAATACTCTAAGCAAGACCGTCCCTAAATGCCTTGCAATGGTGGCTTCTTCTGTTTGGAACATTTCTCTCCTAGAAATGCTCCTGACTAACTTTATTATCCCAGTATTTTCTCAAATGGAATCTTCTCAAGACTTCTGTCATGATTGTGTTTACAATCTTAACTAGCCACTTGTATCACTCCTAACTCCCCTGTACCAGTTGCCATAGAGACTGTTTTGGCTCACGATGACTCCATGAGTGTCGGAGTCTAACTGTGCTACATAGGGATTTTGACAGCTAACTTTTCAGAAATAGGTCCCCGAGTCTTTCTTTGGTGCACCTCTAGGTGAACTGTAACCCACAACATTTTGGTTAGCACCCAAGTGCTTTTGCCATTTGGACCACCCAGGAACTCCTGATTCCCCTTAGACCTGATCTACTTTAATCTCATGGGACTTATTAGCTACAGTGTACTTTACTAATTTATTTGTTGTTCACTGTTTGCCATTCCTTACCCAGCATGTAAGCACCTGAGGACATGTATTTTTTATCCGTTTTGTTCACTGAAGTTGTTCAAGCATCTTCAACAGCACCCAGGATATAATAGGCACCCAATAAACAGTGGTTCAATGAAGAAGTAAGTGTATAAACATGTTGGCAAGGAAAATTCTCAGAATAAAAAGAATGAATGATTATTAGTCAATTCTAAAATATTTACCCCAATAATATTCAAATACATCAACGTTAATGAGAGACAATGTATCTCTTACCAAACTGAAACGCAAATTCCAGTCTGTCATAGCTGAGGTTACACTGAAATGTCTGTCCTGTTTCACTGTTGAGTGAAGCCCTTGTAGCACAGCAGTTAAAGTGCTCAGCTGAGAATCAAAATGTTGGCTGTTCAAACCTAGCATCCTCTTCACGGAGAATGATGTGGCAGTCTGCGTCCATAACAATTTACAGTGTTGAAAACTTTCAGTGCTGGTTCTACTCTGTTGTTTAGAGCTGTATGAGTCAGAATGTACTCGATAGCAATTGGTTTGATGTGGTTCACTGCTTGTAAGAATGTATACATATTCCAAAAATAATTTATCAGAATATACCAGGGACTCCCAAATATTAATATTTCTGACCCATTGTTTCTTCATCTAGAATTAATGCTTTAGTGATGGGTAATTTTTAAGGGCATCATCCTGAAACTAGACTATCTGGGCTTAAATTTCATTCACCCACTTATTACCTTTATGCTTTTTTGACAAATTGATTAGCTTTTCTGTGCTTCAGTTTCCTAATCTATAAAATGAGAATAGTCATTATCTACTCACAGGCTTGTTAAGAATGTCAGATAATGTAATGTTTATAGCTAAAGCCAAAGCCAAGTGCCGTTGAGTCGGATCCGACTCATGGCGACCCTAGGGACCAGGGTAGAACTGACCCCCAGAGTATTCAAGGAGCACCTGGTAGTATAAAGAATATGAAATATTATGTAGAATATAACAGGTGCTGTAGAAGTGCCTGTTAAATAAATAAATTTAAAGGATATATAAAAATGCACATAAATTTGTCTATAGGAAATTTAATCACAGTCTGACATATACAGAAACCATGCTAACCAAAAGATTGGCAGTTCATATCCACCAAACACTCCTTGGAAACTCTGTGGCAGCAGTTCTACTCTGTCCTATATGGTCGCTATGTGTTAGAATCAACTTAACAGCAATGGGTTTACTGTGGTTTTGTATTTGACATATAATGGTGAAAAATTAGACACAAACTCACTGGTAAACAAGGAAATAATTGGTAAGTTTCTTCTGGAATATCTTCAGAATGAAATATTACTCCCTTAAAACCAAGTCCATTGCTGTTGAGTCAGTTTCAACTCACAGAAACTTTATAGAACATGGTAAAACTGCCTCATTGGAGAGAGTAGAATTGTCCCATCGGGTTTCCCAGGAGTTGCTGGCAGGTTCCAACTGTTGTAATTTGGCTGTAAGTTGAGTTTCTAATTACTGCACTTCTAGGGCTCCATGAAATGTTAAGCAGTCTTTAAAATAGCAGAATTATCACAACATAATAGCTAATAAAACTGAGGATATATGTTATATAATCCTGTGACTGGGGAAAATTGCTAATATTGAAAGAAAATGTACCAAATTTTAATAGTAGTTTAGTCTGAGCAATGATACTATAATTTATTTGAATTTTCTTCTCTATAATACTTTTTTTTCAAAATATAGTAACTAAATACGGATTCTATAAGAAAAATGATGAAAGGCTTTTCTTTTCCTTATCAAGGGATCTTGGTATAAATAAATTTACACTGATACATAAGTGAAAGAGTTTTCTTAAGATGCTCTAATTTGCTTAATACTTCAAGTAATAATTACTCTTATTGTCAAGTATGCTTTTATGGCAAAATTTGGATCTACTAAAGTGTTTACAGGAAGTATATAAAACCATTGACTTCTTATATTTAAGAGAGAACTTAATCTCTTTGGTTTCAAAATTAAAAGAGTGGTTTAAAATTATTTTCTTATCTACCCCTTAAATTTTTAATAATAGTGAAATCCTTAAACAATGAAGAATCTAATAACAGTTTCCAGTAATTATGAGACTTGAGATGCATGGTTTCTTAAAAAAATTACTAAGAGGCTCTTATACTTAATCTTTGATAATTGCTATCATTTAATTTATGGCACAAAGGGAATACATAGATTAAATATTGTCATTTGATTTGACTTCGTTATACACCAGTTGCAGAGTAAAATGGACATCATCAGAAGCAGATAAAACTAAATGGAGTTTTGGTAGGGATATAAAGAGCTATTGAGGAGAACATTGGAATAATTATCAAACGAGATGCAAAAATTCAAATTTACATAATTTATGGTTTTGTAAGAAAACTCCTTCAGCCGCAGAATTATGTTAACCCTTCCCTTACATTTTCACAGTGTTATACCAAAAAAAAAAAAAAAAAATCGAAACTTAACTGCAGTTGAGTGAATTATGACTCATAGCAACCCTACAGATGGTATGAAAACAGCAGGGTAAGATATTTAGACTCTGGTGGTAAAGTGGTGAAATGCTATGTCTGCTAACCAGCAGGTCAGCAGGTCAGGTCTGCTAGACCCTCCTCGGAAGCTCTACTGGGCAGTTCTACTCCGTCCTACTGGGTCACTATGAGTCAGAATCAACTCGAGAGTAGTGGATTTGGTTTTTGATTTACTCTAGATTGGAATAAGAAGATTTTAAAGGAAGTGGATGCGTGAATAAGTACTTTCTTGAAAGTAGCAGCTCCAGCAGGAAGGAACTTAAGACATCACAGGAAGCAACTGTTTCCAAACCCTAACATAATTTTAAATGGCTTCCACGTATCTCTGAACTATACAAATGTATAACCTTCAGAAGGTATTCTCTTTTGTTCTTCTAGTCAATGAAAAAAGGATGGATGGCGAAGACAGTTATGTGCATACAGTTTGCCTACAGATCAACCAGCCTACTTGCCCACCTGCCTATCTACTCACTGTACCTGCACACACTGTTTCTAATATTCTTGTTGTTAGGAACCGTTGAGTTGTTTCAGACTCGTAGTGGCCCTACTGGGTCATGTACAATGGAACGAAACAGTGCCCATTCACACAACCCTTGCTGTGTTCAAACTCATTGTTGCAGCCACTGTGGCAAATCACCTTGTCTTCTTCTTTTTCACTGAGCCTCTTACTTCACCACGTATGACAGTCCCTCTTGATAACTTGTCTAAAGTACTTGAGACAAACTCTTCCCGTCTTCGCTTCTAAGGAACGTTCTGGCTGTACTTTGTCCGAGACAGATTTGTTTGTTCTTTTTGAAGTCCATGGTATGTTCACCGTTCTTTGCCAACACCACTATTCGAAGACATCAATTCTTCTTCAGTCTTTATTCACTGTCCAGGTTTCACATGCTCATAAGGCAACTGAGATTCTGGCTTAAATCAGAAAGAAGCCATCAGATGAAGGTAAAAAGAACCAAAAAAATATTTGATAAAGCTGACAAGCCACTTAGGGCAGTTGTCAAACACTTGAAGTAGACCAGATAGCACACATTTTTGGAGTGGTAAATGGAAAAAAAAATCTTTGCTTAAGGAGAGAAGTACATTTTAGAAGACTTTGACTTCCTGTTCCAACTAATAAGCGTCTGATGCTAGTATAAAAAAAAAAAAAGAAAGAAGGAAAAGAAACCAAATCCACAACCATTGACTCAATTCTGATTTATAGTGACCCTGTAGGACAGAATAGAATGGCCCCACCGAGTTTCCAAGGAGCTTCTGGTATATTTGACCTGAACGTTTTGCTTAGCAGCTATAGCACTTAACCACCATGCTGCCAGCGTTTCTGATGCTAGTACCATTGCACATAATACAGGACATTTTATGACCCAATCTTTCTGTTTGAATATGCTAATATATGAACAGCAATCATTTTCCACCAGAATATGAATAAAAGAATTTCTGCATAGGCAAATGCTGGAAGTTACATCATAATCCTTAATCTTTATGCCATTGAGAATGTAGTATTTGACCCTAAGCGATAATTATTACATAATTTGAGGCATTATCTCTGTAAGTAAGTCTGCACTAAATTGCTACTAGTGTATTTTAATAAACATGGTATTACTAAATTTGTAAAAATTTCTAAAGATCATAATATTCTTAATTGGGAGAAAAGCAAGTGAGGGGGAAGCTTAGTGGCTAGGTTTGTGTAGAAAAAAAAGACAATAAAATAGGAAGCAAGGTATCAGTTACAACTCTTAATAAGAGGTAAGTGACATAACCATAAATGCCTAACAGTAAGAAAGTATGTAATGAGAGATCTCAGAAATGATACAGGAAGATACAGCTCATGTCTTGGCTAAATTCATGTGATCAAACCATACAACTAGGAGAAGTTTTGCTCCACATCTTTACTCTGCTGTTAAGATCATTCTTAGAATTTATGGCACTAAGTTGGCTTCCAGTACCTCCAGCCCCATATCATTCCAAATTTACAGCCAATAGAGTGAAGAAACAAACAAAGTTTCATTGTACCTACTGCATTTTGACTGGACAAATATACATGCCTTTGAAACTGCACGCTGCATTGGAGAAACACAGCTCTTGGGTTGTCCAGGGGAAAATTCCTCTGACTGGGTTACGCATAACTCTAGAGAATATACGGAGTCAAGTTCATCTGAAGTTTAGACACTGATAGTAGTATAAAGGATAAGGATAATATTATCAAAATGGACAATATTATCAGAAAGAAAGAACAGGTGTTTATTGGTAAAAAACATGTACTACAGAAAGACTGAAGACAATTTGGAAAGTCATGCAAGACATCAATTAAAAGTAAATTGTCTGGCTTGTGATGCTTCCTGTTAAAGTTAAGCAGTGATGAAGAAACATTTGAAAAACGATTGCTGTTCATATATTAGCATATTCAAACAGAAAGACCGGGTCACAAATGTCCTGTATTATTTCCAATAGTACTAGCATCAGAAACCCTGGCCGCGCGGTGGTTAAGTGCTAGAGCTGCTGAACAGAAGGTTCACAGTGCAAATACACCAGTCCATCTAATGTGGATTGGCTGGTGCAATTACCTTGTAAATGAAAGCAGTTTAGGCAGCTAAGTCAGAGGCCTGGAACTCAGATCTTTCAAGACATGGAGACTGCAAACAATCTGGGGGCAAGTTAAATTTTTTCCAGCCTTGTTAGGCGACATCGAGGCAGCACTGTGTCATAGTGACACTGTGTACAACAGAATGAAACATTACCAGATCCTGAATCACCTTCATTTTCATAGCTATGTTTGAGCCTGTTTTTGCAGTCGTTGTATAAAGCTATCTTGTGGAGGGTCTTCCTGTTTTTCACTGACCCTCCACTTTACCAAACACGAATTTCTTCTCCATGAGCTGATCTCTACTGATAACATGTCCAGAGCATGTAAGACTAAATTTCTCCATCCTTGTTTCTAAGGAAAATTCTACTCCTGTTTCAAGGCAGATTTATTGCTTCTTTGCCAGCATCTTAATTCAAGACATCAGTGGCCTTCCTTGTTCCTTGTCCAGATTTTGCATGCGTGTGAGGCAACTGAAAGTGCCATGGCTTAGGTCAAGTATGCCTTAGTCCTCTGCCAAGCCAAGTGCCGTATAGTCCTCTAAGTGGTGTTTTACTTTTTAACACTTTAAAGAGGTCTTTTGCAGCAGATTGGCCTAATGCAATATGTTATTTCAGTTTTTGACTGCTGCTTCCATTACCATTGATTGTGGATCCAATTAAAATGAAATCCTTGACCATATCAGTATTTTGTCTAATATGATCTTGCTTATTGGCCCAATGAAGGTTTGTGTTTTCTGTGTGTTCATTTATAGTAAGGGCTGATCTTTATAAGCAAGTGCTTCAAGTCCTCTTTGCTTTCAACAAGAAAGATTGTGTCATCTGCGTATAACAGCTTGTTAATTAGCATCTTCTCCCTAGCCTGATGCTGAGTCCTTCCTCATACAGTCCAGCTTCTTGTAATATTTGCACAGTGTACAGATTGAAAAAACATAGGGAAAGGATACAACTCTGATACACACCTTTCCTCACTTTATATCATGCTATATCTCCTTGTTCTGTATGAATGACTGTTTATGTACAGGTTCAGCATGAGCACAATTAAGTGTTTTGGGATTACCATTCTTCGTAATGTTATCCATAATTTGTTCTGTTCCACATAGTAGAATGCCTTTGCATTAGTTAGTAAAATATAAATAAACATCTTTTTGTGTTCTCAGCTTTCAGCCAAGATCTATCTGACATCAGCAGTGATATCCCTGATTCCACATTCTTTCCTGAATCTTGTTTGAATTGCTGGCAGTTCCTTGTTGCTGCAACCATTTTCGAATTATCTTAAGTTAAATTTTGCTTACATGTGCTATTAAGGATGTTTTTGGTATTTCTGCATACTGCTGGATCACCATTCTTTGGAATGAGCAGAAATATGAATCTCTTCTAGTCATTTGGCCAGGTAGCTGTCTTTCAAATTTCTTAGCATAGACAAGTCAGCACATACAGAGTTTCATCCATTTGTTGAAATATCTCAGTTTGTATTCTTTTCAATTCCTGGAGACTTGCTTTTTGCCAGTGCTTTCAGTGCAGCCTGAACTTCTTCCTTCAGTGCCAACAGTTCTTGAACATTGACCATTTGTTTTTGTTACAGTAATCCTGTGTATTCCTTCCATCTTTTTTTGAGGTTTCTGGCATTATTTAAGTATTTTGCCCAGGCAATCGTAAACTCAAAACTTGACTGTTTTCTGCAGTTCTTTCAGCTTGAGGAATGCTGAGCATGTTCTTCTGTTTAGGTTTTCTAACTCTGAGTCTTTGCGCATTTTATTGTAAAACTTTGTCTTCTCGTGTTGCCACTTGAGATCTTCTGTCCAGCTTTTTTACTTCATCATTTCTTCTATTAATTTTAGCTACTCTCTGTTCAAGTGTAAATTACAGTGTATTCTGACATCTCTTTTGGTATTTTCTTCTTTCTTGTCTTTTTAGAGAACTTTTGCTTTCTTCACGTTTGATGTCCTCTCACCACTTATCTGACCTTTAGTCATCAGTGTTTGTTTAATGTATCAAATCTACTCGAGATAGTCTGTATACACAGGTGGTGTATACTCAAGGTTGTACTTGATTCCTATAGGCTTGTTTTAATTTTCATAAGCTTCAGCTTGAACTTGAATATGAGCAATTGATGATCTGTTCTACCTTTGCCCCCTGGCCTTGTTCTAACTGATGATATTACTCTTCATTTCTTTCTATAAGATACAGTTAGTATGATTCCTGTATATTCTGTACAGTGAGGTTTACATGTATAGGTGCCATTTACGTTGCCCAAAACAAGTATTTCCAAGGACTAGTCATTAGTCTTGCAAAATTTTATCATGTGATCTCATTTCTGTCACCAAGGTTGTATTTTCCAACTATTGATCCTTCTTGTTTCCAACTTTGGTCTTTGGATCAGCAGTAACTATCAATGCATTGTGATTGCATGTTTGATCAATTTCAAACTGTACAAGTAGGTAGAAACATTCAGTTTCTTCATCTCTGGCATTAGTAGTTTGTGTAAGTTAGGCTAACAATTGCATAGATGTTATCCTGACAGTGTCGTACTTCAGGATAGATCCTGAAATGTTCTTTTTGACAATAGATGCCATGAGATTCCTCTTCAGTTTGTGATTCCTGGCATAGTAGGCCATGGAATTGTCTGATTGAAATGACCAGTACCAATCCATGTCAGCTCCCTGATGCCAGGGTTTATGTGTTCCATTGCGTTTTTAAAAATCTCCAATTTTCCTAGATTCGTACTTTGTACATTCCGTATTCCTATCTTTAGTGGATGTTTGTAGTTGTTCTCATTTTGAGATGTGCCCCACTAGCAGATGGAAGTTCCAAAAGCCCTTCTGTATCTTCAACATTAAGATTACTAAACCTGGAGGTGTAGTGGATAAGAACTATGTCTGCTCACTGAAAGGCCAGCAGCTCGTGTCTGCCAGGCTCTCCTTGGAAACCCTACGGGGGTAGATGTGTTCTGTCCAATAGGGTTGCTATGAGTCAGAACTGACTTGAGTGACAGCAATGGACTTTTGACTACTTTGTGGAAGTAGCCCTTCTCTGGTCATATTTTATGTGCCTTCCAACCTCAGGGGCTCATCTTCTGGCACAAGGTTTTCTCCATAGTCCTACTTATTGTCTATATGATTATAATATGAATTTTGTCTGATAAAACAATGGGGGATTGAACACTGAAGTATCTTCCCAAGTAACTTATTTCCATACATGATAATCAAGTATTTAAATTTAAACTTGGGCCTACTTACTTCATGTATTCAGTATTGCATTTAGTTCAATAGCTTCACGATCCTTTTGAAAATATTATATGTGGTGCTTCAACTTAATGTGGCAAGTATATGGCTAAGAAGAGCTGAAGAACTGTTTTTAATTTAGAGAATAACTTCAGAAAACCGATTTAAAGTTACATTATTTGTGCTGAAATCTCTAGCATTTCTCTTCTTTTTTTTTCCTTAAACTGCATAACTAAAAGACCAAGAATACTTAGGGAGAATATGGGGATTGGTATTCTGAATGTCTGAAAGGTGTTTAAAAATAGCAGTCTTTGCAAAAACTACTTTGCATTTACTGTGTCTGTTCATCCCCCCTGAAATTTATCCTCAGGCCTCACTATCTACTGTCTATTTTATTCAAATGAAGCTATCCAGGTCCAGTGTAACACAGGTAGTTGGTACAGATATGGAGCAAGAAGAGTGTCAATAGCGTGGGTAGCATGTATTTCTGATATAGTGAAAATTGTGTCTCACATAAGAAGAGTGCAGTGGTTTTAGGACAATCAGAAATGAGCTTTTCTTACTTACTTATACCATTAGAGTGATTACTGAACAAAAAGGTTTCATGCCAAGGCATTTTTAGAAATTCACCATTTTAATTATATTAAAATAAGACTTTTAATTCATAGTCTACTTCTAAACTGTATAAAATAGATAATTGTTTATGTAATATATTTTTATATATTTATACATATAATTTATATATAACATATGTAATTTTATGTAATTTTTTATGTTACATAGAATTTGTTTTTAAGTGTTTGATACTCATACAAAGTGATTCTCTTTTTAATTTGCCTAAAAGTTTTTGGGATATAATTCTAGGTAGTAATTGTATAATTGCACAGTGTAATCAAGAATTTCCATGTTGTAATTATGAAAATGACAGCACATATATTTTCTCTATGCTAGAGACATAATTATAGTAATTACGTAAATATCCAATAATCAATAAAAATCTCAACAAATTTTAAATAAAGTAGATTACAAGTGTATATAAATGTACTTTATAAATCAATCCTTTTTATTCACAGAATGTTTGCTTTTCTTTCCCTATTTGTCTTGTAATTTGCTCCATCTGCTTTCAATGCAAAATATGCATGTAAAGGATGTATTTGACTCATGCTAGATGCTCAATTGATATAAATCCTATCTGCCTGTTCTTCTTCCCATTCCTTATTGGCCTCCAATTTAATATTTCTTCCTATTCCTTTTTATTTATAATGACAAAGCTCAAGCAAGAGAGTGGCCAAACTGATAATTACATGCAAGGAGTTCATCTATATTAGCCAAGTGCCGTCAAGTCAGACTGAAATAATTTATCAATAAAATGCTTTGTGTATAATAGTTCTGGGAAATTGCAAGTCCCAGTGCCTAATCATGTAAATACTCCTATTTTCCTGTAAACATTTAATTTGTGGCTATTTTCCAAACCTTGCTTGCAAACTCTTTACCCCCATCTTCTGTCTTGTGCCACACTCCCTACTGTAATAACTGCAATGATTAGTATGTTTACCGTTAAGGGCTGTTTAGTACACAAGACTCTGCAGCGTTGGCCAATAAGTTTAGAAAAAGAAACTGGTATTGATCACAATTCCATCTTACAAGATATGCCTCAAACTTGATCAACAGACTCATAAAACTGGTACATAAAGAAATAATTTTACTTTTCATTTTTCAAGATGTATACTTTGGATAATCCTATAAGGGGGAGATATTGAGCATAAAGAAGTTGATGACTTTACAGCTTTGAACACTTGTGCAATATGGTGATAACACTGAGAATCTTCATACTGGTGAATTGCTTTCTACATGAATAATCTGTTTAGCATCGACTACATCCCAAGTACTATTTTTGCAGTCCTTGCAAAAACTCTATGAATTAGCTATTTTCAGTGTAAAGAAACACAGGAGTGGTAAATAATGTGTAAGATTACTCAGCCTTTGTGATGATTCTCAATCAAATCTTCTTTACCTTAATATTCACAAATCTTGGAAATTTTGATTTGTTGTCTTCTTTTCTAAAAAAAAAATTTCTTTGTGATTAGGAGAAAGTTTACAATCCAAGTGAATTTTCCATGTAAGACCCCGAATGCCTGCCTCTTGGCAAGTCTATCGCTCTCCTCATGCTATGACAGCACACTCTTATTTTCCACTCTTTATCCCCAGTATCCACTCAGCCAACACTTGTTCTCTCCTCTCCACCCTCTAAAAAGAAACTGTCAGGCAAGACTCATATATATGTTAAGCCATAAAGAACATATACCGCATGCATCACTCAGTGTCCGCAAGTCCAGTCCATTCTTTGTCTGAAGTGTCAGCATCAGTATTAGTTTCAGCTCTGGGCCGCTAGCAAGCCTAGGGGCCATGTTCTCAGGGGATGCTTCAGGTTGTCAGACCATCGGTTCTGGTCTCTTAAGAGAATTCTTGATCTGTGCACTTCTTTATCTCGTGCGACATCAGAGACTGTACGTTGTGTTCCCTATCAGAGCTGTTTTCAGCGGTAGCTGGGCACCATCTAGTTCCTCTGGTCTCATGTTGATGTAGTCTTCAAATCATATGAGTCCTTCTGTCTCCTCGGCTTGTTTTTTTCTTGTCTTTGAAGTTCTCGTTGTCATCTGTTCCAGGTAGGCTGGGACCAGTTAATGTTCCTCAGATGGCAGCTTGCTGGCTTTTAAGACCCCACATGACACTCACTGTTTGAGGTGCCAAAGACTCTCTTAGAAAAAGATTGATTATGCTAGTTGACCTCAATGTCCTCTGAAAACATGGTCCTCTGAAAACCCCTGTCCCTGCTACTCTGTTGTATTCTTCTTCTTTATTTATTTTTTTAAATTTTTGGTTGCTGTTATTTTTACAGGATTAAATGTTTGTTCACTAACTGATATAGTCAAACATTCACATTGTTGAGCATTTGGAGAATTTAATTCACATGTAGTCCTGCAACTAAAAATAAGAAACTGTTAATATTTTGTTGCAAGTACTTATAACCACATATGTTTCAACTGAGTCAATTGTTGCAATTACTTATAACCACATATGTTTCAATTGAATCAAACATTTAACTATAATCACTATATTACAAACAGTCTCTATTTATAGCCACGCTGACTATGCAGTGTGACAGCTCCAAGGGTCACTAGCACACACAGATGACAATGTGTATGTAATGTACCTGAAGCTGTGCCATGCTCTGGTCCCAATTATAAGTATTTTTTTTAATTGTTCTCAGTTAATGACGGCATTGTATCATCTATATGTGCAATAAAATGGGCTGTGAAATATTCAACTTAATTATTCCTTTTTTATTACATACCCCCAGCATCTGGCTATCATAAAGAGTATCACAGTGACTATATATGCATGAATATTTATCTGCATTTTAAATAGTTTTCTTGTTATATATTCATATAAAGAACACCAAGGAGGATAACAATTTCAAATTTTCCATCTCACCAGATGACATTCATTCTTTGATCCAGAATGTTGGAGAGCCTGCTGACAGTTACCACATTCTCCAGACGTTTTCCTTTTTATGTCATTTAACATAGAGGGAAAGAAAAGTGAAAACCAGATGGTGGCTGTTGTTATATTTAACTATCTTAATTATATCCTACACAGACTAATGTTACATAAGGCTCATTCCTAGATTAAGTAGGAATGGTTATGGATGCCATCGAGCCTATTCCTACTCACAGGCACCCATAGGACAGAGTAAAACTGTCCAAGGCTGTAATCTTCACAGGAGAAAATCACCAGGACTTTGCTCCCATGAAGCCTCTGGTGAATTCGAACTCCTGACCTTTAAGTTAGCAGATGAAGTCTTAATGATTGCGTCACCAGGGCTTCAAGTCTCCAAGAAAACGTTTCAGACATTGCTCTTGCCATTTTATTCAGTATCAAAAGGGCACACCTGACACCAGCCTCAATCAGGTTGTTTTCAATCACTACATGTGTGTGTGAAAACTAGACAATGAGTAAGGAAGACCAAAGAAAGAATTGGTTTATTTGAATTATGGTGTTGGTGCAGAATAGTGAATGTATCATGGATTGCCAAAAGTACAGCCAGAATGCTCCCTAGAAGTGAGGATGGTGAGACTTGATTTCACATACTTTGAACATGTCACGAGGAAGGACCGATCCCTGGGGAAGAGCATCATGCTTGGTAAAGCAGAGGCTCAGAGAGAAAGAGGATGACCCTCAACAAGATGAAATGACACAGTGTCTGCAACAATGGGCTCAAGCCTAACAACAATTGTGAGGATGGTGCAAGACTGAGCATTACGCCTTTCCATTGTGTCACTGTGAGTTCTAAACCACTCTAAGACACCTACCAATAGCAACAACAGGTAGCAAAAGAAGATGGGTTGAATTGTTTTGACAAAAATTGCCTAAGTAACTCACCCCAAGTCTTCTGTGATGGCTGTTAAGAGAAAAGGAGTAATCTGGTTAGTAAGAGTTGAGTTCAGGTTTCAGATTTCTCAGTAATAAGCTGTGTCTCTCATACTATGTAAGTATACCGACTAAGCAGTCAGGGAAGAAGTCGAAGCACAGTATTTTTGTTTCTCATCAGCATTGCATCTGTGTCATCAATGCAAGCAAAAGAATATCGAACTCAAACAATTCTATAGGTTTGTTCCAACTCCCTGAATTTGGAGAACTAGCTAGTCTCAGGGTAGCATATTCTAATAGTTATGTAAGAATGAACTATATTTTGCCATTTCACTAAAAGTACTTTTCCTCTTCCATTTTTACCTTCACAGACCACCACTTTGCAGGTACAATTTTGTACTTAAAGAAAGTCAGGAGATATTTCTCAATCTAGGTGCTTGCACATCGAAGGAAAGATGACTAAAATGCTGTCTTCCATCAAATGCGACAACTGGATTTGTTTGTGAATTAAGGAATTTGTGAGGGGATCAATGCACTCATTCTTTCTTTGGAATTTCTCATTCCTTCTGGGATTTAGATGTTTCTACTCCTTGAATATCAATTTAAGAATACAGAAAATAAAAATGTCTAAGATAAAGCATTCTGAATATACTTCAAAAAGCTGTTTCTGTTTGCCTAGTTTTCTTTCTTTCTTTTTCTTTTTTAAATTTGTCATTGGGAGAAATCACATAGATTAATGTAAACTTCATATAAAGACAAAATCAGCTTCCTTTTATAAATCTCTGGTTTGAGTATCTTCCTAGCATTTTTATAAGTGCTTCATAAATAGTTCATTTCTACTGAGAAGGGTACCTAAGAGTACGTCATGATTGAGGTCAAATCCTGGTCCCACTGCTTACTAATGGCTGGCATAAAGTAAGATAGCTTACTCCCCGACATCACAATTACCTAAAGAGATTTTGTTATCATTGATTCAGTAACACACTGAGTACTGTCTAGACAGACTGATAATAATAACAATAGCGATAGCTAATACTCTCATGAGGATAGTTCAAGACCAAGAAATGTTTGGGGTCTCTACGATTTGGAGCCAATTCAACAACAAGTAGCAACAACAACAGCATTTATGTACAGCACCGTATGCTTGGCCCAGTTAAAATGCTGTACACCTATTAACCTGCTTAATCTTCACAAAAAGTTTATGAGGCTGACATTATTACCTCCACTAGTGATGAAACTCAGACACAGAGATGTTAACTGACTTCCCAAGAATCACAAATAGAAACGCAATATATTCAGCTCCAGGTTGTGTTGTATTAAACTCTGCTAATGTGTTTCTCCAGAGTTCATTACAGTATATGTCAGCTGGTGTTAGCTGTGTCTACAAATGACCACAGCTAAATAAGCTTCTAAATGTCCTTAGCTTTCTCCCATTTACCTCTTCAGTTGAACTATTCCTGGGCCTGCTGTCTCTCAATTACATCTAGGAGTTCCTAAACTTTGCTTGGTGTGTATTTTCTACACCAGTCTGTCAACTATAATCACATTGTCTAGACTCAATTTCCTGCTGTGACACCCAACTCTCACAATGATGTGTTCTGCCTAATAAATACTCAAGAAGATGACTTGAGACCACTCTTGGCAACTAGATTAAAAACATTGGGATCTAAAGGTTCTGAGCTGTGTGTTCTGGGAAGAAACAAGGAGAAAACCCTTCCCTTTGTCCCTAGAGGTTCAAGAATTGCTGCCTGAGCCTCTATTGTCCCACAGAGTCCTTTTGGGGAACAACTCCTTCTGTTCTTCTGTAGCCTTTGCTCCTCAGGCTATGAGAGCTGACAATTACATTCACAAGCTCATTCTAGAAAAAGTGCTATATAACTCACTGCTGAGCATCACTATAGTCACTTTTGAAGTCCTCCCTTTGGGAAGCTGTGCGCTGATGCCAGTGCCTAGTTTACCCTTCAAAGCAGTTTTGGAATTCTTTTTCTGTAATGGCCGTCAGAGCTGTCATTGTATGACCCTTGATGTCCTGAATGCCATCAGAATGTGTTCCTGTCAATATTTCCATTATCTCTGGGTAAAGAAAAAAGTTGTTGGGGGCCAGATCAGATGAGTAGGGAGGGTATTCCAATACAGTTATTTGTTTACTGACTAAAAAATCCCTCATTGACAATTATATACTCAAGTTCTTGAACTTGCTACCATGCCATCGTGTGTAATGGGCTTTTCAGAAACAGTTCCAAAATTGCTTTGAAGGGTGGACTGGAACTGGCATGGGTACATAGCTTCCCATGGGGAGTACTTTGAAGGTGACCATAGTGATATTCAGCAATGAAGTATGTAGCACTTGGAGCAATTAAGTTTGTGGACTTAAATGTCAGGCTTTGAATGATGGGTATACAGAGAGCTGTCTTTCCTTTCAGCTGGTTAGACATTTGCTCACAAACCCCACACATTCTAAACAAAACCCAGAAATGTTTATGTAATTTTACTCTTTCAGTATTCACCATTAGTTTGCCCCAAATCAAACAAACCAAATCCAGGGCTGTCAAGTCGTTCTGACTCATGGCTACCCTAGCAGACAGAGTTTCCAAGGAGCTTGTAGCAGATTTGGTTAGCAGTCAAAGTACTTAAATACTATACCATCAGGGTTTCCATTAGTTTGCCAAGTGTCACCCAGAGCTTTTGGAATTGTGACATTAATAACATTTAAAACTGAATATAACTTACCATGTGTAAGCTACCAGTGGCAGAATCTTGCTTCAGTGTTCCTGATTTGCTGAGTGCCCCTCAGTAGCCAGAGAAGAGACAGCCAGCTTGTCTTGCAGCATTCTAAAGGACTGTATGATCGTCACAAGGAAGCTTCCTTGGCATAAGCAGTACAACATTCCATGGACAACTCAAAGAGATCAACTGACAAAATGTCTATAGCTTCCCACATCACAATATCTTCTCCAGAGCCTCCTAATTTCTACTATCTTTTGTCAGTGAAGGGCAGACAGGAAGCATCAAGTGTTTGTCTTGAGAGTGGTGAGGAATGTAATCTCCTTTGACCATGAACTAACCATTTTAGTTCTATTCGTTTTTCTGAATTTATGGATGTCAAAGATCGAATTAAAAATAAAGCAGGGAAAAACACAGTGTTCAGAGGACGTGACGCAGTGATGAAGAACTCAGGCTGCTAGCCAAAAAGTCAGCAGTTTGAACCTATGTGCTGCTCGTATGGTGGCAGTTCTTCTCTGTGCTATAAGGTTTATGAGTTGGAATCAACTTGACAGAAATGTGGTGTTTTTTTTTTTTTTTCCTCTTAGCAGACCAGAGTGAATCACACCCATCAATAGCAATTACCTGGGACAGCTGAAAGAACAAGCAGTCAGTGTGTACAACATGGGCTTTGCTAGGCTGCCCTGATTAGACGCAGACATCTGGATTAGACACAGATGAAGGAGCGGGATGAAGTTTTTAAGGTTTTTGCTCTTTATCGCTCCTATGCGACACAAGTGTTGAAATCTGGCTCCACATTGTCTTTCAAAGCCCTCTCAACAATGTTGTCGATTCTAAGTCACAGCAACCTTGTAGTGCACAGTAGAGCTGCCCCTGTAGTGTTGCCGTGGAGCAGCAGATGGGCTGAAACTGCTGACTGTTTGGTTAGCAGCCTGAGCTCTTCACCACTGTGCTGCTATGGTCCTCGGAGTTCTGCATTTTTCTCCACTTTACTTATAAATTTGATCTGTGACATCCATTAATTTAGGAAAACTAATAGAACTAAAAAGGCTTAAGATCAAAGAATTGATCAATTTTTAGTAAAAAAACAAAAAAACACTCAAAAAGCAATGAGTTTTGTTTTTTGTTACCTACAATGGTCTACTGAAATGGAGAGTAAACAGAATCAAAAGTGAGTTAGATTTCTTTTTTTAAAATAAACTGCATTGTCCAAATAGGCTTCACTATTATTCTAATTCAGTGATGTTAATATACCTAAAACAAAAGAAAAAACCTAGTGCTGTTGAGTCAACTCTGACTCATAGCAATGCTGTAGGTCCGAGTAGAACTGCCCTATAGAGTTTCCAAAGGGCACCCATTGGATTTGAACTGCTGACCTTTTGCTTAGCAGCAGTAGCATGTAACCACTACTCCACCAGGGTTTCCCTTGTTAGTGTAGGTGAAGCACAATTGTGTAAGTGTATTAATAAGTAGATGTATTTCTGAAAGTGTTTTGATAGTTCATAGAACCTTTCGCTTATTAATCTTGCGTTTTCACATTTTTACAATTATCATAGAAAACACGTAGTAAGCACTCTACGGTGACCTTTCCCAGGTTATGTTTCATTCTTACAAATGCCCTATTATTTATGTGTATTTAGCACTGTCAGTAGTGGAAGGGAAAGAAAGAGGAGAAAAAAAAATTCTTTAGAAGATTGTTGATGCTTGAAAGATAGGTTTTGTGTTTTGCTGTGTTTTGATTGTTATGTATTGAACACATAACACGCATTTTGAAAATATCTGTGGCATAAATAAATGGATGGCAGAGGTAAGTTAAATCTTTGAAAAGGAAGCACACACAGCTTAGAAAGGGGAGTCTGGCTCTAAGAAACTGGAATGAGGTTGATGACTGCCTGCTGGTTGACGTGAGGTCGCTGAATGTGACCATGTTGCAGATAGCCACACGTGCTGGTTTTCTGGGTCCTCTGTTTAAGATCTGAGAAGGAGGACATTGTTAACTTTTACTAAACAGCTGGGTTTCGCCTCACCTGCTTCCCCACGTGTAAGAAATAGCACTGTCAGAGAATATCAGGGAACAACTTTGGGGTCCACAAAATAGAAGACTTCAAAGTTCAGATAATACTTTCATTCATTCTTTCCTTTTTTTTTTTTTTTTGTTTTGGTGAACATGTGGGATTTGAAACGAGAAGAAAATCTGGGAGGTGAACAGCTGGTTATGCATATGGTGTTGATGAATTGAATTTGAATTTCAACATTATGTCTTAGTTTCTGGAATGCTAGGCTCTTGGCTAGGGGTAGAATCACATCTCACAGGAACGTAGAAGAATGTGTTTGCAGGCACGCTAGCAGTCATGATTAAAGGGCTTTAAATGGAACATAATAATGCAGAAAGTGTTGGAAGCTTCAGAGCAAGAGACCATCTACTGAGATTCACTAGGGCTCCAACTGTATTCCAGATTTTCTTGTTTGAATCTGGTCAGCACCTTCCAGTTCATAGCTCAGGTTTGTCCTTCTGCTTTTGCTTCTCACCCCACCCCTTTCTTAGTTTTTTCTTATGATTTGTCTCAACATCACCCCAACTTCGTCATTGCCTTCTTTTCTGTGTACCCAGAGAGAATCATTCCATCTTTCCATTACAATATGAGAAATCCTGGTGGCATAGTGCTTAAGTGCTATGTCTGCTAACCAAAAGGTCAGTAGTTCGAATCTGCCAGGTGCTCTGTGGAAAGCCTATGGAGCAGTTCTACCCTGTCCTGTGAATAACTGGAACTGACTTGACAGCACTGGGTTTGGTTTTTGGTATTACAACATGGGGTATTCTATCTATGTGAGCTTCTTAAATTTTATGTTACACATCTTTGTGCTCTCAAGGTCTAGCAGAACATCCAGGCTAGTTAAGAAAGTCCATAATGATAAAGAGAAAATTAAATAAATGAAAGAGTAAGTTATTTATTTAGCTTAGTGAGAGGGGAAAGTGGGCAGGGACTACCGGTTCCAAGCTATTTGGAAGAACAAAATATTACAGGTGGTTCTAGTTACAGATCAGTGAGTTCGCAGTACAGCAAATCTAACACTTTTTCAAGAAGGCAGTAAAACCAGATTTCAGTCCAGAAAAAGGCAGTCTTTAGTGATAATTTACACTTAGATGAAGCTTTGAGAAAAGAAATCTTCCATAAATGTGAGTAAAGTAATAAGGCACTTCTGAGCAGTTTAAACATATGGAAGAGTCATACGGTTTGGGGATTTGCTTAATAACTCTAACAAAAGAGAACATTCGAAGGTCAAGGAATGCTTCTGCAGAAATGCTGAAATCACTGGACCTCGGTCAGCTGAATTTTCAAAGGTTTTTGTTACTCACTAAATATGTTAACATTACGTTACTCTTCAAGAACTGGGAGAGGAATTATTTAATTGGGAAAATGTCTACGGAAAAAGTTTTCAAGATGCGAGTTGCCAAAGTGAATGGAAAATGAAGAGCCAGAAAGTAATCTCATTCTTAGCAGAATATTATTTAAGTGGAGGATATAAGACAGGGGGAGAGAGAAAAAAAATAGACTTTATTAAGAATATATTTCATTTTAATCACCAAAGTATATACATTCTCAGAACCATGTGACACACGCCCCTAGAAACTTCTATTTTAAAAGTCATAATTCAGTTTCTGTTAAACATTGAACTATGAAATGTTGCTGTTGGGCATCATTAGGTCAGTTAGAGCTCGTAGCAACTCGACGCACAAAAGGACAAAACAACTGCCTGGCCCTGCACCCTGCCCACAATTGTTTTTATACTTAAGCTAGTTGTTGCAGCCTCTGTGTCAGTTCATCTTGTTGAGGATCTTTCTCTTTTCGATGGCCCTTCACTCTACTAACATTGGATTATCTTATCCCAACTTAAATGCAGTCTATCCTCCCTCATCCAATAGATAATTTCTTTTTTAAAAAAGAGAAAGAACACTTGAAAAATGTTTATAGGTTTGAATACAGACTCAGTTTTTAACATTAAGAGTAGAAAAAGTATTTGAAAAATATTTCTGGGTTAAGATGCTGCTAACTACCAGTAATCAATCTACCCTTAACTCTCTTCCCATTGAACAAGTGAAAAAATACACAAAAATGAGCTAAATTTGAAACTAGAAAAATGAATCACGATCTGCTAAACTCCGTGAGGGAATTTTGATAACTAAATTGAAGTGAGACGCTGAGACAGATTGTAAGACCAAGAATGGAAAAAAAAAAAAAAAGAAGTTTCACTCACTCTGTATATGGTCAGATGCCTTCAGGGAAGTAATTGCTCTGTGATACAAGGACAATTTCTACTCTCTATGACACAACTGGAAACCTGGTAATGTAGTGGATTAACTGCTACATCTGCTAACCAAAAGGTTGGCATTTCAAATCCACCAGGTGCTCCTTGGAAATTTTATGGGGCAGTTCTACCCTGATCTCTAGGTTCAGTATGAGTCAGACCTGACTTGAGGGCTCTGGTTGGGTTATGATGTAATTGCTTAACTTTTCAGTCACCATGGAACCACATAAATCTGAGAAAATAATACCATTGGAAACAAATGTAGACAGAGAGTGACAACTTGTTTCTTGGGGTAGATTGTTTCAGTAATGGTCTCCAATTTATTCATACCTCTTTGTAACAACTCCATTAAGAAATTCCCTTGAACCCTGGTTCTCAACTTCAACATAAGTCTTCCTTTGGCCAACAGAACAATAGCCAATGTGACACAAACTGTGACCTGAAAAGTATTTGCTGTCACTGAATCCCAGAGATACAAAAAACAAAACAAAACCTATACTCAATGAGTCTATTCTGACTCATAACAACCTTACAGGGTGAATAGAACTGCCCTGTAGGGTTTCCAAGGAGCAGCTGGTGAATTCAAACTACTGACCCTTGGTTAGCAATTGAGTTTCTAACTACTTCGCTACCAGGCCTCCATCCCAGAGACATCAGGTTTCAAAGGTATTTGGTTGGGAGGATTAACAATTAAGTGAAGGAGAACTGTGGCAGCTGTGTCAACAGCTTCCAACCACAAAATTGACTACAAACACAGACACTGAGTTTGAATACTGATGGTGACCAAGAAGAGCCACTATCCTGGTCAGTTTGCAATCACTTGGGTGAATAAATAGTAAATAAACAAACTGGAGCATACTCACATGAACAAATTCTGAAATAAAAAAAGTATGTATAAGTAAGGGAACATTATAACTAAGGTTCAGAAGGAAAAGTTTTCTTGTGGAAAGTAGAGAGAAGCTTCTTATTTCGAGAAGCCAGTGATACGTTAGAAAGCATCTGCAATGAGTTCTCAACGTCAAGGACATAATGACAGTGGAGAAGCAATTGGAAGCAATTGGAAGTAGGATGTAAACCAAGTACTGTCATGAAAATGGAGAGTGACTGAGAAGAGGAAAGGGATGATACAGGATCTGGAGAGTTTAAAAAAGTACATCAAAGAAGTGAAAAAATCAATACCAGATTGTAAATAAAAATAATCAAGTGTTAAAACAATATTACAAAATGAACATGTGCATGACGTATTCGACAAATTCCAACTCCTTCCATCTTAACCCAATATGACAAGGACAGAGGAACTGGGGCAGGGGACAGGGGACCATGCTCTTAGGTGAAATTGAGGCCAATTGGCACAGCTAGCATTTTGCTAAGAGGGCTCTCTGGACCCCACATCGGTGAGTGGCGTCTGGGGTCTTAAAAGCTAACAAGCTGCCATCTGAGGGCACAGCAAATGGTGCCAACTCAGCAGGAACAGATGCTCACCGAGGACCAAAACAACATGGGGTAAAGACAACCCAGAAGACAGGCCACATGAGTGGGTGCCTACAAAGACTTGGGACCAGAAGAACTGGATGGTGCCCGGCCACCACCAGTGATAGCTACGATAGAGCTCACTGAGTTGAGCCTCACTGGGAACACAAGAATAAAAAGGGTGCACCCTGAGATCTCTACTAAAAGACCTCAATTGATGGTCCAGTGTCTTCGGGGTTCCCCTGGGAGCATGGCCCCTGGCCCTGATGCTGCCCTTGCCCATAAATCATAACAAAGGTCCACTCTTTGGACACGAATGGATTGGACTTGGCGATGCCAGCCAACTTGGCGATGCAGTGTGACCATATATTGAATGCACTTTATCATTCTATGCATCTATGGGATATCATCCCGCTGACCTCTGGCTGGAGGAAGGGGAGTGGTTAGAGAGGAGGAGAAAAGAGGCTGTTGGGAGGATGAGACATGTATGGAGCAGAGAGGAATAGTGTGCTGTCACGGGCAGGGAGAGCAGTGGAAGCTGCACATAGGTGGGCATGCTAATTTACATGGGAATGTACATTTTCACTCAGCCATAATTAAAAAAAAAAAATTCCAGACATGCTTCTAAAATGTGAAGGAAAGGGTTGAACGAGAAAATGCTGAGACAATACATAATAAATAGGAAAGACAAAGACTGACATTCCACCTTGGCAAAGATGAATGCTCCTGCAACTACCCAGGAAAGTAAATAAGAAAAGTACATTTAAAAAGCATAACTTTAAAAATTACTGAAATAAAAAAAATGGATTGAAAGGGAAATTAAACTGGATCAGTTAGCTATATTCTTGGAAACACTGAATATTAAGGATAAAGAAAATAACACCACAAGCACAAATGCCTTTCATGATCAAATTTTGGTTTGCTTTTAAATTATTTGTTAATATAATTTTTTTTCATTGATGGAATGCATGCTGACTCATTGAGTATGTCTGAAGTTTTGGTAGGTACCGTGGGTCTTGATGCCTATTATGTGGACTCCATGTCCCTCTGGACTAGACATAGTGCTCACGGTATGCAGCAAGAAAAAAATCATGGTATCACGGCAATTTTATTAAGTACAGTTTTTTAAAACATGGAGTAATGCGTCTTAGTCATCTTGCAACGGCTGCACGTAATTGTAGCTTGATCTGCCGTCGTCTCAGTGCTGCACTCCCCACATCACCTTCTAGACTCCTTAGCAGGTAAAGGCTTTAGAACGTGTTGCAGCTGGGTGTCACTTGCCATCCCACTTACTCCTGGCTTGTTCTTCACGAGAATGCAGGGTTTCCCCCTTCTTTTCCTTTCCTGGCCCACAGTAAGCTGCCTAATGAGAGCAAGCCTGAAGAAAAGTTGGTCACAGCTGCCCTTGTTGTTGCAGTACAAGCTGTGTACAATGTCAAGGTCAAGAAGAAGGTGTAGCAATTGATGCCACTATCTGAGGAAGTGCCTTCTGAACATGTACCTTCTGTGTGTCTGATCAAAGTACTTCACTTCTCTCCATAACAGCACTGGGTTTTACAAGTGTTCTTGGGCAGGGGATGAAGGAGCAGGAATCATCTTAGTTCCTTTTTGTGACACTAGTGATATCTTTTTGATTGTGGAACACCCACAAAACTGTCACACAAGTTTATTGTCCCATCATTTTATTGCCAACGCATTTCTTTCATATGAAACATAAATCCTCTGGGCTCTAATTTGTCTTTTCTTTTCAGCATTTCTGGCAGCTTTTTTCTACTTGCTTGCACTGTGCCTGCAGTATAAAGTCCCTTTTCATTCATACTTTTCATTAAGTGCAAGGATGTAGAATAATTGTTGAAGGCAATGAGAACGGTATCATGAATGACATAGTCCAAGTACAATGCTCTCACTGAATTCAGGAGAAAGATGAGAAAACATCTACACCTTTTTTTCTGGAATAGATATCAAACTGACTCACAAATTCAGTTGGTGAGTCAGCCAAGCACCAGACTTTGTACCCATGCTTGACTCGTTTCCTTAGTGTGTATGGTCTAATTGATGCCTTGAATGGCACCATGCTTTCATCAGCTGCCACGATCACCTGATGGCACATACATTTCTTCCAGATGGCCATTGGGAACATCAACAACGGGTTACAGTTTGTGAATTTGGTCATAGCCGGATTCTCCCTTGGACCCAGTTTTAGAATTGTAGTTGCTGTGCATGTCTTTGGTTTCTTGAATCTTGTTTTAGTCATAAACTCTACAAAAGAAATAATTCCCTAGAGGAGGCCCGTGGACCAATAATACCTGAGCTCCAGCCGGACAAGTGCAGCCATCAGTACGTGCACAGCCGTGAGTTCCTTTATTTCCTCTGTGGGTTTATACTGCCAGTTCCATTTGACTTTCTAATGTACTGCTCTCTGTATTGTGTTGAGTATATCTAAGTCACATAAAATTTTTTTGGTCTTTTATATTTTACCAAATCTCCTCCATCAAAAAAAAAAAAAACAAAACAAAACAGAAAATACTGCACTTCTGTATCATTATGGGTCAAGTCTGGTTAAATTTTGGCAGATTGCTGCAACGAGGTCCTTATATTGTCAGAGTAGGAGACATTTCCCTACCACTCACCTGTTTTCTTAGCTTTTATCACGAGTGTCATCATCTGCTTCAGTCCTTTCTTCTGCAGTGTTGACTGCCTCACCCTCCGTGCTGCAGCCCTCACAACATGCTTCAGCCGCTGCAAGACAGGCAAGTTCCTCGGAGGCATCCTTGTCCCTTTGCTCCTCAGAATCATCCTCATTCACGGACAGGAAAGAACACCACCAGAATTTCTCTATGTTTCACCCAACTCCCTAACCTCCTGCCACTGAGATAAAAAAAGATAAAGGAAGGAAGGAAGAGAGAGAGAGAGAAAGAAAGAGAGAAAGAAAGAAAGAAAGAACAAGAAAGAAAGAAAGAAAGACAAGAGCAATGTGTTGAAAAAAATATTGGTTCTGCAAAGTTAGCATAATATTACATACTATGCCATCAAACAAATATGCGACCATACAAGTAGGAAAATTGCATAACTCTGAGACAGATAGGGTCGACAAGAGACCAGTTGGTGAAAATACCCCGGACTTCATGCCCACATCCTTGTTTCTCAGCACATATTGGTGCATGTATTAACAACAAATTATTCATTTGTTCCTCCTTCCTTCGTTTTCAGTTGTTATTCTTTCAAGACACCAGGTGCCAGGTGTGCGCCGTTTGAACCATAGGTGGTTGTTCACTGACCTTTAACCGGGACAGAAGTGAAATGAGACCCTCTTCAGGAACTTGAACCTGGGTCACCGATGCAAGGCCAAGACTGAGCACACTCAACAAGGCTAAGGTAAGGCAACTCCGTCTTATGGAAGACATGCACGCCAACCTCATGAATATGCGCAACTTTATTACCATAATTCCCCACATATAAGTGCCTGCTAGACTAGTCATTTGGAGAGACAGTCCACCACTGACACTTTTTACTTGTTAAAAGTAAAATAAACTTGTCAAAATTACAACCAGTGTTGTCTTCGTCACATATTCTTATTCAGGGAAAGACTAAGATTTTTTGTGTATTGGCACCAAATTGGGTGAACCAGCCAGTGTCTGGGACGCTGATCGGTCCTGTGGTCTGAGGCCGTGGATGGGAGACTGAACTCCGCTTGTTGATCCTTCGCTAGAGAGAAGCAGCCACCAGATCCTTGTTTGTCTGGTGTCTCTCTGGAGCAGTAAGTTTGGTGGGGACTTGTCTTTGCCCTCTACTGCCCCTTGGCAATTTTAAAATGTGTTTTTTTCTATCCCCTCTTATCTTTTACTTTCTCCCCTATGCTAAGCTTTCATTGCAATGAAATCTAAGGAGCAGGGACCACCCATTGGGGAGTCAGCGACACATAGAGGGCCTGATCAGAAGGACAGGCTAGAGGAGGTCTCCAAGATTGTGGTGGCCGTTTGTGCTTCTGGGCCTACACCCCCAAGATCTATCCTTAGGATCTAGATGAGTGGTAAGGGGCTTGAGGCCCAAGGGATACTTGAATTTTTCCTTTTTGTCTTTCCTCTTTCTTTAAAGTGTATATCTTACATAATTTGAACATGTTGTCAGGAGAGATCAATCCCTGGAGAAGGTCATCATTCTTGGTAAAGTACAGGGTCAGCGTTAAAAAAGAAGACCTTCAGCTAGACGGATTGAATACAGAGACTGCAGCAATGTGCTCAAGCATAACAGTGGTTGTGAGGATGGCAACCTTTTGGTTAGCAGTCAGTTTATAAACACAGTGCCACTAGCACTTCTGTTTTAGGCATAAATAAATCAATCTAAAGGGGATAATGCTAGGCCTGTATCTTGTCACTATTTGCTCCATGAAATCTCACAAAATAAACTATGTAAAAAATTTGTAGAACTCATGTATCTGACTGATGGCTACAGCAAGGCTGTGTCTGGCATTTAGACTTCTGGAAAAGAGCTCCAGTAATAGGCCCGTGGAGACCGAATGCTTCCAAACCCACACCCTGGAGCTAGTGTACAATCTGATCTATGTGACATTGATCTGGCTACAGCTCACTGTGCCTCAGTTTCCTCAGTTGAAAAATGACAGTGTCAATCACACCTTCTTAAGGTTGCTGTAAGGACTGAATAACTACAACGCCTGACATATTCTAATACATACTAGGTATGTTGTTGTTAGGTGCTATTGAACTGGTTCTGACTCACAATGGCCCCATGTACAACAGAAGCAAACACTGACTGTTCGTTATTATTCTCCTAATTATAAGTGACTCTTCAGAAGTGAGTTCATCTGCATGCCCAGTATTTTTAATAGGTTCATTGTCTTTGTCCCAGAGTGTATGAACTTTCATGTAAGGGGCTGTATTTTATTTGCGTGCATATATGTGTATTGTAAGAGGGTACTTAGGCGTCATATGCACAGCTCAATCATAAGCTCAGGTCAATTTTCTTCATGTCCTCTAATTCCTTTTTTTTTTTTTTTAGCTTTAAGAGGAGATATTTATTTTCTCCTAGTAAAGTAGGCTAGGCGTCCAAATCCAGGGAATCAGCTCCAGGGGGGAGTCTTCCTCTGACAGCTCTGGAGGGAGGTGCTTGTTACCAATCTTCCCCTGGACTGGGAGCCTTTGAGGCACCAGGATCCCAGGTCCAAAGGACACACTGTGCTCCCAGAACTACTTTTTTTTATGGTAATATAAGGTCCCCAACCCTCAGTTTCTTTCCCTTTCCTTTTATCTCTCTCTCTCCTTCTTTTTTTTTTTATTATTATGATTGAATGAAAATATACATTCCCATATAAATTCCACGCCCACCTGTGTGCTGGTCCCACTGCTGTTCTTGTCCGGTGACAGCACACTCTTCCTCTCTACTCGATATATATCTTATCCTCCCAGTAATCTCCTACCCCCTCCTCTCCACCCACCCCCCTTCCTCCAGTAAGAGGTCATCAGGATGACATCCTACAGATGCCTAGAACCATAAAGTGCACACATGATATGGTCACTCTGTGTTGCCAAGTCCAATCCATTCCTGTCCAAGAGTTGACCTCCATTATGATTTATGGACAGGGACAGCATCAAGGCCAGGGGCCATGTTTCCAGGGGAACCCTGAGGCCTGTGGACCATCAGTTGTGGTGTTTTAATGCGGCTCTCAGAGTGCACCCCTTTCTATTCTTGTGTTGCCGGTGAGACTCAACTTTGTGAGCTCCATCACGGCTATCACTGGTGGTGGCTGGGCACCATCTGATTCTTCCAGTCATAACTCAACGTAGCCACCACTCACGTGTGTCTCTGTCTTCTGGGTTCACTTTCCTCCATGTTGTTTTGGTCCTTGGTGATCATCCATTCCTGCTAAGTTGAGACCATTTGCTGTACCCTCAGATGGCAGCTTGGCAGCTTGGCCAGATGCCACTCACCAATATGAGGTGCAGAGGGCTGTCTTAGCAAAAAGCTAGTTCTAACAATTGGTCTCAATTTCCTCTGAGAGCATTGTCCCTGGCAGCCCACCCCAGCTACTCTGTCTTTTCAATATTGGGTTAAGATGGGAGGAGTAATCATGTTACAATGAAGTCCAGTTAATATTGATCTACTTTCTAATGTGTGCTGTCCCATATTTCACCCAACCAAATTTCTATCAACTATCTTATCTAAACCCGCCATTGCCCTTCCTCCTTCCTCCTTCCCTACTCTTGCAGCTGTGAGAGTCTTTTCTTCTATGCATGAGTCTGTTTTTAAGTTCTTGTCTTAGGGGTTTCATACAACATTTGTCCTTTTGTCAATGAAGACTTTCACTCAACGTAATGTCCTCCAGTTGAAACCAGGTTATGAGATGTTTCCTAAAATCATCGTTGTTCTTTATCATTACATAGTGTTCCATTGAGTATATATACCACAGTTTACCTATCCACTCCTCTGGTGTTGGGCATCTGGGTTGATTCCATCTTTTTGATATTGTGGACTGTGCTGCAATAAACATTTTTGTGCATGTATCCATTGGTGTGAATGGCCTTGATTCTGTAGGATCTATTCTGAGCAGCGTAATTGCTGGGCCAAATGATATATCTAGATCCAGCTTTCTAAGGAAGTGTCAGATTGCTTTCCAAAGAGGTTGCACGATTCTGCAATCCTGCCAGCAGTGTAGGAGAATTCTGTTTTCTCCACAGCCTTTCACAGAATTTGCTGTTTTGCATTTTTTGGATCATGGCCAACCTTGTTGGGGTGAGATGGTATCTCATTGTAGTTTTAATTTGAATTTCTTTAATAGCTAACAATCGTGAGCATGTGCACACATGTTTTTTGGCAGCCTGGATCTCTTCGTTAGTGAAGCATTTGTCCATCTGTATGCCCATCACTTAACTGGATGATTTATCTTTTTCTTGTTGATATTTTGTAGTTCTTTATAGTAGTTGGCTATAGATTATGGATATCAGGCATTGGTCTGACATACAATTGCCAAATATTTTTCCCTATTCTGTAGGTGGCCTTTTAATTCTAGTAATAAAATCTTTGGTTGAGCAAAAGTGTTTGATTGCTAATAGTTCCTATTTATCTATTTTTTCTTCTGTTGTTTGTGGTTTCTTTGACATATTTTTAAATCTAAGTTGTGTATTAAAACTTGTATTGTTGTTCCTACATTTTCCTGGATGAGCTTTATTGTTTTAGATTTGTTATTTAGGTCTTTTATCCAGTTTGAATTGGCTTTCGTATAAGGTGTAAAATATGGGTCTTGTTTCAGTTTGTTGTGGATGGATATCCAATTTTACCAGCACCATTTGTTGAGGAGATTTTTTCCCCATTTTAATGTCTCGGGGCCTTTGTTGGATATCAGCTGTTCATAGGAAGATGGTGTTGTCTCTGGGGTCTCAATTCAGTTCCATTGATCTATCTGTCTCTCTTTATACCAGTACCAGGCTGTTTTGACTACAGTGGCAGTGTAATAGGTTCTAAAGTCAGATAGTGAGAGGCCTCCCATTGTGTTCTTCTTCCTCAGTAGTGCTTTACTTACCTTGAGCTTCTTCCCTTTCCAAAGTTGGCAATTTGTTTCTCTATCTCATTAAAAAATGTCACTTGAAATTGTATTGGGATTGCATTATATAAGTAGATTGCTTTAGAAAATAGACATTTTCACTATGTTAAGTCTGCCTATCCATGAGCAGGGTAGGTTTCTCCATTTATGTAAGTCTCTCTTAGTTTCTTGTAGTAAGGACTTGTAGTTCTCTTTGTAAAGGTCTGTTATTTCTCTGGTAAGGTTTATTCCTACGTACCTAATCTTCTTAGGGGCTGTAGTTAATGGTATTGATTTGGTGATTTCTTCCTTAATAATCTTGTTGTTGGTATAAAGGAGTCCTACTAATTTACTTATATTTACCTCATGTCCTGTTGAACTCTTCTATGAGTTTGAGTAGTTTACTTATGGATTCTTTAGGATTCTCTGCATATACAATCATATCATCTGCAAATAGGGAGATTTTTAGCTCTTCTTTGCTCATGCAGATGCCTTTTATTTCATGGTCTTGTCTAATTGCTCTGGCTAGAACTTTCAGTATGATGTTGAATAGGAGAGGTGAGAGTGGGCATCCTTGTCTAGTTCCTGTTCTCAAGGGAAACTGTTTCAGTCTCTCTCCATTCAGGATGATGTAGGTAGTTGGTTTTATATAAATGGCCCTTATTGTTTTGAGGAATTTGTCATCTATTCCTGTTTTGCTGAGAGTTTTTAGCTTGAATGGGGGTTGGACTTCATCAAATGCCTTTTCTGCATCAATAGACAAAATTGGGTGATCTTGTCTTCTGTGATATTTATGTGGTTGATCATACTAATTGTTTTTCTGATGTTGAACCAGCCTTGCATCCCTGGTATGAATCCAACTTGGTCAAGATGGATTATTTTTTGGATATGTTGTATTCTATTGGCAAAAATTTTGTTGAAGATTTTTGCATCTAGATTCATGAGTGATATTGCTCTGTAGTTCTCTGTTTTGTCTGGGTCTTTTCCTGGCTTTGGTACCAGGGTTATGCTGGCTTCATAGAAGGAATTTGGGAGCATTCCATCACTTTCTATACTGTGACATAGTCTCAGTAGTATTGGATATAACTCCTCTCTAAAAGCTTGGTAGAATTCTGCAGTGAAGCCATCTGGGCCTGGGTTGTTTTTCATTGGTAGCTTTTGGATGAGTTTTTCAATCTCTTCCTTTGTGATGAGTTTATTAAGTTGTTCTGCTTCACCTTGTGACAATTTTGGAAGGTGATATGAATCAAGGAATTTGCCCATTTCCTCTAGGTTTTCATATTTTTTAGAGTACAGTCTTTCATAGTATTCTGTTACAATATTTTTGATTTCTCTTGAATCTGTTGTTACAACTCTCCTCACATTTCTTATTTGGGTTATTTGTTTTATTTCCTGCTTTTCTTTAGTAAGTTTAGCCAATGGTTGGTCAATTTTGTTGCTCCTTTCAGAAAAGCAGCTTTTGGTCTTTTCAATTTTTTCAGTTGTTTTTCTATTCTCTAATTCATTTAGTTCAGCTCAGATCTTTAGGATCTGTTTTCTTCTGGTGTCTGAGGAGTTCCCCTGTTGTTCTCTCCTTGCTTGTTCAAGCTGTAGGGTCAGTTCTTTGATTGTGTTTCTTTCTTCCTTCCAGATGTGTGCATTTATGGAGATAAACTGACCTCTGAGCACAGCTTTGGCTGTATCCCATAGGTACTGGTAGGGAGTGTTTTCATGCTCATTGGAATCCATAAATTTCTTTATTTCATTCTTGGTTTGTTCTATAATCCATGGTTTTTTGAGCAAGATGTTGTTCAGTTTCCATGAGTTCCACTTTCCATCTATGTTTTCTTTGCTATTGATTTCTACTTTTATGGCTTTATGATCTGAGAAGATGCTTTGCGTTAAGTCAGTGGTATGGATTTTGCTGAGAATTGCTTTATGTCCCAACACATGGTCTATTCTGGAGAATGTTCTATGTGCATTGGAGAAGAAGATGTAGTTGTCCACTGATGGACAGAAAGTTCTGTATACGTCGACAAGGTCTAGTTAGTTAATTGTGGCAATAAGGTCTTCTGTATCTTTATTGAGCTTTTTTTCTAGACTATCTGTTGAATATTGACAGTGGAGTGTTGAAGCCTCCCACTATTATTGTGGAGTGATCTATCTCTTTTTTGAGTGTGGTCGCTGTTTCTTCAACGTATTTAGGTGGTCTAATATTAGGTACATAAATATTTAATATTATTAAGTCCTGTTTGTGTATTGAACCTTTCAGCAATAGTGTCCATCCTTGTCCACGATGGTGGATTTTACATTGAAATCTGTTTTATCTGAGATTAGAATTGCCACACTTGCTCTTCTTTGTTCACTGTTAGCTTGATATATATTCTTCCATCCTTTAGTTTTGAGTTTATTCATATCTTTAAGTCTAAGGTGAGTTTCTTGTAAGCAACATATTGATAGGTTGTGTCTTTTGACCCAAGATGTCACTTGATGTCTCTTTACTGAAGCGTTCAGTCCATTCACATTCCATGTAATTATTGACAGGCACGTGTTCAGTGCTACCATTGTGGTGTGTTTATTTTTGTGTTACTATTTTCTTTGCTGTTCTTACTAATCTGTTCTGGGACATTGCTCCTTGTGAGTTGATTTTTCAAAGTTGTTTTTGTGGTTGTTGAGACTCCTGAATTACATTTCCTGATACAGTATGTTGCATCTTTTTTTGTGCTTTATGGCTGCACCTATGATCCCACTTAATAAAATATGTGTAAACCCAGTTTTAACTACTAACAGTCTTGTCAATATCCTCTCCATCTGGAAGGAGTATAATGACATAGTACATCCCTCTTTTTAATACGATGGCATCATAGTTTTCATGATCACTAGATCATTTCTTTCACTATTAAAGCTTTGATTCAGTTTGGAGCCTTCCCTAAATGAGTAGGGATGATGTGTCTTTAGTGGTTTTGTTCTTTTAAGCCAAGAGATTCTTTCAACGTTTCTTATAGCTTTGGTTTGGTTTTCACAAAGTCTCTGAGTTTCTGTTTATCTGTGAATGTCTTAATTTCATTTTCATATCTGAAAGCTAGTTTTCCAGGATATATAATTCTTGGTTGGAAGTTCTTCTCCTTCGAGGCTTTGAGTGTGTCATGTTGCTGTCTCCAAGCCAGCATTGTTTCTGCTGAGAAATCTGATGAAAATCTACAGGGTTTCCCTCCGAATGTTAGCTTTGCTTTGAGTCTTGTTGCCTTTAAGAGTTTCTGCTTATGTTTCATTTTGTTAAGCTTGATTAGAATATATCTTGGAGTCTTTCTTTTGAGATCTATATTGAGTGGGGTTTGATATATATTGTGGGTATCTATAGTCTTTTCTTTCATAATTTCTGGGATGTTTTCTGTCAGCAGCTCAGCAACGATACTCTCTGTGTTCTCAGGTGTCTTGTTCTGTTCAGGAACTCTAATGAATCATAGATTGTTCCTCTTAATAGAGTCTCACATGCTTGTTCATTTTTCTTGTTTCCTTTTTCTGATTTCTCCTCATAGATGCTGGAGTCAGTAACTCTGTCTTTCAAGTCAAAAAGTCTCTTTTCCATTTGTTCCATTCTGCCTTCTTGTCTTTGAAGTTTCTATGTCTTTGGTTTTGTTCTTGATCTGTTGGATTTCAGAGTAGTGGTGTTCCATCAGATCAAACAGCTTGCTCAATTTTTCATTTTGCTCTGATGCATTTTGTATAAGGTCTAGGAGGGCTCTCAATATAATTCTTTTGTATTCACCTTCTGATAGTTTCAGAAAAGCTTCTTTGTCTGGGAAGTTCTGAGGTGGTTTCTTTTGGGGGCCTTCTGATGCCATGGGTGATTTCCTGGCTACAGTTTTTACTGTTTTCTCCAGAGATTGTTGCTTTTTGGGTTTCATGTGGGTCAATAGAGGCTGGGAGAGATGCTGTGAGGATGGACTACAGTTGTTTCTCTAGGCCATCTTAAAATGAGAAGTAAAAGGTATCTGACAACTTCCAAAGTCATTCAGGTTTTCAGGTGTATATGTTGTTCTTCCCAGGTGGCAAAGTAAGCACCTCTATATTGAACCCCAGATGTTATAAACTAGCTCAAGATACAGAAAGACTGCTTCCCTGCTGGCCTCTGCTGTCGGGCCCTAGCTGTAGGTGATACTGTGTAGAATTATGCTTTTCTGCCAGAAAAGTGCTCTCTTCTAGGCAGGCACTGCCTCCCAGCCTGGGAATTAGGTCCAGATGAGGCTGGGTTAGCCCTGCCACCCAGCAGAAGAAGACAGTGTCCCACACAAGCTCAACCCCTGACTGGGACCAGGCTACTAGAGGAAATAGAGGCCCAAAGTGCCTAGATGCCCAGAGTCCACAGCCTCTATTGCTAGGCCCCAGCTTCAAGTGACACTGTGCAAAACACCGCCTCTCTACTGGAAAAGCACTTTCCTCCTGGTAGGCACCGCCTCCCGGCTTAGGAATCAAGTTCAGCCTGGTCCTCTGCCTGGGTGTCTCTGTCTGCCAATGGATCAAGTTAGTGTCCTGCACAAGCTCTCACAAAGTTTCCACACAGCTACCACATTGTGGAGGTAGAAAGATACGGCAAAGGAGCTGAGATGCGCTGAGTCCAAAGACGGGCTCTCAGAACTTGGCAATTGCACTTGCTGATCCCAACAACAGTACATCCAAGACCGGCGGCTAGTCAAGTCCAAGCTCTGCCTGCTGGCCAAGACAGAGGAAAAAATCAAGATGGTGAGTTACCTTCGGTCCGTGTAACCTCTGTTCACTGAGAGTGGGGTCAGTGAAAGAGAGGAGGTTTTGCGTTCAGTGGTATGGAGTCTAAATTAAGAGCCCTATGCCTCATCCTATGGCTCACTAGGTGTCCAGAAGGCTCCATTTAATTATCAGTTCAGGTCTTGGTTTCCAGAGGGATTTAGGAAGACTTGTGTATAGTCTGCTATCTTGACAACCCCCCACCTCTAATTTCTGTTTTAAGCCATCATCCAACTGTACTTGTAGGCAAATTAGCTTCAGTTTCTTTTGAGGTGCTCTCTCCTGGGTTGTACTATAGTATAGGGGTACCACAGGTCAGCTTTCCCAAGTAACAGATTCAGAGGTAAAAATTTATATGCAGTAGATTTATTGGCAGCACTGGGTTTTTTGGATTTAGATTTATTGGGATAATCTGTTGGGATCAACACCAGAGAAGATGTGAAGGAAGCAGAATTGTGCAGAGGGAGATGTTGAACTGCAATAGAGTCACAAAAATGCCCTCAGCTAACCCTGTGAGTGCCACCATGAATCTACAAAACTGCTCCAAATCATGGCAAGGCAGCCAAGAATTTATACCCCTACATTTTGTCTATTTGTTGGTTGGGAGTTGTCTCTGGAAATGGTTGTGACTTGCATTTAGTGGGGTTTGAGTCATGCTCCATAGTGTTTTCGGTGGCTGACTTTTTGAAGGTGGATCACCAGGGCTTTCTTCTTAGGCACACTTGAATGGACCCAAACCAAACCTGTTAGCAGAAGATGAGAAACTCAGGCTTCAGCCCTGAAGGAGGCATCACGGTGGCAGCTCACAGTCTTATTAGGCAGGACTAGGGTGCACGGAGAGTAAGTAGGTATTTAGCATGTGCCCACCTGTTCACCCAACTGCTTGCCTTTCCCTTTTCCATCAGTGCCTGGCCCATGTAGACCCACCAGCTCACTGCTCCTGCTTCACATGTTTGGAGTGCAAAAATGTTGCCACCAACCCACTCCCAGCTTCATCTGCCTAGACAGAACCCCCAATTTTTATGTGATCTTGACACCTCGGAGGATATTTGCAGGGACCTGGGCCTAGGTCCGCCTGCCAACCAAGAGGCCACGCTGTTTTCCTCTCATTTCAGTCAAAGGAAGGGAATACCGGAATGAGGGAAGTGGCTGTTTTTCTCATCTGGGGAAATCCATGCAGCAACAACTCTTCTAAAGGATACCTTCTGCTTCTCTCCATCTCCTCCACAGTCTAAGTTCTCCCACAGGCTCAGTGTTTTGGACAAGGACAGCCAGAAAGAATTTCAGGCTACTGTTCCTTTCCATCCAACTCTCTCCACTTCTGCCTTTCTACATCAATGAGCCCAGAACTGCTTTTGCTCCTATAGCTGGGGAAAGGATTTGGAAAACCAGTGGAATTTAAAAAATAAACATTAGTAAAATATTTCAGTCAGTATATTTGTAGTGCAGAGTGGTGATGAAAATGTGAAGAAGGCACACTTTTCAAAAATACAGTGGTGAGAAAATCCTTGGATCATTATAGTCTTTGTCGTGTTGTGTGGGAAGAATTTACAGTTATGCTTTTGACATTACACCTCAGTTTCTTAAAAGCAGAGACTAAATATTCTCATTAATATAGTCCTGACATTGGGGTAGCCTGTTGGCAACATAGCTTGAGACTTAAGCAAATTCTGTGCATCTTATTCAAATATTAACAATGACCCCTGTGACACTTTCTCTTAGGCATGTGTCTGGTTCTCCAAAGCAAAGCTAAGTACTTGCTTTTTTATGCTTTCAAAACCAAACCAAATCCATTGCCAATCCACAGCGACCCTATAGGACACCGTAGAAACTCCCTGTTGAGTTACCAAGAAATGCATGGTAGATTCGAACTCTGGACCTTTTTAATTAGTAGCCATAGCTCCTCAAAGCACTAAGATGCCAGGGTTCCCTTCTGTTTCTAAGAAAGGTTACGTTAACCAGGAAGCTCAAGACATGTTGGCTTGTTTTGAGCAAGACACACACAACTTACCTTTATTTACTTCCTAATCTGTGGTGAGCTGTTTCACAGGTTTTTAGTACACTTTTCATGCAGTGGGAAACAAGAGAAATTGTGCACGGCAGATTGGCAGGAAGGCACAGCTTAGCCGGGGCTACCTTGCTAGTCAGATAATGTGACCGTGTTTCAATGTATGGTATATATTCCTATACTAGGACACTAACAGTTTCACTTTAAGATTGTTTATATCATCTATCTCCTGCATTAGACTTAGAGCTCTTCAAAGCTAGAAGGCATGTCCTGTTTGCGTTTCCATTACAGATGTTTACTGATGAACTCTCTGATCTGGTGGCAATATTCTTAGCTACAGTAAAATAGGTGACAACCTAAGTTACTAAGTTCTATGAACTCTATTAGTAGTACCTCAAACTACAGCAAAATTCTTTTTTTTTGAAACAGAAGTGGTTTGTGTGCAATGGAAAAACATCTGTTAGATCAGATAACTGATGATGATAGGTTGAAAGCACCTACCTCACCAGAAATATTCCTTCTCCAAAGATAACACACAGGCAAAATTTAAATAAATAAGTAAACAAAAATCCAGAGCTACATGAAGGCATTTTCTTCTCAATGCTATTATGAGGGGAATTCTAGAGGACGTAAGACAATCAGGTCTTACCGGTAACACTTTCAACATATTGTCACAAGAGGGCAGGCTTTCACCACAAATTGTTCCTCAATCCGTTGGAATTGCTTGAAATTTTGCAACTGTTACTGTAATCCACATAACTAAATAATCACAGAACATTTATATGTACATTTTATTGCTGCTAATTGAAAATATAAAAGAATTTGTAAGGAAATCAATGGCTGAATAGCCTCACCTAGAAAGTTGGTTTTCCTTAGGCTGTGAACACTGAGTAGGTCCACATGTGGTTGCATGGACCACGGTTCTCACCTGACCAAACGTGAACCCTCCTGTGATCTGAATTTCAAGCCGTGCAAAAGGAAACTGGAGGAATCCAGACTGATGCATTCGTCAAGGTCAGACGGATGGCATTTGGTTTGTGTTTTAGATCTTTGGCCCTGGAGACACTGCTATTGGACATGGCCATAATGAGCAAATGACAAGGAATCTTGTGGTGTGGCTGGTGTTAGTTGCTAAGATCTACAGAGGACACACTCGGGTCAGTTGTCTTCAGAGCTCACTACCCCATTCTCATTCCCCCATTGCCCTCAGCAAAATAGAATCCCTTCTCCCAAGATCAGGACACCTCCTGGAGTACCCCAAAGTACTGTAAATGCCTGGCCCCCTTTGGGTTTCTGTACTCAGTGTATTGAAAACTCTCAAGTGGATCCAACCACCCGCAGTCTCATGAGCCCTCCAGCTGATTCAGATCAAAGCTATAAGGTGAGAATTACAGATTGAGACCAAGGAAGGTCCAAATTGCCTTTGTGGTTTAAAGAGCCTATCTAGTGCCCAACTTTTTGCCCTTCTTCTACACACAGCTGAGGCCATTGGACTTGGGTGTCTCCTCTCACACATTTCAGACATACCTGCCTATTACACCCTCCTCACTATCTCTAAGAGCAAGCCTGGCCTATGGCAGAAGAGATTTAAGATGCTCCCATGTGAAGGTTTATATCTGTATCACTTCTGATTAAAAAGCAAACCAGAGTGAGTGACCCTATAGGACACAGGAGAAACACTAGTCATGGGGTACTGCAGTTGTGATCATGCGTTACCCAGCTTGTTTCTGGCTTCACATCACTTTCTCTGTGACTGTCTGCCTCATCATCACCTCGATATTCTGGTAAGTAGACTTTTGTCAAAATTAAATCCATCTTTCCAAGTTCCTGCTTCTGTAACTGGCTCCCTAAACCAAACTAAACCCATTGCCATCCAGTTGATTCTGACGTGCAGACTCATTGTAAACATATAGGACAGAGTACAGCCGTCCCATAGGGTTTCCAGGGAGTGACTGCTGGATTCAAACTGCTGATGTTTTGTTTAGTAGCTGAGCTTTTAACCACTGTGCAACCAAGGCACCATAATTGGCATAGTAGCGTAATTATTCTTGCTGTCTTGAATGCCCTAGAATTCATGTTTCTAACTTGGCTCCTTGTTTTTTTGTTGGTGAAGTAGTAACTTCCTTATCATCCCATTTGTTTCCCCCTAGAACTGAATCTCTTCTTTACTATTACTAATTTGACTCAAAGAAGGTAATTTCTAGTGTCTCAGCCCCAAGAACTGACTGGCCACCAAGATAACCAATCCGTGACCAAATTTCAAACTATTGGCTATTCTGAACCTCTTTTTGTGAAGTTTTGACTTCCTATTGCTGATGTATTTTTTCATTCTGGATACACTGTCCATTTCTTTTTTCCATCTTACATTGAAATCATCCAAATGTATAGTACCACTCTCTTTGTTACTGCCTGAAGATGGGCGGTTCCCCAGGATGCCCTATTGCTTGTGGACTTGATCACATCACCAAGCTTTTCCTATGTTGCCCAGCTCTGTTAAGAGCTCTGTCTGCTAACCAAAAGGCTCACCGTTCTAATCCACCAGGGGCTCCTTAGAAACCCTATAAGACAATCCTACTCCACCCTATTGGGTCAATATGAGTTGGAATTCACCTGATGGCAGGAGGCTTGGTTCTTAGTAACTAGATGTGCTCCCCCAAGTTCACAACAATGCTTCTGTCGCAGAGCAATTTGTGCAGTTGACAGAAGCTGTGCGTTAGACCTGCCTGAAACGTGGAGTTACAGCGGGACGGGCAGCGTGGACAGTGTTGTTATTGCAAAATCGTCCCTTGGGTCTGGTCTTCTCTGTAGGACAAACTTCAGACAAAGAGACACATGTGCAAGGAGTTAGGCACACAAAGAGTTTAAATAGAAGTGAGTACGTTTACCAACAAAGGTGAAGCAGGATTCTCAGAGAAGGGATCTGAGAGTCCAGTTTCCTGCTCCCTCTGGGATTTCGTAGTTCGGTTTTCGGTCTCCCCGTGGAATTTTTGGTTCCTTTAGTTCACTGGCCCCTTGGAGTTTAAAGTACTTATGGGCAGGTCAGTAAGTCCCTCTGGTAGAGATTGCTGATGGCTTTGTTCTCTTTGGTGGTGATTGCTGGCAGGCTTTACTCTGGCTATTAGGTGATCTCTGAATGTTTTGGAACACAGATTTTAGAGAGGTTTTCATTTTTCTTCCTTTCTCTAGTTGTCTAACTTCGGTAATCTAACAGTGTTACCTAAGCAGGTTCATGCAATGAAGACACACCTAGGTGAGACATGGAAAAGACTATCTATCGTAATCCCGCTGCAGGCAACGGGCAAGGAAGTGTATACCTCCAATCCAGCTCCCTGAATAAAGGGATGCAGAAGTTTTATACTGTCTCTCACAAAGAAGTACCTACAAACATGATGGACTGCACAGGCTATGATGGTGTGCAAGCCCCGTAACACACACTACAGTTTTTCTTTGGCAAGTGAACTGGATTTGACTGGATTCAGCCACACCCAGCGCTCTGAGAACAAGGGGCAGGAGCCAGTGGGTTCAGAGGTGCCGCTTTGGTCTGAGCAGCTCTCAGCTGATGGGTATTTACAAGTAATTTTCGACTGTACCTGGGAAGAAATAAGTCTCTTAGTGAAGCGAACCTTAAATTTATGACCTTACAAAACTGTGTGAAACAGCACAGGCCTATCGAACCACATGAAAACACTGAGAACCCTATATTCTGTACCCCTAAACACTGGTAATATATACACACCTCATCTTTGTGTCGATAAAGATCAATTTAATGTTAGAAGTGAAACAAAACAAAACAAAAAAACCTACACTGTACCTTATGATGATTGAAATCACAGTAACTCATGAATTTTCAACCTAAGATATGAATATTTTAATGCATTTCTGAACTCATTAAACTTATTTCATACCAAGAGAAAAGCTCATTAAATTCTTCTTTGAAAGAACTAAAAGCAAAAGGTTAAAAACATAAATAACTAGGAAACTTGGATAGTGCAGCAGCAAAATATCGTGCAAAATCGCATGGATAAAAACTTATCTTTACATAGTAAAACACAGACTTGAATTACTGCAGATCGTTTTAGTCTCAAACTAGAAAACAATGTGGTGGAAATTGAAAGGAAATATTAATGACAGTATTATTAAAATATGTATGATACAGAGTTGGTTAGCTTCTCTCAGAATCGGAATTTATCCATATGTTTAATACAAATCATTATGCCCCATAAATCAGCATTTCACATTCTGAGATTTAGCCCACACATTTTCAAGTATTATGATTTCATTTTCATTTAGTTCATAATATTTCTAAGGTGTTTCCTGTGATTTCTTCTTTGACCTAAAAGTTGTATAGAAATGCGTTGTTTAACCTGCCAGCATTCGGGATTTTTCTAGATATCTTGTTTTGATTCACTTCTAACTTCTTTCCACTGTGGTCAGAGAACATACTGAGTAAGACTGCAGTGTTTTGAAATTGGCTGAGATGTATTTGATAATCTAGCTATCATAAGTCATAGCTATTCATAAGGTTTTCCCTCACTAATTCCTTTCAGAGGTAGAATTCTGGGTCCTTCTTCCTAGTCTGTTCTAGTCTGGAAGCTCAGTGGAAATTCATCTATTTGTACCTAATTGTACCTATTGTACCTATTGTCTTATAAACATCAGTTAAGTTTAGGTGGTTAGTAATGTCCAAATCACTAGTATACTGCTTTTGTTTATCTAATTATTCTATCAACTAGTAGGATATTTTAAAATATGCAACTTTTTCAAATATTTTTCTGTCTCAGTTTCTCTGTCTGTGCTGTTTCTGTACTCGTGAAGGGTGCAGACAGCTCATTTTCACAGACACTCACTGAAAGGCTGAAGATTTGAGTCTACCCAACATTGCCTTTGAAGAAAGATCTGGTGATCTACTTCTGAGAAATCCTCCATTGGAAATCCTATGGAGCACAGTTCTATTTTGACACACCCTAGGTCACCATGCATCAAAACTTGACTCCATGGCAACTAATTTTTACTGGTTGACTCTCTTTTAGGGGACTCCCATTTTGTTACTACTAGACTGCTGGCTCTTATTTCTGTAGTCAGTATGACTTTATTTGTATTATTATTATTTTTCCTCTGTATTCTTCACATTGGATAATTTCTATTGCTCTGTCTTTAAGCTTACTGACATTTTCTTCTGCTATCCTAAGCTACCATTAAAATGGTCAATTTTCATATTAGGTATTCCATTATTTTGTTCTAAAATTTCTCTTTTGCTATTTTCTTTTTCTGCTGAGATTCCACATATGTTCACATTTATGACTATCTGTATTCTTTTAATCCTTGAACATAGTTATAATGGCTAACTTAAAGTTATTGTCTCCTATTTAAGCATCTGACAGTGTTTGGCTGCTATTCATAAGGTTTTCCCTGGCTAATTCCTTTCAGAGGTAGAATTCTGGGTCCTTCTTCCTAGTCTGTTCTAGTCTGGAAGCTCAGTGGAAACTCATCTATTTGTACCTAAATACCAGTGGCATACCTTCAAGTATTTCAAGATCTGTCCTGAAATACAATGCTATCAATGATACAATAATATCCATACACCTACAAGGAAGGCCAGTTAATGTGACTATTGTTCAAATTTATGCAGCACTAAGGCCAAACATGAACAGGGTGACATATTTTACCAGCTTCTGCAGTCTGAAATTGATCTAACATGCAATCAGGATGCCTTGATAATTACTGGTGACTGGAATGCAAAAGTTGGAAGCAAAGAATAAGGATCCATAGTTAGAAAATACAGCCTTGATGATAGAAATAATGCTGGAGATTGCATGATAGAATTTTGCAAGACTAATGACTTTTTCATTGCAAATACCTTTTTTTAACCAACACAAATGGTAGCTGTACACAAAGACCTCACCAGATGGAATGCACCAGAACCAAACTGACTGTATCTGTGGAAAAAGGTGATGGAAAAGCTCCATATCAAGCAGTCAGAACAAGAACAGGTGCTGACTGTGGCACAGATCGTCAATTGCTCATACACAAATTCAAATTGAAACAGAAGAAAATCAGAACAAGCCACGAGAGCCAGAGTATGACCTTGAGCATATCCCTTCTGAGTTTAAAGACCATCTCAAGAACAGAGTTGATGTGAGCTGTTCGAGAAGACCAAAGAAAGTATGACAATGACATGTGCAAAGATCTGGAAATGGAAAACTGGAAGACAAGAACATGTTCTGCATTTCTCAAGCTGAAAGAACTGAACAAAAAATTCAAGCCTTGAGTTGCAATAGTGAAGGATTCTACAGGGAGCTGTTAAATGATTCGGGGAGCATCAAAAAGAAGATGGAAGGAATACACGCAATCATTATGCCAGGAAGAACTAGTTGATGTCCAGCCATTTGAGGAGGCAGCATATGATCAGGAACCAATGGTACTGAAGGAAGAAGCTGAAGCTGCATTGAAGGCATTGGCGAAAAACAAGGCTCCAGGAATTGATGGAATATCAACTGAGATATTTCAACAAATAGATGCAGCACTACAAGTGCTCACTTGTCTGTGCGAAGAAATTTGGAAGACAGCTGCCTGGCCAGCTGGTGGAAGAGATCCATATTTATCCAGGTGATGCCACTGAATGTGGAAATTACTGAACAGTACCGTTGATATCACACACAAGTAAAATTTTGCTCAAGGTCATTCAAAAGCAACTGCAATAGTATATTGACAATGAACTGCCAGAAATTCAAGCTGGGTTTGGAAGACGATGTGGAACCAGGGATATCATCACTTATGTCAGATGGATCTTGGCTGAAAGCAGAGAATACCAGCAAGATGTTTACTTGTGTTTCATTGACTATGCAAAAGCTTTCGACTGTGTGGATCATACTAAATTACGGCTAACATTGCCGAGTATGTGAATTCCAGAACACTTAACTATGCTCTTCAGGATTCAGTATATGGGTCAAGAGGCAGTCACATGAACAGAACAAGGGAACACTGCATGGTTTAAAGTTGGGAAACACGTGTGTCAAGGTCGTATCCTCTCACTATGCCTTTTTAGTCTGTATGCCCAGCAAGTAATCTGAGAAGTGGGATTACACAAAGAAGAATGAAGCATAAGGACTGGAGGATGCCTCACTAATGGTGTGTGTTACACAGACGACACCACCTTACTTGCTGGAAATGAAAATTTGAGCCCCTTGCTGATGAAGATCAAGAACAACAGCCTTTGGTGTGGATTGCACGTCAACATCTGGAAAATGTACATCCTGACATCTCGGCCAGTAAGCAGCATTGTCATAAATGGGGAAAAGATTGCGGTTGTCAAGGATTTCATTTTACTTGGGTCCACAATCAACACCCATGGAACCAGCAGCCAAGAAATCAAAAGACACATTACAATGGGAAAATCTGCTGCAAAGGACCCTTTTAAGTATCGAAAACTAAATATGTCACCTTGAAGACCAAAGTGCACCTGACCCAAATCATGATATTTTCAATTGCACCAAGTGCATGCAAAAGCTGGACCATGAACAAAGAAGACAAGAAGAGTTGATGCCTTTGAATTGTGGTGTTGGAGAAGAACGTTGAATAGACCACCAAAAGAACAAACAAATCTATTCTGGAAGAAGTACAACCAGAGTACTCCTTGGAAGTAAAGACGGCAAGACTGCGTCTTCAATACTTTGGACATGCTGCCAGGAAGGATCAGTCCCTGGAGAAGGACATCATGCTTGGTAGAGCAGAGGGTCAGCAAAATAGAGGAAGACCCTCAATGAGATGGATATGACACAGTGGCCACAACAATGGGCTTAAGCATGAAAACGATTGCAGACCTGGTGCAAGGCTGGACAGTATTTTGTTCTATTGGTCCTATGGTCACTATGAGCTGGAATCGACTTCATGGCAACTAACAACAACAACATTTAAGCATCTAGGCCATCTTAATGTCTGTTTCTAGTGCTTACTTTTTTCTTGACTGTGTATCATGTTTTCCTATTCTTCTTGTATAGCTAATAATTTTTTAATTGTACTGTAGATTTTGGGCATTATGCATTGTAGACACTCTAAACTCTATTTTACTATTATTGGTAGTGATTCTTTTCCAGCAGGTTCCTCTTTCTCTACAAAAACACTAAACATTTAGTTAGTGATTGCTAAACTACTAAAGTTGAAAGTAGTTGAAACTACTGCTCTGTTCTCGTCCTCAAGAGGTTGTTTTCTGGTGGACACTATGCAGTCAAGTCTGTGCCCGTGCAGTTGGGGAGTCAGTAAACATTTGCCAATTGCCAGGCTCCACTCAGTGATTTTTCCCTCTGTGACTTTCACTTTTATGTGATTCTCTTCTACTCGCTTTGGTTTTCCAGCTGTTCTGTCAACCTGGAACCCAGTACTCATACTCTTCAAGATAGCAAATGTTATTGTTTCAGTTGTAGCCACCCCATTTACTCTGTGCAGGTTGAGAAGTGCTTTCAGCTGTAAAACTATGTCAATGCACACCTAACCAGTGTCATTTTCTTCTTTCAAGTGTAAAATACCCTCACACTTCTGCCTGTCTTCTGTCGTTCAGTACCTTCAAATGTGTCATTCACATTTGAATGACACAAATGTGTATTATGTAGTGTTTATAATTTTCTCCACATATGGTTTATTCAGATATGAACTACTAGTGTATCATTGCAATTAAAACTATTTGTCATTCACCATTTTGAAAAACCTCTTTCTAATTCAGGGAAGTTTCACAGTTTTGAATCCTTCGTCAAACACTAGAATCAGGGTCCAACTTCCCTTGTAGCCAGCTGTACACATACAACCCAGGTTCAGATAATCAGACACCCCCCCAAACTTAGAAATATGAGAAATGACACTGTTTTTAGATATCATTTCAGCATTTCAGGTGCTATACTCATTGCTGTTGAGTCAATTCCAACTCATGGTGACCCTATAGGACAGAGCAGAACTGCTCCATAGAGTTTCCAAGCAGCACCTGGCAAATTTGAACTGCTGACATTCTGGTTAGCGGATGCAACCCTTAAACACGGCGCCACCAGGGTTTCTTGAAAGTAGGGACAAAAAATAACCAACTTTTACTTACTTCAGTCATGATTTTCTAATAGTTTAGTGGTTACTTTTATGGTATAGAAATGGAATTGATGAGGTGGGAATGATTGATTCTGCTGGAAACCTTATGGGCAGTAGTTAAGAGTTTAGCTGCTAACCAGAAGGTCAGCAGTTTGAATCCACCAGTTGCTCCTTGGAACCCTCATGGGGTGGTGCTATTCTATCCTACAGGCTTGCTACGCGGCAGAATCAACTTCAGGTGGTGGTGAGTGGAAGATATTCTAGTTTTGTCTTTTTTACCAATCCTATAACTCACCCATATCTCTGCCTCTGCTGCCTAGATGTTATCTCTCTCCTACAAGTGATTTGGTTGTGATTTTTTTTGTATCTCAGGTTAAACTGGATATTGATGGGCAAAGTTCTCGTTCTGAAGTGAAATAAATGGTTATCATTGCTATTAGACAGAAATAACAAAGAAAATAAGGAGAGATGTTTTCCATCTTATAATGTTATATTAATGAAGCATCTAGTGTTTTTTTTTTTCCCCAAAATGGAAGGTTTCTGCTGTTTCTCATTATCCTCAAAGCTATATCATTAAGTGTAATTTCTGCAGCACTAAGGATTTCCAGAAATATGCAATACTTAATAGCATACAGACCACTAGGGGGAAAATGGATAGAAGCTGGAAAGAGGCAATTGCTGTGTGATAGTCTAGATGGAGACACAGTTGTGTGCATGAAACCTTAATACTTTCTATGATGGCATTTATAAAATAAAAGTTAGATTCCTATGAACCTGCTAATTAATATGACTTTCTTAGACATTTCATTAACCTAAATGTTTTAAGTTTCCTGTAGATAAACTGCATGTATTCTCATCTTTAACCTTCCCATAATGCTCCCTAATTACAGATTTCATTGATTCTTAACAGCAAAAGAACAGCAGTAGTCACTAAAGTTATGCTCTAATTTGTTTTTTTACTAATATTGTGAAGTGCTTCTGTCTTCTCTTTCACCTCTAGAGCTAATTATGCATTCTAGGTTAACAAAAATTCATGATCACACTGTCATTGGTTTAAGCTTTACAATGAGCTCATCATTTCCATTTATTACTAATCTACATTATGGTGGTATGTTGCTAATGAATTCTCAAAATATTTCTTGAGAGGTTAAAGTGTGCTTCAAGTAAATGACAAAATTTGTTTATTTATTGGAGTTTTCAATAAAAGTTTTCTTTTTAACCTCAAAGTGGCACTAATGAAGTTAGGACGTAAGGACTTTCTGGTTAATGAAGCCACAAGAGTTCAAATGGACTATCACATTTCTCCTCACATACTCAGGGGTTTATCTGTTTTGTTGTTGTTGTTGTTTTAAACACTGAAAACATTCATTTTTAAAGACTCCTAGTGTCTGTTATAGGAAACCCTGATGACATAGTGGTTAAATGCTATGGCCGCTAACCAGAAGGTTAGCAGTTCAAATCTGCCAGACACTCCTTGGAAGCTCTATGGGGCAGTTCTACTCTGTCTATAGGGTCACTATGAGTCATCAAAGACTTGAGGGCAAAGGGTTTGGTTTGTTTTTTGGGTTTTGATGTCTGCTACAGGAAACCCTGATGGCATAGTGGTTAAGTGCTACAGCTGGTAACCAAAAGGTTGAAAGTTCTAATCTCTCAGGTGCTCCTTGTGAACGCTATGGGGGAGTTCTACCCTATCATTTAGGGTCATTATGAGTCAGAAGCGACTTGACAGCAGTGGATTAATATCTCTTTTATTCAAAACGGTGAGCTCCTCAGTTTCACACACTAGTTTTCTTCCTTTTGTTTGATACGCCTGCTGACGAATCCATTCACCCAGAATTACCAGTACAAATGAGATCATATAAGCAATGATCAGACATACACACACACACACACGCACGCACACACACACATTTATATCAAGTACACAAATTTCAGTAGCAACCGTTGGGCCCTAACAGCAGCCAGGAAATTAATGCAAGATGCTCTATAACTACTGAGAGAGTGAGCTCAAATGAAACGTGAACACATGACCATGAGCAAACGCTATTCAGATAGGTAGTAATCAGTGGAGATGCTAAGTGAAATATCTGAAGATAGTTTTGTTTTTTCAAACTTGCTTTTATGTTGTTCTTGCCGTGAACAATTACTTCTATTTGTGTTGGAAGTATAGTACCCATTTCTCATGAAACTCTCAGCATTACCTAACAATGAAAGCTTTAATCAATGGTAATACTGAAGTGCCCATCAAGGTCTCAGCAAAGTCAAGATGTGATTGCTGAATTTTGAACACGTGAAATAGGAATTGACTTCCTTTGTGCTGTCTAGGTTTTTTGCTTGAAGTGTTGCAGTTTTCAGAGGACATGAAGTCTCTGATAATTCTTGTGATTTTCTATTGTTTGGAAAATAAAGATTACCTGTTATCAATGAGGTATGACGCTAGATGATAAGGGTATATATTTGTTCCTCTCTAAGTAGAAGAAATTTTGGGGTGTCTTGAAGTTTTCTGTAGTTGTTGCAGAACAACCTTGGGTTATAATTTTCTTCCTACTTACCACTGGCATTTTTTTTTTTTTTTTTTTCGTTTTGGAGCTATTCTCTTAATATGAGATATGAATAGTAAGTGCCATTTATCTTTCTTCCAGCCATTTTAATTGTCAAATCTGTTACAATCAAGAAGCATTGTCACAGGCTGTCACTGACAAAACCACATACATGTGATCAGGCAGGGTATAATCTAACTCACAGTGGTTCCAAACCTGTTAGGAAAATAAAGTTTCCTTGGTCTTACTCCTAGAGCTCTGAGTTGGAGACCTGTGGATATCTGTTTCTTTTGCATGTCTCTTCCAATTACTGTTATGTAGATTTTCCATGAGCTTGCATTTCAGAGTCACTGATGTAGGAAATCATTAGAATCTCTGTGTTTGGAGAGAGTCATCCATCCTTCCATATCAACAATGACAATTTGCCTAGACCAGTGTTTTCCTGCTTTCAAAGTAAATTTTAAATATTTAAAATCAACTCATGAGATTAACTGAGAAATTATGATCCCATAAAAGTACAAAGTTCAACTCAGAAGAACTGTGCTTTATGCTTACATTGCACAGGGTGTGAGTCACCATTTGCTTCTCTCCGGTCTTTGTGATCTAAACGTAAGGGCAGCACGCTTCATGAATCAGAATGACCTAATCAAACTACCCATTGGTTAGGAATGTACACTCCAAACTCAGCATGTGAATTGTGACATCAGCATAATCTTTATAGTACCTACAACTAAATATACACTCCTGTTATTTGTGTTCATGCTGTTTAATTAAATTAGGTGAGTTCTATGACAAGGGCGAGTAGTACATACGTGTTGGAGGACAACCTAGGCAACCAAAGTTAATGTATTTACAAGCAGAAATGCATGTGTGTAATAGGGAGAAACCTAACAACTACAACTGCTGAACGGTTTTACAGGGAGCATGGTAAGTGGAAGTTAGTGAAAACAGAAAGTATCTCATGATAAGTTTGCTTAACTTTCATCTATGAAAGGAAAACAACGCTTTGGTTTTCTGCTTACTGCTCCAGCTATTACTGCCAATCTTGTAGACACAGCACCGTCTGTCACGGGGTCATCCAGGATCTGTGGGTCGTATTTGATATTTACTTTTGTCTCAACCCCAATATGTACTGTATCTTATCAGTTTTGGCCTTTAACGTCTTTATAACCCTTTCTTTCTGTCTCCACTGACTGGACCTGAGTTCAGAATTCCAAGTCACTGGAAATTTGCCTTCTTTTCCTCTCACTCTGCTGTGGGAGTGCTCTAGGGCACGTGTCTGTTCCTGTCATTCCATTATATCAAGTTCCTCCATGACTTCTGTGTTTGTCTCCCAGGGCTGCTGTGACAAATTATCACAAACTGGGTAACTTAGCACACCATAAATTTATTCTTTCACAATTCTGATAGCTAACAGTCTGATATCAGGGTATTGGCAGGGCCATACCCTCTCTAAAGCTTCTGGGAGAGGATTGTTCCTTGCCACTTCCTAGCTTCTGGTGGTTGCCAGCCACCCTTGGCCTTCCTTAGGCTGTGCCAACGTCGCTCTAATCCCTGCCTTCATCTTTCCATGACTGTGTTCCCTCTTTCTATGGCTGTGTCTCCATGTCTTCCTGTGGCCTTCTTACAAGGATGTCGATTATTGGATTTAAGACCTACCCTAATCCAGTGTGACCCTATCTTAACTTGATTATAGCTGCCAAGACTTATTTCCAAGTAAGATCAAGTTCACAGTTACTTAGGTTAGAACTTCAGTCTGTCTTTTTGATTAACCCGTTTCAACCCACAGCACCTTCCTGTAACCATATGGAAGAAGACCAAATAGTTTAGCATGCTCTACAGACTGCTTTGGGATAAAATGTAGCTCCCTTGGCAGTGCTGTCCTAGTTCTTTCCTACTCTACTGTCTGACCACACTGAGCTAGTGGACTTTTCAGGTATTCTGTCACCTCCACACTCTCTTGAGCTGAAGAGACTTTCCTTCCCTGCTACCACTCATATCTTTTCCCCTGGCATTGCTAATTTATTGTTATTATCATTCTAGAAATAGGTTTACCTGAACCCTTCAAGGTTTACCCAAATGTTCCTAACTTGGATGACGTGTTTCCTCATCAGCTTCCCTAGATTTTTCTCACTGTATCTTGCTTGCCTTGCTCTGAGCTGGCTACGTGCTCTCTGCGAGCTAGGCTTGCAGTTTCTTTATTCTTCTCTCCATAAAGTCTGATGCAGGGCCTCCTGTCAAGGTACATATTGTAGGACCTTACATTCTGAGTGTTCAAAGACTTAGAATAAATGAAACTTTGCAAAATTGGAGAGGTTAAGAAACTTGATATGACTATAAAGACAAAAAGCAAAGATAGTTAAAATAAATATATATGTATAACAGGATTCCTGAAACAGTGGGGAAATGTGGCCAGAAAGCAAGAAATTGGTTGTAGGTATTTAGATAAGAAGAAATTTTGAGAGACATACTCTATGAGGCAGTTTCGAGGCTAGAGTTGGTGACAGGGATCACGAGCCAAGATCAATGTTACTGATCAAATTAGAGAACTTAATGGGGGGAGGGAGTGAAGGTCATATAATAAACAGAATTTGCATTAAATAGAAGATTAAGCAAGGGGCTGGTGGACTGCGGGTGACAGAAAGAAGGAAGAATAGAGACATGGGTTGATGCCACAGTCTTCAAAGAACATAATTTGGTGCAGGAAGGAAAAATAACAATTTGGAATATTAAAAAAATTGATAAATAATGTATTTATGTTGTAAAATGATCTAAGAAGTCACTAAAACAAAGGTATTGGTGCTTACTGACAACAAAGTTTTAATTATTGTGAAATTATTTTTTGAACATGTAGTCAGTTTTATCTGACACCTGTAAGGGTCCACTCAGCTGTGAAAAGACATCTCTGGTATCTACACTGGTGGTCATTTTTATTCTAGGCATAAGACAGAAACACTGGTAGTGAGGTAGTTAAGTGCTAGAGCTACTAACCAAAAGGTTGGCAGTTCAAACCCACCAGGCACTTTTTGAAAACTATGTTGCAGTTCTACTCTGTCCTGTAGGGTCTCTGTGAGTCGGAGTTGACTCAGCAACAGTGGGCTTGTTTTTGTTGGTTTTAGGCATAAGACAACTGGTCTCACATGGCCAGGTGGCACGAATGTGTTTGCATCAGCCAGGCAGTTGTTGTAATGCTAATTCACCAAGAACAATTTTATGTGTGTAACTCTTTAGAAAAAACTTTGTATCCATTATTGTTTTATACCATTTTCTCTTTATCACATTATTGAACTATCTTATCTGCTGACTTCAGGAAATGTTTTTCCTACACTATTCAATCATCTCTTTCCCTCATCAAAACTTGAAGTCTCAAGGTCTCGACATAAATACTCCAGAGAAGCCTCATGAGTTTCCAGTTGCTGATTCACCATAGCGATCTCATCCTTAGAGGTCTTCCCGCCCACTTTCAATTTAACACAGTTTTCAGATATGCTGACCAGTAAAATGAAATTGTTTATATGGTTTTATATTTTTTCCTGCTAGAATTATGTTAACGTATCCGTGCTGACATTGATTCCCAGTGAGCTGGGAGGTAGTCAAGATAAAGATGTTACAAGTAAGCTAATGCTTACTGGGCAACAGGTAAGAGTCGAAGTGTCCTACCTTCACAGGCTAGCAAGGCTGGTATAAATTTTTATAAAGGCATGGGGACATGAAGACACTTTCCCAGGATCCATCATCTACTAAGAAGTTGAGCTAGATTTTGAGTCAGCTATTTATCCCAGAATTCATGCTTTTAACTGCCTTCCGATCTCATACCCTGCTAGTCTAAGACTTCAAATCTTGGCTCTGCTACTGATTACCCGGATGACCCTGTGACTGTTCCTTATATGACTAAGTTCCTTTCTCTATAAAAATGATAGTATGTGTCTCATAATTTTTTTGTAATGATTGTACAATGATTGTACATATAAAGAAGTTAGAATGGTCTAGAATATTGTAAAGTTATTATTTTTTCTTGGTCCTCAAGTGTGTTTTGATATACTTGTTTGATGTTACATGAGTTTTTGCTCAATGAAGAGCTGAAATGTTAGTACCTGATAGTGTTAAGCATATTGTAGATAGTAACTGTGGTTCCAATTGTTGGCCAACATTCATTTTGCATCTAAGTGTTTTTCTTTTCTAGGTTTTTAACTAGAGCCTTTTGAAGGCTTTTCAGTGGTACACATGTTTCTTATGTTTGCTGGGACGATGCTTACAGACATTTTGTGTTGTGCTTTCCTTAGCAAATACTGAATTCTGTCATGCAGTAGAGGGAGGGCTTTGTTGTTGCTGACACCATCCATGGCTTAATATTTAATTGTATTCCCTGTGTGGTGGTTCTGATGTAATTGGTGTTCTAATTTGATTGTTAAAGAATGCTACTTACGATATGCATTTATTATTGCAAAATTTGTGTTATAATGCCTTCTACACATATGTGGTGTTTCCTTTGTTTCCTTACTTTTTTTTTTTTTTTACTGTATTATAATCGTGGTATTTGAAATCTTGTAAAATTCTATTTAGGGGCTTTCTGGGAATGTCATCTACATAGTAATGGCTCAAGTTTGTAGCATCTTTAAAGCTTAATTGGAGAAAGGATCCAAAGTAGAGTAATAAACATCTCTTTTTAGGGTATGCATTGGTGATTGATCTCATTTTTCTCCTAGAAGATAAAAACACAACATTATGACCGTATGTTCAAGGCTAAAAAAGAGACAAAAATCTTCCTCTAACCTAAACATAGTTTTCGTATTTAATTTTTGCTTCTTTACTTTCCAGAATGTGAGGTCTATTAATGCTAGAGTTGTGACTTACTATGCAGCTTTACAAATATTATAAACTATGGGATTCCCAGGGCATAAGTGATAAAACAAACTGAATTCAGAAGAGCCTTGTGATGCACATTTAGCAAATGGCTTACAGAGCCAGCATCATGGAGACAACATTGAGTTTAAAGAGTTTTCTGCCTCTTCTGGTGGATATACAGATATTTGCCTCAGGTATTCTGCAAAGGGATATGATTTACAAAGAGTGTTAAATCTAACCCAGAGGAATGCCAAATCAGAAAGCAATACCTTCCATAGTTCTTTTCACTGTTGACTTTACGCTCATAACAATTTAAATGAATTCTCCACTGCCATCCAGTTGATTCCAACTCCTAGTGACCCCAGAGGACAGAGTAGAACTATCGCATTGTTTTTTTGAGGCCCCAAATCTTTCCAGAAGCTGACTGTCACATCTTTATTCTGCAGAGGGGCTGGTGGGTGTGGAACACTGGCCTTCAGTTTAGTATTTAAGGAATTGACTACTGTGTCATCAGTGATCCTCATTATTTACATCAGAGCACATTAAATATTTATACTTTGTTCCTAAGCATAAGTGCATCAGTTTTACTCTGGATATCATAAAAGCAGTGTTTACAGTTTGAATCCACCATGTAATCCTTGGAAATTCTTGTCCCATGGGGTCACTATGAGTTGAAATCAACTGAACAACAGTGTTTTCCCTTTATTTTTCTTTCTTTTGTTCACATATCTCTATTATTATTTATTTATTTAAATTTTTATTAATTTTTTTATTTAATATGACTGAGTGAAAATGTACAGTCCTGCATAAATTTACATGCCCACCTCTATGCAGCTTCCACTGCTCTCCCTGCCCGGTGACAGCACACTATTCCTCTCTGCTCCATACATGTCTCATCCTCCCAGTAGTCTCCTTTCCCCTCCTCTCCACCCACTCTCCTTCCTCCAGCCAGCGGGATGATATCCTATAGATGTATAGAACCATAAAATGCATCCAATATATGGTCACTCTGCATCACCAAGTCCAATCCATTCGTGTCCAAAGAGTGGACCTTCATTATGATTTATGGGCAAGCGCAGCATCAGGGCCAGGGGCCATGTTCCTAGGGGGACCCCAAAACTGCTGGACCATCAATTGAGGTCTTTATAATGGAGATCTCAGTACACACCCCTTTTTATTCTTGTGTTGCCAGTGAGACTCAACTTAGTGAGTTCCATTGTAGCTATCACTGGTGGTGGCTGGGCACCATCCGGTTCTTCTGGTCCCAAGTCTATTGTAATTTAGAAAGTGAAACAATCCAGAAAAAGTCCATGTGTTAAGTTTGAAGTCTCAAAATTCCAGAGCTGAAAACATCAAAATGCCTAAGTTTTTGCCTGAGAAACCAGGCTGTTTGCTCACCTAAACTCCAAACCAAACTCATTTGCTACTGAGTTGGTTCTTACTCATAGTGACCCTATGGGACAGAGTAGAACTGCCCCACAGAGTTTCCAAGGAGCACCTGGTGGATTCGAACTGTCTTCCCTTTGGTTAGTAGCGGTAGCACTGAACCACCACACCACCAGGGTTTCCTCTGCTAAGCTAGTAATCACAAAATTTAGGTAATAATTTCCAGATTAATCTATTCAGAAATTAGTATAGTTGTTAGCCAGTACACATCCAATGCTGGTTATGCCAGTTAAATTCATAAAGAGAGTTAGGAAAAATTGTTCCTAAGACTAAAATTTCCGGAAAAGCCAATCACTGGTACTAAAACTAAAGCCCTCAAAGTGACCTCAAATGTGTAGTTGGCAGAGAGCTTAGACTGGGGTAAGAGGAGAGTGGGAGATTCTCAGTGCTATAACGAGCACAAGAATCAGATAAATGCACTTCATTGGAAAGTCTTCTAGGAGAATCAATGGAACAAATGTTGGTGATTTGCAGACTCATGGATAGGGGCTGCAGTGATAGAACCCCACACACAATGCAGCTATCCCAGGTTTAATAAAGAAGCAAATGGTGAATTCCAAAAACGCTGTATCAGTGAGACTCGTATTGATCCTGAGCATCGTTTAAGGAAGGGCCATTAAATGAGCATTTTGAGAGCACTTAGGCTAAAATGCTGGCAACAGAGATTCACAAAGGGTGTGTCATGCCAAGCTTACCTCCTTGACATTGTTATCCAATGGATAAAGCTATGCTTTAGGCATAGACATCTGAAATTTTCTAGGCTAAAATTATCACGAGGGCAAAAACCTCCTTATATCTGTTCATGGCTTCTCCTAGGGCCAGTTCCCAAGGAATGGATTATGATATGGGCACTTATATTGGTTAGCAATAAAATCATCATAAATGACCCTTGAGACTGTTCTATGCTTACTTTATTAAACCATATGAATGTGCCTTTAATAGGGAGAAAAAGAAGACTTATGCTATGAACTTTGTTATAGTCTACTCTATAACTCTTCAAAAGACTTACATTGTGTCTTACCATAGGCTGTAAACTGCTGAAAAAGGGAGATCATCTTTTCAGTCTCAAACTACTTGCCAAATTGTTTTGCACATTACAGAGGCTTTAACTTTTAATTATTCAATTACTAATTAATAAGATAGTGCATAGTGTTACAACCCCCAAAAGACACATCTGTTGCTGCCCTGAAAGCTGTTCTCCATTTTTCTGGTTAAAATAGAACTCTTCATTTCATACTGGGATTGCGAGGACTATTGGGATTTCTGTGCATCAAAGGCTCTTCTCATCCCTAGGATGAATGTTGATTAAGCCAGTGGGTCTCAACTCCATCAAACCCAAGCCTTTATTTTATAACAAATACTTAAATGCCCATTCACTAATATAAAATACTAGTGATAATACAACCTATGCACTGAAATCATTAAAATTGGACATATGACCCCAAATGGTGTCTACTGCCATTCATTCCAAATCATAGCGATCCTACAAACAGAGGAGCAGCTGGAGGATTTGACTGCTAACCTTTGGTTTAGCAGATGTAACACTTCATGGCTATATCACTAGGGTTTCCCAGATGTCCAAATGATATAAGAGAAATAATTTGAGCTGCATTTATAATAAAAATGTAATTATGCCCGAGCAATTACATATATTAATGCAGTAGCACATAATGAAGTTGAAGATAATCTGCACATGTCAAGCTACAAAGAGAATGATGACTATGAGTTTCACTGAGTGCCTAAAATACCCAAACTGCCATTCTTACAGTTGGTATGATTGGTCTGAACTTGCAAGTATGATAGATACGGTCTGTTTGCTCCCCTAGCCTGCATTACACTCCACCTTTGCCATGCTTTCATTCAAGTAGGACGACTGTATTGACTAAATCAGTACGTCCCTTTGCTCCTTAGCTTTTGTTTGGGTTCTAGGGATTGGAGAGAAGGCAGAGAAAGAGGTCAGAGCTTGTTTCATAGGCTTTCTCATTACTTGGCCTCATTAGCCTCTCTGCATCTCTTAAAAATACCAGTGCTTTCTTCTGCCAAGATAGTTTCTTTACCACAGCTCTCTCTGCTGCTACTAACCCAGAGCTGTGATGCTGTTGCCAGTGATTACAATTCACTTACCCCTTTGTCGGTAGTCTGTCAATAAAGTCTTGTCACGTTATCGTAATTTGAGTATGGCATTTTTGTTCTCCCTATGGGACTCTAACAGAGTGAATAATCTTTGACAAATATCCAAAGGAAATAAACTACCATCTTTCCTCACATAATTGTTCCATTCCGGGAAAATGCATCATGTATTAAAACCACACCCACAAAAAATTCTTGGCATGCTAATTGGCGTTAGACTCCACATTCACATAATGAAAAAAGACAAGCCATTCGCCTTCATAACATTATGCAGTCTCTCAGGCCATATGGTGATGCTTTGTTGGAAATAATTTTTCTCATTTGTTGAGTGGTTAGCATTCCTGTTTCCCACCTATTAAATTTCTTCTACAAAGTTCTACAATACTCCTGTTGTCAAGGGGTGTTGTCATTGAAGCTGTAAGGCCTGAAACTGAGTGTCAGGCAAGAGAATCAGCCAAGTGAATCACGTTGACTAAACAACCTTGGAGACCCGTTTTTGCTGTGCAATTTGATTTTTTAAAAAAAATTACTTCATTTTTCTCTACCCTTAGTTAAGTATGCTGTTACTTTAAATCATAATACTCTTAACCAATAAGGGACTGTAATTTGTTTAACTCTTTCAAAGGCAGCAAAAATCTTCACTTTTTAGAAGGTGATACATGCTCAAATACAAATACACACATATTTGTGCATACATATATGAAGATAGAGGGAGGAAGTAAGATTTCACTTAATATTATCATCCAGATGGAAGTATTATAAACAGTAACACTTTATTGTGTATGCATCCAAGATGTAAAATTTTTCATCCCACTGTAGATACAGAAATCAATGGCTTTGGATAACAAGAGAAACATATTCTTTATACTCTGTTATTCTGCTTTTTTAATTTAATATTATCATTTTTATATATAAGGAGACCCTGTGGTATGTAGTTACAGTGTTTTGCTGTTAAAGGAATGGTTGCCAGTTTGAGTCCATCAGATACTCTGCAGGTTCAAGGTGCGGCACTCTGCTCCCATAAGTGTTTTACAGCCTTGGAAATCCTATTGAGTAGTTCAGCTCTGTTGTTATAGGTCACTATGCATTGGAGTCAACATGATGACAGTGGGTTTGTTGTGTCTTTGTTTACATGTTTTTTGTTGCCTTCCAGTTGATTGAGACATCATGCTGCTGGCACATATAAAATTACTAATATGATACATGTATATATATGCATGTATGTTGTTAGGTATTGTTGAGCTGGCTCCAACTCAGACTGACCCTACATAAAGCAGAATGAAACTCTACTGGGCCCTGCACTAGCCTCACAATCAGTCATATTTGACCCCTGTTGCAGCTACTGTATCAAACCATCTCGCTGACGTCTTTCTCTTTTTCATGGACCCTCTATTTACCAAGCATGACGGCCATCTCCAGGGGCTGATCCCCCCTGATAACATTTCCAAAGTATATGAGCTGAAGTCTCACCATCCTCACTTCCAAGATGCATTCAGGCTGTACTGCTTCCAACACAGATCTGCTCATCCTTCTGTCTGTCTGTGATACAGTCAACACACTTTGAGAACACCTTAATTCACGAGCATCATTGGTCTTTCTCACTCATTGCCTAGCTTTCCCTTGCATATAAGGCAGTAGAAAATACCGTGGTTTGGGTCAGGTACACCATCTTCAAGGTAACCACCTTTTCTCTAGCACTAAAGAGTTCTCTTGCAGCACATTTGCTCAGTTCAGTACGTCTTTTGACTCCTTGACTGCTGCTTGTGTGGACACTGATTGTGGATCCAAGTAAAATAGAATCCTTGACAACTTCAGTATTTTCTGTTTATCCTGATGTTGCTTATTGTTCCAGTTGTGAGGATTTTTGTTTTCCTTATGCTGAGGTGTACTCCATACAGAAGGCTGCAGTCTTTGATCTTCATCAGCAACTGCTTCAAGTACTTTTCACTCTGCAAGGAAAGTAGGGGTATCTGTGTATCACAGGTTGTTAATGAGTCTTTCTCTAGTCCTGGTGCCACATTATCCTTCATAAAGCCCAACTTCTTGAATTTTTGTTCAGTATATGGCTTAAATAAGTGTAGTAAAAGGACATAACTCTGATGCACACCTTTCCTGATTCTAAACTGTACAATATCTCCTCTCTTTGTTACAGTTTCTTGGACTATGTACAGGTTCCGTAACAACACAATTAAATCTTATGGAATTCTCATTCTTCAGAACGTTGTCCAACATATGCATATGTAATAATTACAAGGTCATTTTATATGGCTTCATCATATTGTAATTATTCAAAAGCTACGTAATCAGTTTGCTATTGGTAGCAATAAGAATGTACTGGAAATTTATTACATCCTGTTGTTGTGGGATTCCTGCTGGTAAAGTGATTAAGAGCTCTTGCTGCTAGCAAAAAGGTTGGTAGTTTGAATCCACCAATTGCTCCTTGGAAACCCTTCATGGCAATTCTGTCCTATAAAATCACTATGAATCAGATGGAAATGGATTTGATTTGGGTGTGAGTTATTGTTGGTAGTTGCCGCTGAATTGATCCCAACTTGTCGTGATCCCGTGTGTTCAGAGCCTAGCTACTCTATGAGGTTTTCAAAGCCTTGAATTTTCATAAGTGGGTTGCCACACCTGTTTCTGGAAGTACCTGTGGGTGAGTTTGAACCACCAACTTTTTGACTAGTAGTCACATACTTAACCTTTTGTGCCACTTGGGAACTCCAATCATGTCGTAAAAAAAAGAAAAAAAAAAAAAACCTGTTTCTGTCTATTTGATTCCAACTCATAGTAACCTTAAAGGACAGAGTACAACTGTCCTATAGGGTTTCTAATGAACAAGGAGTAAGATTTGAACTGGTGGTCCTTTGGTTAGCAGCTGAGCTCCTAACCACCGTGTTACCAGGGGTCCACCCAAATCTTATGTGGTGCTAAATATTTTCTGTACAGTTCACTCATTTTGGTCCCAACTGTATTCTTGCAAGAAGCCTATTTTCCAGAAAGAGAAAATGTGATACAAAGAAGTCGTTTGCCAAGGTCACAAAGCTTAAGTCACTGGCTCAGATGTGGAAGTGGCATATGTGATGACACAGCCACTGTGAGGGACTCTGCTGTCCCAGTGGCGTCAGGATGAATTTTCTTCCGTATACTGCTGAAAACTGTCTTGGTTACCAATCCTGGGAATGTTCTCAAAGTTATGATTCCTGTTTCAAAAAGGAATGCAGCATGTTAACAAACAGACCAATGATTCTCTGGAAGGGCTGAGTTAATTCTCATTTTTACAAATGTGATATCAAATGTCCAGAATGCTCAACCTTGCCAACACTTGATTTTATAAACATTTGATACAACTTCCTTCTAACAGGATAAAGATAAAATTTTAATACATTTGTATTAATTTTTTTCAGTCTTTACGAAAACAATCAGAAGTCATAAAATGTATTTTAATTGTTGCTCTGAGATATTTTGTAATTTTTGTTTATATGTGATTTATTTTGACTCACTTTGAAAACATTCTCTAATGGGGGAGAACACAAACAGCTGTCTCCTTAGTGTAAAATACAAATTTATAAAAAAAAACCAAATCTCTGATTTCACCTAGAATCTCTGTAGCTAAAGAGGCAACTCTGTATTTGCACTGTTGTACCATTTCAAAATGACAACTCCAAAACATGAATAGTAAACTTGTAATCAGTTAAAGAATATCCGAGTTACTGAATATTTTAACTATTGAAAAGAATTCAATTCTCTCAATATTGTGACATCTGCACTTATTTTCTTTAATGAAATAAATTCACCTACATATAACCCCTAATTTCAGCAGCAATATAACATTTTTTTCCTTCCCTGCTGCCGCAACTTTGCATGCTGGATCATGTAATTTGAACAGAAATATATTTCACTGTAACTCATCTATTTATTTATTAACTGCAAAACTATCACACTGCAAATTGACATAAAGGTCAATTTGTGTGTTTGAAAAGCGTTTTGTACAACGTCTCAATATATACTCAAACTTAATTGACTTGATCTATATGAATACAGGAAACCAGGGCAGCATAGCAGTTAAGGGTTCCATCTGCTAACCAAAATGTCAGTAGTTTGAAGCTATGAGCCTTGCTAGTGTTGATTTTGTTGATTATGAGGCAAAACAAATTTGTCTGTAATAATAGGTTCCTCATTATTTCTAACTTTGTAAAAATCCTTATGTATCCAACCTACTCTGAATTTTCAACTCCTAATACAAAAATTGTGCAATCTCAAGAGGAAAATAAATAGTACCTGATCCAATTCCAGGAATCACAGTTTGTTTGCCCATCCAATTATATGTACTAACTTTCCTGCATGTTGCATGCATAGCTAGCTTGGAAAGGGACCTTATCAATAATGCCTTCATGAAACAATCAGTCTCACTCTACTAAGACATTTTCTTTTTAAAACTTTCTTATCCATTATCCTTAAATAGTTTCTAGTACATGAACAAGAAGGAAAAACTGGAAAAGAACCTTAATCTAATTAAACAACCAGCTGCCTTGTCTCCTACAGTTTTCTGTTTCCAAATAGTGATCATTTTCCTTCTTTTTCAAGTTTTATTTTTCTCTACACTTTCCAACAGCAGACTTCCTTCTGTTTTCTTTCTTCACCTTTTTTAAGAGACATTTATAATATAGAAAAAGAAAGTAACTGTGACATTTTCAAGGAAGCTGAAGAGTTTGTATTGTTATAGAAGTAACTATGCCTGTTTTTTAAATAATTTGTTCTGTTTTTTTGTTGTTGTTCTTGAGAATATATCCTGATTCAACAATTTCTACGTGTGCAATTGACTACATTCTTGGAATCATGTAACCATGCTCATCCTCTTGAGCTGTTTTTCCCCGGTAACATATACTCACTGCCTTGTTTTCTGTCACCTCCTCTGAGTTGCTGTAGCCACTTGATCCCATGGAGATAGATTTTAGAAGAGCACAACATCCAGGTACATCTGTTTATATACATATGCAAATATACATACATTCATATATATGTTAAATGATACAAGTATAAACCAAGAAAGCACAGAAGCTAGTAACCATATTTAGATGTTTATCATAGAATCATCTTTATAATCCATCTGTTGTGATTCCACACAACTAATTACTGATAATTGGGAACTTTCTGTGTATTTACATTCTTGAACTTGTATGTAAGGTTAGTACCACACTTTGTTTCTTCTTCTTCTTCTTTTTTTGTGATATTTGTACTTCTTTTTGAGTAATTGCCCACCAGATGAATGGTGGAAACTTGTGGGTTATACAGATAGTTTTCATATAGTTTTGAAAATGTAAATAGTGTACTTTCCATTAAAAAAAATGTGCCATTAAAAACAGATTAGCAGTACATTGACTAGTCACAATATTTAAAATATACAAGAAAATAAATACATTTTAAATGAGTTCCTATGTAAAATTAGTTGCCATTCTTACGGGACTTCAAATATTTTATCCTCATCAAATATGTTGTTACTGTTGTTACTTGCTATCAAGTTGATTCTCTGCAAATAGACCCTAAGTTTTATACAAAATATATGACTTAGAAGGTATAAAATTTAAACTTAAACTGTATTCGTTGGTCATTGCTTCCTCGTCACTTTTCTAGAGTCAGACTTCCTGCATTAGCCATCACGGTGGTGGCACGTCGGTCCTCAGACAGTCCATGGATATTCTAAGTTGCCTATGATTGAAGACAGCTGTGATGAGGACTCAATTACATACGTGTTTGGTCCACTGGGCATAAAGCTGGCCCACTGAGAGTTTTGTCTGAGGTGTAACTAGGCAATGAGAAAAGGTATTTGGGTTAAGTTACAGTTTTTAACTATGATTAGGGGCTTCCAATACCATCAGGCTCCTTAGGGTAAAGAAACAGAGAATGCTGAGTTCCTCATTTAATTTGCTCACCATTAGCTAGGGAGGCTAGGGAAATTTCAGATAAACTCTTTCCCACCACTCTTATTCTTCTGTCTAACGTGCCCAATCTGGGATGTGAGCTAAAGGGATAAGAGACCTAAGTTAGAAACATTCATCATGAGCAAAGGAAAGAGCCGTGTTTTAGTCATCTGGTACTACTCCAAGAGAAATACAACAAGTGGATGGGTTTAAAAAGAGAAGCTTTATTTCATCACAGTCCAATAGGACAAATGTCCAAATCCAGGATGTCATCTCCAGAGGAAGGATTTTTTTGCTGGTGATGGAGGGAGGTCCCCATTATCAATCTTCTTGTGGATAGGAAGCTTCTGAAGCATAGGCACCTTGGTCCTTTCCAAGGTCGTGCTCAGCTCCTGGAACTGCTTTTTGGTGGTATGATGTCCTCAACTGTCTCTGCCAGTTTCTCTTTCTATCTCAAGAAATTGCACAAGGCTCAACTGAATTGCCTCAGTTCACACACTGAATCTTGCTATACCAGCACAACTGCTGCCCACCCACCCGCTAACATCACAGAGGCAGGAATCCCAACACGGAGGAGCATCACACAGTACTAAAATTACTGCATAGCCGAATTATTATAATTTTTATAGGGAACACAATTCAATCTACGACAAGCTATTAGGCTTAGGTGATGATTATTTTCCCTTTGTAATCTAGAGTGTGATTTCTACTTGGTGTCTGCCCCTGAGCAAGTGTTGGGCAGAGAATAAATTGGCTATGATTGACAATGGTGAGATATTCCAGCAGAAAGTCAAAATGAACTGAGAAGCATAAAACTGTCCCTCTGTGAACCAGGAAAGAGGGTTACAGAAGGCAGAGGAAGAGATGTCAAAGAGCCAGGTAACCTCACTGCTTTCTCTGCCTTGTGAGAGTGAAATTTTCAGCAGTTCTTATCAATAATTAATCAAAAACTTTTTAGACAGTGAGACTTCTAATAGGTACTTCAATAGCTGAAGTCATTCCTTATTACTGCATACAACCCAATGACGAATTTTAGTCATCATTCATTATTCATTTGGTCAACAAATAGGTATTAAGCAAAATGAACTGTCTTAAACTAGGCAGAAAATTAAAAGCAAACAAACAAAAAAAACCAAAAAATGATGGGCATGCCCTTCTGTGCTTCACAGGATTTTAAAGCCTTAGTTTCTAGCTGACACAAATCGGAAGCCTCGTGTCAAGTGACAGCTGGGACTCTGTTTCCGATCTGTTCTCTTGTTCTTGTTTTGGTAACCAACTTACCAGTTCATTTGTCCCTTGCCCCAGCCATGCCTAGCCATATGTAGCTAGAACTCATTATAATTACCTGCATAGATCTTTGATTGTTTTATTTATTTATTTATTTTATTTGATATGACTGAGTGAAAATGTACATTCCTGTATAAATTTACATACCCACCTATATGCAGCTTTCACTGCTCTCCCTGCCCGGTGACAGCACACTATTCCTCTCTGCTCCATACATGTCTCATCCTCCCAACAGTCTCCTTTCCGCTCCTCTCCACCCACTCTCCTTCCTCCAACCAGAGGTCAGCAGGATGATATCCTATAGATGTATATAACCATAAAGTGCATCCAATATATGGTGACTCTGCATTGCCAAGTCCAATCCATTCGTGTCCGAAGAGTGGACCTTCATTATGATTTATGGTCAAGAGCAGCATCAGGGCCAGGGGCCATGCTCCCAGGGGAACCTCGAAACCACTATTTATTGTCTAAAGTCTCATTACTTTATAGCTGTAATATAACATGATTTGGACATGAACATCTGAGAATAAGTAATGATTGAAACTGTCTTGATTCAAAGGCCTTTTTTTTTTTTTTAATGTGTATGTATACACAGGACTGACAAGTACACGTACTCATCCTCAAAAAAGTCCACCCTTCAAAGCAATTCTGGAATCCTTTTTCTGGAATGGCCATCAGAGTTGTCACTGTATTACCCTTGTTGTCCTGAATGTCATCAAAATGTCTTCTCTTCCATTGTTTCCTTTATCTTTGGGTAAAGACAAAAGTCATTGGAGGCCAGATCAGGAGGGTAAGGAGGGTACTTCAATACAGTTGTTTACTGGTTAAAAACGCCCTCACAGACACTGTACAACTAAGTTTGCAAACTCACCACCATGCCACCATGCACAGTGGCCATTCCTGAAATAGTTCCAAAATTGCTTTGAAGGGTGGACTGGGCACTGGCATCAGTGCATAGCTTCCCAAAGGGAATACTTTGAAGGTGATTATAGTGATATTCAGCAATGAGGTATGCAGGACTTAGAATAATGAAGTTTGCAGACTTAATTATTGGACCTTGTGTTTTATTGTGCTTTAAGTTAAAGTTTGCAATTCAAATCAGTTTGTCATACAAAAATGTACACGCACATTATTACATAACCCTATTGCTCTTCCCACTCTGTGACCGGACACTGCTCCTTTCCACTCTATTTCCTGTGTCCCTTCAACTATCTCCTGGCCCTCTCTGCCTTCTCCGCTTGCCTCCAGACAGCAGCTGCCCAGTTAGTCTCATGGATCTACAAAGAACACTCTTTGGCAGTATCATTTTATATCTTGTAGTCCAGTCTAAGCTTTGTCTGAAGAGTTGGCTTCAACAAATAGACATTAAGCAAAATGAACTATCCTAAAGTATGCAACTATGCAGGCAAGAAAAAAAAGAAACAAAGAAAAAATGATGAGGGAATGGCTTTAGTTCAGAGAGTCAGGGGGCTGTGTATTCCAGAGACTCTCCAGTCTGTCAGACCATCAAGTCTAGTTTTTCAGTGGAGTTTGAGTTCTGCACCTCGTTTTTCTCCCGCTATGTCAGAGACTGTTGTATTCACTGTCAGGGCAGTCATTGGTGTTGGCCAGGCACCGTTTTGTTTTTCTGGTCTCATGTGCATGTTGTGTCTGTATTATGTGGCCTTTTCAGTGTCTTGGGCTCATCTTTTGCTTATGTCTTTGATGTTCTTTACTCTCCTTTGTTCCAGGTGGGTGGGGACCAGTTGTTACTTCTTAGATGACTGCTTCCTAGCTTTTAAAAATGCAGGTGCCACTCACCAAGGTAGGATGCAGAACATTTCTTAGTAAACTTTGTTATGCCAACTGACCTAGATGTCCCCTGAAACTATGGTCCCCAGACATCTGTCCCTTGAAGGGTTTGGTTATATTTAAGAAACTTATCTTTTGGTTTAGTCTGCTCATGTTGATTTTTCCTCTACTGCATTTTCTCTCTCTCTTCACCTAAAAAATTCCGTCTGCTATCTGATTAATGAATTACTTTCCCTCCCTCTCCACCCCTGTAACCATCAAAGACTGCTTTTCTTCAGTGTTTAAACATTTTCTGCAGTCTTTATAATATATATGTATATTTTTCCTCTTGCAGCTAATTTCATTCAGCATTATGCCTTTCAGATTCCTCCACGTTATGTTTCCTGGATTCATCGTTGTTCTTTATCATTGCATAGTATTCCACTATGTGACTATACCATAGTTTGTTTATCCATTCATCCACTGATTCCATCTTACTGCTATTGTAGACGGTGCTGCAATGAACTTTGGTGTGCACAGATCTATTCATGAGATAGCTCTTGTTTCTCTATGGTATATTGCAAAAAGTGAAATTGCTGGATCATATGATATTTCTATTTCTAGCTTTTTAAAAAAGTGCTGAATTGATTTCCAAAGTGGTTGTACCATTATACATTCTTACCTGCCGCATATAAGTTTTTCAGTCTCTTCACAGCCTCTCCAAACATTAATTAGTTTGTGCTTGTTGGATTCATGACAGCCTTGCTGGAGTGAGATGGTATCTCATTGTATTCTGATTTGCATTTCTCTAATGGCCAATGATTGTGAACATGTCCTCATGTGTCTGTTACCTGCCTGAATGTCTTCTGTGGTGAAAAGGTTAGTCATATCCTGTGCCAATTTCTTTTTTATTGTGACTGAGTGAAAATGTACATTCCCATATAAATTTACATGCCCACTTATATGCAGCTTCTGCTGCTCTCCCTGCATGGTGACAGCACACTACTCCTCTCTGCTCCATACATGTCCCATCCTCCCAACAGTCTTCTTTCCCGTCTTCTCCACCCACTCTGCTTCCTCCAGCCAGAAGTCAGCAGGATGATATCCTATGGATGCATAGAACCAAAAAATGCATCCAATATATGATCAGTCTGCATTGCCAAGTCCAATCCATTCGTGCCAATTTTTAATTGGGTTATTTGGCTTTTTGTTGTGGATATTTTGCAGTATTTTGTAGATCTGGGGGTTTAGACACTGATGGAATTTTTCCTATTGAAAACTTTTTTTCCCAATCTATAGGTTGTCTTTTTACTCTTTTGAAGAAGTCGTTGGATGAACACAAGTGTTTGATTTTTAGGAGTTACTTGTTATCTATTTTGTCTTTTGGTATTTGTGCATTGTTAGTAATGTTTTGTGGTCTGTTTATGCCATGTAATAGGGCTCCTAACAATGTCCCCACTTTTTTTCTTTCATATCTTTATTGCTTTAGATTTTATATTTATGTTTTTCATCCATTCTAAGCTAGTTTTTGTGCCTGGTGTGAGATACGGGTCTTCTTTCATTTTTGCATAACGGATATCCAGTTTCACCAACATCATTTGTTCAAGAGACTGCCTTTTTCCCCAGTTTATAGACTTTGAGTTGTTATCAAATATCAACTGCTCGCAGGTGGATGGTGTTGTATCTGGATTCTCAGTTCTGTTTCCTTGTTCTGTGTATCTGCTGATGTACGGTACCAAGCTGTTTCAACAACCATGGCAGTGTAGTAAGTTCTAAAGTTAGGTAGTGTGAGCCTCCTCCTTTGTTCTTCTTCAGTTATGCTTTGATTATCTGGGGCTTCCTTTTCCTTATGAGTTTGATGATCTGTTTCTCCATCTTATTAAAAAATGCCATTGAAATTTAGAGTGGGATTGCATTGTTTCTATATTGTTTCACAATGGTAATTCTTCCTATTTATGAACAAGGTAGGTTTCTCCATGTACATACGTCTCTCTTTGGTTTTTTAAAGTGTTCTATCTTCTAGTTTTCTTTATATAGGCTTGTTATGTCTCTGGCTGGCTTCATTCCCAAGTATTTTACTTTCTTTGGGGCTATAATAAATTATATTCATTCGGTGATTTCCTTTTCAATGTCCTCTTTTTTGTTGTAATGGAATACAACTGATTTTTGCACATTTATCTTGTATCCTGACACTTTGCTAAACTCTTTTGTTATTTTCAGTAGATTTTTGTGGATTCTTTAAGGTTTTCCATGTATAAAATCATATCGTCTCCAAATAGAAATACTTTTACTCCCTCCTTACTGATTTGGATTACCTTTACTCTTTTTCTTGCTGATTGTTCTGGCTAGAACATCCAGCAAAGTGTTGAATAAAAGTGATAACAAAGGGCATCCTTGTCTGGTTCCCATTCTCAAGGAGAACGCTTTCCAACTCTCTGCATTTAGGATGATGTTGGTTGTTGGGTTGATATAAATGCCCTTTATTACATTGAGGAATTTCCCTTCTATTCCTATTTGGCTGAGAATTTTTAACATGCATGGATCTTGGACTTTGTCAAATGCGTTTTCTGCATCATTTAATAAAATTAAGTCTTGTTTTATTTATGTGGTTGATTATGGTGACTGTTTTTCTAATTTTAAACTATGCCTTGGTTCTTATGATTTATTTTTTTGATATATTGTTGAAGTCTACTGGATAGAATTTTGTTGAGAATTTTTGCATCTAAGTTCATGAGAGATACTGATCTGTAGTTTTCCTTTTTTGTAGTATCTTTCCCTGGTTTTGATATCAGGGTTATGCTGCCTTCGTAAAATGAGTTTGGAAGTATTCCATCCTTTTCTGTGATCTAAAATACCTTTAGTAATAGTGATTTTAACTCTTCTCTAAAAGTTTGGCAGCATTCTCCAGTGAAGCTGTCAGGGTTAGGGTTTTGTTGTTGTTGTTGACAGTTTTTAAACTAACCTTTCAATTCTTATTTTTGTTATGGGCTTATTTAGTTGTTCTAACTCTGTAGTCATTTAGGTAGGAAGTGTAGTTTTAGAAATTCCTGGTGTTTAAAAAATTCTTTCATCTGATTTTTTCCTCAGATATGTTGGTGTTAAGTGCTTTATGTTTGGTATCACTAAATCTGCATTCAAAAACCAAAACCCACTGCTACTGAGTTGATTCCAACTCCTAGCAACCTAAATTGCCTCAGTTATGCTCCTTTGACTTTCAGCTGTGAAATTCTGCCTTTTTATTGCTAGTCTGCTAAATTTCCAATTCCTGTCTCTCAAGCATTTCTTGCAGCCTGTTTAATCTGTCATTATGCTCTGATGCCTTTTTGTCTGATGTCCTTCCTGATCTCTTTAAGAGTTCTAAATATGAACATTTTGTGCTCTACCTTTGATAATTCCAGGAAATTCTCTTCATCCGGAAAATTTCTTTATTCTTTATTTTAGAAGCTTTCTGAAGCCATCCTGGTCTCCCTCTTTATGTCATTTGATGTTGACTGCTGTCTCGGAGCCACCAGTAAGTTATTCTATTTCTTTGTTTTATGTTTGCTTATGCCGGAGCCTAGGCTAAGGAATTGTTGCTACCATGAGTTCCTACTGCAGGGGAGTTTGCAGAATTTTGTTCCACCTGTTTCTTAAATCTCTCCCTCTCCCAATCTGGGAGAATGGCTTACTTAGTGTGTAAAGTACCCTACTTTCAGACACGGTTATGCATCTGTCTTTGGAGACAGCACTATGCAGAGCAGGAAGGGGGACGCCCCAGCAATGGGTAGAAAGGCTTACCTCCACAGAAAGTTTTAGATCCACATCCAGTAGGTTAGAATTAAGCTTGTTATCTTGTTATCTTAACCCCACTCGGTCTCTGTCACTCGGTCTCTCTCACTGATGTAAATACTTTCTGAATGCCACTGCTCGCCTCACCATGGTCACAGCCCCTGATCTGTCTACTGTGTGCTCAATCCTATCAGATAGGTCTGTTAGTCCTAGGTACTCATTTTGGTTTTCTTTCTTTCTTTCTTTCTTCTATTATTATGATTGAATGAAAATGTACATTCCCATATAAATTGCATGCCCGCCTAGGTGCAGCTTCCACTGCTCTCCCTGTCCGTTGACAGCACACTCTTCTTCTCTACTCCACACATGTCTTATCTCCCCAACCATCTCCTATCCCCTCCTCTCCACCCACACCCCTTCCTCCAGTAAAAGGTCAGCAGGGTGACATCCTATAGGTGCATAGAACCATAAAGTGTATGCATGATATAGTCACTCTGTGTCACCAAGTCCAACCCATTCCTGTCTGAAGAATTGACCTCCATTATGGTTTATGGATGGGAGCAGCATCAGGTCTAGGGGCCATGTTCCCAGGGGAGCCCTGAGGCCCGTGGACCATCAACTGTAGTCCTTCAGTGGAGCTCTCAGAGTCCACCCTTTTTATTCTTGTGTTGCCAGTGAGACTCAACTTTGGGAGCTCCATCACAGCTATCACTGGTGGTGGTCAGGAACCGTCCGGTTCTTCTAGCCACAAGTCAATGTGGTTACTCACTCACATGGGTCTCTGTCTTTTGGATTCTCTTTCTCCCATGTTGTTTTGGTCCTTAGTGATCTTCTGTTCCTGCTGAGTTGGGACCATTTGCTGTACCCTCAGATGGCAGCTTGACAGCTTTTACGCACTGGGTACCACTCACCAATGTCAGGTGCAGAGGGCTGTCTTAGCAAAATGCTAATTGTGCTAATTTGCTTCAGTCTTACCTGACAGCATGGTCCCTGACCCCCACCCCAGCTACTCTGTCCTTGTAATATTGGATTAAGATGGGAGGAATTATCACATTACGTTGAAGTTCAGTTAATACTGATCTTCTTTCTAATGTGTGCTGTCTCATATTTCACCCAACCAAATTTATACAAACTGTCTAATCTAAACCCTCCCTCTCTCCCCACCTTTGTAGCCATCAGAGTCTTTTCTTCTATGCATGAGTCTGTTTTTAAGTTCTTATTGTAGGGGTCTCATATAACATTTGTCCTTTTGTGGCTGACTACTTTCACTCAACGTAATGTCCTCCAATTGAAACCAGGTTATCAGATGTTTCCTAAAATCATTGTTGCTCTTTATCATTGCATAGTGTTCCATTGAGTATATATACCATAGTCTACCTAGTCATTCTTGTTGTTGGGCATCTGGATTGATTCTATCTTTTTGCTATCATGGACTGTTCTGTGATAAACATTCATGTGCATGTATCAGTTTGTGTCAATGGCCTTGATTCTGTAGGATCTAGTCTGAGCAGCAGAATTACTGAGTCAAATGGTATCTCTAGATCCACCTTTTTAAGGAAGCGTCAGATTGCTTCGCTTCCCAAAGAGAGTGCACCATTTTGCAATCCAACCAATAGTGTAGGAGTGTTCCAATTTCTCCACATCCTCTCCAGCATTTGTTGTTTTGTGTTTTTTGGATCGTGGCCAACCTTGCTGGAGTGAGATGGTATCTCATTGTAGTTTTGATTTGAATTTCTTTAACAGCTGAAGATCATGAGCATGTCCGCATGTGTTTTTTGGCTGCCTGGATCTCCTCTTTAGTGAAGTGTCTATCCATCTCCTTTGCCCATTGCTTAATTGGATGATTTATCTTTTTCTTGTTGATATTTTGTAACACCTTACAGATTGTGGAGATCAGGTATCAGTCTGTCACATTGTTGCCAAATATTTTTCCCATTATGTAGGCGGCCTTTTAATTGTATTAATAAATTCTTTGGAAGAGCAAAAGTGTTTGATTCTTAATAGTTCCCGTTTATCTATTTTCTGCTGTTTTTGGATTGTTTGACAGACTTTGAAATCTGTCTAAGTTGTGTATTAAAACTTCCATTGTTGTTCCTACTGTTTCTTGGATGAGCTTTATCACTTTAGATTTGATATTTAGGTCTTTTATCCAATTTGAGTTGTTTTTTTTTGCATAAGGTGTAAGATATGGGTCTTGTTTCAATTTGTTGCAAATGGATATCCAATTTGCTAGCACAATTTGTTGAAGAGATTGTTTTTTCCCCAGTTTAATGTCTTAGGGGCTTTGTTGAATATCAGCTGTTCATAGGAAGATGGTGTCATCTCTGGGGTCTCAGTTCTGTTCCCTTGATCTGTCTGTCTGTTTTTGTACCAGTACCAGCCTGTTTTGACTACAGTGGCAGTATAATAGTTTCTGTTGTTGGGTAGTGAGAGGCCTTCCGGTGTGTTCTTCTTCTTCAGTAGTCCTTCACTTATCTGGGGCTTCTTCCCTTTCCAAACAAAGTTGGCAATTTGTTTCTCTACTCATTAAAAAATGTCACTGGAACCTGTACTGGGATTGAATTATATAAGTGGATTGCTTTAGGCAAAATAGACATTTTCACTATGTCAGGTCTTCCTTTCCACGAGCAGGATAAGTTTCTCCATTTATGTAAGTCTCTCTTAGTTTCCTGTAGTAAAGACTTGTAGTTCTCTTTATACAGGCCTGCTATTTCTCTGGTTAGATTTATTCCTAGGTGCTTTATCTTCTTAGGGGCTGTAGTAAATAGTATTGACTTGATGATTTCTTCCTTAATAATCTTGTTGTTGGTATAAAGGAATCCTACTGATTTACTTATGTTTATCTTGTATCCTGAAACTTTGCTAAACTCTTCTATCAGTTTGAGTAGTTTCCTTATGGATTCTTTAGGATTCTCTGCATATATAATCACATCATCAGCAAATAGGGAGATTTTGACTTCTTTGCTGATGCAGATGCCTTTTATTTCATGGTCTTGTCTAATTGCTCTGGCTAGAACTTCTAGTACAGTGTAGAATAGGAGAGGTGAGAGTGGGTATCCTTGTCTAGTTTCTATTCTCAAGAGAAATTGTTTCAGTCTCTCTCCATTCAGGGTGATGTAGGAAGTTGGTTTTGTATAAGTGGCCCATATTACACTGAAGAACTTGCCATCTATTCCTATTTTGCTGAGAGTTTTTAGCATAAATAGGTGTTGAACTTTACCAAATGCCTTTTCTGCATCAATAGACAAAATTAGATGATTCTTCTATTTTGTGTTATTTACGTGGGTGATCGCATTAATTGTTTTGCTGATGTTGAACCAGCCTTGCATCCCTGGTATGAATCCAGCCTGGTCCAGATGGATTATTATTTGGATATGTTGTTGTATTCTATTGGCAAGAATTTTGTTGAAGGTTTTTACACCGAGATTCATGAGTGATATAGATCTGTAGTTCTCCATTTTGGTTGGATCTTTCCCTGGCTTTGGTGACAGAGTTATATTGGCTTCATAGAATGAATTTGGGAGTATTTAGTCCCTCTGCATACTGAGAAATAGTCTCAGTAGTATTGGAGATGACTCTTCTCTAAAAACTTGGTAGAATTCTGCAGTGAAGTCATCTGGGTCTGGGCTTTTTTTGGGTGGCAGTTTTTGGATGACTTTTTCAATCTCTTTCTTTGTGATGAGTTTATTAAGTTGTTCTACTTCACCTTGTGATAATTTGGTAGGTGATACGAATCAAAAAGTTTGTCCATTTCCTCTAGGTTTTCCGATTTGTTATAGTACAGTCTTTCATAGTATTCTGTTATGATACTTTTGATTTCTGTTGGATCTGTTGTGACAACTCCCCTCTCATTTCTCATTTGGGTTATTTGTTTGCTTTCCTGTTTTTCTTTAGTAAGTTTAGCCAATGGTTTGTCAATTTTGTTGATCTGGTCAATAAAGCAGCTTTTGATCTTTTCAATTTTTTTCAGTTGTTTTTCTATTCTCTAATTCATTTAGTTCAGCTCTAATCTTTAGGCTCTGTTTTCTTCTGGTGTCTGAGGAGTTTCTCTGTTGTTCTCTCTCTACTTGTTCAAGCTGTAGAGTCAGTTCTTTGATTTGGTTTCTTTCTTCCTTCCAGATATGTGCATTTATGAAGAGAAACTGACCTCTGAACACTGCTTTGGCTGCATCTGAAGCCAGGCTCTCAGAACGTAGCAATTGCCCTTGCTGAAACCACTAGTAGTGTATCTGAGGCCAGCAGACAGTCAAGTCCCAGCTCCACCTGCTGGCCAATACAGAGAAAAATAAAATCAAAATGGTGAGTTACCTTCGGTCTGTGAAAGCCTGTGGTCTCCAAGAGTAGGGTCCGTGAAAGAGAGGAGGTTTTGCATTCAGTGGTGTGAAGTCCAAATTAACAGCCCTGTGCTGCATCCTAGGGCTCACTACGTGTCCAGAAGGCTCCGTTTAATTATCAATTCACTTCTTGGTTTCTGGAGGCATTTAGGGAGCCATGTGTTTAGTCTCCCATCTTGACTCTGCTCCCTCACTTTTGGACATACTGTACCTTCCTTGTGGGTCAGTCTGATTGCTCATCTTCCTCTTTAATATTCAGTGCTCCTAGAATGTAATATATAATCTATTAATTTATTTGGGGGGATCTTTTTATTAGAGGGATCATAGGAAGCTCTGCCTACTTGGCCATGTTGGACCTGCCTTTCAAAGGCCTTTTTTTTTTTTAATTTTTATTTAACATGACTGAGTGAAAATGTACATTGACGTATACATTTACATGCCCACCTATATGCAGCTTCCACTGCTCTCCCTGTCCAGTGACTGCACACTATTCCTCTCTGCTCCATACCTGTCTCATCCTCCCAACAGCCTCCTTGCCCCTCCTCTCTGTCCACTCCCCTTCCTCCAGCCAGAGGTCAGCAAGATGATATCCTATAGATGTATAGAACCATAAAGTGCTTCCAATATATGGTCACTCTGCATTGCCAAGTCCAATCCATTCTTGTCCAAAGAGTGGACCTTTGTTATAATTTATGGGAAAGGGCAGCATCAGGGCTGGGGGCATTGCTCTCAGAGGAACCCCAAAACTGCTGGACCATCAATTGAGGTCTTTTAGTGGAGATCTCATGATGCACCCCTTTTTATTCTTGTGTTGCCAGTGAGACTCCTCTCTGTGAGCTCCATCATGGCTATCACCAGTGGTGGCCGGGCACCATCCGGTTCTTCCGGTCTCAAGTCGATGTAGGCACCCACTCTTGTGGGTCTCTCTGTCTTCTCGGTTGTCTTTACTGCATGTCATTTTGGTCCTTAGTGAGCATCCGTTCCTGCTGAGTTGGTACCATTTGCTGTGTCCTCGGATGGCAGCTTGGCAGCTTTTAAGATCCCAGATGCCACTCACCAGTGTGGGGTGCAGAGAGCTCTCTTAGCAAAACGCTAGTTGTGCCAATTGGCCTGGAATTCGCCTAAAATCATGGTCCCCTGCCCCCTGCCCCAGCTACTCTGTCCTTACAGTACTGAGTTAAGATGGAAGGACTAGTCAAGTTATACTGAAGTCCACTTAATGTTGTTCTTGTTTCTAATGTGTGCTATCACCACTTTCTCCCAACTGGATTTCTAGTAACTATCTAAACTAAACCCTCCCCCCCTCACCCTCCCTCGCTCCGTTCCCTTGCAGCTGTCAAAGGGTCTTTTCTTCTATACACAAGTCTGTTTCTGGCATCTTATCGTAGAGGTCTCATACAGTATTTGTCCCTTTGTCACTGACTACTTTCACTGAACATAATGTCTTCCAGTTGAAACCAGATTAGGAGATGTTTCCTGGAATCATCGTTATTCTTTATCATTGTATAGTGCTCCATTGAGTATATGTACTATAGTTTATCTATCCATTCTTCTATTGTTGGGCATCTGGGTTGATTCCATCTTTTTGCTATCGTGGACTGTGCTGCGGAAAAAAATTCTGGTGCATGTGTCCGTTGGTGTGAAAGGCCTTGATTCTGTAGGATATATTCCAAGTAGTGGAATTACTGGGTCAAATGGTATATCGATATCCATTTTTTTAAAGAAGCGCCAGATTGCCTTCCAAAGAGGCTGGACCATTTTCCAATCCCACCAACAGTGTAGGAGGGTTCCACTTTCTCCACAACCTCTCCAGCATTTGTTGTTTTGTGTTTTCTGGATCATGGCCAATCTTGTTGGGGTGAGATGTTATCTCATTGTCGTCTTGACTTGAATTTCTTTAATAACTAAAGATCGTGAACATGTCCGCATGTGTTTTTTGGCTGCCTGGATCTCCTCTTTAGTGAAGTGTCTGTCCATCTCCTTTGCCCATCGCTTAATTGGATGGTTTATCTTCTTCTTATTGATATTTTGTAGTATCTTATAGATCATGGAGATCAGGGATTGGTCTGACATAGAGTTGCCAAATATTTTTTCCCATTCTGTAGATGTTCTTTTAATTCTATTAATAAAGTCTTTGGATGAGCAAAAGTGTTTGATTCTTAATAGTTCCCATTTATCTATTTTCTCTTCTGTTGATTGAGGTTTCTTTGACAGATTTTGGAGTCTGTCCTCATTGTGTATTAAAACTTCCATTGTTGTTCCTACCTTTTCTTGGATGAGCTTTATCGTTTTAGGTTTGATATTTAGGTCTTTTATCCAGTTGGAGTTGGTTTTTGTATAAGGTGTAAGATATGGATCTTGATTCAGTTTATTGCGGATGGATAACCAATTTTGCCAGCACCATTTGTTGAAGAGACTGTTTTTACCCCAGTTTAATGTCTTAGGGCCTTTGTCGAATATCAACCGTTCATAGGCAGATGGTGTCATCTCTGGGGTCTCAATTCTGTTCCATTGATCAATCTGTCTGTTCTTGTACCAGTACCAGGCTGTTTTGGCCACTGTGACAGTGTAGTATGTTCTAAGGTCGGGTAATGAGAGGCCTCTCAGTGTGCTCTTCTTCTTTAGCAGTACCTTACTTATCGGGGGCTTCTTCCCTTTCCAAACAAAATTGGTGATTTGTTTCTCCATCTCACTAAAAAATGATGCTGGAACTTGTATTGGGATTGCATTATATAAATAAATTGCTTTGGGTAAAAGAGACATTTTCACAATGTTAAGTCTTCCTATCCATGAGCAGGGTAGGTTTTCCATTTATCTAAGTCTCTCTTAGTTTCTTGTAGTAAGGGCTTGTAGTTCTCTTTGTAAAGGTCTGTTGTTTCTCTGGTTAGATTAATTCCTAGGTACTTTATCTTCTTAGGGGCTATCGTAAATGGTATTGATTTGATAATTTCCTCCTTAACAGTCTCGTTGTTGGTATAAAGGAATCCTACTGATTTACTTATGTTTATCTTGTATCCTGAGACTTTGTTGAACTCTTATATCAGTTTGAGTAGCTTACTCATAGATTCCTTGGGGTTCTCTGCATATACAATCATATCATCTGTGAACAGGGAGATTTTAACTTCCTCTTTGCCAATGCAGATGCCCTTTATTTCTTCAGCTTGTCTAATTGCTCTGGCTAGAACTTCAAGCAGAATGTTGAATAGGAGAGGTGAAAGTGGGCATCCTTGTCTAGTTCCTGATCTCAAGGAAAAGTCTTTCAGTCTCTCTCCATTTAGGATTATGTGGGCAGTTGGCTTTGTATAAATGGCCCTTACTGTGTTGAGGAATTTGCCATCTATGCCCATTTTGCTAAGAGTTTTTAGCATGAATGGGTATTGGACTTTATCAAATGCCTTTTCTGCATCAATGGACAAAATCAGGTGATCCTTGTCTTCTGTGTTATTTATGTGGTTAATCACATTAATTGTTTTCCTGATGTTGAACCAGCCTTGCATCCCTGGTATGAATCCCACTGGGTCATGATGGATTATTTTCTTGATATGTTGTTGTATTCTGTTGGCAAGAATTTTGTTGAAGATTTTTGCATCTAGGTTCATGAGTGATATCGGTCTGTAGTTCTCTGTCTTTGTTGGATCTTTCCCTGGCTTAGGTATCAGGGTAATGTTAGCTTCATAGAATGAGTTTGGGAGTACTCCACCCCTTTCTATACTGTGAAATAGTCTCAGTAGTATTGGGGATAACTCTTCTCTAAATGCTTGGTAGAATTCTGCCGTGAAGCCATCTGGGCCCGGGCTTTTTTTTGGTTGGCAGTGTTTTGATGACCTTTTCAATCTCTTCCTTTGTGATGGGTTTATTAAGTTGTTCTGCTTCACATTGTGATAATTTGGGTAGGTGGTATGAGTCAAGGAATTGGTCCATTTCCCCTAGGTTTTCCAATTTGTTACAGTACAGTCTTTCATAGTATTCTTTTATGAGATTTTTGATTTCTGTTGCATCTGTGGTGACAATTCCCCTCTCATTTCTAATTTGGGTGATTTGTTTCCTTTCCTGCTTTTCTTTAGTAAGTTTAGCCAGTGGTTTATCAATTTTGTTGATCTTTTCAAAAAACCAGCTTTTGGTCTTTTCAATTGTTTTTCTATTCTCTAATTCATTTAGCTCTGCTCTAATCTTTATGATCTCATTTCTTCTGGTGCCCGAGGGGTTCCTCTGCTGTTCTCTTTCTACTTGTTCAAGCTGTAGGGTTAGTTCCTTGATTTGGTTTTTTTCTTCCTTCCACATGTGTGCATTTATGGAGATAAACAGACCTCTGAACACTGCTTTGGCTGTATCCCATAGATTCTGGTAGGAAGTGTTTTCGTTCTCATTGGAATTCATGAATTTCTTTAATTCATCCTTGATTTCCACTATAACCCATGTTTTTTTTGAGCAAGATGTTGTTCAGTTTCCAAGAGTTCCACTTTCTATCTCTGTTTTTTCTGCTATTGATTTCAACTTTGATGGCTTTACGACCTGAGAAGATGCAGTAATTCAATGGTATGGATTTTGTTGAGCATTGCATTATGGCCTATCACGTGGTCAATTCTGGAGAATGTTCCATGTGCACTGGAGAAGAAGGTGTAGTTGTCTGCTGATGGGTGGAAAGTTCTGTATATATCAATGAGGTTTAGTTGGTTAATTGTGTCAAGGAGGTCTTCTGTATCTTTACTGAGCTTTTTTCTAGATGATCTGTCTATTAATGAGAGTGGAGTGTTAAAGTCTCCCACTATTATTGTGGAGTCATCTAACTCTCTTTGGAGCGAAGTCAGTGTTTCTTCGACATATTTAGGTGCTCTGACATTAGGTGCATAAATATTTAATATAGTTAAGTTTTGCTTGTGTACTGAACCTTTCAGCAATAAATAGTGTCCTTCTTTGTCCACGATGGTGGATTTGACATTAAAATTGATTTTGTCTGAGATTAGAATTGCCACACCTGCTCTTCTTTGTTCATTGTTAGCTTGATATATATTCTTCCATCCCCTAATTTTCAGTTTGTTCCTATCTTTAGGTCTCAAGCGAGTTTCTTGTAGACAACATATCGATGGGTCATGTCTTTTGATCCAAGATGACACTGGGTGTCTCTTTACTGGAGCATTCAGTCCATTCACATTCAATGTAATTATTGATAGGTATGTGTTCACTGCTGCCATTGTGATTTGTTTATTTTTATGTTGATTTTTTCTCTGTTGTTCTTATTAGTCTGTTCTGGGACACTCTTTTTTGTGAGTTGATTTTTCACCTTTTTCAGAGCTGGTTTTATAGTTGTTGAGACTCGTGTGTTAGATTTCTTGAAATGGTATGATACATCTTTGTTCTGCTTTACAGCTGCCCCTATGAACCCCCGTAATAAACTATTCATAAACCCAATTTTAATTACTACCAGTCTTGTCATCTTCCTTTCCATCTGGAAGGACTATAATGACTGTAGTACATCCCTCTTTTTATTATGATGACACCATAGCTTTCATGATGATCACTGGATTGCTTCTTTCCAAATCAAAGCTGTGATTTACTTTGGAGCCTTCACTAAGTGAGTAGAGTATTGAGTACTACTTCATTCTAAAATATAAAGTTAGTGGTTTTGTTCTTCTAAGCCAAAGCCAAGAACTTCTTTCAGTATTTCTTGTAGTTTGGGTTTGGTTTTTACAAAGTCTCTGAGTTTCTGTTTATCTGGGAAAGTCTTAATTTCATTTTCGTATTTGATAGATAGTTTTGCAGGATATATAATTCTTGGTTGGAAGGTCTTCTCCTTCAAGACTTTGAATGTGTCGTGCCACTGTCTCTGTGCCAGCATGGTTTCTGCTGAGAAATCTGACGACAGCCTACAGGGTTTCCCTCTGAATGTTAGCTTTGCCTTGAGTCTTGTTGCCTTTAAGAGTTGCTGCTTATGTTTCATTTTGTTAAGCTTGATTGTAATATGTCTTGGAGTCTTTCTTTTGAGATCTATATTGGGTGGTGTATGATATGCATCTGAGATGTCTATATTCTCTTCCTTCATGATTTCTGGGAAGTTTTCTGTCAGCAGCTCAGCAACAATACTCTCTGTGTTCTCAGATGTCTCACCCTGTTCAGGGACTCCAATTAATTGAAGGTTGTTCCTCTTAATAGAGTCCCACATGCTTCTTAATGTTTCTTCATTTTTCTTGTTTCTTTTTTCTGATTTCTGCTCATAGATGCTGGCATCAGTATCTCTGTCTTCCAAGTCAGAAATTCTTTTTTCCATTTGTTCCATTCTGTTTTCTTGGCTTTGAATGGAAGTTCCTATGTCTTTGATTTTCTTCTTGATATGTTGGATTTCAGAGTACTGGTGTTCCATCAGATCGAACAACTTGCTTAATTTTTCATTTTGTTCTGCTGCATTTCGTATAAGGTCTAGAAGGGCTCTGTATATAATCAGTTTGTATTCACTTCCTGATGCTTTCATAAAAGTTTCTTCATCTGGAAAACTCCTTGGTTGCTTTGTTTGGGAGCTTTCTGAAGCCATGAGTGATTGCTTGTATGCCACAATTGTCTGTTGCTTTTTGGGTCCCATGTGAGTATATAGAGGCTGGAAGAGGTACTGTGAGGATGGATTGCAATTGTTTCTCTAGGCTGTCTTCAAATGTAAAGCAAAAGGTATCTGACCAGTTCACAAGTCAGTTAGGTTTTCAGGTATAGAGGTCCCTCTTCTCATCTGACAAAGTAAGCGCCACTGTATCCAACCCCAGATGATAACAAACTAGTTCAGAATACAGCACTGCTAGTGCCCTATTGGCCTCTGCTGACAGGGCCTAGCCTTATCCAACACTGCGTCGAGTACTGGTTTTGTGATAGAAAAGCGCTCTCTTGTGGGCAGGCTCTGGCTCCCAAGCTAAGAATTAGGTCCAGCTGCGGCCACCGTATCCAAGATGGCGCCCTCCACACAGGTAGCAGACAGAGGGGCTAAAGGTGCCGAGAGGTAGTGATTCCTCTGCTTCTGTTGCAGGTTCCTCAACGTAGGCAGCACTGTGCAAAATCACTACTTTTCTGACAGAGAAGCGCTGTCCTATTTGCAGGCACTGGCTCCCAGGCTAAGAACAAGGTCCCGCTAAAATCTCGGTACCAGCATAGAGTCCCGCACCCTGACCGAGGAGCTCTGGGCAAACCCCACTGAGGCAGCTACAAAACGAAAGGCTCAAAGGGTCTAGATTAACAGAGTCCCAAGCCTGGCTCTCAGAATGTGGGAATTTCGCCTGCCTATCCCCCCAGCAGCCCGTATGAGTCCAGCCGCCAGGCAAGACCCAGCTCCACCCGCCAGCCGAGACCCAGGAAAAAAAAAGTCAAACGGTGCATTTACCTTCCGTCCGTGAGAGCCGGGGCTAGCCAGGAGCGGGAGTCAGCGACAGAGAGGAGGTTTTTCTCTGAGTGGTATGAAGTCCCAATTAACAGCTCTGTGCCATGTCCTGAGGCTGATTAGGTGCTCAGAAGGCTCTGTTTGATTGTCATTTCAGGTCTTGGTTTCCAGAGGGATAGAAAGAGACGTGTCCTTAGTCCGCCACCCTGACTCTGCCCCCTTCAAAGGCCTTTTGAAGAAGGAATTTAGTAACCATACTCCTTTGAAATTTTTGTCTTTGTAACATCTAGGTCTGAATTGTTGTCGATGTTAGGTGATGGTAAGGTGGCTTGGACTCATCGTGACCTTATAGATAATAGAATGAAATGTTTCTGTTACCTGGTACTGGACTTTCTTCATGATCATTGCTGTGCTTAAGTCTGTTGCTTTGGCTACTGTGTCAAAATCATTTCTTTGAGGGTTTTCCTCATTTTCACTGACTGGAACCAACCATGGTACCTTTTGCTAATGATATATCTGGACTAATCTGTTGTTTAGGCTGCACTCTCTGGGGGAAAACAACAACAACAGCAACAAAAACAGGTAAAGGTGTGTAAATATGTGTACATAACCCATTGCTGTCACATACAGGGATTCATATCAAAGAAATGGCTCACATGGTTGTAGAAGCTGGAACAACCCAAGTCCATGGGTCAGCAGGAGCTGTTGAACACAAGATTGGAAAGTTGGAGAGTAGGCTCTTGCTTTTAGGCTGCAAAGATTCACAAGTCCTGACATTGTGGGTAAACTGTTAACTCAAGTCCTAGGAGCTGGAAGTCAGATGTACAGAAGCTGTCTGTAGGATCCAGAAGGAGCAAAAACTCACAAGACTTACCATTATGTCTGCTTATATTCGATACAGGTCACATGCTCAAGGAAACTCCCTTTCAGCTGATTGGCTATTCACAGCAGATCACATTTTGTGGATGACCACATAGCACATCTCAACAGGAAATGATCGCAACGTTATGCAGCCATCAAAACCCTGTGAGTCATGGCTCTGGCAAGTTGGCACACAGTTTAGTGATCACATGTGCCATCCTCTGTTCTAAGAAGTTTTCTGTTTGTATTTCTTATAAAAATCAATTTGCTCTTTCTTCTGGTATTCCATGGTACATATTATTTAATTAATTCATCAATAATATTTTAACAGGCATTCATGCAAATATGTGCTGTTATGAGTTTATTATTTATTTCAAATAATAATTAATGCATTCCTTACGTAAATTCAGTATAAGTATAAATTCCATATGGTATGTGAGTCTGTCTTTATGAATAACTTCTACATAAATTATACCAGCATGTGTGGGTTCTAGGATACTTCAGATAATTTTAAAACATTCCAAGATTTTCAGAAAAAAATGTTCTTTTCATTTCAATTTATGGGCTTTTGAAGCTTAAAAGTTACCATCTGCTAGCTGGGTCACTTATTTCATTCTCCATGCCTATGTTATTTGTCTGTTTATGAAATAACTGTATACACACTAAACACTCTCCTAGACTTAAGACTTATGATTTTGTAGAAATAAAGACTAGTAATAGTTTAAATTGTGTGAAAAACTAGAATCAAATAGTGAGAGAAATTATGTATTCCTTCCTGGTGCCCATAGTGGGTATATATTTTTTTTCTGTGTAATAGTTTATCAGTTTTAAAAACAGTCACTCAATCTCAATAACTTTCATTTAGCAATATTTTATGAAGCAACTTAGGCAATGTAAGGACAGGTAGCATCTAGAGTTTACTAGACAATGTCAACCACCCAACTTAATGTGTACCCCTAACCGTGGAGAATTTCTCCAGCTGCCCTAATTCCAGGCTTTGAGATTGGAACAAGTGCTGATTTAGCATGCATTCACTCATTAGAGAAGATCAACCTCCTTGACATTTGAACTACATGATGTCAATATCTTCAGTATCCTAAGGGAATTGGTAAAAATTCTAAGCTCTCAAGAAGTGTTCAGCCTTTGCAGAGAATGGAGAAAACTAAAGCGACAAGGCAAAGATTAGTCCAAAGGATGAATTGACCACAACCACCTTGGTCTCCACCTTAGTGAGTCTAGCACAACTTGCTAGTGCCCAGCTACCGCCACTGTCATGGACTGAATTGTGTTTCCCTCAAAATCTGTGTAGCAATTAAGCTAGGCCATGATTCTTGGCGATGCATGATGTTCTTCCATGTTGTAAATATTACTCCTCTGATGTTAATGAGGGTGGATGGGTGCTAGTTATATTGGTGGGGTAGGACTCAATGTGTAAGACTATTTTGTGCCTTGAGGCAATCTCTTCGAGATATAAAGGAAAGGAGGTAGCAGAGAGATTTGGGGACCTCATACCACTGAGAAGCTAAGCTAGAAGCTAAGCATACCTTTTGAAACAGACTAAGGTCCCTGCACCTCGGAAGCTTCAGTCTGTGGGATGATTGACAAGGACTGTTTTCCAGATCCAGCAAAGAAAGCCTTCCCTGGGGCCGACACCCTGAATTTGGACTCTTAGTTTATTGGGCTGTGATGAATAAAATTTCTCTTTTTAAAGCCATCTACTTGTGATATTTCTGTTAAAGCAACACTAGCTAACTAAGACAACCATTAGTTGCTCTGACATGGATCGCAATAGAAGGTCCTAGACACAGCTATATAAAAATGTGGAATAAAATTCTAATTCACAAAAAAAAGACAAGATTTATTGACCTGGCAAAGACTGTAGACACCTCGAGAGTATGGGTCCCATATACCCTTCTAATTCATTGATGAAGTCACTCCAGGGGTTCACCTTCTAACAATGATTAGACAGGCCAATAAACGAAACAAAACTAAAGCAACGTACTACCCTAGAAGCAATTACTAGGAAGCAGGTAACAGAGAACCCAAGCTGTAGCAGAGCGGGTAAGCCTTGTCATGTCATGGGGCTGTTAACCAAGGTCATAAAATATTGTGTGTACTGACTTTTGATGAGAAGCCAGTTTGTTCTGTAATGCTTCACCTAAAATGCAAAAAAAAAAAAAAAAAAACAAAGAAATTAAGAAAAAAATGTCATCTTTTGTAAAGATTTAAAAGTGAAATATCTGTGTGTACTCAGTGGTTTAATATATACATGAGACTGTCCTATTGGTTTCTTTTTAGAGGGCAGAGGAGAGGGAGAGGGTGAGGAGAAGGGGACAGGTGTTGGTTGAGTGGCTACTGGGGGTAAAGAGTGAAAAAGAAGAGTGGGCTGTCACAGGTGAGGTGAGCAGATAGAGTTGCAGAGAGGACTGTAATTGAGGTTTTATATGGAAAATTGACTTGGATTGTAAACTTCCACTTAATCACATAAAAAAAAATTAAGAAAAAAGAAAAAAAAAAAAACAACTAACTCCCCTTAAAAAAATAAAAAGTCAACTGTCTTAAAATCCAAATAAACTCTATGTCTAAATAAGACATAGAATTGCCAGTCCCTTGAGAAGTTTCTACAGAAGGATGTCAAAACATTCGCACCTGAGAGAGAGCCCTTTTTGTTGGTTTTGGGTGACAGTTGTTAAATCTCGTGTTTAAATACGTAAGTCACTCTACATAATTCTGTATTGAATACTTTGTGAGTAAAAATTTGTGGCAATTATTTTGGTCTTAATTGGGCATATGGGTAATCAGAAATTTTATCATTCAAGATTATCCTGTTACAAGATTATCAGGGTAACCTATGGCAGTACTCATTACCCCTTTCTCACTTGTCTATTTCAATTTATACTTTTGCTTTAAAGCAATTTCACACTTAGAGATTTTACGATACTGATTCAATCATATGACTCATTTCTTAAATAAAAATACTTTTACATATGTTTCCTGTGAAAACCTAACAAGATGTTCAAGGCATTCATTTGTTTTTCATTTTTAGGAAAACTGTACTCAAATATATCACTAGACCAAAAGTGTTTGGTATAGCAAATATTGTTGTGACCCTTAAAAATTTCTATAAACTTCAAGTTAACTCATCTCTGAGTAGTTGTATATAACTTTAAGGGTTATTCTTGATAGTTAGAACTACTAGTGTGGTGAGCATTTATAAATGAAGTATATTGAAAATTAGCTTGAGTAGAAGTACCATCCTTCAAAAACTGCTCTAATTAGAACTGTCGTGTTTTCCAAGGATTGAAGATCTCTAGATCTGTATTTATCTTTCAACTGAGGTTCATAGATGCATCTCATTATAGTGAGATAAGGATCTTTTTGATCATTTATAAGGTCATTTTAGCACTCCAAATAACTGTTTAGGACACAGTAAGATTTTGAAGTACAAATTACATGTTTCTGTTGGAATAATTAGAGTAAAATATGGACACTAACAATTCACACTCTATCTACACAACGAATGCCAATTTGTTCTAGAAAGAAAGATTTAATTTTTCTGGCCTCAGCCACAAAATGAAGCACTAATGAGTTACATCTTTGTTCTCACTTTAAGTGATTTTTTAAAATCATAGTTGTCTTAGTGATTGAGTACTGCTATAACAGAAATACCATAAGTGGATGAATTTAACAAAGAAAATGCATTCTTTCACTTCTTAGAGGCAAAAAAAAAAAAAAAAAAGTCAAAACTCACCACTGTGGAGTCAATTTTCCCTCCTACTGACTCTGTTGGACAGAGTAAAATTGCTTCATGAGTTTCCAAGGAGGGTCTGGTGGATTTGAACTGCCAGCCTTTTGGTTAGTAGCTGTAGCAGTTAACCACTTCACCACCAAGGTTCACAGTCTAGGAAGCTAACAATAGGAATTTAGGGTGACAGCTTGAGGGGAAGCCTTTCTGTTTCTGTTCTGGGGTAAGGTTTTTGTCATCATTCTTTTCCTGCTCTAGGTTCTTCGAAGCCCAGGGACCCTCGGGCTGAAGGACACTCTCCCCTGCTGTTTATTCGTTCTTGGTGGCATGCGATCCTTTTGTCTCTCTACTCCCTTCTCTGTTTTCTGTCTCAAAAGTGGCTGACTCAAGATATAATCTAATCTTTTAGATTGAGTCCGGCTTCATTAACATAACTGTTTCTAATCCTGTTTTATTAACACCACAGAGATTCAATTAACAACACATAGGAAAATCACATCAGATGACAAATTGGTGGACAGTCACACAACACTGAGAATCGTGGCCTAGCCAAGTTGACTTACATTTTTGGAGGACACAGTCTAATCCATAACAATAGTATGACCCTACTAAAATTTGCATTGGAATGAGATGATATTTCATGGTCAAGTTCTCTAAGGAAACCACTTTACCTTGAGTCATCTTCAGGATCTACATGCTTTTATATCAGGGGAAGATATTCATAACCATTGGTAAAATATGAGCCCTCCTTCAAGCTGTCTCTAAACTCTGCTCCCCTTTTTATACAGATTAGAAATCCTTGTGGCACAGTGATTAAGTGGTACATCTGCAAACCAAAAGGTCAGCAGTTTGAATGCACCAGGCGGTCCTTGGAAACTCTGTGGAAGAGTTCTACTCTGGCCTACAGTGTTGCTATGAGTTGGACTCGACCAGATGGTACTGGCTTTGGTTTGATTTTTTGGTTTTATACAGATTGTTTTCTTGTAGTCAGGAAGGAGATACATTATAATTACTAATGAAAAACTATGTCATATCAGTATAGAATGTGAGTAGTTTAGTTTGGAAAGGAATATACTGAATATATTATCGAAGCGATTTTATTAGTTCCCAGATTTACCACAGACGAATGCAAACCGTTAGGAAAATTTCTCAGTGCTGAATTGACTTAAGATTTGTTTCACTTGCCCTTGGGTTCTTCAGTTATGGTCACTAAAAGGGGAACTCTTGATAATAAAACTGTTTTTTTTTGTTCATGTTTTTCCTCCCTTTGTTACGTATGGGAAGAAGACTGTCTCCATCCGAATTGGAACACTGTCTGTCTGCCTTCTTAGAGTTTGTGTGGGTGTGGGAAGACAGAAAACGTATGTTAATTTCACTTCCTCTAAAATAAAGTCTCAGTGGTTTAAAGTCAGTCAAAAAAGTTCTGTGATTTGTCTTCAGACCCATGTCTTCAAGTTGCCAGCTGGCTTCTATTTAGATTGGGATCATAAAGGCAGGGGGCTAACATTTACAAGAATTGAATAAGTTCCAGAAACTGTATTGACATAATTTCCTTTAAGACTCACACTTATTTTTTAAATTAGAGTCATTTTTCTCATTTTAAAAACATGTGATCAGAGACTTTGACAGGCTCACTAAATTACACAGACTTCAAAGATTATAAGAGGAAGAAACTTGGGTGGAGCTCCGGTTTGTCTCCAAAAGTCACATGCCTTCATGTTTCTAGGCCCACCAGAGAACAGAGAACCCAGATGTGTATGAAACACAGGGACCAAAAATTTCCACAAGAAACATGAACTGTCTTTAAAATTTAAAGGTAGACTATACAGTAGAACCTCAACTGAAGACTACACTGCCAAGTAATATATGGGTAGCTAGGATAGACAGCACAGTGAAATAGATGCCATCAATGTCTAACCCAAAGCATCCCTTGTGATTCCCAAGTTACATGCCCACCTGCAAGTAATGAAGGCAACATGAAACATGAAGATAGCCTCTGGAAGCAGAATCATCACAAAAAGATTTTCTACAATAAAGAACTTATATAAATTACAACAAATTATATTAAACAAATGATTCCATTCTTTTGGTTAATAAGAACTTAGCTTGTCAAAGATTGAAAAAAATGAGAACTGAAAAAAAAATTATGGAAGTTATTTTAAATTTGTGCTCAGTTTGTATTTGTCCATGCTTCTTAGGAATAAAAAAGGAAGATTTTCTGTCAAAATCTTTTGCTATTCAGTTACAACCAGCTTCCGTTTCTGGAGTGATCTGGTTTGGAAATGACTTAGATAAAATGATAGTTTTTCATTTTAAAATGTAAAGAAGGGAACAATTTTTAAGTAATTTTCTTTTTAAAAGCAGTCTTTACTAGGATTATCTGCCTTAAGTATTGTGCTCTTTCAAACAAATGTATGGGATCAAATTTACAACAGCAACTCAACAGATTAGACAGCAAATTTAGGTGGCAATGAATTTATGTTAATGGATGAGGAGCAATTTGGAAAAAGAGGGTCAGAATAGTACGACAACTTGAAGAATGTTGTCAGTGCCGCAGGTCCAAATTGTTGAATTACTGTAGGTTCTGCCATATGTATTCTTAACAATAACAACAACAAAATAAATTATTTAAAATCACATCAGAGAAAAAAAAAAAAAAGAAATCTAAGAAGACCTTGTAGGCTCCAGGGAATCTGAAGAATGTACTTATCAATGACAATGAACGGTCCCTATTTCAGGGTTCCTGATTCAAATAAAGAAAAACTTCTCAAAAATAAAACAGTGCAAGAAAAGGAAACAACAACAACAAAAACTTTTATTGAGTCCTAGTGAGAGAATCTTATTATTTCCTGCTGATATCGTGATGATTTTTACTTCTAGTTCAAAGCTATGCATTCCCACATCCTCATGGCCGCTGAGTTGATCCCAGCATACAGAGACTCTATCAGATAGAGTTGTACTGCTCCATAGGGCTTTTAACGCTGTAAATCTTTATGGAAGCAGACTGCCTCATCTTTCTGCCCTGATGGGTTTGAATTGTCCACCTTTTGGTTAGGAGCTGAGTACTTAATCAGTACACCACCAGGGGTCCTGTCTCCCCCACACCCCTGTCTGAATTTTAGGTGATGTCAAGACTGTACAATCCTTACCTCTTAGTTTCTTAAATCGACTGTCCTTTCCAAGACAATGTTTTCCATAGTAACTTGGCCACACAATTCCATAGAACGACAACTTCACCAATGATTCCAACTACCGTGTGCCTCAAAATTCCTGAAGGCTTGTTAAAATACAATCTTAAGGATTTCCTTGCTGATAATGTCACTGTTCTCTAAAGTCCATACTTACAGAACCAGTTGCCAAGTCATTTTCACTGCCTACAACAGCATCTCCTCTATTTACACTCTTATCCGTCCCATTCTCTAAGTTCCTTCTTTAATTATTTCCTTTCATTGTTGGCTTTAAGCTCCTTCCAACACCCTGATATCTTCGAATTATAATTTTGTTAACATTGTTGGCTCCCTTGAACTTAACTGTCAGAAAATCTACTAATTCTTGTGACTTTTTGGTCTACATATTATAAAATATTTAATAAAAATGAATGAGACAAATGAAAAATTTGATCTTCTTGCTTTAAATTCTGACTCTTGAAATACGGGTACAAACTGTAGGTGTGGTGTTCCTTTCACTATTTTTTGTTGTTAGTTGCTGTCCAGTCGATTCAGAACAATGGCGATCCCATGTCTACAGAGTAGAACTGCTCCATAGGGATTTCAGGGCATATTGTTATGTATTTCAGACTTTATCTTCAGCTACACAATTCTATCTTCGTTTTAATTATACTAACAGTCTTTAGTCACTCAGCGTTGCATGTCTACCTCCCCTCATTTGCAACTCTATTAAATTTCCCAAGGGGGTGCACTTCCAAAGCTCTGTCTTGTTAGTAGGTTTACGTTTCCATTCCTGTTTTTTCCTTAGTACTATAACACAGTGGAAACCCTAGTGGTGGTTGTGGGTAAGTGCTACATCTGCTAACTAAAAGGTTGGTAGGTAGAACCCACTCGGAGCTCCTTGGAAACTCTATGGGGCAGCTGTTTTCTGTCCTCTTGGGCCGTTGTGAGTCAGAATCAACCCGAAAGCAATGAGCTTGGTTTTTGGGTTTTTATCATCCTGTGTTTTCTTTTCTTTTCTTCTTTTAAATTGGGGATTTTCACTTTATTTTTGTCCCCTCCATTTTCCTAGCTATTTGTACTTTATTGCTGTTACATCTTCTTAGATATTTAGTTACCTTACTGATTTGTTTCTGAGAAATCAAACTTTCTCATTTTATTTTTAGCTCATGATACTTGAAAATGTCTGTGCCCTTTTGATTTTTCACTTACTTCATCATCACGTCTTGTATCTTGTTTATATTTGAAAATACCAGAAAGTGAGATGTCTCAGCAGTGTAGTGAAATAGTTTATACTTTTAAAAATCTTCTTACTTTTTATGAGAGATTTTCTTATATATGATAAAATCTCCTTTTAAATTTCTGCAAAAAAAAAAAACTCTTAAATTCCTGCGGAAAAAAACAAAATTCTTTTTTTTATTATTATGACTGAGTGAAAATGTACATTCCCGTATGAATTTACATGCCCACCTATATGCAGCTTCCTTTGTATTGTCACCAGATTATTTTATCATTGTGCATAACCATTGATGCAATATTTTTATCTGAGGAAATAAGGAATAAATTTAGAAGACAATTAACAAAGATTTCTTATTATCATCATCTAAGTGTTACTATGCTACATTTTGCATTATTAACATACTATTATGCACATGGAAACCCTGGAGGCATAGTCAGTTAAGTGCTATGTCTACTACCTGAAAGGTCAACAGTTTAAATCGGCCAGGTGCTCCTTGGAAACTCTGTGGGGCAGTTCTGCTCTGACTTCTAAGGTCACTTTGAATCAAACCTGACTTGATGAAAGTGGGTTTGGCATAATGCACACAGAGTGGTTAATAATTATGGCTTCTAATAAAAAAACTGGCAGTCTGAATCCACTAGACACTCCTTGGAAACCTTATGGGGAAATCCTCCTCTCTCCTTTAGGGTTGCAACAAGTCAGAATCAGCTTTATAGCAGGTTTTTTTTTTTTTTTTTTTTATTACACACACAGCTATAAGTGAACAAACAAATGACAAATTAGACAACTGGAACCTCATAAATGTTAAATATATTCGTCTTTTGACTTTATCAAAAGAATAAAAAGAAAACCGCAGACTGGGAAAAAAAAATTACTGGGAACAACGCAAGGGTCAAATCTCTAAAATCCTCATAAAACTTTAACAACTCATCAACAAAATACAAATAATCCAAAGAGAAAAAAGGACAAAGGATATGAAGAGACGCTTCACAAAAGAGGACTTTTAGGCAACTAATAAACGTATGGAAAAATGTTTGTAGTCATTAGATAGTAAAGAGACGCGAATCAAAACGATGATGAGAGACGTTCTCACTCCTGCAAAAATGCCACTGGTGAATAAAACAGAAAGCAACAGATATTACGAAGTTGTGTGGAGACTGGAACTCGGCTGGTGGGATTGTGAAATAGTACAACCACTGTGGAAATCATTATGGCAACTCCTAAAAAGCTAAAAGTGGGAATACCTTAGGATCCAACAACGCCGCTCCTAGCTGTGTACTCTAGAGACCTGACAGCCGTGATACGAATGGATACGTGCTGCCTTAGATGTCTAGCGCCGCTGTCACAGAAATATTACAAGTGGATGGCTTTAACAAAGAGAAGTTTCTTCTCTCAGAGTCTAGTAGGCTACAAATCCCATTCAGAGTGGCAGCCCCAGAGGAAGGCTTTCTCTGTTGCCACGGGAAGAAGGTCTTGTGATGTTTCACTCTCTCCTTGGTCTGGGATCATCTCAGCTCAAGTACCTCAGGTCCAGTGATGCTCTTTGCTCCTGGCACTGCTTTCTTGCTGGTGTGAGGACCCCGTGTCTCTCTATTTCTTTCTTTTGTATTTCAAAAGGCATTGGCTTAGACACTGTCCAATACTGTAGACCTCATCAACATAACTGCTGCTAATTATCTTATTCAATTAAGGTGACGGAATTTACAGCACACAGGACAAATCCCATCAAATGATAAAACAACGGACAATCCTACAATACGGGGAATCATGCCGCAGTCAGATTGATCTACACATTTTGGGGGGATATTACTCAATCCATGACACATGTCTCCCTATGCTCTGCATTATTCACAATAGAAAAAAGATGACAACATCCTAATTGCCCATTAATAGGTGAATAGATAAACGAATTTTGGGACTTGTATACAAGGGAGTTAGTTACACAGCTATAAAAAGTAATGTTGAGTTCTCAAATCATCACATGGATGAATCCGGAGGACATTCTGCAGAGTGAAATAAATCAGTCACAAAAAGACCACTGTTGTATGATTTCACTTTTATAAAACAACAAGAATAGGTATACACACAGAAAGCAACATTCTTTGATGTCTCCAGAGATAGCAGGGGGAAGGACGAGGAACCATTTCTGAATAGTAGACATGTTATTTTTGACGATACAAAAGCTAATACCCAGTATAGGTGAAGTTTGCACAACTTGGCTAAGGTAAATAAAAACATTAAGAAGTGCACAGGAACAGGGACACTTTTGGAAAATGCCATAACATATGTAATTTTGCAACGACAGCAGTTACTGTTGCTAGGTGCTGTCAAATTGCTTCCAACTCATACTGACCCTGTGCACAAGAGAAACATTGCCCTGTCCTGTGCCTTTCTCACAATCATTGTTACAATATTGTAAGAGTAATAATAGCCAAAAAATATGTGTGTGTTTACACAGATGAAGGTGTACACATATAAGTGTCTAGGAAGGCGTATACTAGTATGTGGGCATGCTTACGTACTTGAACCTGTTGTTTGGTGTTATTGAGTCAATTCCAATTCATAGCAACTCTGTGCACAACACAACGAAATGCAGCCTGTTCCTGTGCCATGCCCACAATTGTGTTCATGCTTAAGCCCATTGTTGCATCCATTGTGTCCATTAATCTTGTTGTATGTATGTTTGTGTGTGCTACAACTGTATTTGTATATATAATAAAACACATAGAGGGCACAGTTGCATGTAATTCCTAGACCTAGAAACCTTGTAGGTTTAATATACTGTGTCTGAAGGCTTAGAACCATGGTCTCAGTGGCAACTCAATCTACTGACATAACACAGTTCATAAAGATACTGTTCTGCATCATAATTTGATGAGTAGCATCTGTGGTCTTAAAAGCTTGCAAGTGACTTTTGAAAATACAACTACTGGTGTGTACTTGTCTGGAGCAAAACAGAAGAAAGGAAACCAAAAACTTAAAGAAGATTCCTGCCTGCAGGAGAAATAGCTCTAAGATCATCAGAACTAGATGGTACCCGACTACCACTAACAACAGTTTTGACCAGGGACCAAGTAGACTGTTCCAGACAGAATGGAAGAAAAATGTACGACAAACCTCACATTCCTAAAATGACCAGACTTAATGGACAGGTAGAGATGAAGGGTTCCCTCAAGGCTACTGCCCGTAGGTACCCTTTAAATTTGGAATTCACCCACAATATCACCTGTGAGTACCATGCTTCTTTTAAATAATCACCTATATAAAGGCAAATATTCAGTATTTACCTTAAACCAAAGAAGAGAAAGAGCATGCAGGGAAGTAAGATAAATGCAAACAGAAAAACTAGAACGAAAATACTAGCACACTGTGAAAAATGTAACCAATGACACTGAAAAATACTGTAAGTAATGCTAAAGGGGGCACAATTTGCTATGTAGACATTCACCAAAAATAAAATTAAAAAATAGAACACTATAACACCTACATGGAGAGTGAAACAATGCATAACAAAAATGTAATTTCTCTTTATTCACATGAGGCATCTTTCTTCCCTGAAAATAAAGACCAACCAGGGCTGTGATTTGTAGAGCTTGCTGATTTTAATGGTGTAAACACTCCCATTACGCTCAGTTTCAAGTCGCCAGTCATTTAACAACCAGCTCACAAATTTTCTGAACATTTAGCAAGAGTGCTCACGAATTGGTTTTAGGCCAGCCTGAGGCAGCTCCATCATTTACAAAGTCACAGATATCTTGAAACAGACACTGAAATCTATAGCTATATAAAAAAAGAAAAGCGTATGTACAGGTTTTTACAAAACACCCCCTTACTATGAGTGATGGTAAGGGTTCAGAGTTCTCACACATGGATGATAATTTCTCCTTTAACTGATTTATGACTGGAAATGGGAGGTTTACCATAGCATTAATAACTGCACCTACTGGAGAAACTCAAACCCTGGGCAGGAAAAGTTGTCTTGGTTTCCAAAACACACGCTCCTTTTCTTCCTGATATACACCATGTAAACGACTTGGCTTAACAGGAAATCTTGAATTTCACAGATCATATGTAATTTGGACACTTCTAATCAATGGCCTTCTGGTTTTGGAATGCCTTTTTATTCTGTTTTACTTCTACTGTATAAAGCTAATATAGAACAACATGTATTTGCTACTGTTTTTGTTATATGCCCTGGACTCTTACAACCCATACTCTGACCCGGAGATTCAGTGGTTAAAAGCTTGGCTGCCAACAAAAGGTTGGCAGTTCAAATCAACCAATGCCCCCTTGGAAACTCAGTGAGGCAGTTCTACTCTTCTACAGGGTCTCTATGAGTTGGCATTTACTTGAAGCAATGGTTTTGGTTGCTAACCAAAAGATAGTTTGAATTCACTAGCCAATCCTTGGGAAAAAATGTGACAGTTGGCTTCTGTAAGGGTTACAGCCTTGGAAACGCTTGTGATACAGTTCTACTGTGCACTGTAGGGTCTCTATGAATCAGAATCAACTCAAGAGCGATGGACTTGGTTGTTGTTGGTTTATTTATTTTTGAAATATTTACTGAGTGTATCACTCGGTCTTTGGCCTGGTGCCACCAGTGGGTTTGACTCTATGACTTTGGCTTATCAGTTGGGCACTTAAACATTATACCAGGCTTCGTTTATTTGCTCCTTCTTGCTGATAATATTGAAAGATTAAGCAAACTCTCTTTTTATGGTTTGGTAATATAGTCTATTAAAAATATATAAATAAGATTCAGTGGCACTCTGAAATTTTCTACCCTGTCGTTAGTTTGCTGTCAGCTTGTTGTTCTCTGATGGCTTGCATGTTTCTATGATGCCAGAAGAGATGCCACTTGTATTTCAAATCCCAGCAGAATCACTGTCACGGATTGAATGGTGTCCCATGAATTGTGTGTCTACTCAGGTAGACTATGATTCCCAGTATTGTGTGATTGTCCCACATTTCGTCATCTGAGGTGATTTTCCTATGTGTTATATAAATCTGAGCTCTGTGGTGTCAGTGAGGTAGGATTAGAGTCAGTTATGTTACTGAGGTGGGACTCAATCTACAAAATTAGGCTGCATCTTGAGACAATCTCTTTTGATATACAAAAAGAGAAAGTGAACAGAATGACAGGGAAAGCTTCTACTAGCAAGAATGAAGAACTAGGAGGGAAGCATGTCCTTTGGACTCAGAGTGCCTGCACTGAGAAGCTCCTAGACCAAGGGAAGACTAATGTCAAGCAACTTCCCCTAATATTAACACAGAGACGAAGTTTTCCGTGGAGCTGGCACCCTAAATTTGTACTTTTAGCTTCTTAGACTGTAAGAGAATAAATTTCTTGCTGTAAAAACCAGAAACCCTGGTGACACAGTGGTTAAGTGCTATGGCTGCTAACCACAAGGTTGGCAGTTCAAATCCAACAGGTGCTCTGTCGAAATCCTTCTGGGAGCAGTTCTGTGGCTGAGTTGGAATCGACTTGATGGCAGTGGGCTTATCAAAACCACCCACTTGTGTATTTCTGTTATACCAGCACTAGAGAACTAACACACTCTCCTATGATAGACAGGTTTCAGTGGAACTTCCAGAGTAAGAAAAGGCTAGAAAAAAAGACCTTCTTATCTACTTCTGAAAATCAGCCATAGGAAACTTTAGTGAATCAAATTTATTACCTGATTAATTTCTAGAAAATGCTGAAGAATCAGGCAATACTTCATTCTGTTTTTCATAAGGTCACCATAATTCAAACTTGACTTGATTGCAAATAACAGCTGTCAGGGCAAATTTTAGAATCTGTTCTTGTAAAGAATAGAAAAGGGAAGAGAATGAAAGTGACTTTCAATGGCTACTTCAACTCTTCATTTTCCCATAGTCTATCTAATTAAAAAGCACAGTCTCTATTTCAGTTTTACAAGGATCAATCTGATTAGCAACTAAATTTTCTAGTTCATATAATCTGGAGTTCAGAAACTCATTAAAAATTCACTTGAATTTCATTGCTGATAAGTTTGCAAATGTATATCTCACCTAACATGATGAATTTATTGACTTTGTGCTGAGAGAGCAGTATCTTGGAACTTTGTTTTCCAAGTCAGTTCTAAATCTGCAGTATTTCAAAGTCTCATCATTATGCTTTGGATGTTATCATAGATAAATGGTATCTTCACAAAGATATATTCATTTGGGTATTGAAAGTGCCTACTTAAAATTCTGCGTGAATAGTTTTATTGAAAAAAAATATGTAGACAAGCCATTAATTATACACAGTGACTTGGAACAAATTCTTATAAGAAGCATAGAATGCCCTCCATTAAATGCATACATTTTAAACAAAGTTACTGAAAGTCTTTCTGAGGTTAAACAATAAATCTTAATAATTTCACCCTCTTCACGGCACAGAAGGTATTTTTTTTTCCTCTGTGGCATGCACACATAAAGCATACCCTCCAATTTTAGCTCAGTTAAATTACTAGACAGTGTTTTTAATGCTTTTTTTCTTCTTAAAAACCGAGCTACTTAGAATAAGTTGGACAATTATCTTCCTCAATATCATTCTTGTTTTGTTTTGTAATTATTATTCTATTTTGGTTTCTCTCTGAAATTGTGGATTATCTTGAAACAGAAAAGGCAGAAAAAAATTACAAGTGAGTTAGAATGCACCCTGACATAAAACTAGAAATCTGGAAAACAGATTATGTCTTAAATATGAAGCACCCATTTTTTTCAAAGCACATAAAGCATTTTTGTAGCTCATGTATTTCACAGCAATATTGGATTTATTGTTTTTTTTTTATTTGGAAGGAGATTTCACAGATAAATGATTTTAGTTTTTATATCTTTACACTAACACTCTAAACTCATTAATTTATTTGAATTGATGAAGATTTTTGACATGTAAAATTTCGAATTTAAAAGTATAAACAGTAACTACACACAAACGGGGAAAGAAAACTGAGACAAACACCAAAAAATGGTTAACAAAGAGACCCATGAGACACACCTTCAAATTATTAATAACTTTGACACCAAAAGGAATAGAAAACAAACATTTCCTGAAGAAAAAAAGAGCTAAAAAGAAACTAAGATACATATGGCAAATTGATTGCCGTCCTATCTGACTAGGGTGGCATTTAGAAACATCCTAAATTTTGAGGAAACTATCCTAGGGTGGTAGAACTTCCAAAGAGCTTCTACAAATATCATTCTTGTGACTGGTGGGAGAGTATCAATCTTTTCATTTATTTGGTGGATTCACCTGAAGTGTGTTACAAGATTAAATGCTTACCAAGACACATGGGAAGAATTCTTTGTATATGCAAATATGAACACTATTGCAGATTGAAAAATTAATTAGAAAGTTTTTTATCACTCTGTCTTCCGTATAAAAATAAAATATAAGTTCTCATTCTCCAGGTGGATAAACTATCATGCTTATTGTTACTTCTGATACCCACACCTGGAATAAGTTATTACCCAGATGCAAATCAAAGTGTTTCTCAGGACATAACCATAGTCTTAATTTCTCTTTTGGCTACTACTTAGGATGTATTGAAAACTCTGGTGGCCTAATGGTTAAATGCTGCAGCTGCTAACCAAGGGTCAGCAATTAGAAGCTACCAGGTGCTCCTGCAAACTCTATGGGGCAGTTGTTCTCCGTTCTATAAGGTTGCTATGAGTCAAAATTTACAGTCATGTGTTTTTAGGATCTACTGTTTTCCCTGATGGAGTAGTGATTAAGTTCTAGTTCTGCTAACCAAAAGGCCAGCAGTCCTAATCCACCAAGAGCTCCTTGGAAACCCTATTGGGCAGTCCTACTCTGTCCTATAGGGTCTCTATGAGTCAGAATTGACTTGAAGGCAGTGGGTATGCTGTGCTAGGTATCGTGGTATACGCTGGAGGAAACCAAAAATACCTGTTGCCATCAAGTCAATTTTGACTAATAGCAGCCCTATAGGACAGAGTAAAACTGTCCTGTGAAGTTTCCAAGGAGCAGCTAGTGGATTTGAACCATAGAACTTCTGATTATCAGACATAGCTACTAACCATTGTAACACCAGGGCTCCAATTTCTGTATAGAATGTGTTAATACATGAAAGAATCTTACTTCTTCTGCTTGCTTACTGATTGATTCATTCATTCATATTACACTCTAGGATGTAAGTTCCTTGAATGAACTCACTGCCTATTCCAAAGTAAGTTTTTAATATGTTTAAGAATATTTGTTTTGTGAAATGAATGCTACTCTTATTAGTGAAATTTTATAAATTCAGTTCTCTGACTTGCAATTCTAACATGTCAGTTGGTTAGAGTAACTGGTTCATTGTTCATTTTTATTTTATACCTTGTTCATTGTAAGTTATTTCATTTCTTGGGCATAGCTATATGTTAATAGTTTGATTTGAAGCCAACAGTTCATATTAATTTATACGTCAGTTATCTATAGCTCTGTTTTGTCAACATCTATGTAAATGTGTCTCATTACACTTACCAAGGATGTAAATACATGTAATGCCTGGAGTCTGTCCTTGGCAGTAGGGCAGCATTGCTTCTTTAGTAGATTAAAAAAAGAAAATTAGGTAGGTAGAAATAACATGATTTATGGTATCCACTTGGCATGCCTAGCTAGTCTCTTCTTTTAGAACTCTTGAACCTCTGCTTCTCTGAAACTGCATTTTCTTTGTCTCTACGTATAGACTGCGGGGAAAAAAAAGCCATTTGGCATCTAAAGATGCTGTTAATTTTCATTCACTTTGTGATGTTGCAAAATTCTGGTCTCAACTTCCTGTTTTATTCCATGTCATTCTTGAACATTTTCATTGATATTTGGTGAATGACTTTTTAAACTTGGTCTTTACATCATCGTTCTTGCCAGTGCCTTGCACTGACTTCCATGCCTTGGAATATGCAAGTCCTAATACTGTGAAGACCGAATGAGGAGTTTATCTTCATTTGCCAAGTTATTATTATTAGCTTTTCTGTTTGGTCACTTGAATTCTGAGTGCTTCTTTTTGAATTCTTTCTCTCTTGAACTGCGACTTTTAATCAATCATTGTTCTTGTTTTTCCTTAAAATTGAGTCTATCATAGTCTTCTTTCCCCCCCTTAGGCCCACCCATATTTAAGGCTTACTCATCTATTTCCAAAGGACTATAATAAATAGCAAGGATAGTTGACACTTTATTTGGTACTTACTACGTGCTTGTTGGAAACCCTGATGGCATAGTGGTTAAGTGCTACAGCTGCTAATCAAAAGTCAGCATTTCAAACCTGCCAGTTGCTCCTCGGAAACTCTGTGGTGTAGTTCTACCCTGTCCTGTGGGGGTCGCTATGAGTTGGAGTTACTCAATGACAACGAGCATGTGCTTGTCAGTATGCAAAGCATGTAATATGCCATTTTATACTCAACAAGGGTTTAAAACTTTCCTAACCATGCTAACCCGATGTGATTGCTTACCTCTCATTTGCTCTTTAGAACAACCCACTGATTGAAGAGCGAATCTATAATAAATCAGACTTGATAATTAAAACATCAGAATTTTTAAAAATAATTCATTTGCCATATGCCATCTCAGTGTGTGTATACTCTGGCCTTTTCTACAAAGTTGGCCCAGTGCTATGTGTAAAATAGTCAAAAAGTGGTGATTATTGCTTAACTTTTTACTTTCCGTCTTTTTTTCCACTCTAATCCTTTCCATCCATAGTTAGTAAAAGGGTTTTTCCATTTTATCATTTTATAAACACGGAAACTGTTGCTGTCAAGTTGATTTCAACTCATAATGACCCTATAGAACTAATAGAACGGTCCTATGGTGTGATCTTTACAGAGGCAAACTGCCAGAGTGGTTTAGAGATTGGAACCTCTGATCATTTGATTAGCAGCTAAATGCTTAACTACTGCACCACTAATGTTCTCAAATTTATTGACTTGCCCAATATACAGGTTTCAAACATGTTTCATCTCTTCGAGACTATCTTCAGGTGGCAATACTTCTATGTGGCCCTCCCTCAGACAGAGTTCTCCTTGAGGAAATTTAATAATTTATCCTTATCCAGTCATATTGGTCTCACATCTCAACTCATGTCTTTACTTAAACTCCCATGACATTGCTTTTTGACCCATGGCTTTTCCCTTCATGTAAAAAGCTCCTCCCAAGAGCTTCTAAACCATGTTCTGTTACTGCATGCACTCCAGCTACTTTTTTTTTTTTTTTATTATACCCACTCCAACTATCCTTTGTGTTAGACCTGCCACAGCTACCCTCGGTGTCTTCATCTCACAAATGTAAATACCTAAATTTGCCATAGCCATAGAATGAGCTTATTAGAGTCCTGCAAATTGAAATCCTGAAACTACACAACCATGGAGGTGGCATTAGAAGTCTTTTAGTAGAAAATAGGAACCTCCTCTGTGACATTTGAGAGAAGACCTTCAATCAAATGTCATGAGACAAAAAGGACACAACTTTTTGAAGTAGCAGCTGTCATTGTTGCCAAAATTCCTTATGAAAAGTTTCCATATTTTGAGATCAATTTTTTTTTTTCCTGAAATTTGAAGCTCTCTGGAAAAACACAGATTTCTAACTGCTTTGTTGGATAGCTGTTACATATGCGAGGACAGTTTTATTATCTTTTCTTCTTTGAGTTAAGCATACAACATCATAATGTTTTCCTCATTTGTCGTGAGTTGAATCACAAAAGGGTAAAAATGTTGATTAATTTGAACCCTGTTAAGTAAAGAGAAGAGTCATTAAAATTTGCCGGCATGTATGAACCACAAATGAAATCTAGATTCTCAAAATCTATTTCTGAATCACAGTAGTGCGAAAGCTGAAAATAGCATAAACATATCCATGAAGTCAAGGGGTTTTCTTTCAATGTCCTTTGGTTGTCTTTGGTTGTTTCCAGTCAAAGCACTAAATCTTTTCTTTATGAAGGTATCTATGTTAAATAGATTATGATTCCATTTACTCAGACTTTCCCTCAATTGATACTACATTATTTCATTTTATCATGTTAAAATCAATGCCTGAAAATACAAAGAAATGTACTTTGTGTTACTGGATATAAATAATTGCACCTGTGGATACTTTTCTGTATACTTGCTGTTTTGAGTAACACACCTTATACTTTGCTTCCTTTCACTTTCTAAGCTATGTTCAAACTGCTTGTCACTGAGTCTTGCATAATCAATCAAAAAGACTAAAAAACTATTTGAAGTTATTTTATATCACTAAATTGCCTTTTGGGAAGCACATAATTGGTCTTCAGTAGACAGTTAAAAGCATGCAAATGTGTTTAGAGCCCATAATTTCCATCCAGGTAGTCCCTTGGGCCCACCCTGCTACTTCTTCATACTTTTCTAGACAGGTGACTTTATGTATTTTTAGGCTTCTGTTGTATGCCATAAAAATAAATGTTTACTAAGGAATCAAAGGTAGTTTCTAGGTTGCTTTTTAAAATGATTGTAAACCAGAAGAATTTACTGTTTGGGAATGACTGTAGAGAATTATTTGAAGAATTAACTTTTTCCTCAAGGAGTTTGAAGGGTTGAATCTATTTTTCTCATCTTAAGTATGAGTTAAAATTTATTTTTCATTCTCCCTGATCTCAGAATTATGAGGTTGTGGGGAATGAACTAACACATTTCCTTACGAAAAGATCTCTTTACAGAGTTGTCAGCTTGTGGGTCTCTGAGAAATCTGTTTAATTAGTGTCACATCCTGGGTCCCATAATATTGAAAATTTAGATATAATTGCAAATGTCTCACAAATTGTGTCTTATCAACCAGCAAAAGCAATGAAATTTCATTCTTCTCAAAATAAAAGAAAAAAATTAAAAATCATTTTCTGTATGATATGTGTAAAAGCAGGAGCCTAGAACCAGCAATCAGCTAGTGCTCAATCAAGGAGTATTGTCTGAATCCGATAACCTAAGATTATGACAGTAATTTTAAACCAGATGTATCAAAACCTACTTTGTCTTCAACTTATCCTGTATGATTTTCATTCAGGAGTTGCTGAGAAAATATTATTTCTGGAGAAGGAGAGAGCATCAAGGATTTCATCTTACTTGGTTCCAGAATCAGTGCCCACAGACGCAGCAGTCAAGAAATCAAAAGATGCACTGCATTGGGAAAGCCTGCTGCAAAGGACCTCTTTAAAGTATTGAAAAGTAAGATATCACCTGAAGACTAAGGAGTGCCTGATCTAAGTCAAGATATTTTCAGTCACATCACATGCATGCAAAAGCTGGACAATTAATGAAGAAGACAGAAGAGGAATTTATGCCTTTGAATTGTGATGTTAGAGGAGAAGATTAAATGCAGCATGGATTGTCAAAAGAACCAACAGATCTGTTCTAGAAGAAGTACAACCAGAGTGTTCCTTGGAAGGAGGGATGGCGAGACCGCATTTGACGTACTTTGGACATGTTTTCAGGAGAGATCAGTCCCTGGAAAAGGAAATATGGCTGGTAAGGCAGAGATCAGTGAAAATGATAAAGACCCTCAACAGGATGGATTGCAATAGTGGGCACAACAACAGAGTCAAGCATAAAAACAATGGTGGGCATAGTGCTGGGCTGGGCAGCATTTTGTTCTGCTGTGCACAGAGTCGCTATCAGTAGGAACCACCTTGACAGCACCTAACAACAAGGGAGAACAGTTACTACATTTTCATTTACATTTACACAGTAACCATCAATGCCCAAGTTGAAAAAAAATGAAGAATTTAATGAATTTTCTACTGTCTGAAATGGATTAAACTTGTAATTAAGAGGCATTGGTAACTACTGGTGATTAGAATACAGGAGCTAGGAATAAAGGAAAAAGGATCACTAGTTGGAAAATAAAGCCCTAGTGGCAGAAAAGGCACTGGAAATTACATGATATACTTCTCCAAGACCAACAACTAACTCATTTAAAGTATTCTCCTTTTTCTTTTTACAATAATTTTTAGTTGTTGTTTATGTGAAGGTTTACAGAAAAAACAGTTTCTCCCTGAATAGTACACATACTGCTTTATGGCATTGGTTATAAACCTCATGACATGTCAACAATCTCCTTTCTCAAACTTAGATTCCCTGTTACCAGCTTTCCTGTCCCCTCCTGCCTTCTAGTCCTTGCCCCCTTGGCTGGTGAGCCCCTTTAGTGTGGTTTTGTTTCATGAGCCTATCTAACTTTTGGCTGCAGTGTGAACCTCAGGACTGACTTCATTACTGGGCTAAAGGGGGCCATGCTATCAGAGTTTCACCAGTTGGTATCAGTCCTACAAGTCTGGTCTTTTTTTTTGCTTTTTTTTATGAATTATGTCTAAACTATTATTTTTAACAAAATAATCAGAGACTATAAACATGGATTTTACAGGAAAGAAATAAAGCTCGATATCATCAGTCAAGACAAAAACAAAGCCAACTGTGGAACAGACCATCATTTGCTCATGTGAAACTCCAAATTGAAGCAGAAGAAAATCAAAGCAAGACTACTAGCGCCAAACTATGACCTTGAATGCATCTCTCCTGAATATAGACACCACTTCAAAAACAGATTTGATACACTTAACACTAATGAATGAAAACCAAAAGAGTTGAAGGAAGACATCAAGGACATCATACATGAAACACATTAAAGGCCATTGAAAAGACATTAAAGAAAGAAGCTACCGAAAGATGCCACAAAAGACTCAGACTCGCTCTTGAGTGCAAAGTAGATGAAGTGAATGTAAGAAATGATGAGGTAAAATAGCGAAACAGAAGAGTTGAAAGGTGACTTGAGGAGACAAGGTAAGATATTTTGATGACATATGCAAAGACTCTGAGTTAGTAGACAAGAAGATACAAATGCAATCAGAATTTCTCAGGCTGTAAGAACTAAAGGAAAATTGGGGCCTTAGATTGTAGTACTAAAGGATCCTATGGGACAAAGTTAACATTACAGGAAACGTCAAAGAAGAAGGAAGGAGTCACCAAATCAAAAATAATAGGGATGATATTCAATCATTTTGGGAAATATGATCCAAAAATAGGTGTACTGAAGAAAGAAATTCAAGATGTCCTGAAGCATTTAGTCAAAAACAAGGCTCCAGGAATTGTGGAATACCAATACAGATTCTTCATCAGAAAATGCAACACGGGAAGTGCCTACACATTTGTGCAGACAAACAAAACAGAAAAACTGTGGTTAATCAAACGGAAGGGGCCTTTATTTTTTGCCCATCCAAGTAAAGGTGATTAAATGGAATTGTAGAGATTATCAAAATATATAGTTAATATTACATGATAGAAAACTTTTGCTGAAAATAACTTAAAAACAACTGCAGCCATGCATTAATTGGGAACTGCCTGAAGTTTCAACTGACTTCGGAGGAGAATAAGAGATGAGGGAAATCATTATTGTTGTCACATGGGTCTTGGCCCAAAGCAGAGAATACCAGGGAGATAGCTACCTGTATTCTACTGGCTACTCAGAGGCTTTCGACTGTGATAAAGACAAATGGTCGATGACGTTGTAAAAGAGCATTTCAAAACACTTAATTGTGATCGTGTAAAACTAGTGTACGTATCAAGAGGTAATCATTCTAAAAGAACACGGGATAATGCATAGTTTAAAAAGGTGTGCAGCAGGATTGTATTCTTTAATATTACTTATTCATTTTGCGTGTCGAACAAATAATTCTGGAAGCCACACTAGATGAAGAAGATGTAGATCAGGACTGCTGGAAGGCTCAATAACCTTCAAGGATATGCAAATGACCTACTTTTGCTTGCCCAAATTGAAGACAACTGAAAGCCTTGCTGCTGACAGTAAAACATATCTTCAGTATGTATTACACTTGAATGTGAAGAAAATGAAAATCTTCACAATGGAACCAATGGCCTACGTCATAATAGATGGAGAAAAAATTGACATTGGCAGTAAATTTATTCTACTTGATTCAAAATCAAAGTCTATGGAAGCATCAGTTAAGAAATCAACCTGTGTATTGCGCTGGTCCAGTTTACCATACAAGAATTCTTTAAAGTTCAAAGACTGAAGTGTAACTGATCCAAGTCATAGCCTTTTCACTTTACTCATGTATCTGTGAAACGCTGGACAATGATGAAGATTAACGAAAAACTGATCATTTGAACTGTGGTATTGAGGAAGAATATTGAATATACCACGGACTTTTAGAAGAATAAACAAGTCAATCTTAGAATAAGTACAATCAGAACTCTCCTTATAAGTGAAGATGATGAGATTTGGGCTCACCTTGGACACTGTCAGCAATGACCAATTGTCAGATAAGGACGTTGTGGTTAGCGAAATAGAGTCAGTAAAAAAGAGAGCAGTCTTCAATGAGATGAATTAACACAACAGGCAAAACAATGAACTCAATATATTAAGGATCATGAAGGGGGTGCAGGACTAGGGCCCCATTTCATCCTAAGTTACTATGAGTCAGAGATGACAGAAAGGCACCTAACAACAAACAACAATTCATTGCCTATGCTCACTTTCTTATAGCATGCCTTTTACTATACACGGAAGTATACTTATCATGTGATTAACATGGAAAAGTCTTGCTTTGTATTCTGTACCATCATTAGAATGATTAGTAATGACTTTATAATCATTGATTTCTATTTTAAAATTCAAAATAATTGTTTCCCTTTTATATTTTAAACAGATACGGCTGTATCTGTTTATTGTGTAATCAAGTATTATCAAATCAGTTTCAAATAAATTATCCATCATACTACATTTCATTTATATATTTTCTTCTATTATGCGACTGTGAAATAGTCTTGGTGGCTGAGTCATTAAGTGCTTGGCTGCTAACTGAAAGGTTGTCAGTTTGAATTCACCTGTGGTTGCCACGTGGATCTTGGCCAAAAGCAGAGAATACTGGAAACATACCTACCTTTGTTTTATTGACAACTCGAAGGCTTCCAACTGTGGTCATGACAAATTATGGAAGATATTGTAATTGTGCTGACACAGAACCAGTGTGTGGAGCAAGAGGTAGTCATTCTAAAAGAACGAGGGACAATGCATGGTTTAAAATTGGAGAAAAAATGTAGCCTGCTTCCACGAAGATTACAGACTTCAAAGCTCTATGGGATAGTTCTTTTCTGTCTTATTGGATTGCTATGAGTCAAAATCATCTTAAAGACAATAGGTTATATGATTTGGCTTTATAATCATGTAAAGGTTATAAATATAAGAAAATATAAAAGAAGAATTTAAAACAATACTGATAGCTCGTGCTTTTTTTCTTTTAGAAGGGCTAATACATTGAAAATTTTAAGAAACAGATATTCCTTGTGTTATGACATTATGTTGATCAGTTGTAACCGGTTATAATTTAGCAGGGAACGACATGCTCAAACATTTTGGTTCTCATGGTGATTATTTCTCAATGCAAATCAATAATGTTACCATTTTTTGTCTTGCTCAAAATTGTGTAAGTATTTGTTGGCCTGAGTCTCTTAGATCCTGACTAATTCTGGACCCTCACTTGAAAGCTGAAGAATCAGCTCCTGAAAAATTGCCAGGTAAAATTCTTGTTATCAGCACCCCCATATTTCATTTAAGAATGTACACAAAAAGTAAAAATTTAATCTCTGTTTAGATGGGAAATTGAGGAACAAAAATTTACTTGTTGAAGAGTAAGACATTTGTCCATCAATTGAAACTTTCTGCATCTCTGGGGGAGCGGGAAAGCATGTAGGAAGGACAAATGGAAGAACGTATGACCGCATCTTAAAATTGGACTTGGAGATGGGAATGATACTGATGCGATGAGGCTCTTAATTCCTCTGACTAAAAAGAGACTGAGTTCGTTAATCTGTTGTCTGTAGTCAGTGTTTCATCTGGTCTAATCCTATTTCACTTCAATATGGTTTCTCTATTTTGATGGGACAAACCCAAAGGAAATGGTCACTATTAAGAGTTATTTTATTACTAATAGCATTACCCTCTGTCATTGAGTTGATTCCAATTCACAGCAACCGTGTAGGGCAGAGTAGAGCTGCTCTATAGAGTTTCCAAGCAGCACCTGCCAAATTTGAACTGCCAGTCTCATGGTTAGCAGACTCAGCACTTAAACACTACACTATTGATACCATTACCAATAACTAATTTTTATTAGCATATAAAAATGCTTTCTTTTTTTAGCATATTAAACTCTATATAGCCATCACAGCATTTTATAGGGAGAGATGCTGAGATGATGCCTGTTTTATAGTAGAGAAGTGGAGGAATAGAGAGATTATATAACTTGAATTCAAAGTAGGTTCAGATTTGAAAGCTGGCTATCTGACTCTGGTATACATGTTCTTAGTCATTTACATTGTCTCTTGGTGACTCGATAACTGACTGCTATCAATGTACAAACTGGATTTTAAGAAAATCTCATTATCAAATATACTCATACATGGTTTAGTTTAAGACATTAAGACATGAAATCCATAATGGTTGCTTTTAAGAACTGATTGCCTGATGTCTATGTCATAACCAACTCTTACTGACCAAGGACTGAGTATATAGGGCATGTCCACTAGTGACCTGTTTCTAATACTGTTCTAAGAGTTGTACATTAATAGTTTACATCATATTGTAATTATACATTTTAATGCTTAAAGTGCGATGAAATATTTTTATCTAATGTACTCTAAAGCCATCTTTTATTTTTATTTAGACAAAAAGTTTAAGTAATTTGAATTAGTAAAAGTTCTCATTGCTTTGATTAAAGATATATTGGAGGTGTCAGTCTTTTTAGTGTTAATTAAATCTGCATCTTTACTGTAATTAAAAATAGGCTATGCATTGTAATTAAGAAGCCCTGGTGTTTCAATAGAATCCCTGATAGTCTAGTGGTTAAGTGCTATGTCTGCTACCCAAAATGTCAGCAGTTCAAACCCCCTAGGTACTCCTTGGAAATTCTATGGGACAGTTCTACTCTGTCCTACTCACAGTGAGTAGGAGTTGATTCAACAGCACTGGGTTTAGTTTTGAGTTTTGGTGTTTCAGTGGTTGAAGCACTTGGCTGCAAACCAAGAGGTCAGTATGTAGCAGGAGAAAGATGTGGCAGTCTGCTACCATAAAGACTGACAGCCTTAGAAAGCCTATGAGGGCAGTTGTACTCTGTCTTCTAGGGCTGCTGTGAATTGGAATTCTACTGAAGAGCAATGGGCTTGAGATTTTGGGGTGTATATAATTAGGTTTCTTTGTGGAAATCCAATCACATTGCATTTTCATTACATTAATACTTATGTTTTATCCAACTTATGTTTGCTATTAATTTTATTAAGAAATACACCTTAAAAATCATTACACATAGACAAATAAATATGAAAAGAAATCCCAAGAATGAATTGTTATATTATAATATATGTTTGAGAGTATTTGGCATTATTTATAACAGATACACAAAAGGCCAAGTACATTTCTTACCTGCTCATTTTCATAGTGGATTCATCAAGTTAGAGTGGCTTTCTACTGACTCTAATTTGTGGTAGGTAGCCAGATGTAACTCTCTCAGTTGATTTAATAGCAGGAGATAGATTCACCCACACTCCTTCTGTTAACATTATGGCGATACAGCAAGAAAAGCGCTTATAAAAAGCAGCAGCATGTGTAGTATTATTATCAGAATTTGTGATTAAAAAAAATTAATGCTAGTGAAAAAGTCAAAGAAACTTAAAAGTGTCCTCACAGGTAATACATTTCCAAAGGCAAGTACATCATGTTCTCACCACACAAATAGCTGTCGAAGGTTGACTTCTGTGAGTAAACTCAGTAGTTCCATCTGTAGCCAGTTATTTCTCTGTCAGCTGCCTGCTTGTGAACCTTATTTAGCTGAAGTTGAAACAGATTATGTTCCTCATTCTGTTATATAAATTGATACATGTAAGGCACTTCCACCAGTGTCTGCTGTGTAGTAAACAGCATAGACTCTTAGGTGGAGTGTATGTGTGTGTGTGTGTGTGTGTGTGTGTGTGCGTGTTAATTTAAGCTTAGATCCTTTCAGTAAACTTTCAGATGAGACAACATAGTTGCATTAGTGAATTTTCTGTACATAAATATTATACACACACACACATACGTATTGTTTTAAATACTGTGTCAAAGCAATAGCTACAAATTTCTTCTTAGATGCAACAAAGTTGTTTATGTGAATTTTTAAACTACTGCTTCTTAGGAAAATCTCATGAAAACCTTTACTCCTTATGTTATAAATAAACAACTCATGTGGTAGCATCTTATGTCAATTTTCACAGAACATAATTGTGTACTTTAAGCACAGCTGCTTGAGTTATGTGCAGTACAGACTTTGTGGGAGTTTGCCTTGTGAATCTATAAAGTAACTTTGAAACTTAAGTGTCTGCTTTAAAAAAAAAGCCTTATATATCTTCATCTAACATTCTCCCTTTTTTCTGGCAATAATCTTTCTCCAAAGGAGATGACAGATGTGTATGTGTATGAATATTCACACCGAAGTGTGTATGTGTGTGTGTGTGTATGTGTGCCCACGTATGTGTGTATTGTGGGCACTGGGTGATATACTTAGAGCTTTGAAAGGAATATGTGGAAGGAAAAGTTGAATACTGATGGACTGAAGGAATTTTGCTTTGTTTTGTACCTGTGAAAGTGAACTACGATCCAAGAAGATAGAAACAGTACTATAGTTTGAACAAAATTGAAGTATCTCTTAATCAGTTCCCTCCCCACATCCCACATTTTGCTTTCAAACTATACACTGGCAATTTACTACCAAATTTAATGTCAGTAGAAACCACCTCATTTATTTTCCTTCTTCATTTCTGGGCAACAGTGTATATTTTTTATAGTACCTGTAGAACGCTCAAAATGGTTTTAAAAGTCCAGTCCTATGAAACTTTGATTCACACATACCAGGGTTTATTAAACCATTAAAACATATACGTGTAAATAAAAGAGAGAAACATAATGTGGAATATTTTTCTTCATCCTTATTTAAGAAAAGGCTATCTGCAGTCACAGGACTCTTCAGGGAAGTAAAGTTAGGATGCCCCTTTTGAATTACAAACATAGGCTATGCTTTTAAAGTAAATAATTTGTTTGCCATTTGAGACCATTTTAAGGCTTACTGGGCTTCAATAATAAATGCTAATAAGCAAGTGGCCATTATAGATAAATTTATCTTTAACTTTTTTCCTTCCTAAATATCCACATGATGTATGAATTTACAAGATTATCAAAGCATAGTATAGAATTTTTTGTTAATGGACAGACTTCAATAGGTTCATAAGTAGATGGATTCTAAAATCTACAAAAATCAATACATGAAGAAAGCCAAGAAGACGTGAGCACAGCAAACCCAGTCAGCCCTTTAACTGAAGTCTACAAGGACCTACCACTTTCTATGGAGTTTGCTGATCATCAGAAAATGCCCCATCATTTAGATATTTCACCAATAAATTAAGGGACTTTCTCAAATGTCCTCAGATTACAGACAGCCCAGTAAAAAGCAATCAATATGGCACAAACTGAACTGCAAACTCCAAAAGCTGGAATCTGCCCATTAGGTAGGTTAAAATGAAGTAAGAGGAGGATATAATGGAGTAAGAGGAAAAGGAGAATTGTGCTAATGTTGCATTAATGAAAATTTGAGCGTGCAAGACCGAAGAACCTATTCTGTGCAACTTTCTAGCTGGGTGACATTGACAAAGTTTCTAAATCTCTCTGGGCCTCACCTTCCTCAGCTGTAAAACCGAGCTAATAAAATTCCCCTCACTGGATTGGTGTAAGAAATGAAAAAACACAGATCCTTCTTGACTATATGGTTTTTACTCAGCAGACAGAAGATCCTGTTGATGTTGTTGTTAAATGTAGTAGAACTGGAAATTGGACATTTGTGCCTCTAATAAATGTCCCGTTGTTCCTGTCAGTGGGTAAAGCTGCGGTAATTCAGCTGATGGATTTTACTTGATCCTTTGTCTTCTGGGGTGACTACTCTTCACTTGTTTTCCTCAAACACACAGTCTGGTTCCTGACTATACCCGAGTTGGTTCCCCTGCATCCTCCCAGGCCCTCATACAACCTGCTCTACACCTCCAATCTGGTTCTTCCTCAAAACTCGTATACGACAAACATGGCTCCTTAAAATTTCTCCAGTGGCTTTCCTTTGTTATGAGGTGTCATGAAATGAGTTCCTTTTGGTGGAACTTTTGCCTGTTTCCTTGGAAAAATACCTTGAGAGACTTTTCCTCTGAGTCCTGAAAAGTTACCTTTGCTCTAATTTTCTGCCCCAGATGATTTGTTACATTTCCTGGGGAAGTTAGGAAAAATTTGGCTTGGTACTTTTCATCTAGTCCTGGGTTACAGCCTGCCCTGTGATTGCTACATCCTTTGCAGGGATTGGTCAATATGCTATGCAAATGAAATGACTATGGGGTGTGCAAATAAGATGAAAATAGCCTACTATGCAAATTGTCTGTGACTGTATGAGAGGGGGTTCATTTCTTCATGGCCCCTGCCGGGAGGGAACGTGCTCTGAAATGGGAAGACAATTGTGTATGTGCAACCAAAACCATGGAAGTTTTCCAGACAGAAAGAAGCAGAAAGAGAAGCAGGGGGAAGAAGCAGAAGAAAGAGAAAAAGAATTAGAGATAGAGAGAAGAAGCAAGGTGTCTCCTAAAAGAGCTGGAACATGGGTCAAGGGCTGTAACACTGAGGACAGCAAAAGCTCAGATGGGCCCAGTGACAATGCTGGAGATGACAGGCCCCAGACCTGAGGGAACCAAGAGGAGCCTGTACTGGGCCAAGAAGAGCATTGACAAGGTGTCCCAGCCTCAGCATGCACTGTGATTCCAGCCCCTGGGTCCATGGAATTGTCTCACTTCTGTCCGGAGCTCTCTTCTCTCCTCTTCTCTCCTCTCTGCATCCCTAAGGACCTCACATATGGCTGTGCACTTTGTGCAGTCTTCAACATCTTGCAGACCTCTTCTCAAACTTATACTATGAAAATGATATTTAAAAAATAATTATTTGTTCTACAATACTTTTATAAGGAAGAAACTAAAGTTGCCAAATGTCTTTTTTTAAACACAGCACAAATGGTCCATATACAAAACCAGGAATGGCATGTCTTCAGAGTCAAAATTCCATCTAGATCTCATTGCGGCATTCCCATGTGGCTCAATAGTTAACCAAAAAATGAAACCAAACCCGCTGCCATGAGTTTCTAACTCATAGAAACCCTCTAAGTGCTTAACTACTAACCAAAAAATTGGAGATTTGAATCCATCTGAGGCATGTTAGAAGAAATCTCTGACTCTCCGAAAGGTCCCAACCTCGTAAACCCTCTGCCCACATGGGGTTGCATTATGTTGGAATCATCTGAACGGTAACTACTTTGTTTGGTTTTGTTCCTTTTATATCTTACATTTCAAAGTCATCTTCTGTAAATAAACCTTAAATGCTGTCAATGGCTTTCATTTCAATCTTTTATTTCTGCTTCCATATACTTGATAGTAGTTTTTATTATTTCATTCTAGGACAGACCCAACAATGTCAATCAAATTCCTTTCTACATCTCAGCCTCCTGTCAGTGGATGACACCCAGTGTACTTGCAGATCTGATATTGTCTCTCACCTGCCCTAAAAAAAAAAAAAGTTTTAGTTTACTTGAGACATATAAAATAAATCTAAAGCCAGTTTTACCATACTTCAAATAATTAGCCTCTACCTGTAATCTTAGATTTATCTGCAGCTACGTAGTGCTCTGTATACCTCCTCTTTCTCTAAGCTTTATGTACTGAAAGTCAAGGACCATATCTTGTTCATTTTGGAGCTGATCTCCGACCCATAAATTGGAGCCACCCAGTGCCTAGAAGTGTGGCATGTACTGAATGTGACTGATGCTTAACTTTACGAGCACACAGAGCTGTGACATAAACCTAGTGACTACAGTCAAATTCCTGGGAGAAATTTCAGTGCACGTTTAAAAATCCACATCGCAGCATTTCAGCCTTTGAGAAAGAAGATATCTATGTTCTTAAGTCTCACATGAACTGTCACACACCACTGACAAATAAGTAAACTCAAAATTGTTAATACCAGAGACAAATGACAGAATCTGAACAGGACAATTCCTGTGTCTTCTGTCTGAGCAAACAGAGTAAAACATCAAATCAGACGCCATTTTCAAACAAGTTGAATCTGAATACATGAATAATTTATGGAAACTTATTTTGTGGTTTTAATATCATCAGTAGAGCGTGAAGTTCTCAATGTCCTTTACCGGTCACCACTGCCTCCCCCACTCACCTTCAACAACCAAGTTCAACATCAAAGTAATTAGCTGATAGACCCTTCAGCACATAGTCATGACGGTTCTAATTAATACAAATAAGGAGTATTATGGCTCTAAGAAGCTAGTAATCAGAGGAAAGCAGGATTGGGAATGTCAGATTAGATGATTTTCTGAGTTTTACACTTCTTCCATAACTACATGGTCAGAAAGCTACAGTCATTAGGAAGACAGCCTGTATTGCCACTGTTTTCATACAGACTTGAAGACAAGCTAAATGATTGTAAAACAGACAAAGGTAGTGAAGAAAAAGATCAAGTAAAATCTTCATAAGGATGGGATCATTTAGCTAGTATACTGTACCATGTAGTAGCAGATTTACATTCCAAGTCTAAAACGTTCTAAAGCATCCAAGAACATACTTCACCAGTTGGCGACACTTCCACCATATGCTGATGACTGGAGCACATATCCTGCCACTGGAGGTGAAGACGGGACTAGCCAGCCACACCAAATGTGCCCTTCAGGAGAAAGCCATCCAGTTCAGAGCATAATAGAAAAACAAACATAAAATGATGCGATTATTATCAGTAACTTTCAAATTGTATTTTTAAAAAATGCTGCCAGGGTTGTATTCAGTAGCCTTGGTGGCACAATGGGGAAAGTGCTCAGCTGCTAACAGAAAGGTCAGTGGTTTGAACTCACCAGCAGCTCCATGTGACAAAGCTGTGGCAGCTGGCTTCTGTGAAGTTTACAGCCTTAGAAACCCAGTGGCATGCTCTCTTATAGGGTCACTACAATTAGAATAGACTCAACAGCTATATGTAGTAAACTTTATAATATGAAGCTCTCATTTTTCATATGGAAATAATATTGATATATGTTATATAGAATACCTAATTTTATTGTGATCACTGAGTGGTTAAAATTTTGAGATGCATTCCATGTTTTACCATAATATTTGGCATTCCACCACGGTGGTTAGTAAAGTAAAGTAATAGTAAGAACAGAAAAATTCAGAGTACAATACTCAATTTCTTATACAAGCTCATTCATAAAAATGCACTTGATGTACATTAAGAAAGGTCTTGTGTACAGTAATTAACATACGACTGAGAAACATTTTTCACCACCCAAAATTATATAAAGAGAACAAATCCTTAACTGAAATCAAGTCTAAAACATCTCCATTTAAAGAATAAAGAATTCTCTCTCAAAAACAGCTTGATTTCACTCCTAAGTAGCTCAAAATAAGGAATCACATTTTCCAGACTGCCATATTCAAACTTCTTATTATAGCTGTGACTGAGATGTCTTCACATGTTTTCAGGAGATTTCTGAAAAGTGATTCCAACAACTGTTAATATCATCAGCATGTTTAACCTAAGAAACAGAACAGAAATTGTAGTTCTATGAAATGTCCTCAGCAAACTCTTTGACACTCCTCTCATGGATAAATGGTGCCAGTATTTCTCACCCATGGACATCTCAATGGATTTGTGATAGCTCAGAAGGCCATTGCACTGTGCATCCTCTGAGGTTGGTTGGTAAAAGGCCATGCAGTTTCCACCTGCTTTTACGGGAATGCCTTGTGTTGGATGTATCCTTTTGGGACCCAGAAGCTGTATGGTGGGAAACCCAAACCACGTGGACAGGATCCATGTAGGTGATCCAATCTTTGACTCCAATCCACATGCTAAACAAGTGAGTGAAGAAGCCTTCAGATAATGCCAGTCATTGGAATCTTTCCAGCTATGCTGCTTGACTTCATTGAGCAGGAGAAGCCTCCAAACATCTGACCCACAAAACCATAAGCATCATAAAATGGTTGTTTGTTTTATGCTGTTAAGTTCAGGGTAGCTATTAGGCATCAACATTAAGCAAACAAGAAAATGAAAAGAAAATAAGTTGCCATCCAGTCAACTCACATTGGTAGTGACTTCATGTATTACAGTGTAGAACTACTCCATTGAGGTTTTTTTGGCTGTAATCTTTCTGGAAGCAGATTGTTAGCACTTTCTTCCACTGAGTGAATCCAAACTGCCAAACTTTAACTAAGTAGTTGAGCACAAGCCACTACTATCACTCATAAGCTAACTTGAAAAAAAAGAATAATTATTGAGATAATTTCATATGAAAACTTAGCATAATTATAATTCTGCATATAATTTTGTATACAGTTTGTGTAATCTTTAGCAGAACATATGAAACAGGTATATTTAATCAGCTTGCACGTGGAAGATTGGAGTTCAGAGAAGCTAAGTAACTTTCCTGAGGTCACATTGCATTTAAGTGGTGAGGTTGAAGTGGAACACCAGATTCGATCATGTCTGAAGGCCATTCTTTTAATATTGATTTTTTTCATCATGTCTATAAAAGCTAGGAAAAAGAAACCATCCTGTTCAATTCAGTTGGTTTTAGTATTTCTCGAGTCCAAATCCTAGACACTGTCTAAGATGATTCAAATTAGCATTCCATCACTCCCAGCGCGCACACACACACACACACACACACACACACACACACACACACACACACACACACACACACACACACACACACAAACACACACACACTCACAAACACACAGCTTTTGAATAACTTACTATTGGAGGAGAGGAGTTGCTGAGTTAGTATTTTAACTAGGGTAGTATCTGATCCTTAGTAGATACTTAATACAGGCTTATTGGAAGGCCAAATGCATGAAGAAAGGAATTAACCAGCTTGCTTAGTCCCAGAATTCCATTAAGAGCTTTTTAAAAGGAGACATTGATTCATGCCCACAGAAAACAAGGCAAGAATTTTTCATTATCATGTTTGCTTGTTTTCTTTTCCTTCTTATAAGAGGAGAGTGATAGATACTTATTTTTCTCATTACTTCAAGCCAGTCAAGTTCTCCATTTAACTCTACACTTAATTAATACTGTTTGATAATGCCTTAAACTCTAAAACACTGGATGAGGTTGTAGAATGAATCAGGATTCTAGAGCCATTTCCACAAAACAAATGAGACAAATTCACAGTAAGAGTTTGTGGCTTTCAAATCTTACCAAACTGCTATCTTATTTATAAAGACAGGGCACATATTTAATATTTTGGAAGTTAAAGTACTGTGGTAAAGAAATGATATCTCTTGCTAATAATCTCGTCATCATTAATCTACTGCCATCTTGAAATAAACAGCATTAATGTTTGTTGAAGACTTTCAAAATTGAGCTTTCTATAATGTTAAAAATAATCAGATAAATAAAAGTGTAAGCCAACACAACCAGTTCAATACATCTGGTATTATCATTGCTGAATTATTAAGTTAATGATGCTTTTAACTATAAAGTAGATTCAGGAAGTCATACGGGCTAGTAAGGCTAAGCATCAAGTGACAGAAACCTGACTCATGCATCTTAGATTCATCACCATGAACCCATCTGTGTGACTTTACTTTGTGATGACTTTATTCAGCATTGCAAGATTTCATAGAGGGTATTTTTTTCTATAAACATTTGGGCAAAATAATCATTTTTTTTTTTAAAAAGAAAGCATTTGGTCTATAGAAGAGAGGTCTTTTAAGATGTATTTCTGTCATGGGAACGTGCAGTGAACAGATGCTTTCTGAAGACCTTTTCTAATTAACAAGTACTACTTGCAAATATTGTCTATCAAATAATTCAGAAATGTTAACACGTTAATTAGGTAGCCATGGAAATGAAAATGTTTCAGGTTTCTTTCTTTTTTGTTTTTCTCTGTAAACATCTGCAAAATTGCCCCATTTCGGTATACGAGGTTGGACAATTAAGTCTGTAAACTAAAATATTCTAAGGCTACATACCTCACTGCTGAGTATCACTACGGTCAACTTCGAAATACTCCCTCGGGAAAGCTAGGCACCGATGCCAGTGCCTAGTTCACCCTTCAAAGCAATTTTGGACCTCTTGGCCATTGGGCAAGGTGGCATGACCTTAATTATGAAGTTGTGAAGGAGTTTTTAGCCAGTAAACAAATAACTGTATTGGAACACCCTCCCTACTCATCTGGTCTGACCCCCTAGTGACTTTTTTCATTACCCGAAGATAAAGGAAATACTGAAAGGAAAACATTTCGATGACATTCAAGGCATCAAGGGAAATACAATGAATGCTCTGGTGGCTATTGGAGAAAAAGAGTTCCAAAATTGCTTTGAAGAACGGCCTAGGCACTGGCGTCGGTGCATAGCCGCCCAAGCGGAGTACTTCGAAGATGACCCTAGTGATATTCAGCAACGAGGTACGTATCACTTTTTCCAGGATGAGTTCGCGAACTGAGTTGGCAGTGTTCCTGTTCCCACGTGGTAGTGCATCTTTGAATATTTCTGAAACGTTTGTCAAGAATCTAATATGTGGTATACACGTGGAATATATAAAGATATGAGAAACAGAGATAATCCCTGCCAGCAATACTGGGTACCATCTAACTGAGGAGCCAAACATGAATCCATCACTCAAACTAAAGACAAAAACAAACGTTAAGCGTCCATCGGCCATTCTCCAGCTGAATTTTGTCTGCGTTTCCCCTTGCTACTTTAATGCAATAGCCCTTCCTGGCTTGAGCAACATTTTGTCTCCTATAAAATGAAACTCATTTTAACCTGACCATGAACAAAATATGAGGAAAATGAATCAACCAACAGAAGGTCACGTTAAGACATTCCAGAAACAAATGGAAGTGACATTTGTTTAATAAACTCTTTGTATCCATGCATCAGCTTCCCTCCAATAAAAGTGACTTTTCAGAGCCACTATAATTTAATGAAAAAGTAACAAGAAAATTTTCAGTTCTCTCAATTTATTCTTGATTAGTGTCTAAAGATATTAGGTGTCATTTTTTCCCTCTCTTCCAATAAAGACTGTTTACTTGCTTCTACTGTCTTTTCCTAAAATATAAGAGACAGGTTATGAACAATTTTCTGTTGTGTTGTGTAGTTTTGAAAAATGAGACTAGATTTTCCCAGTAATAAGCTTTTTTTAAAAGGTACTTTCCCACCTGAGTACGTCACTGTTGTTTTCCAGAACTTGCTAGAGAAACTATCAGAAAAACAAGCAAACACACAAACAAAAAGCAGGAATGTTGCCTCCTATGGAAAATTATTTTAGTCAAAACAGACAAGCCACAAGTGTGACTGTGTCTGTTACTCCATTTATCACTGCCCAGTGTTTTGTTCTGGTACAGTGGTTTCTAGAAGAGGAGGAATGTTCTTCCCTTCAGTGTTATGTTAACATAATAGGATTCCTTCTTTCCTTTCTCATTGCTGATACTCAACAATGACGTATGTAGCACTGTTTCTGGGATGAGTTTGAGAACTTAATTCCTGTGCTTGGAAACTCTATGGGGCAGTTCTATTTTAACCTATAGGGTCGCTATGACTCATAATTGACCCAATGGCATTGTTTTGTTTGTTTGTTTTGTTTTTAAGTGCATAGTTATGTTCTTTGAATTCTTTTGGCATCCAATTCCTCTAAACACAGGCTGCCAGTCGGATGGCTATATTAGAAGGTATTCTGGCGTCAGTTGTTTTGTATATATCAAACTAGAACTTGACTTAGGTTTTGGGTGAGAGGGGTGACAACAAATTCATTTTTCTTCTGTTGCAATGAATACTTTTAGAGGCCTCACTGCCATCTCATTCCATCTGGTCTTGGGTAGGCATCATAACTTAGCTTATCAACTAAGTTATAATAGCCATAACCCTCAAAGGCAAGATAGGTCTTAGCCCCTTAATTGCCAAGTGAACGCATGGGCTCAAACAGAAGGGTGCTCCTAATAATTGTGCCATCATTCAACATGTTCTAAATCTATGCCTCCTAATGCAGGGGACTTTTTCAAATGTTCTTTTGGGCTAATTTTTAGATACTTGGATACTGTATACTAGATACTTGGAATGAAGATACAGTTCTTCTAAAGGCTAGAATTTGCTATAGAACTATTGGATCATCCTTAGAGCTCCTTTCTATTTGATTTCCTATCTACTCTGTCAAACAAGAATACATTTTCATTTCTCAAGATGAAATAACTGAAAAAAAAAATAGAAGCCTCAAGTTGCAACAGTGAAGGCTTCTATGGACAAAATACTGAATAACTAAGGACACATCAAAAGAAGATGGAAGGAATACACTGAGTCAACATACCTAAAAGAATTTTTCAACATTCAATCATTTCAGAAAGTAGCATATGGTCAAGAACCAATGGTACTCAGGGAAGCAGTCCAAGTTGCCAGTCCAAGTGTGACAGAGACTCTCTCAGACGCGGGTGAAAAATAAGGCTCCAAGAATTGATAGGATTTCATTTGAGATGTTTCAACAAAAAGATGCAGCACGGAAATTGCTCACTCATCTATGCCAAACATTTGTGAGACAGCTACCTGGCCACACAACTGGAAGAGATCCATATTTACACCTATTCTAAAGAAAGGAGATCCAATAAAATATGAAAATTATAAAGCAATGTCACACAAAGGGAAACATTTTGCTGAAGATCATTCAAAAGCAGTCGCAGCAATGTATCAGCAGGGAACTACTAGAAATCCAAGGGGGTTTCAGGAGAGAAAATGAAACCCAGGGCATCATTTCTGACTTCAAGTGGATCCTGGCTGAAAGCAGAGGATACCAGAATTATGTTTGCCTGTGTTTTATTGGCTATGCAAAGACATTTGACTGTGCAGATCATAAAAAAATATGTATACATAGCTAAGAATGAAAGTTATAGAACACTGAATTGTTTACATGAAGAACCTGCACATAGATCGAGAAGTAGTTGTTCAAACTGAGCAAGAGGATACTGTGTAGTTTAAAGTCAGGAAAGGTGTACATCTGGGTTATAGTCTGTCACCATACTTATTCATTCTGTATGCTGAGCAAATAATCCAAGCAACTTGACAATATGAAGAAGAACGTGGCATCAGGATAGGAGGAAGGATCATTAAGAGCCTGCAATATCCAAAGGACACCAGCTTGCTTGCAGAAAATGAAGAGGACTTAAAGCACTTACTGATGATGATCAAAGATCACAACCTCGCATATGGATTGAACCTCAGCATCAATAGAACAAAATTCTTCACAGCTGCTCCGATAAACAACATCATGATAAATGGAAGAAAATTGAGGTTGTCAAGGATATCATTTTACTTGGATCCACAATCATCACCCAAGGAAGCAGCATTCATGAAATCAAACAACATATTGCGTTGGACAAATCTATGGCACAAGGCCTCTTTAAGGTTCTAAAAAATGAAGACATAGCGTTGAGGACTAAGGTACCTCTGACCCATGCCATGGTATTTTCAATTGCTTCATATGCATGCAAAGTTGGGCAATAAATATGGAAGACCAAATAATTGATGCCTTTACATTATGGTGTTCACAAAGTATATTGAATGTACCATGGACTGCCTAAAGAATGAATATATCTGTCTTGGAAGTGCAGCCAGAATGCTCCTTAGAAGAAAGAACTGAGAGAGTCTCTGTCACACGCTTCAGACATATTATCAGAAGGGACCAGTCTCTGGAGAAGAACATCGTGCTTGGTAAAGCAGAGAGTCAGCACAGAAGAACTACCCCAAGAATATAGACTGCAACAATGGGCTCAAGAACAGCAATATCTATGAGGAAGGCACAGGACCAGGCAACTTTTCATTCTTTTGTGCTTTGGGTTGCTTTGAGTTACAACAAACTCCATGCCCTTAACAACAATCTACTTTGGTTCTACTGTCACGGCTATTTCCTCTCACATATATTGATTATTCTTGTCATGTATATTTCAACATTGTCTTATTTGAAACACAACAATGATGGTTATATATACCCAAACCAAAAAAAACCCAAACTCACTACCATTGAGTCTATTCCAACTCATAGCGACCCTATAGGACAGAACAGAACTGCACATAGAGTTTCCAAGGATCACCTGGTGGATTTGAACTGCCAACCTTTGGGTTAGCAGATCTATCACTTAAACATATATATATATCTATATATATGTATATATGCATACACACATATATGATATGGCTGGCGATTATGTGTATATATATTATAATGTGTGTGTGTGTATAATACAACAACCCACTACCATTGAGTGAATTCTGACTCATAGTGACCCTTATAGACAGAGTAGAACTGTCACATAGAGCTTCCAGGGAGTGCCTGGTAGATGTGAATCTTTTGGTTAAATCCAAACCATCCACTGCTGTCAAGTCGAATAGACTTGCCCCATAGAATAGAACTGTCCCATAGAGTTTCCCAGGAGCTCTTGGCAGATTTGAACTGCTGACGGTTTGGTTAGCAGACATAGCACTTAACCCACTATGCCATGAGGGTTAGTAGCTGTGTAGCATGTATCCTTCAGCACTATAGACTTTCCTCTAACTCTTTCTTGATGTTGTTGTTTCAGTTCCTGACTTCCTCCCTTACATATTTCTCAGGCTGTAGCTTTGGAAATTTTTTATTATGGACCACATTCTACCATCAAGTGTGCATTTAGGGGAATAGGTGTATATGGCTGACATGTCGCCTCACATTCTATTCTTATTAAGCAGTATTTTTTTTTTTAATGATCTGGTAATATATATATAAGAAGTTCACTGGGTACAGGATTTTGTTATTTTCATATTTAAGTTTTTTAGATATTTTTCATTTCCCTTCCACATTGACGTTTGAGATGACCCATAAGAAGAAACAACTAAGACAAATTAGAGTAAATTGAAAGTGAGAGTTAAAGAAGGAAACTTCAAAACAAGTAGAGACAAGAATCAAGTGTCTAGTAAAGGTTTCAGCATCCACCTTTTACTTTCATGCCTATCAAAGCTTATTGCATTTGTTCACTATTTTTGCAACTTACAGGAGACTATTGTCTTTCCTAGTTTCTCGGTAAGCTTGTGTATTTGGGAATATTTTAAATCATTTCAGTGCCATGCAAGGAAAGAGTTTTGCTAAGTAGAACGTATCACTATCTTCCCTAAGAGTTTATTTTTCCTCTTAATAGCTGATAGCCAGCAATAAGTAAGATACACTAAATTATGATTGATTTTACCATGAAAAACATATGTCTGCATCAACGACATTAAAAAAAAAAAGACTTACCCAGTCTGAGCACTGTGATTTTTTTTCAGATGGGCCAGTAGATCCAGAGATTTACATATTACATTTATAAGCTAAGTATTTAGTGACAGCTACTATAAACCAGAATTTTCTGTCATCACTGTTTTTCTCAATTATTGTTTCTGTGAACTAATCTGGCTGGTAGAGAGACCAGACCAGACCAGATTAGATCAAACCAAAAACACTCATTGTGTTTGAACTATGACTCAAATATCACTGAGAGCTTATTAGGATTATACTTGTTGTTGTTAGGTGGTATTAAGGGGCCTCCTCCTTTTTGCTGACCCTCTGTTCTACCTAGTACAATGACCTTCTCCAGGGACTCATGCTTCCTGACATGTCCAAACTGTGTAAGGAGCAGTCTAGCCATTTTTGCCTCCAAGGAGCGATCGCGTTGTTCTTCTTCCAGAACAGATCTGTTTGTTCTTCTTATGGTCCATGGTACATTCAGCACTCTTCTCTAATGCCACAATTCAAAGGCATCAGTTTTTCTGTCTTCTTTGTTCGCTGTCCAGCTTTCACAGGTATATGATGTGATTGAAAATACTATGGCTTGGGTCAGGCTCACTTTAGTCTTTGAGGTAACATCTTTATTTTTCAGGATTATACTAGACTACGTGATATGCTTCCTGGATGGTAAATATAGGACTTATTTTTTCAAGTATTGAGCATACCGTAAGCAGGCAGTAAGTTGCAGACAGACTTCTTTCAGGATTTCTTTGGCTACACAAAGCTGTCTCACTCATGACCATGCCCCTTTCAGAGGGCAGCCTTCGACCAATAACTGATTGTCATGTGGGGTGCAAAGTCTCACTGTACTTGCCCCAGTTCCAGCAATTCTCAAGGTCTATCTTAGCTCCTGTATTCACCGTAATATTGACTGAAGGCATTAGAACACTGCTCATTTTCTTCCACTACCTAATCTTGCTTTTCCTTCCCCTTCCATAGGCTTTGATCATGGGGATAATACCTCATAAACGTCCTGAACACTCATATCCATTTCAGATTCCTAGATAACCATTCCCATGATGAGGATTATAAAATGACCTTCTTTGATACCATAATAATTGGATACATTTTTCTTATACAGCCAGAGTCTATTTACAACTTACGTAAAAGCAGAAAAGAACATACCTGCCACACACTCAAGGTTTATTTGATTTTATTTTTTGCAACACACTGTTAAGTAGATAAACATTTATTGTACTACATTTTTTGCAAGATGCTAAAGATTGGCTACTAAAGGCAAAGAAACAGAACCTAGATATATCAAACCTATTAAAAAGTGTCTCCAAAGAAAAATAAGTAAACACATAGATGACATATTGATGTATTGTGAGTACAATGAGGTGAAACGTGATAGAGAGAAAAAGAGATTGAAGATGGAACAAGATTAGGCAGGGCCAGAAAGCCCCCTTTGAGGAAAGAAAATGTCAGCTGAGGTCTGAAAGGGGTGGACAAAAAGAGTTCCAGTTAATGGAAGGAGCTGTGTTAAAGTCCTGAGGTAGGAGAAAATGGATTTGTTAAGGACTGAAGTCCAGTGTGGCTGGAGCATAGTAAAGTGGGGAGATATATAAGAGGCTGTAGATACATCTGTTTACAGGCCAATAGCCCCATAAGTCCTGATACAGGGTATGGGTTTTCTCATACAAATATGTGAATAATTTTGAAGTGTTTCATAAGGGGAGGGACATCATCAGACTGCAATTTTCAAAGAAAATGATTATTTTATCTTCTTTGTAGAAAATAAGTGGTAGAAGGAGAAAAGTGGAAATTTGCAGATACCTTGGGTACTGATTAGAATATTGAACTTCATAGTTGATAGCAGCTTGGGCTGGAGAAGTGATTATAGAGACAGAGTTGAATAGGCAGATAAGATATATTTTCACGTTTGACATATTCGATCTTCAGATTGGATGTAGATAGGAAGATGATGAAAGAAGGATAATACCAAATATACTTAGAGTATGCGGTTGAAAAACTGGGAGCCTGGTGGGGCCATTTTTGAGAAGACTTCGTGACAACAAGGAGATGTCTACATTCTCTGGGAAGATTACAGAGGCTGTACTCTACATTATAAATGAAGAAACTTACAGTAGGAACAGGGACAATTCCATTGTATGGGGTAAGATGAAGAAGAACAGAAATGCAGCTTTGTTGAGTAGCTTTTCAGAAGCAGAAGGTCGCACAAATTTTTCACTTTAGAGCTAAGTAAGTAGAGGCTCAAAACCTATCAAAATCACTTATCTGGCCAAAGGAATATTTTATCCATTAGGTGGTACCTGGTTTCTTTAAGCGTTTCTGATTATTTATTTTCAAGCTTAATATTGTGATTCTTTTTTCAAAGTAAAATGTTGTTGAAAACCTCTTTCCATCTGTCGCTTTGCTTACTTTCGTATCACTTCCTGTGAACCCAACTCAAAAAAATTTAAATTGAACTCTGTTACATGAAAAATAATAATTCCTAAATGAAAAGTTCCAGATGATGACATTGTAGGGAAAGAAACTTTGTGGAAAAAGAAACATAATTCTAAGTAATGGAAAGTTACAGGGTTGACATTCTACAGTAAATATCAAAATTTGAAATAAAATTGTAAATTATGTATGAAGCCAAAGCTCTAGTAATTGTATTTATAACTTGGAAATATTCTTCAAGAGAGATGAAATTGGAAGTTGGAGAGTACGATGTGAAAAAAAGTCTGCTTATAGGAAAAAAATAAAATGGAGTTCCATCATCTCTTGAAGGATTACTTTAGCCACATAGGCAAGTATAGGTGAAACATAAGTTAAGTGCACATCAACATGATAAGCAGAAGTGTGGTTGTAAATATATTACTTACAGTTGAAAACACAAATGCATTACCACGTTTATAAAGCTTGTCCCTCCATATTTACGTAACTTTGTCTCTTATGGATAGATTATTGGGACTTTGAAACAGTTAACAGACAAGAAGCATGATTGTAACACCTTACTGAAACAAAACATGTCCCTCTCTTCTGAAGGAAATTTTGATGGCATAGTGGTTATGTGACCAAAAGGTTGTCCGTTCAAATCCGCCAGGCACTCCTTGAAAACCCTATGGAGCAATTCTACTGTGCCCTATAGGGTTGCTATGAGTCCGAATTGACTCGATGGCAGTGAATTGGTTTGGTTTTCTTCTCTAAAGGTCTTTTAAAAAAAGTCCTATAATTTGTAGGGCTGGGAGACAGCATTTCCCAAGTGAGTGACCACACCATTAGGCTTTGCTTTTGCAGCACCAAATCTGAGATACAACATGGCAAATCTGGAATGTGCCCTCAGGTTGCTTCTAATTTCTAGGTAGCCAGGAGGCTTTTCCAAACCAAAATCCACTGCTGTTGAGTTGATTCCAACTCATAGCAACTCTATAAGAGGCTGTTAGAGAAAGGGAATTCATAATTAATATGGGTGGCTGCATAAACAACATGTCTTTCTGATCAGATCCTGAATAGACATTAGCATTTGGAAAGTAGCTTTTATTACTTACAACAGGACGTGGTCAGTATGCAATGGTGGAGCAGTCCCTCCATGGCTTTAAAGCTGTCCAGGCAACTTTTCCGGGCACACAGCCCTTGTGTCATGAGTGAGAGACTTGAATGAGACAGTTACACTACACCCCGTGTCCCTGGCTTCAGGAAATTGTCCCGGTGAAACTCTGCCATACAAATCCTCTACCTGGCGATGTGACTAAGGGACACAGTGGAAGCTGATCTACTGCCAGTCCCTTCCCTCTGGCCAGACAGGACCCCTTTGGTAGCCTGTAAGCGTAATTCTATGCATGCTACCCATAACTGAGGAGACCAAGCATACTTCCTTCCCCAGCTACTTTATATCCCCAGGTTATGTGACAAGTTGTGTCTTTTTATTCCAGCTAACACACCCCAACACACCCCAAGTCCTGGTGATGTGGTGGTTAAGAGACCAGCAGCTAACCCAAGGATAGGCAGTCAAAATCTGTTAATTAGTCTTTGGACACCCTACTGTAGGCAGTTCTACTCTGTCTTACAGGGATGCTACGAGTCAGAATCAACTCCATAGCAAATTTTTTTTTTTTTAATGATTGACTAAAAGTGTACATTTCCTTATAAATTTACAAGCCCACCTATATGCAACTCCCACTGCTCTCTCTGCCTGGTGACAGCACAATTTCCTTTCCGTTCCACACATAACTTGTCCTTCCAATAATCTCCTATTCCCTCCTCTCTACCCACTCCCCTTCTTCCCGTAAGAGATCAGCAGGACACATCCTATAGATGCATAGAATCATAAAGTGCACACATGATATGGTCACTCTGTGTCGCCAAGTCCAATCCATTCCTGTTAGAAGAATTGACCTCCATTATGATTTATGAACAGGGGCAGCATCAGGGCCAGAGGTCATGCTCCAGGGGAACTCCGAGGCCCCCGGACCATCAGTTGTGGTCTTTTAGTGGGGATATCTGGCTGTGCCCCATTTTATTCTTGTGTTGCCAATGAGACTCAACTTTGTGAGCTCTATCATGGCTATCACTAGTGGTGGCCCAGCACCTTCCAGTTCTTCCAGTCCCAAGTCGATGTAGTCACCCACTCACGTGAGTCTCTCTGTCTTCTAGGGTCTCTTTCCTTGATGTCATTTTGGTCCTCGGTGATTGTCCATTTCTGCTGAGTTGGGACCACTTGCTGTACCCTCAGATGGCAGCTTGGCAGCTTTTAAGACCACAGATATGACTCACCAATGTGGGTTGCAGAAGGCTTTCTTAGCAAAATGCTAGTTGTGCCACTGACCTCGATTTCCCCTGAAAGCATGGTCCCTGCCCCCCTGTCCCAGGTACTCTGTCCTTTTAATATTAGGTTAAGATGGGAGGAGTAATCATGTTATGTTGAAGTTCAGTTAATATTGATCTTCCTTCTAATGTGTACTGTCACAGATTTTACCCAACCAAATTTCTATAAACTATCTAATCTAAACCATCCCCCTATATTCCTCCCCACCTTGCAGCCATCAGAGAGTCTTTTCTTCTAGGCAGGAGTCTGTTTTTAAGTTATTATAGGGGTCTCATACAATATTTGTCCTTTTGTCGCTGACCACTTTCACTCAGCATAATATCCTCCAATTGAAACCAGGTTATGAGATGTTTACTAAAGTCATCGTTCTTTAGAATTGGAGAAGAAGGTGTAGTTGTCTGCTGTTGGATAGAAAGCTCTCTATATGTCAGGGAGGTCAAGTTGGTTAATTGTGGCAACAAGGTCTTCTGTGTCTTTATTGAGCTTTTTTCTTGACAATCTGTCCAATATTGAGAGTGGAGTGTTGAAGTCTCCCACTATTATCGTGGAGTGATCTATCTCTTTTTTGAGTGTAATCAGTGTTTCTTCGACGTATTTAGGTGCTCTAATATTACATGCATAAATATTTAATATTGGTAAGTACTGTTTGTGTATTGAAGTTTTCAGCAATAAATAGTGTCTATCCTTGTCCATGATGGTAGATTTGACATTAATCTATTTTATCTGAGATTGCAATTGCCACATCTACTCTTTTTTGTGTATTGTTAGCTTGATATATATTCTTCCATCCTTTAATTTTCAGTTTGTTCATATCTTTAAGTCTGAAGTGTGTTTCTTGTAATCAACGTATGGATGGGTTGTATCTTTTGATCCAAGCTGACACTCAATGTCTCTTTACTGGGGCATTCAGTCCATTCACATTCAGTGTAATTATTGATAAGTATGTGCTCAGTGCTGTCATTATGATATGTTTATTTTTTTTGTTTCTGTTTTCTCTGTTGTTCTTATTAATCTGTTCTGGGACATTCTTTGTGAGTTGATTTTTCACCTTTTTCACGGTTGGTTTTGTGGTTGTTGAGACTCCTGTATTATGTTTCTTGATTTGATATGTTGCATCTTTATTGTGCTTTATGGCTGCCCCTATTATCACTCTTAATAAACTATATATAAACCCAATTTTAGTTACTACCAGTCTTATTAACTTCCTCTCCACCTGGAAGGACTATAACGGCTCTAGTACATCCTTCTTTTTAATATGATGACATCATAGTTTTCACGATATGATCACTGGATCATTTCTTTCACTATTGTAGCTTTCATTGAGTTTGAAACCTTCCCTAACTGAGTAGGCTTCTGGGTGATGTGCCCTGCATTTACTTCCAAAACATAAAGTTAGTGACTTTTGTTCTTCTAAGCCAAGAGATTCTTTCAGTATTTCTTGTAGCTTTGGTTAGGTTTTTACAAAGTCCCTGAGTTTCTGCTTATCTGTGAATGTCTTCATTTCATTTTCATATTTGAAAGATAGTTTTGCAGGATATATAATTCTTGGTTGGAAGTTCTTCTTCAAGGCTTTGAATGTGTCATGCCACTGTCTGTGTGCCAGAATTGTTTTTGCTGAGAAATTTGACAAAACCTACAGGGTTTCCTTCTGAATGTTAGCTTTGCTTTGAGTCTTGTTGCCTTTAACAGTTTCTGCTATGATTCATCTTATTAAGTTTGATTAGAATATGTCTTGGAGTCTTTCTTTGGAGATCTATATTGAATGGTGTTCGATATGCAACTTGGGTATCTATATTCTCTTCTTTCATAATTTCTGAGAAGTTTTCTCTCAGCAGCTCAGCAACAATACTCTCTGTGTTCTCAGTTGTCTCACCCTGTTCAAGAACTCCAATTAAGTGTAGATTGTTCCTCTTAATGGAGTCCCACGTGCTTCTTAATGCTTCTTCATTTTTCTTGTTTCTTTTTCCTGATTGCTCCTCATAGATGCTGGAGTAAGTGGTTCCATCTTCCAAGTCCAAAAGTCTATTTCCCATTTCTTCTGTTTTCTTGCCTTTGAATTGAAGTTTCTATGTCTCTGACTTTGTTCTTGAACCGATGGATTTCAGAGTAGTGATGTTCCATCAGATTGAATAGCTTGCTCTTAAGTTTTCATTTTGCTGTGCTGCATTTTGTGTAAGGTCTAGGAGGGCTCTCTGTATAATCCTTTTGTATTCACCTTCTGATAATTTCAGAAAGATTTCTTCATATGGGAAGTTCTTTGATTGTTTCTTTTGGGGGCTTTCTGAAGCCATGGGTTTCTTAGTTACACTTTTATCCAGAGTTTGTTGCTTTTTCAGCATCATGTGAGTCAACAGAGGCTGGAGAGATACTGTGAGAATGGACTGCAGTTGTGTCTCTAAGCTTTCTTAAAATGGGAGGTAAAAGGTATCTGAGAACTTCCAAAGTCAGTCAGGTTTTCAGGAGTACAGGTCCCTCTTCCCAGCTGGCAAAGTAAGCATCTCTGTATCCAATCCTAGATGTCATAAACTAGTTCAAAATACAGAAAGGCTACTGCCCTGCTGGCCTCTGCTGCTGGGCCCCAGTTGTAGGTGACACTGTGTAGAATACTATTTTACTTCCAGAAAGTGCTCTTCTCTGGGCAGGCCCTGCCTCTCAGCAGGACCTTTAAGGTCCTTCTTAGGCCTCTATAAGGGTATATCCACCTCCCAGTGGAATAAGATGGTGTCCTGCACAAGCTCCCCACATGCCACGGCATGGACCACTCAATGGTGGAGGCAGAATGAGAGGCCAAAGGTGCCGAGATGCACAGAGTCCAAAGCAGGGCTCTCAAATTGTGGCAGTTTAACCTGCTGATCCCATCAGCAGTGCTTCTGAGACAAGCTGCCAGTCAAATCCCAGCTCTACCCACCAGCCAAGAGAGACAAAAAAAGTTAAAATGGTGAGTTACCCTCGATCACGAAAGCCAGCACTCACAGAGAGCAGGAGTCAGTGAGAGATGGAAAGTTGTCCATTCAGTAGTATGAAATACAAATTAACAGCCCTATGCTGTGTCCTAGTGCTCACTAGGTGTCCAGAGGGCTCATTTAGTTATCAATTCAGGTCTTGACTTCCAGAGGTATTTAGGAAGATGTGTGTTTAGTCTGTCATCTTGACTCCATGCCTCTGTTTTGTTTTTTAATAGACATCCTACTGCATCATGTCTTTCTGAGAATGTTGGGGGGCAGGGTAGCCCAGAATTGTGTCTTTTTAACACTGATAGCAAACAACAGTCATTAACAAGGGTGTGGTAGGTGGTTTGTTCCGAGATCTAAAGATGCTGGCAGGGAGAGGAATCTAGAAAATCATGAATGCCTGGCTTGTCCACAGGACTGTCTCTTGACATTAGCAATCTTGAATTGAGAATTCCTTTTAGATTTCCTAAAGATGGCATTGTGCTTCTCTTTAGCTCAACTATTTTCACTTTCTCCTTTTTGTGGCTTTATTTATACTCCTCTTACCCAGTTATGTTCTTTATGTATTTACATTCTATATACTGAAATGCTTTTGTTTTTAAATATTTACATATATACACAAAGCACCACTATATAAATGAGATTAAATTGCTTAAATATAATCTCACCTTTTCCAATATTGATTTTTTAGTTTTTTGAAGTTTCTAGTTTTGATATTTTGTATATGTTTTCCAAGTGTAAATTAAATGTTCATCAAATGTAGTTACTTACTTTCTTTAATACTACTAAGTGCCATTAATAAGCTATACTACAAACCCTGTTTGCATAGTGGATAAGAGCTTTGTCTGCCAACCAAAAGGCCGGCAGATCAAATCCACTAGGTGCTGCTTGGAAATACAGTGGAGCAGTTCTACTCCATCTTATGAGGTTGCTACAAACTGGAATCAATTCAATGTGAATAGGTTTGATTATGGTTTTAGCCTTTAGTTGGGGACCAGCATTATATACAGTAGCTAACAATAGCCAGAGAAGTTAGAGAATGCTGCTCTCTAACAAGATACCAAGGTCACGGTGCTATACCTTTGTAAATCAATCTGCCTTTTTTAATGTCAGTTCCCATCTCTTTGTGGCTTCATAGAAATCCCTCTCATTACTGAGTTTAAATATATATGTTTTTGAAGCACCTCTTCTTAAAGGAAAGCAGACTATTGAGAGAGGTGCACTCTAAGAAGTCATTAAGAATATCTAGCTGACTTTCCAAGACTGTAAATCTTTACGTATCTCTGAGTCTAATGAGGTGATTTATTGTTCCATATTGCAAAGGGAATTGTACAGACACTTTCTCATGATCACACTGTAGAATGGAACCAAATACTAAATGGTGGTGCCATGATTCTTATAGATGTTGTTCTTATGGCATATTTATGCTCTTTTTTTTTTTCTCAGATAGCAATTCTTATTCTTGGCTTTTAGACTGTGTGATGTTTTTGTCATTTTAATAATTGAGAAATGCAAAGTAGAGATTCACAGTTGAAAGGTTACCTTGCTTATATGCCAAATGCTTTGTACTTAAACAGTTTGGGGGGGAAAAAACACCAGGTTTGACTCTTCTAAGTATTGGAATCTTTTTTGGAGGTACCTCATCACAATTTCTCATAGATGATATTTGCCTTTGCTCCTATTGATCTATAATATACTGTGTTCTAAAATTCATGGAAATAATAATGCAGTCATGTATAAATAAAATTAATGAAATATAAAGGAAACCACAGTCAGGAAATGGATGATGGAAGCAAATATATTAACCATGAGTACAGACAGAGCCCAGGCTTTGGAATGAGGCAACCAGAGTTTAAATTCCGGTCTGTAATTTATTAACTCTGTGACCTTGGGAAAGCTACTTAAGATTTTTGAGTCATAGTTTACTGGATGATATTAGTGATAACTTCATAAAACTATGACAAGCATTAAATGAAGGACTTAGCTCAGTGTCTGTAATACTATGTATGATTAATACGAGGTCACACAATTAAGTTTGCAAACTCATCCTAGAAAAAGTGCTACGTACCTCATTGCTGAATGTCGCCTTCGAAGTACTCCCCTTAGGAAGCTGAGCAGTGATATCAGCACTTAGTCCACCCTTCAGTGGAATTTTGGAACTCTTTTTCTGGAATGGCCACTATTCAATATATAGAATGTCATTGTATTACCCTTGATGTCATGAATGACATCCAAATGTCTTCCTTTCAGTATTTCCTTTATCTTCAGGTAAAGAAAAAAGTCGCTGGGGTCCAGACCAGGTGAATGGGGAAGGTGTTACAATACAGTTATTTGTTTACTGGCTAAAAACTCCGTAATGGACAGTGCCATGTGAGCTGGCGCATTGTGACACAAGAGCCGTGAGTTGTTGAAGAAAAGTTCAGGTCTTTTTTGTCTAACATTTTCATGCAGTTTTTTCAGCACTTCCAAATAGTAAATTTGGTTAATTATCCAGTTGGTACAAATCCTTGTAAACAATTCTTCAGGTATCAAAAAAGGTTAGCAATGCCATCCTGAGTCTTGATTTGGACTGATGGAACTTTTTTGGTTGTGGAGGGTTGGCTAACTTCCATTGTACACTTTGACGCTTTGCCTCAGAGTCATATTGGTACATCCACATTTTATGACCAGTAATAACATGGCCCAAAACATGGTCTTGTGTCTCCAAAAGGTCTTGGCAAACTTTGACTCTCCTTTCCTACTGTTCATCAGTGAGCTTGTTCAGGATCCTTTTCGCACACACCTGTCTCAGCTAAGATTTACAGTTAAGACTTTCCTGTTTCTCTATTGATGTTTACTTTGTTGGTTATGCTTCTCACAGACACCCAGTGCAATTGATGCATGACTTGATAACTTTTTGCAATGTATTTGTCAGTTCTGCTTGTTACTGGCCACCTTGACCTCTGTTCATCAGTGACACTTTCTCCTCAGAAAAATGTTTAAGCCATTTCTACACTACCATTTTATTCATGGCATTATCTTCATAAACTTGGACTAACACATGCCTGATTTAACTTTCACTCTTTCCAAGTTTAACAATAAATTTAATGCTTGTTCATTGCTCTAATTCATGCTCCAACAGTCTTCCTGTGCCACACAAAAAGACACAACAACAATAGCGAATGCCCCTCAGCAAGACATGGCCACACATTAACATGGACACAGCTGTGAGACACTGATATACGAAGGTTATGAAACCTCATCAAGTTATTTGTACAATGCTGCCAACTAAGCTCACAGTGGCCTGTTCATGAACTTAAATGTCAGAAAAAGTGCTAGTTACATTTTGTTTACATTACCAATATTATTGTGATTGTAATAATTGATTTCATAGACAATGCAATTTGCACATAAACCAACTTTTATGTGTTATAGAAGGCAATGATGTCAAAAATGCAGATTCTGATTTAGTCGGCATGATTTCTAAGAAGCTCCAGGTGATGCCAATACTGTTGGTTTGCAAATCACACATTATTCAATAAGAAAGTATATCTATATATATGCATGTATTGCTGTTACCCCCCCAACCAAACCCGTTGTCTTTGAGTCGATTTCGACTCATAGTGACGCTATAGGATGGAGTAGAGCTTCTCCATAGAGTTTCCAAGTAGTGTCTGGCACAATCAAACTGCAGGGTTTTTAGTTAGCAGATGTAGCACTTAACCATTACTCTACCAGAGTTTCCGTATTTGTTTGTTAGGTACAGGCAAATTGATTTTCATCTCCCAGTGGTTCCATGTGACAGAGTATGTCACCAGGTCTTTCTCCTACCTAGCTGCTGGATGGGTTCAAACCTCCAGCCTTTTGGTTTGCAGCCAAGCTCTTAACCATCAATCCCCTAGGGCACACACTTTGTCTCTGTGTCTCTCTAAAATACCATGTTTTCATCAAAGGAGGAAGTGTATCAATTTTTCAAGACATAATTGCATGGAATTTAATTTCAGGAAATTTAAATAATAATTTTACTAATTTTCTCATAATAGTTTTAAGTGAATTAAATATAAATACTAATCCCAATATCTTCACAAATTTTCATTTATCCCTTCCCACTAATGGCATATTTCTAATTAAAAATTAGCAAAGAAAAATTCAAATTAGTTTTCCCATCTTTGTTCTTTCAACAAAAGTAGGTTGATCCTAGTAGGTTACTTGTTGTGGGAGACAGAACAATGATATTGTCGTGAGTCCTAGAGAGTCTATACCACTCCAAACTCATTTCTGTAGGAAGTTGGGCCATTCTCATAAATAATCACAAAGCAAGAATGTCATGGTTTGAGTGGTGTTACCCAAAAAATGTGTGTAGTATTTTGGCCAGGCCATGATTCCCTGTATTGTGTGATTGTCCTCAATTTTGTGATTTTCCTATGCTGTAATTCCTGATCTCTGCCTGTGCTTAACAGATAGGATAATCTTAAAAGAGATTTAGGGTGGGACTGCAACACTCTTACTAAAGGACTTACCCTGAAGTGTGGTTTATACCATATTTTGTCCTATTGTCCTAAAAAGATAAAAGGAAAGGGAAGCAAGCAGAGAATTAGGAATCTTATACCATCAAGAAGGAGCACCAGGAGTAGAGTGTGTCCTTCAGACCTGAGGTTTCTGTGCTGAGATGCTCCCTGACCAAAGACTGATACAACACAAGGACCTTCCTACAGAGCCAATAAAGAGAGAAAGCCTTCCCCTGGAGTGGAAACCCTGAATTTGGACTTGTAGCCTACTAGACTATGAAAGAATAAACTGTTCTTTGTTAAAGCCATCTACTTTGTGGTGCTTCTGTTAGAGGGGTATCAGCTCACTAAAACAAAGAGACAAATTAAAGGTGCTATGAAGAACGTAAGGAAAGTGCTAGAGGAATTCAGACTAGTGGGATTATAAAAAGTTATAGCTACATGTATCATTAATTTATCTTCCTCAGCTAAGTAAAACTGTAACAAGTTAGCTGAATCATCAAAGGAAATTCTCAAGTTTTTCTTCTATCTTGTCTTTTGTTGCCATGGAAGTTCTCTTAATATCATCGATGTGCTATGTGCTTTATTTATATGGATTAATTCAACTAAGCCCTCACAGTGGGCTATAAGGTAATTGGTATTATTTTCCTCAGCTACAAAACTAGAGACATTATATCAACTCATGATTCTAGATTGTCAATTATAAGACTTCACCTGCTTTCCTCTTCAAACTCCCATGTCTTCATTGGACCTTGTTCTTTATGTTTTTACTTTATTTTTAACTAATTTAACTTAATTATTTTTTATTGTACTTTAGAATAAGGTTTACAGAACAAACTAGTTTCTCATTAAGCAGTCAGTATACATGTTGTTTTCTGACATTGGTTAACAACCACACAATAGGCCAATATTCTCTTTTCTCACCCTTGGGTTCCCTATTACCAGCTTTCTTGCCTGTTCCTGCTTTCTGGTCCCTGCCCCCCAACTGGTGTGGCCCTTTAGTCTCCTGTTGTTTTGTAGGCCTCTCCAATCTTTGAAAAAATGAACTTCCAAAGTGATTTCATTACTGAGCTGAAAGGGTATCATGCGGCCATACTCTGAGGGTTTCTCCAGTCTGTCAGGTCAGCAAGTCTGGTCTTTCTTTCCAAGTTAGAATTTTTTCTGTATTTTTCTCCAGCTTTGTCTCAGATCCTGTGTTATGATCCCTATCAGGGTAGTCAGTGGTGGTAGCGAGGCACCTTCTAATTGCACTGGACTCAGTCTGGTGGAGGCTGTTTTAGATGTGATCCTTCAGTCCCCTTTGGACCAATCTTTTCCTTATATCTTTAGTTTTCTTTCATTCTTCTTTGTCCCTGAAGGGTGTGACTAGTGGAGTGTCCTAGATGGCTGCTCAAAGTCTCTAAGACACGGGGCCTGTTCTTGAAGGTTCTCTCTGCTTTGCAATCCTTCTTTCATAATCAGCACCACAACAGATCCTTCAGTTCCATTTCCTCAACTAACCTCTATTTTGCAAGATGATTCCATCTTTTCTCGTCCTTAGCAAGCCCTCAAAACGTGTCAGTATTACAAAATAAATGAAAAAAAAAATAAATATATGGAGAGTATTAGTGAATGATATAATAGCCTAAAAAAAAGATCCTGTGCCAATTATAGAATCCTGGTGGAACGGTGGCTTAAAGCTCAGCTGCAAACCAAAAGATCACTCTATGGGACAGTTCTCTTCTATCCTATAGTGTTGCTATAAGTCAGCATTAGCTCAATGGCAACAGGTTTGGTTGGTACCAAATGTATTTGCTTTATATACTAGCAATCCTGTACCACAATCAAGGGATAGCTCCATGATTCCAGCATGACAATTTTAGCCTGTGGGTAAAGAAGACTTCAGGTTGTAGCATGTTGTAGTAACATCTCACTTTGTCATCACTAGAACATGCCACTCTTACTTCATGTTGAAGCAGTTTGATATTATTTTATTTCCTAAAACATAGATTAGGCATAAATTCAAGTCCAATTTATGTAAAGGAAAAGGAAAATTTTAAGGACTAGGTCCATTAAGTCTTTAATACTCTTTGTTGTGATCTGCTGTCATTATTTTCAGGTTTCAGGTTATGCTTTAAGCTTATGGACAATGTACTGAATTATGAGTTATTAACTTTTTTCAAAGTTATTCTAACCCTGGTGGTGTAATACTTAAGTGTTATGACTGCTAACCAGAAAGTGTGCAGTTCAGACCTGTTAGGTGATGCTTGGAAACTGTATGGGGCAGTTCTACTTTGTGAGCATTAAGCGACTCAAGGTCAAAGGCTGTGTGCGTGTATGTGTGTGTGCACGCGTGTGTTTTATTCCAAACATTAAACTGTTTTCCCCCCAAAATTTGTGTAGCCACTTGATGAAACCATCATTCGCAGTATTTTATGGTTTTCCTAAGCTATGAATCCTAGTCTCTGCCTATGGTTAATAGACAGAATGATCATGTTAAAAAAGGATTAGGGTGGGACTGCCACATCCTTGCTAAGGGAGTTTCCCTGGAGTATAGATAAGGGAAAAGTAAAAGTAAAGGGAAGGAAGCAGCGAATTAGGAACCTCATACCATTAAGAAAGCAGCACCAGGAGTAGAGCGTATCCTTCATATCTGAGGTTCCTGCGGCAAGATGCTTCCTGACCAAGCCAAGCCAGCCAAGTGCCATCAAGTCGAATCCAAAGCCTGATGCAATATGAGAGCCTTGCTCCAGAGCTGACAGAGAGGGAAAGACTTCCCCTGGAGTAGATACATTGAATTTGGACTTGTAGCCTACTGGACTGTACAAGAATAAACTTTCCTTTGTTAAAGCCATCTATCTGTGGTATTTCTATTAGAGCAACCCTTGCTGACTAAAACATATTCTAACCCTGGTGGCATAGTGGTTAAATCCTATGGCTGCTAACCAGAAAGTTGGCAATTCAAATCTGCCAGGTGCTCCTTGGAAATTCTATGGGTCAGTTCTGCTCTGTCCTATAGGTTCACCACGAGCCAGAACTTTTTTTTTTATTATTCCAAATACTAAGGTTGTCTCCCATTATTTTTTGTAGAATCTTCTGATTTTTAGGGAATATTTTTTCTTCTTTCAACTGCTTTCTAGTTTAAAGTTCCTTCCCTAACTCTTATTCATGAGCACTCTGCACAAGTAATATTCTGATATTTTAAAAAAGCACCAGGTGTAAGCTGCTTGAACCTTCTCTAAGAATGCACAAATGTTCTGGTTTTGTGACGCCTTGACAGTCCCTTGTATATTCTTTTAAGCGTCTTTGTCTCTTGCTCTCTAATACACCCATGTATGCTTACAAGCTCATATCCAATCACACATGGAATTAAAGAAGATAAATGAGTTTGCAATCATTAAACATTAGACATTAGAAAAATTTTGTAGAGACAAAAGAATACATGGTAAACTACCTTCACTGGGCATTTGTTTACTAGGAAATTTTCTTCTTCTTCTTCTTTTTTTTTTTTTACTAGAAAAATCCATTAGCCTCAGTAAAAACTTAAAATCACTTTAGAATATAACAATATAAAGTATATGAAAATATCGTGCTCCCTGAATGATTAACAGTAATCTGCTACTAATACTGTTGAACTATTTGTGGTCCTCCCGTTGAAGAAGCTGAAAGGCCAGAAACCACAAAGATGCCTGTGTGCCATCATTTGCAGAGTTACTAATTTTTCTCATCATTTCCATAATGAGATGCACTATTTCAACAGAGAGACCCTCCTGAGAGTTGCTATTAGTTTTTAGGCAGACAGTTCTTTTGCTTTCATGTGATGGCCTTGGCCAGGGAGCTCAGATCAACTTTTCATTTATTCAGCAAAAAAATATAAATTTATTATTATTCACTCATTATTCTCCATGACTTCACTTTAGGCCCCACAGGGTCAAGGACAACATCAAGTTGGAACACCATTGTATATCTAGCATCTTGCACACTTCCTAGAAAAAAATTAATGTGGGCATTTATTTTTGAATAAATGAAGTTTAACTTTTTTTAAAAAAAATTCCCAAATGTAATCCTTGGCTTTAGATTGATAGTTCATTAAAAACAGAAAATTCAAAGAGAAGATGAAATATATGGTCATAAAATTTCAAGGGAACAGTTAGGTTTAATGAAAATGTATGAAGAATTTATCGATCAAACACAGGTAAACATCTTTCTGATATTCTCTGCTTTCAGCCAGGATCCATATGAAATCAGCTATGATATCTCTCATCCCGTGCCCTCTTCCGAATCTAACATGAATTTCTGGAATTTCCCTGTTGAGGTACTATCGCAAACACTTTGAATTATCTTCAGCAAAATTTTACTTGCCTGTAATGGTAATGAAATTGTATGATAATTTCAGCATTTTGTTGTATTAACTTTCTTGTCAATGGGCATAAATATGTATCTTCTCCAGTTGTTGGCCAGGCAGCTGTCTTTGAAATTTCTAGACACAGAAAAGTGAGCACTTCCAATGCTGCATTTGTTTTTTGAAACATCACAAATTGTATTGCACCAGCTCCTGGAGCTTTGTTTTTCACTATTGCCTTCAGTACAGCTTGGTCTTTTTCTTTAAGTACCACTGCTTCCTGATCATACACTATCTCCTGAAACAGTTGAACATCAACCAATTCTTTTCGATACAGTGACTCTGTGTATTACTTCCACCTTCTTTTGATGCTTCCTGCTCCTTTTAGTATTTTCCCCATATACTCTTTCAATATTGTAACTCAAGGCTTGATTTTTTTTTCTTTTCAGTTATTTCAGCTTGAGAAAAGCTGAGAGCGTTCTTCTCTTTTGGTTTTCTATTTCCAGATCGTTGCATGTGTCTTTGCAATACTTTGCTTTGTCTTCTTGAGCAGCCCTTTAGAAATCTTTTATCCAGCTCTTTTATGTCATTTCTCTCTTTTGGTTTAGCTATTTGGCATTCAAGAACAAGTTTCCAAGTCTCTTCTGACATCCCGTGTGGTCTTTTCTTTCTTCCAAGTCTCTTCTGACATCCTGCGTGGTCTTTTCTTTCTCTCATGTCGTGACCTGTAACTTTGTTCATGTATGATGTCCTTGATATCATTACACTACCCATCTGGTCTTTAGTTGATAGTGTTCACCACCTCAAATCTGTTCTTGAGATGGTTTCTAAATTCAGCTGGGATATACTCAAAGTTGTACTTTGGCTCCCTTGGATTGTTTTAATTTTCCTCAGTTTCAACTTGAACTTTCGTGTGAACAACTGATTGTCTGTTTCACAGTTTACCCCTAGCCTTGTTCTGACATATGATATTGAGCTTAGTGAACAGGATTTGAAACACTTACTAATGAAGACAAAAGATCACAGTCTTCAATATGGATTTCACCTCAAAATAAAGAAAACAAAAATTCTCACAACCGGACCAATAAGCTACACTATGACAAACAGAAGATTGAAATTATCAAGGATTTCATTTTACAAGGATATACAATCAACACCTATAGAAGCAGCAGTCAAGAAATCAAAAATGTGCATTGTACTGGGCAAATCTCTTGCAGACGATCTCTTTAAAGGGTAGAAAAGCAAAGATGTCACCTTGCAGACTAAGGTGCACCTGACCTAAGCCGTGGTGTTTTTAGTCACCTCATATGTGTGTGAAAGCTGGAAGGTGAATAAAGAAGACCTCAGTAAAATTAAATCCTTTGAGTTATGATGCTGGTGAAGAATACTGAATATACCATGAACTGCCAGAAAATGGACAAATCTGTTTTGGAAGAAGTGCAGCCAGTATGTGACTTGAGGCAAAGGTGTTGAGGTGGGAGGATCACACAGGCCTGGGCAGTGTTTACTTTTGCTGTACACGAGGTAACCATGACACAGAACTGACTCTTCAGCACCTAACAACAATAACAACAACAAGAAAGATACAAAACTCATGTATTTTGTACTATGAAGAGAAGTCTTATATTTTGTCTAAGGAAAAAATACATTACGACATATGCGTGAACATAAAATGGGATAGATTAAATTACTTTCCTTAGTGTCTATTATACATTTTACATTTTAGTAAATTATACATTTTAGTAAATTTGTTTGTCACTGGTCTTTAATATGTTGTAAGTTTGAACGGATAAGGTCATTTTCATGTAAGCTTCACCAAAATAAATTACCACAGACATAATTTATATTTTATATTAATTGCTTATGGCATATTCTTAATGGCAAACAAGTATACTGTCGGTTTACTAGGCCTTCTCCCACTTAGAAAAGACCAAGTCCATTATAAGCTCATTGGAGGAGCTGATATCTTACCTCTTACAAAGAGTGGGAAATTAAACTTGCATGTGGCTGGAAATTGAACATTTGAATATTGTTTGCTTTTCTTAATTGTTACTGTTTGCTGTTATTTTATAATTAATCACCAAGGCTAGCATGCATTTTATTCTGTTGTTATTTGTAATGCTTGACTATTCATAGGTCGCACTGTGATTCCAGGTGTTCACCAGGCTCACTGTGTATTTATCGATAGTTCTGTCACCTGCTCATTTGCAGTGTTGTCCAAGGTACTGCAAGGCATTGGACAAAGGGTATGCACTCTGGTACCTACAGATTTCGTTTATTATTTAGGCTTAGAAACTTAGAATCCTGTGACCTTGAGGAAGCTATCCAATCTCCATTTGTTTGTGTGTTGTGGTTTATTTTGTTTTATTTTGATGTCATTCTTGAGAACATAGCAAAACATAGACCAATTCGACCAGCTTTGCATGTACAATTTGGTGACATTAATTACACTCTTCAACATGGAGAACAATTTTCTCCCTTCATTTCCAAACTGGAAACCCTGCTGGTGTAGTGGTTAAGTGCTATGGCTGCTAACCAAGAAGTCAGTAGTTCAAACCCACTAGCAGCTCCTTAGAAACCCTATAGGGCAGTTCTGTCCTATAGAGTCATTATGAGTCAGAAGGGACTTGACAGCAGTGGGTTGGGTTTCATTTTGGAGGTTATTTCTGAATTATGCTGTGTCCTTTAACATGAATTCTGAAATAGAGACACTAACACTGGTTTACATAATTGTGGTCAAGATTAACTGGGAAAACAAGAATCATTTAAACAAAGAGACGGATGTTTAATAAGTATCAACAGTCTTCTCTAAGGAATTAGTATTGCTTTGGCAAGGGGATTGCTTGTTTGTGTTAGAAATTCCTAAGCGCACCCCAAATGTGTTGAAGCAATAGCCACATGGAATCCTATAGTTGCCCTACTTGGACGTTTCAGCCCTAGATTCTAGACAAGTAACTGTACAGAGAATAATGTTACTTCAGGTAATGCAGGTAGGTACTCAGACCTCCTCTGCTTTTTGGCACATGTGATTTACTGGAGATGTTTGGGAATAAGATTGAGGTTATTAATTATTTAAACTGAGTTGCCCAATTGTTATGGCCAAGGGAGTGTTAAATGCCGGAAGGGTGCAGCCGGTTGCCTCTCCTGTAGTGGACACACCGTATATCTGCAGTCCTGCTCCCGGAATTCCAGCATCTGGGGTGTGGGTTTGTGCTCACCGCCTGCTCAGAAGGAGCCGGGATCCTCCTCATTAGCACCATGGACAGCTAGCATCCGCCTGAAGGAGCAGGCAGGCAGACTGCGTTCAGCTCAGCCAGCAGGAAGAGGGAGTGAAGTAGCTGCAGGCGGGGGAGGGAGAGGAGAAAAAGACTGCTCTGGGTAGGGAGAGAAAGAAATCTGGGAGCAGCCAGAGTAGCAGATCGGGAGAGCAGCTCAGCAACAGTCCCTATTATTCAGTGGAACACTGCTGAGCTTCCCGGGGGCTGCTTTCTAGTCCCTCTGCGCAGAGGAGGCTGCATTCTAGATCTGACTCCAGGTGAGTTAAGCAGGTGGTGCTGAGGGGTCTCGAACTCCGCTCATGGAATTGGCGAGACTCACCTCCCAAGTACTGCTGGCTTCTTGGTATTTCCCGAAGTCAAGGATGGACTGTATCTTAGCCGTGGCTGCTGAGGCTGGCAGTGGAAGGGTGGGCGGTGGGTGGTCGCCAGGCTCACACTGAACACTGCGGGACTGGGATGGAATTTAGCTGAAGAGACAGGATTCTAGAAGAAACACACAAGTACCTGCATGCATTTATGTTTTAAAATACTTGTTTTTCCCTGCCCCCTCCCCCAGCAGCCCATTTTGTCCTTCTCTCTCCCTGCCACTTGTCCTGTCCAATTTAACAAGGTAAGCCTAAAGATTTGAAAGACGTAGAAGTAGTCTGATACAGTAGAATAGGGCAATAAACCTAGCTTTCTTGATTGATGGTGATACTCCTTTTCTCAAATTTATAGGGAATAAGCCTCTGAATAATGAGATATTCTTTTTCTCTGTACCTTCCACAAGCTGATGAAAGGAAAAGGAACTTCTCATTCTTGTGGGCGTGATGACAATTTAGCTTAAAAGGCATGTGATTCATTTCATCTCTTCATTCTTTCAAAATGGTCACCTTGTTGGATTTTCCTAACAGCACAACTTTTAGGTGACTGACTGATAGTGAATATCTTTCTTATTCTGGAAACCATACAGGGGAATGGTTGAGTTTACATTAAGAATAGAGCAATTTTGTTTTCCTGGAAGGACTTTGGGAAAGCGATTATTAGATGGAGAAATTCTTAGAGTGACATTGAGAAAATTTCCCACAAAACTTCTGCAACAATTTTTTTCCACTGTTGCTTGACTTATTTTAAGTGTGCGTGTGGGGGGGGGTAGGCATATGTATGGGAGAGAAAAATTCATAAGGTGTGTTCTGAGTTTAGTTGGTTTAGAAGTCAATTTCTTACTAGTAACACTAATTCTTCAATTTCATAATTATAAAAGTTATCTAATTGTTTTGTATTTAGGTGGTTACAGTAACAATTTTTATTTTTAGATTATTACTTAATGGAAGGAGATTGATCATTAGAATTGGTGGGCACATAATTAGTCTTGTAGACTATCATACAAGTAAATGGTACTGAAGTATACAGGTACTAAGTTTAGCAAATATCAGAACCCAATCTGAGGATGAAATTTAAATGTTTTTCAAGTATTTAACAAGTTCTCCAGAAGAATTTAGTGTCATCTTATACTCAAGAAAGTGTACTGGTTTTTCAGTGTCAGAGAGCCACACTGATGAAAGTGGAACATCTTATTCCTTTGTTCTTCTTGGTCTAACATCAGTTAGGATGAAACAAATGCTTTTTAAGCATTTGCTGTAAGCCAGGGTCTTTCATATATCTCTTCCATTTCTTACAGAAGTTTAGAAAAGACAGAAATATTAGCTTCATTTTGCAGATGAAGAGACTGTGGCAGACAGGAAGTTGTTTTCCTAAGTCTCTATAGTTACTGAGTTTTCAACCAGCACTTAAACCTTGACTTTTCAACTTTGGATTCAGTTCTTTTCCAAAAAAAGTAAAAACTGCAGAGTTTATTTTAGTCGAGGCTGTTGTAAAAGTGATATATGAACACATCATGTACAAGAGTATTCTTTGTTATTTTTATGGTTACTTATTAAAACTAATTTTGCCCTTTCATATAAGACATTTTAATATAATTGCATTTATTTCCTACACTCATGTGCACCACTCCTCACCTAAAAATAACTCCAAAATTTCTAACAGCTGACATTTATTCCACATTAATAAGTTGACTGAGAGATAGACTCAATATTTACTAAGAATATTCTAAGGAGTAATTTATATGTCTTATAATCAGGATACAAAGCAGACTACGTTTAGTTGAGATTTTGAACTGCTTGCTGTTGAACCTGGGACAAACACACTGCTTGATTTCAGAGTGACCTGTCAATTTCACACCAAGTAGTTTTTATGATTTCTTGAGGATTTTTCTATCCATTTCATGCATTATAGCAGGTAATTTACAACTACTGGAAGATTTATGAGAAGAGAGGAATTAATAACTTAAAGGTTTTAAAATATATGACAATTACCGTAAAACTTTGTCGAAGGAATGTTTGTAATTACGGTGTATCTGTTGTAACATGATTGAAAGTAAATTCCTTGTAACTCCAGAAGGAAGGAAACAAACAAACAGAATCATGACATAGCTTTTTTATTCCTTTTCCTTCAGAATGATAATATTGCAGAAGCCAGCCAAGCCAAGTGCCGTCGAGTCAGATCATGGCGACCCTAAGACCCTTAAATCAACTATTTAAGTTGTAAAGAGAATCTGTGATCATTTGGATGGTGGAGTTATTTGTAGTTGTGTGTTTTGTCAACCCAGGAGGGAGTGCAGAATTGCAAAAGGTGTTGAACAAGGGCAGAGAAGGCTAGACAGAAAATATCTTGGTTTCATATACTTTGAGAAAAGTCTTAAGTTCTTTGAAACTTTCTTGTTCATTTTACACATTGTTGCACAAAATAGTTATGCTTGTTTGCTCAGTTTGGTGGTCCCTGGGTGACAAGAGTGATTAAGCACTAGACTACTAACTGAAAGGTTAATGTTGCAAACCCACCTAATTGCACCTCGGAAGTCAGGCATGGTGATCTGCTTCCAGTAAGTCACAATTTTGAAAACCTTAGGGAGCAACTCTGCTCTGCACACATGGAGTTGCCATGTGTGAGAATTAACTCAATGACAATTAACAAGTAGACAAGTTTGTGGTGCGCACATTTTCAGGATTCCACGTATGCTCATAGCTGAGGTATTCTCAGATGATTCAAGATCATCAGTTACGTGACTCTTGGCTACATGACCTCTACGTTCCAGGCCATGGTGTGAAAATTGGCTTACAATAATTTTTCTGGAATCTCAACATCTTCACTGCTCTAGAGTCCCCAGGCAGGATGTATGGGATGCTTAGTATCCTTTCAGCATCTCTGAGAGAAGAAATGTCCTTGAAAGTGTTGACCAAAGCTTTAGTTCTTTTCCTTTGACATTAAGTCGTAACAATGTTTAGCTGAGCTGGGAGAGAGAAGAAGAGGTGAATGAGAAGAGGAAATCTTTTTCCCCTTAGGAAAGGCAAGAGGCTACTGTATGTGCTTTTCTAGAAACACCTATCTTTAAACACTCCTGACTGAAATAAGTTTTTCACATGCAGTAAAATGCACAACCTACTTGTAGCGACCTTGGTTTTAGTATCATAGAGTGAACTGGTAGAGACAAGTGTGTCATCCAGAGTGAGTGCTGGGAAACCATGGGAGAGAGTGTAGAGTAGGCTCCAGAATTATCTCAACTGCGGGGTAAAAGTGCTAGGCCAGTTTTTTTTTTTTTTTTTTTTGAAGCAGTTGCATCAGTGATTAAGAGTACTTATGCACTGGACTGGAGCCCTGGTGGCACAGTGGTTGAGATAGTGACCACCAACTAAGAGGTCGGCAGCTTGAATCCACCACCCACTCTTTGGAAACCGTATGTGGCAATTCTCCTCTGTCCTATAAACTTGCTATGCATTGGAATAACGGGAAGGACAACAAGACTAGTTTTTGTTTGTCTGTTTTTAATGTCCTGGATTCAGTGGACAAAATCTGCACAGACTCAGGTGTGCCAAAAAAGGCTTTAAGAAGAGTCTGGCCAGTGAGCACAGGACATACAGGTGGTGGAGGGCATGGCTGGAGAAACATCGACTCTTGCTGCAGAACACCAGTAACGTTAGTCGATGAACTGAGACACTGTTCCTATAAATTGCTGTGATCATTTAGGCTCTCATTTCAACATGTGCAGTTCACAGGGGGCGTGAGATGCGAGGGAGGTTGATGGACATCTTAAGATTCAGTGCATATAACTTAGAGATTGATTCTTCATCCTGCTTTGTGATGACACTGTCAGTTTAGCAGAGTATAATAAGATATTTAATGCAGAAAAATATGAAGTCGAATGGGTGATAGACACCTTTGGCAACTACAACTTTCACTGTAGTTTTTTTTCAATGCAGAGGAAGTCTCTGGATGGAAGCATTTTATACCTGGTTTAAACGTACTAAGAAAAGGAGTCCAAGGGCGGTATAGATGGTTAACACATTCCACTGATACAACTGCTAACCAGAAGGTTGGAGGTTCAAGTTCTCCCAGAGGTAGCTTGGCAGAAAGGCCTGGTGATCTACTTCTAAAAAATTCTCCATATACTCTGACCCTATATAGTCTGACACCCATGGGTTGCCATTAGTCAGCTGACTCTATGAGAACTGTTTTTTTTTTTTTTTTTTAAAGAAAAGGTAGGGGAGTTTGGAAGAAGCCAGAATGTTGGCCTTAGTACAAGGTTTTGTTCTTAAAATGGACTGCATTACACTAGGGAATAAAAACGGAAGCTACTGAATAAAAAAGTGGTGACAGATAATTCACAGATTGTTTTGATTTGTTCAATCAAGTCTAAATTTAAAACATATTACTTCCAACTCAGGAAGAATTACAGAAATCATAGAGTTGTATAACAGAGTTTTAGAGTTAGAGAAAAATGGTTATACATTTTATCTTCTACAAATGCAAACTTGGTGAGTTGTATTGTAGTTATAATTTCATTGGGTGCTGCAAATGCTGAAATGCTCCACTATGAGCTGGCAGCTTGGCTATTGGAACCCACCCAGAGATGTCTCAGAAGACAGGCCTGGTGGTCTGCTTCTGAAAGGTCGCAGCACTTAAAACCCTGTGGTGCAGTTGTAGTCTGCAGAAGAGGGGTCACTGTGAGTTGGCAATGACTCAGCAGCAACAGACAATAGCATTGTAGTACAGAAATCAACAGTGCCATTTTTTTCCCCAATTTTTAATACTAAATGAAGCTAACAGTTTAGTGTATTATGTTATACCTTTCTTAAACTCCAGATTTGCACACAGAAAGGATACACGTGCTGAACTTTCTTTTCTTGGAGAATTGTGACATGAATGAACAGTGAAATTGTAAAACACAAGTCAATAAGTTTAACAATCCCCAAACAGAATAAAAACAAATTACAGCACACTTCTCAAGTGTCAGACACTGACTTAGGATTTAACAGGAGTTAGCTAATCTTGGCAAAGAATTCCATAAAATAGTCAGGTATTTATAACCATATTCACATGAAGAAAAAAAATGTCTCTTAGACCTGGATTTGAAATTGCTGCTTACTAGTTGTGTGTGCTTGAGGTAATTGGTTTAGCCTCTCTTCACCCTGGCTTCTTCATCTTTGTAATGAGGAAATTATTGGGATCTAACTCATGGGTTTATTATCCATATCCTGCTTGTTAGAGTGGTGCCAGTTCCAATTAGAACTAGCCCACTACTTTATTATTAATATATATTCATCCTAGTGTTGCCTTTCATTGTCTTTGTGGCATTGATCAAGTTGCCTCGCTATACACCTGTTTTCTTTTTCTTTTCTTTTTTTTGATAAAATAGGAATCAAATACAAATGCTTGCTATTCAGAGTCATTATTAATACACCACCAGTGCCGTTGAGTCAGGTCCGACTCATGGCCACCCTGGAGGCTAGAGCAGAACTGTCCCCTGGAGTTTCCAAGAAGCGCCTGGTGGATTTGAACTACAGACTTTTGGTTAGCAGTGGTAGCACTTAACCCACTACACCACCAGGGTTTCCCATGTTAATACATTAAGGAGATTAAAAAAACGAAAAAGCAAACCCGCTTTCATCCAGTCAGCAGACCATTTCCACAAGCGTTCATGAGAAGGCAGGAAAAACACTTACTGAATGTAATATCATTGTTGTTGCTGTTAGTTGCCATCAAGTCACAGCACCCTAATGTGTAACAGAACCAGATGTGGCTTGGACCTTCCCTGCACTTAGACTGAATGGTTATGATGGGCTAAATCTCTTACATCTGTTATTTCATCTAGTCTCCTTTACTCAGAAAAACTAACAATGAAAGCGTAACAACCATTCAACAAGGGTTTTTCTAGCCCTCCAAACATTAGCATAGAAGTAGTCTCTGTGGGATCTCCATGAATTTTCTTTATTCATCTCGAATTCAGTGTCAGTCTGGCACAACACAGTCCTGCCTATAATTCTCTTCTAATGTTCCATAACCATTAAATTACAGAAGATTAAAAATCTAGGGTCACTATGAGTTGGACCCAACTTGATGGCCAGCCAAGTGCCAACTTGATGGCAGTGGGTTAAAATAAGTACTTGTATAACTTTTGTCATGCTTTGGCATGAGAAGAGAAGCATGTTAGGTGACAAGGACAAGTTTGGGGTAGAAAAAGGAAACATTTGTACCATAGAGCATTATTCCTTTAGAACTCTGATAGTTTTGTATTGTCATTCAGTCAGCAATAAGGGATCTTTTGCTATTTAAATGGCCTTCTGCACGTGATAGCGTAGCTCATGTCTAGACTTCATCTGATTGCCAAGTGCCATCCAGTCGGATCTGACTCCTGGCTGGTGTAAATATAATTGATAACCCAAAAAACCGAACCCACTGCTGATGAGTCCACTCTGATGCATAGTAACCCCAAGGGGCAGGCTAGAACTGCCCAACTGAGTCTCCAAGGAACACCTGGGGGATCTGAACTGCCAACCTGTTGGTTAGTAGACATGTCACTTAACCACTACACCACCAAGGTTTCCAATAGAGTTGATAGTTTGATAGTTGAGATAAATGGACTCAAATTTTTACTATTGCTTAGGAAGACTTTAAAGTTGACTTTGATTCTGATAGCTGAAGATGATATTACAGACTCACTCCCAGTAATGTTCTTGAGAAGTGATGTTTGAATTTTTAAGGTATTGCCCCACATAGGCTTCATAAGTTTCAATTTCAGACATCAGTTTGCCACAGAACGGGGAAGATTCTTCAATGAAGATATTAGTTCGATCATGTATAGGGCTGCTCAAGACCAGCTGTCAGGGTGAAACAGAGAATTTGCATCTGTAAATTATGCACAGTGATTTATTCATATAAGTTTAGGAATAATGATGATAATCATAATGCAGATCAAATAGCAAACAAGTAATATATAGTACAGTTACTATTATTTCATTTTATTTCCTTGTGTAACGGTGTACAAGTTTTATTATGGTGTTTAGCACTATACCTTTTTCCTGAAATTTTCTGTTTATTATTACTTTATTTTATTTATATAATGTCCTGTTAGTTTCTGTTGCTGCTGTAACATGTTGCCATAAATTCAGTGATTAAACAAACAAACAAACAAAAAACCCTAAATTTATTCTTTTAACAGTTTTGATGGTCAAAGTCTAAAATTGGTCACCATGAATCAGAAGCTACTCAGTGACACTAACAATAAAATTCCAGTGCAAGCAAGCCTAGCTCCTTCTGGAGGCTCTGAGAGAATAATATGTTTTGTCTTAGTCATCTAGTGCTGCTTTAACAGAAATACCACAAGCAGGTGGCTTTAAAAAGAGAAATTTTATTCTGTCACAGTCCAGTAGGCTACAGGTCCAAATTTAGGGCATCAGCTCCAGGGGAAGGCTCTCTCTGCTGGCTCTGGAGGAAGGTCCTTGTCATCAGTCTCTCCCCGGACTGGGCGCTTCTGAGGTGCAGGGACCCCTAGGTCCTCTCCAAAGGACGGGCTGTGCTTCAGGCACTGCTTTCTTCGTGGTATGAGGTCCCCCAACCTTTCTGCTAGGTTCTTTCCTTTATCTCTCAAGAGACTGCCTCAAGGCACACAACAGTCTTAACACTGAGTCCTACCCCACCAATGCAACCCAGCTCACCTCTCTTACTAGCTTGTTAGGGGCAAGGTTTACAACATAGAGGAATATTACATAATAACAGAAACAACCACCCAGACAAATTTCTACACACGTTTTTCAGGGAACACAGTACAGTCCATGAGACCATTCCCTTGCCTTTTCTAGCTTTTAATGCCACCAGTGTTCCTTGGCTTGTGGTTCTTTTGTCCATCTTCAAAGTGTATTATTCAAATCTCTGCTTCAGTCATTACAATACTTTCTTCTGTAACTATGACTCCTCCCTTTGTTTCTTTTCTAAAGCCATTTCAATTATGTCAGGTCCACCTGGATAAGCCAAGATAATCTCCCGATTCCAAAATTCTTAATTGCATCTGCAGAGTTCTTTTTACCACATAAAGTGACACATTCACATTAGAATGAGGACATCTTAAAAAGACCTTGTTTAGCCTATAGCAAACGGTAAAAATACTTTCGTGCCTTGAGACTTGGAAATTAATGTGCCTTGAGACTTGGAAATTAATGTGCTTGCTCCCCTGTGGTTGAAAAAAAAAATGTACTCCCAAGCTTTGGGAAGGAGTACCAACGTTTTTTTGATGAATTAAGGCATTGATGGACAAATACTGAGCAATTTAATAACTTTAAATTTATTAAATCTAGTTTTAGGAAAATGTAAGTTATTTGTAATTGTTGGGTGACAATATGAATTAAACCTATTGCCTAGCAAGGGTAGTAACTGGACGATTTAGGCTTTGATTGACATAGGGTAGTATTTTGGTAGTTTTTCTTTATAAAGCTTAGTTCTTGCTCATACAGTCTAATGAATGGAAGAAATCTCTTCTGCAGAAGGATTTTTTTTTTATTTAAATTTTGGGGGCATAATTTTCAAGAGGACATAGGACAGTGGTTCTGTAGTAATTGGTGATCTTCACAAAACTACTTTCTCAATATTTCATCTTATGAATTATATATACTAATCCTAGACTTCCAGGAGAAATTTAATGATGATCATGTTAGTTTTACAAATCGCTAAGTAACCCAAAAGAGTATTAGAGCGTTGCATAAAAATAATTATTTCTCCCCGTGTACTGCTGTAGCCAAAGAGAACTTGAAACATCCTGTTCAAGTTAATTTAATGCAAATGAACTCTTCCTGCCTCACAAGTTTGTTCTCCATTTTTCTTAAAATTCTGTTGCAAATGGATGTGATGAGCTTTACTGGTTGCGGTGCAGGGAACACTATCCTTCCTAACAGCTCCTTCATTTGTGACAAAGAAGCCATTAAGAGACAAATAAATTATCTGATCACAATATTAAGACTGACCTTAAAACCGTAAATTTCCTTATCAGTACAATGGGCAAATAGTATTGCAGTTGGGGAAATTCCAAAGGCAGCTCTCCATGAGATGCTAAAATAGACGATGCTACATTTATTCTTAATAATTTAGTGCTGTATATAATTTGTCTTATTGGTATTGCTTTCCTTTCTGAAAAATTTAATTCAAATAGTCTAGAATTCTTTTTTTCCCCCAGTTCCTTTACTATTATTAGAAACCCTGGTGTTGCAGTGGTTAAGTGCTACTTCTGCTAACCAAAAGATTGGTGGTTCAAACCCACCAGGCACACTTTGGAAACTATGGAGCACATTTACTCTGTCCTTTTAAGGTCACTATGAGTCAGAATCAACTCAGCTGCAGTGTGTTTGATTTGGGGTTTACTATTCTTGATATCAATAATACAATGTATTTCTCCCCTAAAATCGGGGGAGAAATTAAACAAGGATGATACTGAATGCCCATTTTGGATAAAGGCATCAGTCTTTTTGTACATAGACACAGAAACATTTAGTGAGGATAAATAGGTTGGATAAAAGAACTCTGTAAAGCTGAAGTACCTCTCAAGGAGAAAGAGTGATATACATGCATGTTTCCAGCTTCCAGGCCCAGAGATAGAAAAGTGACCCAATAAACAGTCTCTTTCCACCGCTGACGCAACATCTTCTCCTCCAGCCACACTTTTCACCAGACCAAAGACATCACCTGAGTTTTCAGTACCCATGAGTAAAAAGAATGGTGTGATAGGCTGCCTGTACATATGGCCCCCTTTAGCAAGCCACCTGTTACTTTTGCCCATCACATTACTGAGGGCATGTCACACTACTTGGGTAGTGGAAGCAGGTGTGTGGACCTATCTCCGTGCTGATATGAGTGGTTGACTTCCTCTTGTCACTCATGAAACCGACTGTCTCTAAGTAAAAGACGTTATTTTATAGCACTAAATTTATGAATGGTAAATTATATTATTGGTGTTATTAATTGGGAAAGTTCTCACTAGTTTGGTCATAAGGCCTAATGGATGCTTGGATATTACAGTGTTTATTGTTCTTCTTGCTATCAAGTGCCCTCAGGACAGTTCAGATTCATGGTGACCCTAAATAGAATGAAACACTACCTGCTCTTGCACAATACTCACAATAGTTGTTACTTTTGAGGCCCCTGTTGAAGCTACTGTGTCAGTCCATCTCATTGAGGGTTTTCTTCTTTCCCACTCACACTTTACCTGGCATGGTGCCTTTTCCAGGGACTGATTCCTTCTGATAACATGTCCAAAGTATGTGAGCAAAGAGTCTCAGCATACATATTGCAAAGGAGCATTCTGGCTTATCCCGAGAGAGACAAGTTCATTCTTCTAAAAGTCTAAGGTATATTCAATATCCTTTACTGATATCGTAATCCATTGCATTAACTCTTCTTCAGTCTTCTTTATTCATTGTCCAGCTTTCATTTGCAGTTGAGATGATTGAAAATACCACAGCTTAGATAAGGTGTACCTTAGTCCTTAAAATGACATTTTTGCTTTTGAACACTTTAAATACGTCTTCTGCAGGAGATTTGCCCAAAGCAATACACAGTCTGACTTTCTGACTGCTGCTTCTGTGGGGGAAATGCTGGTAGTGTTGTGGTTAAGTGCTAAGTCAGCTAATCAAAAGTCAGCAATTCAAACCTGCCAGGTGTCCTTGGAAACTCGACGGGGCTGTTCTACTCTGTCCTCCGGTGTTGCTATTAGTCTGAATCGAGCTGATGGCAGTGGTATTATCTGAGGAATCAGGTAAAATGAAATCCTTGACAACTTCAGCCTTTTCTCTGTTTATCATAATATTGTGTGGTGGTCCAGTTGTGAGACTTTTTGTTTTCTGTAATCTGAGATGCAATCCATACTGAAGGCTGTAGTCTTCGACCGTCATCAAGTAAGTGCTTCAAGTCCTCTGCTTTCAGCAAGCAATGTTACGTCCTCTGTATATTGCAGTTTGTTAGTGAGTCATCCTCCAATTCTTACGCTTCATTCTTCTTCACATAGTCCAATTTGTTGGACTATGTTCCAAGAAGGTAAAATGAGACTATCTCGACATACACCCTTTCTGATTTTAAACCACACAATATTCCTTTGTTCTGTTTGAACAACTGATTCTTGGTCTATGTATAGGTTCCACACAAACAAAGTTAAGTGTTCTGGGATTCCCATTCGTTGCAATGTTACCTTCACTTTGTCACAATCTATACATTTGAATATCTTTTCATAATCAATAAAACACAGTAAAACATCTTATTGGCATTCTCTGCTTACAGCCAAGATGTATCTGCTATCAGTGGTGATATCCCTCATTCCACATCCTTTTCTGAATCTGGCTTGAATTTCTATCATTTCCCCGTCAGTATACGGCTGCAATTGGTTTTCTTTTTTTTTTTGCAAAGTTTTCTATGTGTGTGATTTTAATGATGTCATTTGATTGTTTCTGCATTCTGTTGATCACTAGACTTTAGAATGGATGTGAACATGGATGTCTTCCAGTTCGTTGGCCAGGTAGCTCTCCTCCAACAGTCTTGGCATGGCAGACTGAGCACTTCTGGCATTGCATCCCTTTGTTAAAACATCTCAGCCAGCATTCCTCCAGTTCCTGGAATGCTGGTTTTCCTAATGCCTTCAGTGCGGCTTAGACTTCAGGACTTTCAGTTCTGGATCATATGCTTCCTCCCCAAATGACTGTGAACCACGTCTTTTTGGTGACTCTGTGTTTCTGCCATCCTCTTTCAATATTACCTGCATGTCAATATTTTTCTCACTGAATGCTTCAGTATTGCAGCTCAAGGCTTGAATTTTCTCTTCAGCTTTTCAGCTTTGAAAATGCTGAGTATGTTCTTCCCTTTTGGTTTTGTAACACCAGTCTTGGCACACGTCATGCTTCGTGTTTTTGAGCCACTCTTTGAAATCTTCTGCTGAACTGTATTACTTCATTATTTCTTCCATTTTTTAGCTACTCTACATTCAAGAACAAGTTTAAGAGTCTCTTTTGGCATCCGTTTTGATTTTTTTCCCTTTTTTCATATCTTTTCAGTTACCTTTTCTTTTTTATTGTGATTACATGAAAATACACAATCCAAATCAATTTTACATGCCGACCTATCTGCAGCTTCTCCTGCTCTCCTTACCTGGTGCAGGCACGCTCCTCCTTTTCACTCTGTACTTCTAGTATCCTCTTGCCTCCTCTCCACTCTCTTCTGTCCTATCTGGAAAGAGGCCAGTAGGACAGCGTCCTATAAATGCATAAAACCATTCAGTACACACATTATATAGTCACACTGTGTCCCTGAGTCCAGTCCATTTTTGTTCAACGAGTTGACCTCAGCAGTGTTTCCTAGTCAGGGGCAGCAGCAGGTCTAGGGGCCACACTCCCAGGGGATCCTCCAGGCCACTGGACTATCAATTGTGGTCTTTTAGTAGAGTTCTTAAGCTGCATCTCTCTTTTCCTTGTGTTGCCACAGGAATATACATTGTGTGCTGCATCACGGCCGTCTTTGGAGGTGGCTGGGCACCATCTGGTTCTTCTGGTCACGTGTTGATACAGTCTCTCATTCACGTGGGTCCTTCTCTCTCCTGAGCTCTTTTTCCTCACATCTTTGCTGTTCTCTGTCATCATCCTTCCCAGAAGAATTGGGACCATTTAGTGTACCTCAGATGGCAGCTTGCTAGCTTTCAAGACTCCAGATGCCACTCACCAACATGGGGTGCAGAAGACTCTCTTGGCAATGTGCTCGTTATGTCAATTGGCCTTGATGTCCCCTGAGAGCATGGCCCCCAGATCCCTACTGCTGATACTCTATCCTTGCAATATTGACTTAAGGTTAGAAGAGTTTTCAGTTTATGTTGAAGTCCAGGTAAGTTGATCTTCTTTCTACTGTGTGCTGTCACTGATTTCACCCAACCAAATTTCTATCAACTATCTGTAATCTATGTCCAGGCCTCTCCCTCCCTCCCCTCCTTTGCAGCTGTCAAAGAGTCTTTTCTTCTGTACATGAGTCTACTTTTAAGTCCTTATAATAGGGGGTCTCATATAATATTTATCCTTGTACTGCTGATTGATTTCACTCGGCATAAGGTCTTCCAATTGAAACCAGGTTACAAGATGCTTCCTAAAATCATCATTGTTCTTTATCATTGCACAGCTTTCCACTGATTTATCCATTCATCTATTGCTGGGCATCTAGGTTGATTCCATCTTCTAGCTATTGTGGACTGTGCTGCAATAAACATTCCTATGCATGTATCTGTTCATATGACTGCTCTTGATTCTGTAGGATATATTTTGAGCAGTGGGATTACTGGATCAAATGGTATATCTATTTCCAGCTTTTTAGGGAAGTGCCAAATTGCTTTCTAAAGAGGTTGTACTGTTTTGCAATCCCACTGGCAGTGTGGAAGACTTCTGATCTCTCCACAGCTTCTCCAGTATTTGCTGTTTGTGGTTTTTGAATTATGGCCAATCTTGTTGGGGTGAGATGGCATCTCATTGTAGCCTTGATTTGGGTTTCTCTAATAGTTAGTGATTGTGAGCGTTTCCTCATGTGTCTTTTTACTGGCCCAGAAGTCCCTTTTAGTGAAGTGTCTGTCCATCTCCCTTGCCTATCTCTTAACTGGGTTATTTACCTTTTTCTTGTTGATATTTTGCAGTACCTTATAGATTATGGAGGTCAGACATCGGTCCAACTTGTAGGTGCCAAATATTTTTTTTCCCATTCTGTAGATGGTCTTTTAACTCTTTTGATGAAATTTTTGGATGAGCAAAATTATTTGATTCTTACTAGTTCCCGTTCATCTATTTTCTGTTGATCGTGCTTTGTTTCTCAGATTTTGAAGTTTGTCTAAGTCTGTCTGTCTTTGTTTTATTTATGTATGATGTCCCTGATGTCATCCCATAACCCATCTGGTCTTCAATCATTAGTGTTCAGTGTATGAAATTTACTCCTGAGATCGTCTGTAAAATTCAGGTAGGATGTATTCAAGATCATGGTTTGGCTCTCATGAACTTTTCTTTAGCTTCAGCTTGAGCATGAGCAACTGATGGTTTGTTCCCAAGTTGACCCCTGACATTGTTCTGACTGATAATATTGCGCTTCTCCATCATCTCATTCCACAGATGTAGTCATTTTGACACCTGTGTATTCTGTCCAGTGAGACTAACATGTATAGTAACTTGTTCAGGCTGCTGAAAAAGTTATTTCCAATGATTTGGTTGTTGACCCTGCAAAATTCATTGTATCACCTCTGGTATTGTTCTAATCCCCAAGGCCGTATTATCTAATTACTGGTACTTTCTCTTTATTTCCACTTAGACATTCTAGTTAACACTAATCAGTGCATCTTGATTGTATGTTTGATCAATTTCAGACTTCAAGAATTGGTAAAAATCTTCAGTTTCTTCATGTTTTTTATTAATGGTTGGTGTGCAAATTTGAATATTGTGTAAGATTATGTGTCAATTTCTCTGGGCCATAATTCTCATCATATGGCAGGTATATAAATATATTTTCATAGTTATATAATAGTATGATCTGGCAGTTACGTAATGAGTGGTGTAGTTATTTTGTGATGTAATCAGTTCCATGATGTAGACTGATGTGATCAGCCAATCAGTTATGGGTGTAGTCTACATCCCATTTATATGGATGTTTTAATGAAGTTTATTGGTTTGCTTGCTCTGGATTGTGTATCTGGCTTATCATCATCTGATCTCCAGTCCCTAGGGCTTGAGTTACTGGCTTGTCACGTGTATGTACAGGTATATATGTATATATATGTGTGTGTGTGTATATGTATATGTCTAGTGGATTCAAACTGCTGATCTATTGGTTAATAGCCATAGCACTTAACCACTATGCAACCTGTGCTTCATATATAAGCTTCGTATATATGTGTATACACACACACACACACACACACACTATCCAGTGTTTTAGAAGTAGGTCACTAGGTCCCTTTTCTTACTTTGTGTGTGTTTCTATACTTGTGTGTGGGTGTGTATGCGTGTGCATACATACACTCATGCACTGCTTTTCCTTTTCTAGAGAACCCAGCCTAAGTTTTCCTTCAAAATGTGTAGATATTATCCTGTCTCTGACTGTGATGCACTTCAGGACAGATTTTCAAATGTCCTTATTGGTAATGAATGTGGTGCCATTCCTTTTCAGTTTGTCATTCCCAGCAGAGTAAACTGTACATTTGTCAAATTCAAAATAGCTAATGCTATTTTATTTCATCTGACTAATAGCTAGATACAGATCTGCAAGACTAGGATATTCATCTTCAACCATTCCAGTTTATTTTTCACAACTTCAAATTTTCCTTCATTCATACCTTGTACATTCCACATTCTGGTTATTAATAAATGTTAGGGTCGCTATGAGTTGGAAAAGACTCGACGGCAATGGCTTGCAGCTGTTCCTTCTCATTTTGAGTCATACCACTTCAGCAGGTGAAGGTCCTAAAAGCTTTTTCACTTCACCATCATCATTAAGATGGACTTTGTTTTGAGGAGGTAGCTCTTCCGCAGTTGTATTTTTTGTCTTCAAACCTAAGAGACTTATCTTCTGGCACTATATCACACATTATTTCTCTCCTATACATACATACAGCTTTCACCAGCCAGTGTTTTAGTAGTAGGTCACCAGGTCCTTTTTCTTACTTTGTCCTAGTCTGGAAGCTCTTCTGAAGCCAGTCCACTGTGAATGACCCTGCTGACAGTTGAAATATCAGTGGCATAGCTTTTAACCTCAGCCAAGCCAAGCCAAGTGCCTTTGAGTCGGATCCTACTCATGGCAACCCTAGGCAATGCATAAGCCATTACAGTTAAAGAAGCTGACAGGGGAGTTTCTAAGAGGAAACAATGGCTTTTTCAAGAAAAAATTTAGGACTTTTTCAAGAACAAATGATCACATCCAAAAATACAGGAGTTATACAGATACAGAAGAACAGAGTTAAAAAATGCTTCTTGTTTAATTTGTGGTTATATAATCAAATACATACTTTTGAAATAATTCACTGTACTGTAATCACCTAATCAAAAATTACTAAACAAATTTGTTAATGTGCCTAGTATTTGTTGTTATGATGCAGAAAAAATAATGACAAAATAGGCTGAGAGAAGAAAATAGTGTAATCCCCACATAATTTTTTCGTGAATATTATCATATGTTAAAACCACTTTTTAAATATTTGATCCTTTTCTCGTGTTATGAGTCATGAATTAGAACTGTAAGACTTTCAGTACGTACAAGTACGTGCTTTTCACTGATAGCTTTAGACATCCCCTTTAACAAACCAGTTGCCATCTGTCATAGCCTGGATTCTCTAGAGAAGAAGAACTGGTGAAATGTATAAATTTATATACATTTATATGAAGAGATTTATCTCAAGGAACAAGCTCACATGGTTGTAGAGGCTGGCAATTCCTATACCTGTGGGTCAGATGTCGGGCGTCAGGCTGGAGATTTCTCCCAACTCATGTAGTCACAGTAGCTTACGAATCCAAATAGGCAGACAACAGACTGCTGCCCTAAGTGCCAAGAACTGGAGGTCAGATACTGTTGAACAAAGTGCAAAGCAAAAGAAAAAGCCTGCAAACTTGGCCAGAAAGTCCGCATGTTTTTGATGCAGGCTGCACACCCAAAGAAACTCCCTTTCAGTGAATTGGTGTCTCACTGCAGATCTCATCATGGAGATGATCACATTTGATCACATTTCATCGTGGAGATGATCACGTCCTTGTGTGACTGCCAGTCGGCATCAGAACTGCAAACCACTGAGAATCATGGCCCAGCCAACTTGACACTCCATCTTAGACATCACATACTCTGTATGTTTCTAACTTGTGGCAACTCCTGTGTGTCAGACTACAGCCGTGATCCATAGGATTTTTAGTGGCTGATTTTAGGGAGGAGATCACCAGATCTTTCTTCCAAGGCCCTGATAGACACAAAACTCTAAACTGTCTGTTAGCAGCTAAGTGCATTAAACACATGCACTGCCAGGGACTTCAGATCTCCTGTAGAGAAGGGGCTTCTGAGCTGTGCTCTCATCGGAAAGCAAGACTAGAAGGCTCGTGCTGAGGTGGCATTTACGTAGAAAAAGACAAGGTTGTGAAGAAGGTAACCACCTGGCAAGGTACTTTTTTTTTTTTTCCCACCAGTGGTAAATTTGCATAATCAGAATTTGTTAAAATTTTCTTTCATAATTACATCATAATTTTGTGCAGTCTTGTTTTTTTGTAAATCTTAACATTTTTCACTAAAAGTCTGTTTGCTAACCATAAACCAAAAAACCAAACCCATCATTGTCTAGCTGATTCCAGTTCATAGTTACCCTATAGGACAGAGTGGAACTCCGCCATGGAGTTTCCAAGGAGCTCTTGGCAGATTCAACCTGCTGCCCTTTTGGATACCAGACATAGAATTTAACCACTACACCACCAGGGTTTCCTGCTAAATATAAAGTAAATAAAATCAATACAGGGCTATGTAACAGTAACAATGAGGAGCCCTGAGGTGCTAAATGCTCAGCTGCTGACTGATAGGCTCACCGTTCAAACACCCCTGGCTGCTTTGAAGGCGACAGAAGTGGCAATCAGCTTCTAGAAAGATTACTGCCAAGAAAACCCTATGAATTTGACAGTTCTACTCTCATGTGGGGTTGCTATGAGTTGAAAACTGACTCGATGGCACATAACAACAGCAATATAACAATAAAAATATTTCCAGTTGGGAGAGATGAAAAATTTACAAAATGCTTTGGCATGTCACTTTTTCCATGAAGTCTCATTTCAGTTCCAGCACTGTGGTATATCCTCCAATCCCCATTAGGTCAATATGTGCAATATTTGGCAATGTAGCTGTCCAAGACTTGTAGTAATGATGATTGACACACAGTATGCAGCATGTTATTGTTATTCTCTGGACTTGAGAATTCTGATTTTCATATCTGTTCACCTTGTTATACTGCTGACTGGCAGCTTGAAGTGTCTGATCCATCAAAAATATATTTCCCTGGAACTCATGAATTCATTCAATTTTGGATATTTGGATCACTGTGTATCTACTGTAGTGAGCTATGACATTGTCGGTGCCTTCTGCCACTGTGACAACTTAGGTGGTGACTAACCGAGAAGTAGAAATATTTAGATACTTTTACTTAAAGTATCTTATGTTAAATCTTCTGATGTATGTAAACACTCTTCTAATTGAGCTTTCTTTGTCAAACACGTGTTTTCATACATGCATATATTTATTAAAAAAATCAACCTTAGTGATCTAAGATGAAAGAGTAAATTTCTCAAGCTGACTATTTCATATATATAGATTATGTCAAAACACTCACAAAATGGCAATATAAGGAACCTTTAAAAGGAGGATAAAAGGGGAAAGAATGGTTGAAAACACTTCTAAATGAATAACTGATTTTGATTTAAATGCACTTCAATTTTAGCTGATGAAATGAATAGAAATGAAATTATTATGCAAATCATTCCTATTTGTTGTATACATATGTGCATAAGTATGTTTTGTAAATATAAAACAGATGGCATATTATATGACCTATATATTTACACTCATCTGTATATGTATATCCATCACAAAAATGAGCACATGTGCCATATGCACATACTGTACACTTATATTTGCTTTTATGTTACTATTTTCCTCACTTCATTAGCAACAAACAAAGAAAATACTAGGTCATTTCGATTTGCTCCTTTGACATTCTGTATTCTGCCTCTTTCAGCCTCACATTTATGGTTTGATATTATGTACTTTGTGATGGGGCTTCTAGAATCAATAAAATATCTTGTTGAGATTTTCAAAACAGTGTCCTTTGTAACGATGTGGGTATGCACACGCAAAACTATGCGAATAAATTTTTTTATCCTTGACCTGTAAAAATTAATTAAAATTATTTAGAGTACGATAATACCACTGGGATGGAAAATCAGAAATCTGTCAGTCAAGCTAATCAGCAAACAGATGCTTTTGAGTACTTTCTCAATGTCTGGCACAGAGCTAAGTAGGTGAAATATAGCTATAAAAAAATTTCATCTGTACTCTCCAAGCAAATGAGCAGGACAGAGTAGTCATGCTGGAAAGCAGCTTAAAAGCAGAAACTAAAGTTTTGGTGTAGTTCAGACATCATAAACCAATAAAAACAAACCCAGTGCCACTGAGTTGATTCTGACTCATAGCCTCACACATTGAAGCCATAGGAAGCATTTCCTACATCAGCTCACTGGGGGGATAGGTTTGACACTAGGGTCACTGTCATGCTTGATTTGCACTTATCCATATAACTCCATAATTTCAATAAAGTAAAAATTTAATAGCTGATAAAGATGATCTTCCAGTCAGGGGGAAAATGATAGATTATTCGTAAAATCATGTTCAGGCCACTGGCTGAATATATTTTCTTAAAGTCACAAAAAGTTATAGCATTCTATTCATAGACATTACAATTTTTATAAATTATAATATAAACAGAAATCTCTCTGATGTATGCAAACACTTCTCTAATTGACTTTTCTTTGTCAAGCGTGTGTTTTCATGCATGCATATATTTATAAAAAATATGTAGATAAATATCATTTGTAATATTTGGATGAAAATGATTTTCTGAAATGTAGCCCCAACCAAATCAGAAGCAATGAGGAAAAGATTAGACAAAATTAATATATAAAAATTTTTATATGGATAAATATAAAAAGCAAGTGTCAAATCAGAAAAAGGTACTTGCAATTTATTTTACATATTAGACACATAACCCCCACTGCCCCGCAAAAAAGTGACACCCTGTGCCATCTACTCAATTCAGACTCATAGTAACACTATAGGGTAGAGTATAACTGCCCCGTATACTTTCCAAGGAGTACTTGGTGGATTTGAACTGCCAACTCTTTGATTAGCAGCCATAACACTATGCCATCAGTATTTCATTTAACATGTAAGTACTTCTAAAAAGTCAATAAAAAAAAAAGATTTACCATCTAATAGAAAGAAAGAACATTGACAGGATGTGCTAAGAAATGCACATGGCCACTAAATGTATTTGACTTCCTGTTGCTAATAGATATAGCATACAAAAGAAAAGAAAGCTGTTGATGTGGAGATACATATATTTTTTTAATTAAAAATGATTCATACTTATAGTATGGGTTTATTCATATTTACTCATATTAATGGTAAACACATACTGTATATACATAAAACTCATGGTTTTCCCTGATAAGAGTGATTTTCTCTGACATGGCGTAATGGGACAGATTATCATTTATCATTCTTTTACAATTTTTTTCAATAAGAAATATGCATTATTTTTAAATAAAGAGCGCTGGGACGCAGTGGTTAGGAGCTTGGCTGCGAACCAAAAGGTCAGCAGTTCAAATACACCAGCTTCTCTCTGGAAGCCTTGTGGGGCAGCTCTACTCTGTCCTGTATGGTCAGTAGGAGTCGGAATCAAACGGACTATACTGCAACAGGTTTGGTTTTTATTTTGGTTTCGCTCTGGGTTTGAAGTAAGGATGGCAAGACTTCTTCTGACATAACTTCAGGTATGTTATCAGGAGACAACGTTCCCTGCAAAAGAGCATCATGCTTGGTTAAGCGGATGGTGAATGAAAAAAAGAAGACTCTCAGAAAGAAAGACTGACACAGTGACTACAGCAATAAGCTCGACCATAAGACTGTAAAGATGGGGAAGAACCAGGCGGTATTTCCCGGTGCTGCACAGAGGGCTACAGAGAGCTGAAACTGATTTGTCAGCCCCTACCTAACAACAACAGTGGATTTAACCAATAAAGGATTTTTTTTTTTTTAAACCAAGCTTTCTGCTGTACCTTTTAATCGGGAAGAGCTTTTATTTCCTTAAGTGTTTTAATGTTTTGTTGGCTTGGCGTGATGGGTATCTGTCAGGTGGAATTTAGTGGAACAGATGCTTATTGTGATATATGAGATGAACTTGCTTCCCTAAGCACACAGGCATGAAATGCATCTGGCTTCTATGCATAAAAGTCAATTACATTCCCAAATGTGTTTTGCACATTATACAGAGGTTTAGGGAGAGAATCTCTACTGTTCTCTAAAAATGAGAGTTTATTTAATTATGAAGTTTAAGTTAGACTAGAAGTTGGAACATAATAAATTCCAGGCTTTAAGATGATGTTAGATATAGGGCACTCTGTCTTGGGTATAATTTCAAATTTTGAGTAAGAAGGATGATTTCCCCTATGTTCTCATTAAAAATATTATCAGAAAAGTCTAAAGACAAATGGAAAATTAAAGTGCTAGTTTACAGCTTAGAAAAACAATATTCATAGCTGCTACTGTAGAAAGTTTCTGTGGCAGCCATAGACGAACTGACATCAGTCTTGAAACAGCACACCACTGAATTAATTCCCCCTGTGGGCAATGTGCCATAAAAAGAAAGAAAGAAAGGAACAATTAGAAGAGCTGCTTTTAGTGGCATAGTGTGAGTTTTGAAGCTTCAATATGCTTCTTAAAATAAAGAAATACAGCTACTCGTTGCAAGGCCACAAGGGAAAATATGATCAGTTAGAAAAAATAAAATTGGGGATTCACTGAAATATTGTTGTAAGTTCCAGTAAAAACAGAAGACAAAAGAAGAATTGATGCATTTGAATTGTGGTGGTGACAGAGAATATTGACTATACAATGAACGGCCAAAAGAACCAACAGATCATTCTTAAATGAAATACAACCAAATGTGCCTTAGAAGTGAGGATAGGGATACTTTAGCTCACTTGATTTAAGTTACTAGGAAAGGACATCCTGTTTTGTCATATTTGTTCATTGAAAATGAAGAAAACCCTCCATGAGATGGACTGACACAGGGAAATACTCAAATAGACAGACTGACTGTGGGAAGATGGTGCGTGACAAGGTGACATTTCATTCTGTGGTATGAAAGATAGTCATGAGTTTATGCTAACTCAACATCAACAACAATGATTGTAACTGAGTGGTCAGATCTGGAGTTGCAAATCTACATGATTTTATAAAAGATGTTATCTATGCCCTTCTATTAGAGACTGAGTTGTTTGTTCAGTCAAGAAAGCCTTTGTGTTTTAGACAGTTTAATTTTAAATGCAACTTTATACAATAACTTTCTATAATTATTTGTGATTTAAAAAGTATGCATACTTTATTTTGTTTACCCGTCACTTAAGCATTTAATCATCATATAACCTCATCTAGACAGAGCTTTTCTTATTTTTACTTTGCAAATGATGGAGTTAAAAACTAAAGATTTCGGGTGACTTGCTCAAAGTCATAGTTAGATAATAGAGCTGGGACTGGAAATTCTAACCACACTACATCCTGCTCTAGTCACAGTCAGAACCACTGTAGAAGACAGGGAGCCCTGAAAAGTGCATTGTTCACTCACAGAAAAACAACGTCCCATAGAACACAATAAGCAAGGTATACATGTAGAAGAGTTGAAAAGGAAACAAAGGCAACGTGCAATTCAAAATCTTGGGAGTAGGGCCTAAAAGTGAAAATTCACAAAGGAAGGGAGTCATACCTCCTCACAGTAAAACCTGCAAAAGCTGGAACCTGTGTAGGATGAGAACTTATCACAGAAGGAAAACTCAAAAGTTTTCCATGAAAAGGAGCAATAGAATAATGATAAGACTGCACTCTATTAAAGACAAAAACACATGAGACCTGGTAAGACAATCCAGTCTCATCAAGTTCCAGATCTCACAAGTTTCCTGTAATTGGTGAAGGGCCATGGAGAGGACTGGTACAAGTTAAAGACTTTTGCGTTCAAATAGTTATCAGAGAAGGCAATCCAAGTTGGTTCCTGGAAGGAGCTCCTTGCAAGAAATCTACCACCTACTACAGTTAGAACTCTGCTTTTTTTGACATTGCAATCTCTTATGATATGTGAAGACTACAAGTGAAGTTAGTTTAACATACGAAGAGCTAGGCTACACTCTCTAGTCAAAGTCCTTCATTCCTTTGTTAAGTTTGCATTTTAATCAATAACTTAAGCAGTTGTAGTTGAGTCCATTTCAAGTCAGGCAGCCTCATGTGTATGAGTGGAATCATGGCCATCATAGAGATTTCTATGGCTGATTTTTCAGAAGTAGATCACCAGGTCTTTCTTCTGAGACATCTCTGGGTGGACGTGAACCTTCAACCTTTTGGTTAGTAGCTAAGTACATTACCATTTGCAACTAGGCAAAGACCTCATTAATCAATTAAAACAATAATTTAAACAAGTCACTCACTATGTGAGATCTGTAGACAGAGCTTGAACAGACGATGATATCATCGAGTGTTAATGTGTCAGGTAGGTCCTGCAGAGAAGCTGCCTACAGAGGGAACAAAGAACTGTGCACATAAACCAGAATGTTATAATGCAGAATGTAATCAAGAGCACAACTCTATGGAAGACACAATAAAGGAGACTGAGTTCAAAAGATGAAGAGAGGGGAAGTTCAGAAGATGATAAGAGGGAAACTGAGGAAGAGTTCTGCAAGACAGAACTTAGTGAAATAGGGTCACAGTGATAACGTTGACTTTAAAAAGGATCTAAGTAGTCAGTGCCGAAAAGAACGTGGCACATGTGTCAAAACCAGACCTCCTGAGGTAAAGCCGCTGTAGTTTTTCAGGGAGAATGGAGACAGGGAGGTTTCTCTCCATCTCTCTTTCCTTTTTGATTTTAATTAACTTTAAATGAAAGTTTACAGGGAAAATTAGTTTCTCATTCAAAATTTGAGACAGATTATTTCTTGACATTGGTTATAATCCCTGAAATGTGTCAGCACTCTTCCCCCTTCCCTTTACACCCTAGGTTCCCTGTGTCCATTTATCTAGTTTTCTTGTCTCTTCCTGGCTTCTTGTCTTTGTTTTTGGGGCAGTGTTGCCTGTTTGGTCTCATACACTTGACTGAAGTCAGAAGCACATTCCTCATCTGTGTTATTGTTTCACAGCCCTGTCTATTCTTTGGCTAAAAAGGTGGACTTCAGGAATGGTTTCAGTTCTGAGTAACATTTCCAGAGGCCATAGTATCAGGGATCCTTCCAGGTTCTTTCAGACCAGTAAGTCTGATTTTTCTGTGTGTGTGTGAATTTGCATTTTGTTCTATAGTCTTCCCCCACTATATGGGGGACCCTTAATTGTGATATCTGTCAGTGTGGTCTGTGATGATAGCCAGACACTATCTAGCTCTGGTCTCTGGCTGGTGGAGGCTACGGTTCATGTGGTCCATTAGTCCTTTGAACTAATATTTTCCTTGTGACTTTGGTTTTTTTCATTGTCATCATTTTCGGGATAACATTGGACCAGTAGTTGTATCATAGATAGCCTCTTGCACATTTTAAGACTGTAGTTGCTGTTCATCAAAGTAGGATGTAGAACACTATCTTTATGAGTTGTATTAGCCCAGTTGATCTAGGTGTCCCCTAAGACTATGGCCCCCAGCTCTAAGCCCAAATAACTCAGTCCCTCAAGGTGTTTGGATATATCTAGGCAGCTTCAATGACTTTGCCTTGGTCAAGTTGCACTGACTCCTCTATATTGTGTGATCTTTCCCTTCATCAAATTTAGTGTCTACTATCTAGTGATTTATCCTCCTTATATCTCCCCTACCTTAAAACCTTCCAGGTTTGTTTGTGTGTTAGTTTCCCTGTGTGCAAACCTTCTCTTCAGTTTTTGAAATAGCAGACTCACATAAGATTTATCCTCTAGTGCTTTACTTTATTTCACTCAGCATAGTGTCTTCCAGATTTACCCATGTTATGAGAGGGTTTGCAGATTCATCATTGTTCTTTGTTGTTTCGTAGCATTCCGTTGTGTGGCTGTGTACCATCATTAGTTTATGTATTCATCTGTTGATGGGCACTTACGTTGTTTGTGAATAATGGTGCAGTGAGCATGGCTATTCATGTGACAGGTTTTAGTTCTATAGGACATATCTTTAGGAGTGGGATTGCTGGATTGTACGGTATTTCTGTTTTTTAAGGAGGACACATATCATTCTCCACAATCCCACCAGCAACATGTAGGTGTTCCAGTCTTCCAGAAGCCTCTCCAACATTTGTGATTTTCTGTTTTCTTGTTAGTGACAGTAATGTCAGGATGAGGCAGTATTTCATTATTGTTTTTTCACTTGCATTCCTTTAATGACTAACTATTATATTTCCTCTGTTACTCACCTGAATATTTCCTTTGATGAAGTATCTGTTCAAATGCTATGCCTTTTTTTTTTTTTTTTTAATAATTGGATTGAACAAGTAATTTTTTTTTATTTTAAAAGAGACAGTCTACTTTTATGTGATGCATTAACTTCAAGAACCTGGAGTTTTTCTTAGGTGTAACACAAATTTTATTAATGCCCCAGTAGCTAAGAACTTTCAAAATTATTTTTATAGAAATGTTTTAAATTGTATTTTTTTTTTTTTGCCATACTTCAGTTTATTTTTATGTAATTTTATCTTTATCATTCCTTAGTGTGTTAGGTAGAATCAGGATCCTTCCTTCAGAGATACACATATCATAATTTCTGGAATTTATGAATAGTGATATTGCAAATCAAAGAGGGACTAAGATTGCAGGTGGAACTAACAAGTCTAATCAACTGATCTTAAAAATAGGAAGATTATCCTGGATCATGTAGATGAGACCAACATAACCACAAGTATTGTTAAGAAGAGGGAGGCAGGGGAGGTGGAGAGGGATTTGGCGACTCACAACTCTGCTGGCTTTGAAGATGGAGGAAGAGGTCACAAGCCAAGGAATACTGGTTATCGCCTTAAGCTGGATGGGGAAAGGGAAAAGGGTCTCCCCCAGGTCACTTAGAAAGGAAGGCAACCATTCCAAAATCTTAACTGTAGCCTGTTATGACTCATTTTGGACATTTGACCCCCCAAACCATAAGATAATAAATTTGTGTTATAGCCACTGTACGAAGTGAAAATACTTGGGCAACTTTTTTTTTCTTTAATTTTGATGCATATAGTGTATAGATGTAAACTGAGTATTTCAGGAAAACTTTGAGTGCTGATTTAAGAAATATTTGCTGTTGAAATAATGAAAGCTCCAGAGTTATGACCTTTTTTGCTTGTGAAAGGTGGTTATGTTTGTATCCTATGGATACATATGAAATGACACTTATTTATCTTGCAGTTTTGGAGGTCAAAAGACCAAAATAAGTCTCACTGGGCCAAACTCAGATGGATATTTGAGTATCATTTGATAGCTAATAAAGTTGTAAGAATATCTTCTGATGATTTCAGGCTTGAGTGGCACTTTGGAGGTTATGTTGGATAATCTTTTAGTCTTGTAGGGAAGTCATCAATAGCTTAAAGTTTCCAGAATTCCTCTTGAATCATATAGTATAATTTCATTTGGACAAAAACTCCCAATGGAGTTATGAAAATAGCTTGAGTTATTTGAGTTGAATACCAGAAGATGGGAAAAGAGAGTATGTCATTTTTAATCCAATTTCTACTATCCAGTCTAGTAGTAAATCTACCAACCATTTATGCCCAGGGCATTATGCTAAGTAATGTAGACGTAGCCTAGTTGTAGACACAGATGACAGGTACTGCTATAGAGTCATATATGAGGGACAAAGATGAAAAATGGGCAATACTTGACTGTCTTCCAGAGTAACAGGATTAAACAAGTAAGATTATGAAAGGCTGAATCCACTGAAAGTCTCTAATGTTACAATAGATCAAAAGACTAAATGAACCATATTATTTCAAAATCCAGAGAAGAACATTTGGTTTTGTTTTACAGAAGTTTTAAACATAGTAGGCCTATGGGTTTCGATTTTCCTTTATCTTTCATAAATTTCTCACAGCAATACAGAGAAAAAATCTGACATGATACTGAGTATCAAGTCTGTGGAGAGTATAATATTTACCCTGAAACAGAGGCTTAGGTACTAAGGAATGAAATTCCATGGTTGAAATTAGCAGTGCCACTTTTAAAAAACAGATATTACCTTCTATGAAGTTGTGCTATTATTCTTTCTATCTTCTGATGAATATCACCAGATTTATAATTGAAATTAAGTTCTCGGTAACCTAATAAACCCTTCTTTAGAAAGATTAAAAAAGAGTTGCTGCCTAATTTCCCCAAAATTCTCTATTAAGATGTTTGTTAAACAACCATGTTTAAATCACATTCATGCATTCCAACATATTATCACTAAAAGCATACCTTCTAGGTTTTCTTGTTTAAAGGTGTTTGTGAGGAATGCTATGTTTCTGGCTACGGTATATAGTTTATCTGATTAAATCTTGGCAGTAAATTGAATTAAGGAAATGTAACAGTGATAAAGAAAATGATTTGAATTGTCTCCACTAGACATTTTAAAACAGTTTTTAGGCTCACTAATTTGAGTCATACTTGGCCCTAATAGTAGAATGATTTAAAAATGAAGTTCAGTTCAACTTGGCAGATATCATATACCAACTTTTTACAGTCATAATAATTCCCGGGCCTCATTAAGAAAATAAGTATTTCCAGAACACCAGAGCTTTGACAAGAAATTCATTTATTATTCTCCCAGACTTCTATTGTGAAATCAGGCTGATTTATTATTATTTGAGTTTGCTGTCTCAGGATTCTAGTTGGTGAGTATGAATAAAACTTCATGGCATTGAAGGCAGCTAGAAAATAAACAGTTGGCTGAGTATCCTCTTGCTACATTCTGAATAAGGAGCATATTTAACTCTTGGCTAAAAGACTTATAACCTTATGGTGAAACTATAACTGTTTAGGTGTAGTTTCTACATTAAAATAATGAATTGTGTATAAATTCTTCCAATCTAGCTACTTATTGCTGAACTGAAAGACAGTTTGTTCACATCTCTCCACATTTTGGGGGATTTAGAAAGAAATTAGGTACCTCGTAGGATACAGATATATAATGTTCTATGTTAAAACATTAAATCTAGACCACTGAAGAAAACTCACCTTACAGTGGGTGAGCAGCTATTTGGCCATTTAGCTTGTTAGTAATGGAATCAGCCAGCATTCGGATCTCTTAACTTTAAGACTAGTGTTCATGCAACTCTCTCTTCTACATAAAAGTATGGCAATTGAGCCTCATGCTTGCACCACAGAATGGTAGAGCAAAATGAAATCTATTTTCCTGGTTCCATATTTAAATACACATGGAAAAAGTAGCTTGTGGAATTTTCTAAAAGCAATGATGCCTAAATACAGCAGAAAGACTGCCTATTTAGACTTTTGGACTATAGAAACTCAAAAATACATAAAGCAGGAGTCATTCTATATTGATTTTATACAATCTAATTTTCCCACCCATTGTAACTTGGCCTGAAGTACAACATATTGATATCTTTGTCTTATTTGGAATCTGTGGTTGGAAGATATTACAAGTCACCGAAGAACTATAGCAGATACCAAAATACGTGCTTGTGCAATTATTTCTAATTTCATGAGAGTGTGTGAGTGTGCATGTGCATGTGCACACCTGTGTTTTTACAGTAGTTCTAACCAGGGAAAAACCGCAGTTAAAGGATGCAGACTATTTTTGTAAAATGCAAGTATACAGCCAGCCACAGTGCAGACACCATGTCTGTCTATTTGTTCTTTAAATAGATCTTTCATTTTAACAAGTAACTATCTTCACAAAATTTAATTTGAGACAGTGAACTCTCATCCAGATGCTATATCATGGCCAGTCAATCAACAGCTGAGCATTCATGGGTGGGCTACTTTCACTTTCTTGAGAAGACTACCTGCTCCCTGCTGCTATCTCATGCCTTGCCAGTGGCAAAATGATGACTCACCTGAGTCAGCTTCCAGAGTTGAGCTATTTTTCTTCTACTCAGTTTAACATGTTTTAACAAAAACCACCTTCCAAGTCTGAAATCCTTAAGCTTGAAGATTATGGAATGATTTGTTCACTTTCAATCGTGCTTCAGAAATGAGGCCTGCTTCAGGGTAAGGGATGTGTGTGTGTGTGCACGTGTGTGTGTGAGAAACTGTTCATTGAGTCAGGTGGTGACATAAATTTCATAGTGCAAAAAGTCTAGAAGAACAAGAAATTGTTTGGGGAATTTTGAAGGGAGATTCTATGCTATTAGGACTTAACTAGATTTTTGTGCTAAATCTTCCCAAATTTGTGTAGTATTTAGTAGCCAAAGCCAAGTGCCGTCAAGTCGGATTAGGTAAGCTGATGGAAATTATCACAACTGACTGTTGCTAAATTCTGCATTTTAGTTCTCCTAGAAGCGAACCGCAGCAACTGTTCCCATTAGCCTTCATAAGTTGAAACTAATCTCGTTCTCATTCTCCACAAACCTTATGGCCAGAAGATGAACGGGTTGTTCTTAATACTGGCTGTCACTTCTAGGTAAGTCATTTCTCTCTCTTTTGCAAATTTCACTCCAACTTTGAAACTCAGACCCTTTGAAAATAATATCTATGTCCCTATCTCACTGTTGATTTCAACAGATTTCGTGGATACTCTTGTCATACATTAAACCTTTAGATGCTAGTTTAATATATTCTTCAGCCAACTCCTGTCATTATTTTCAGTGATGCCACCATCCATGTGAATGACCCATTAAAACCTTGTGGTCGTTCGGTTTCTTGACTGTCTCATCTCCATTGCCTTTTTTCTTTTCTTATCTTCAATTACTCCTTCCAAGGTCAAATCCAAGACCTCATCTACACCAGCAAATGCATCACCAAGTTCTTGAAGGCTAATAGTCTACCTTTTGGACATCATTCTTTTTCTAGCTCATTTACTCAGGTAACCACAGTCCTGTAAGTTTTCACATGTGTTGACACCACAGAATTTCCTCACAATCCCTCCGTATTCTTCCATCTTCATTCTTCTCATTGTCTATCTCAAGTGTCATGTGTCATACATAGCTCTCACTCCCTTTCAAACACCTGGACAGCATTTCCCCAACTCCTCTGTTATCAACGCCTGCAAAACCCTTCTATCGGGTTGGCTCCTTACGTTGGCTTCCAACCCCCATGCTACATCATTTTATTGAATTTTGAACCACCCTTAATTAAATTTTTACCAAAAAAATGCTCTGTGATACTCCTCACTGTATTATTCTGAAATGGCTTCTGTGAATTCCATTTTCATAACCTTTTATGCTGAAAAGCCCTGTCCTGTTTCAGTCAGTTCAGAAATGTTTAACCTCTTCACGACACAAAACCCAGCTGAGCAGTCTTTCCGAAATTACTTTGGTTCCCACACTGCCACTTTTCTTATTTCTTTCCAAAGTCACTGGGTATTCATCATAAGCCAGTTTAGTTGTTCCCGTTCCTCTAGCCAATCTTTAAACATTTATGCTCCCATGGGCTTCATCTTAATCACTTTCTCTTTTTCCCGTCTTAACACACTCTCTAAGCTCTAAACACCATTTCTACACTAAAGAGCTAATGACTTTCAGTTTTAGAGTCTGACCAAAACATTCCTCTGAGAATCAGGGGCTTTCTTGACAATGGCGTGTGGATACCTCAGAGGCAACATGTCCTAGTTTTCCACTCATTAGTAAGTGGCATTACCAAATATTCAAATAAACAAGATAGAAGCTTTTAGGTCATTTTCGTGTTTACCCTTGATGTTCCCTGACAGCTAATCTTGCATTCAGTTTTATTTAATTGCTTCCAAATAAACGTAGAATTTCTCTTTATTTCCAGTGTTGCTAGTCCAGCCAAATATGTACTTTTCTTTGCCTTTTCAAATATCCTAGCCTCATCAATAACCTGGCTAGGGTCATTCTTTTTTTTTTTTTTTTTTTTTTTTAAATTGTGCTTTAGATGAAAGTTTACAGGTCTAATTAGTTTCTTATACAAAAACTGATGCCCATATTGTTCTGTTACCTTAGCCACCATGCCCAGAACGTCACCAGGCATTCCTTCTTTCCAACTACCTTCTTTCTTAACCCTTCCAATCTGTTAGCTAACTCCCCAGTCTATTAGCTACAAAAAAGTCAAAGAAATCTCTTAAAGTGTGTGTCAGTTTATCTTTCAATCTACTTTCCCTGTACACTTAGATTAAAACTCAGATTTTTAACCATGACACATAATGCTCTGTACAGTCTCACTTTCTTTGATCTTATTGTCATATTCTTCAGCCTTTCTCCCTGGTTTCCACTAATTAGACTCGTAGTTGCAATCCACATTCCAACTTTTCCTCATATTGGCGTCCTTAAGTATCCTGATTTCTTTTCCTAGAAGACTCTTTCTTCACTGAGCACAAAGCTAAATCCTTCTGATTCCCATCTTTCACCGTAAACACTTGCACGTGAAAGAAGTGATTAAAATTGGAAACTCTATGAGGCAGTTCTGCTGGGACCTGTAGGGTCCCTGTGAGTTGAAATTGCCTTGATGGCAGTGGGTTTGTTTAAGTTTCTGAACTCACTTAAACAAGCCAAGGTAAAAATTCACCACTTAAAACTTTTGTTTCCTAAAATGAGATGGTGGGACATTCCTTGGTGACTCTTGTCTCTAACTCTGCTTCTTTTCTCCATTATATACACAGAGTTCATCAGTGAAACTACAGATTTCATAATTAAATAAAAATGGAATTCACACAGATATGCTAATAACTCCATTAAACTTGTCCCTTTACATGTAAATTTATCTAATGCTCACTCCTAGACCTTGCATGTGAACACGTCTTAGAATGATTTCCTCTCTTGTTGAATTGAGTTTCTGCACTTGTCTTCCTCTCTAGAATGAGAGCTCCAGGAAGGTAGAAACCCTCACTTTTTGCTCATCACTGCGCTCAGTAGTGAGTATAACCCAAACAACCCACTGCTGTTGAGTAGTTTCTGACTTACAGCGACTCTGTAGGGCAGAGTAGAACCACTCCACAGAGTTTCTAAGCACCCCCTCGTGGTTTTGACTGTCTACCCTTTGGTTAGCCATTGTAACACTTAACCACTACACAACTAGGGTTTCCAGTAACTGGGATAGTCTGATATATATTTCTTGACTGCGTTTACCAAATAGATCACTAGATCGAAGGGAGTCCATTGTCTGTTTACTTCACGTGGTTCCCAAGGCTCAAAGTGCCTTCACCCTACCTTAGCAAAAGTCACAGACCTGGGAGTCTGATCTGTGGATGGCTCACTTTAAGTCCACTTGAGAGGGTGTCAGAGTAAACAGGAATGGATTTAGACTACTTCGGATCATCTGTATTGTTTAGGGTGACAGGGCATCATGCTCTCCAGAGAAACTTGAGAGCCCTGTAACTCTCAAACATTAATGGTAATTACTGCTCAACTAATAGTTTTAGTGATCTCTTATCATGTTCATTTAAAATTAGGCATAAATGTTTCATCACTAATTTTAAATTTTATCTTTCTGAAAGGTCAGTCTGAATATAAAGCTTTTTTTCGCTAGGATTAGGAAGAAACCAGGATTCTGTGATGTCTGTTAATACCATATTTAAGTATGATAGTATGAACCTAACTTTAGGATGAAAAATAACCATTTGGTGGATTTCATACAATACATATTCCAAGATGTCACCTCCAGAGTTTCTGTTCAGTGTGTTGCCGTGATACGTAAGATTGTATATTTTACTAGGCATTCTAGATTACTCTGAAGTGGAGAGTTTCTAGACGTACTTTGAGAGACAGAAATGCACGTGATGCTCTGCTTTTAGATACCTGGCCTCTTATAAAGCCAGTTTCAATTTCCCTTGAACTAAGGACATTGTGGAATTTTAATCTTTTAGAGCCAGTAGAGATTTTGAAAAGTTTTCCACTTGTCACATGTGTAGAGAGTGATTCTTATGAAGATTAATTAATTTGTCCAAGAAATTAGGATCAGGAATCCAATTCCCTGTTCTTGTCCAAGCCTTTTCTTCTAAACCATGCTTACAGAGTAACAGTTTCAGCCTCTGAGTTTTATTTTGTTAAAAACAAAAATAAATGTGTGCAAGCATTATATGTACACAAATTTTTTATACATATTATAATGTTAATGTGGATCATGCAGGAATTGGCCACGTCTATTAAATGTCAAGTATAGTTTAGAACAAAAAAGCCCCTACCTAAAATAGTTTATTATGTCAAAAAGACTTCTCTTTTTAAAATGAATACATGATGCTTAGTCCAAGGACAAAGTTAGAATAAGGCTTCAGTATATATCTTAATGTAAGTTATTACTGAATATAAGTCATGTGATGGCTTCTGATGAAAATTTCCCACTGAAAAAAAAATCAATGTTAATAACTGGAACTTGAGAGCTGTAATGGTCTCTGCTACGTTTTTCTGGCATGGGTTGTGTTCCTATAATATGCTGAGAAAAGGAATTGATGACCCATGTGCCTTGGTCACTTCCTGATCCTATTTGATCCTTTAGTCTTTGGTTTTAAAACGATGGTCAGAGAAGTTTCTTTATAATGGACAAGTTGAACAAAGGAGTACCAGCCTAGAGGCTTGTTGGTACAGCCCAAGTCTCCCAGGAAAAGTACTTCCACGCAGAGATCTACTGCCAAGATAGGGACTTGCAAGGAGGTTTTGCTCTAGAGAGGAATTTTCCTTAAAAAACTGTTGCAAAAACTGATATTAGAGGAAGACTAGTTCCACTTTCTGTAGATCAGCAAGCGTGAAGGTGTTGCTTACATGGATCTATAAGGAGACTCTATGAACCAGCTGTAAACATCCACATTACACCTCCCCTTGACTTGTTTGGGTCTTGCAGGCTGGGGATGAAAAAATAAGATCCACCTGAAAAGTGAAGCTATTGAGGTAGAGCAGAAGAGTTTTTAGAAGCTGGCCACACATATAACCCAAATGTAATCTTTAATATTGTTATTGTTGAGTCAAATCTAACTCACGGAGACTTGATAAATTATAGAATGAAATACTGCTCGATTCTATGCCATCTTCATGATTGTTAGTATGATTATATCTTGACAGAAACCAAAACCAAACCCGATGGCATCATGTCAGTTCCAGTTCATAGTAGCTAATACTTGGAAGCCTTTTCTTGCTCTTATAGTGTGTGCTCTGTGACCATTTAGGTGAGGACTCTCCTTGCTAGTGGATATCTCTGGACGTACAACGTTCTTCTGTTTAGACTCTATGCCCTCCATTTGACAAATTGACATCCTAGATATAGAATTTGGAGCCTGAAGACCCAACAATACTATCTTACAGTACTATTTTCTGTAACGTTCTTATGTAACCAAGCTAAAGTGGTTATTATTTATCACAAGAAGTGGAGTCTCTGGGTGGTATAAATAGTTAACATGCCTGGCTGCTGATGGAAAGGGTGGACGTTTGAGAGTCTACCCACATGCACGTGAGAAAAGAAGTCCCTACAATCTGATTCTGAAAATTCAACCACTGAACACACTATGGAGCAGAGTTCTATACTGATGCACTTTGGGTTGCCATAACTGATAACCGACATAATGGCAACCGCTTTATCACAAGAAGTAGTACCTGATAACTTCTTAAGATCTGCTTCCTGTTCTTTGGTGACCTTCAATATTTTAAAGGAGAAGGACAAACACTACTGAGTCAAGGTGTGTCTCTATCTTCACTGTCAATCTGACATCCCAAGTTCTATTTCTCAGTTCACTTAATTATCGAATCTATTTCAGAGTTTATTTCAATATTTAAACAATTCCAGGTAAAAGTACATAAAATAAAGTGGAGATGTTTCACCAAGTTATTATTCTGATATGCATAAAAATAGCATTCAAAGAAGAATTAGAGAAATCCAACATGTATCTTTTTGGTAAATGTCACTTTATTTCCTGGTTCATTTGGCGTGATTGTTTCTAGCTATTTGTTTTGCTTTCATATACAGGAAAAAAAAAGGTTGATCTTATTTCACCTGAGCACAGTTGTTGATTAATATCAACTATCTTAGAAAGTAGGATTTTCATTTTGTAAAAAGACAAGGAAACATAGAAGTAGTAGATCATATTACTTGGCACTGACTAAGTATTAGTTTTCCTTAAACATTAATTTGCAATGATTACATTTTCTCTTGACTGTAACAAGAAGTTAAAAGCCATCTGTTCTTCAAAATTCTACTTAAATATAAACTGGAGCTAATATTTTTATATGATAAGTCTTCTTGGAGTGTTTTAAGGTTTTTCACATGCTGCCTTTATTATAGAAGTCTTGGTGGTACAATGGTTAAAGCACTCAGCTGGTAATGATAAGTCTTCTTGGAGTGTTTTAAGGTTTTTCACATGCTGTCTTTATTATAGAAGTCTTGGTGGTACAATGGTTAAAACACTTATCTGGTAACCAAAAGTTTGGTGGTTCAAACCCACCAGCAGCTCAGCTGGAGAAAGATGTGGCCGTTGGCTGCTGTAAAGATTTGCAGCCCTGAAAACTCTATGGGGGGCAGTTCTACTCTACTCTGTAGAGTCACTGTGAGCTTGACAGCAGTGGATTTTTTGTCCTTTGCTATGTGGAGATTATTAAAAGTTTAAAATTACTATTCTGTAGCTAAGCAGAAGTAAAAGGTTATTTTGTATTTTATAAAAAGAAAAATTTAAAGAAGAACTCATAAGAAGGTAAGGTAAACTGGGAGTGGATCTTGACATTGTTAGTATCAGGAAAAACTGGTTATACAATGATTACAAAGGGGCACAGATCTAAGAATTGGTGGTTAAAAACTATACATACATACATGCTTCACTAAGTACCAGGTAACAATCTCCACCCAGCTTTTTTCTCCCTAAAAATATAATCAGGGTTCATCATTGTCCTCTTGTAACATCAAATCTGCTGGGGGGGGGGGGGAAGCTCTTGAAAGTGCTGAAAAGCAAAAATATCACTTTGACGACTAAAGTACGTCTGAACCAAGCCATGGTATTTTCAGTCGCCTCATGTGCATGCTGAAGCTCAACAAAGAATAGGAAAGACCAAAGAATTGACAGCTTTGAATTATAGTGTTGGCAAAGAATATTGAATAGACCATGGACTGCCAGAAGAGCAAACAAACCCGTCGTGGAGGATGTACAGCCAGAACGCTCCTTAGAAGCGAAGACAGCGAAACTTCCTCTGACACATTTGGACCTGTTAGCAGGCGGGATCAGCCCCTGAAGAAGAACATCATTCTTCGTGAAACAGAGTCAGCAAAAATAGAAGGAGACCGTCCTGTGAGGTGGCGCAGGACTGGGCAGTGCCCTGTTCTGTAGTAAATAAGGTCATTATGACTCAAACAGACTCAATGGCATGCAACAACAGCCACAACACAAATATCACTCATCTCTTTCTGTAGTGTTAAAATATTTAAAAATGCTTATGTATGTTGTTGGAGAGATTTGTCCCGGGCACCCCAAATTACTCTCAGGTCACCCAGTCTTTTGAGCAATTAACTGTAATTACTCAATTGCTTTAAATGTTTTATGATTTTCAGTCTGAAAACATGTGCATTGTTTGTGATCAAATACATCAGACTGTATATGTTGGCTTTTTCCTTTTCTTGACACTGGTTTGAAATGAGTGCTGGACTGTGTTAGAAGGTCTCAGACTAAATTCCTGACTAGCCTTTAGTTATTGAGGGTATAGACTCTACAGTTGTTCTGCTGTGGCTCAAATCACAACCTACAAATTGTGTGATTGAGGGTTCTTGGGGCTTCTTTAAGGCTCCATTTTCTCAGTTGTTAAATGGTGATTTTGAATTATGCTTAGTTCCTGGTATCGCTGTGAGAACCAAATGAGTCAATGTATTTGAAACACTTAGTACAGTAAAATAACCTAACATATACTAAGTTTTGCAGAAATAACTATTAGTACTAATAATGTCATTACTGCGGTCATCACCATTATCATTGCCATCATTCTTGTTCTGTCAGTACACATGAACTGGAAAACGCATTACAACTCTCTTGATTTAACTGTAATATTGAACCTACCATTCTGCAGCACACTGTTTTTATTTAGCTTTTTAAGTTTTGGATTTATTCATGTTGGTGTATGTAACTCAGGTTTATTCATTTTAGCACATCATTAAACTATATAAAAATTAAATGTTCTCTTGCTGTATGTTTTATGTTTTTATTTTTCAGTATGGGAAAGAATGTCAACATGGACACTCAAGTACATTCATGTTGTGTGTGTTATACATATGTATGTACATGAGTTTTTTGTGTGTGTATGCAAGTGTGTATGAGTTCCTTTAGGTTATAGGAAACCATGGTTGCCTAGTGATTAAATGCTACAGCTCCTAACCCAAAGTGTGGCAGTTCAAATCCCCATTGTGTTCCTTGGCAACTCTATGGAGCAGTTCTACTGTGTCCTATAGGGTCACTATGAGTCAGAATTGACTCAACACAGTGAGTTTTGGGTTTACTTTAGGTTATATATTTGGAATTGAAATTACAATTGTCTTGTAATTTCTGTAATTAATTTACTCTCAATTTTAAGTGCCTACCATGATTAGTTTTGTGTATGAGATGAATTTTTACATCCAATTAAAGTTACTAATATGCCATTCAACTCAAAACCAGATATTTGTTTTACGAGATACTGATGCTAAATCTACATAGGTTTGTTGAATAGTCAATTCTGAGCATTGAGATGACATGGCTTTTTAAATGTGTCACTTTACCTGTGAAACAAGTTATAGATAGTTTCCATGTTCAACTTTTGGTCTGATGAACTCAAATTATGTATTTTGTTAAGACCTCTTAAGCATTAATGGCATATTTTGCAGTGATATTAAAAAATATCATTCCAATGAATGCTTAGAATCTGAGGTTAGACATGACTTAGTTTTTATATGGATGTTTGTAAGATATACAAGTGTATCTTTCGGGAAGCAGAAAAATTTATAAATAGGCAGTGGCAATAGTACATTATTGCATTTGATTGATAATAATATTTTAAGGTTGTAATTTATTATTTTTCTCACACATATGATATCCAATATGAAGAGCTTAAAATGCAATGGCCAGAAGACAAGGAACTGTCTCTAGAAGCACGTGGACATGGACTCCAGGACTCTTAATGGTGATTTTGATCCTTGGGAGTCAGCCAGGGGATGGACAAGGTCAAGGTAGGTGCAAGCATGTTTAAATAATCCAAGAGGAGATACAGAGTTTCTGTTACTCTGAAATGCTGTGGGTGTTTGGTTTGCTATTTGAAGACATCTGTTGTAATTATTCCTTAAGCTTCTTAGTAGTCTACTATAATGCTTTTAATCAGTTAGGAAGAGTTCTGCATATCCAGTCAACTTTTTGAAGCTGGCTTTACTCTGTACTAATAGATGATATGTACGTATGTGTTTGTGGGTTGTGGAATACACGTATATATCTATATATATATGGCATGTGTTACAGCATACATATATTTGTGTGTTGTGGAATTTTACAAGAGTAAATGAAAGACTTTAGTTTCTGAAGAGTAGTTTTGGGGTCCCTATTTTGATTTAGTGACTTGCATAGGTTTTTGTATTTTTAATTTGAAAAATTAATTCCTAAGGCTTGTAGTATTCTTCAGGAATTGGTTCAAAGTTTTGATATTTCTCTTTGCTCTGCCAGTTGCGTCTGAAAGAAAGGGCTGATGGATTGGCCCTGCAAGGTTTGTGATGGCCTTAAATGTCCTTGGCAGAGTAGACAAAAGGCCATAGATTTTCTAACAAGATTCTTCAGAGTACTGACTTGATCAATGGCTACACGGTGATTTATGCCAAAGCTTGTGTTTGTGGAACACATTTTGGTAAGAATTGCAGTATTTGCAGAAGTTTGTGGTCTCTTCAGAAACAAATTGCAAGGAAGTCCTGACTCCCGTGACTTTTGTTATTCTTGTTGTCTTAGAAGAGAGTCTTTGTGACATTTCTTCAGCTGTCAGGACTCACAATGAAATCTGTGGCCAGGAAAGGTTATCAGGGCAGGCATATTATTGTAGGTAAAATTGTAAGTGCGTCGTGTGTCATGTAGCTGTGATGGAGTTGACCTTTCACTAGTCTTTGATTTCCAAAATAGACAATGAATATTGTGTATGTTCAACTAAGTTTATTATGCCTTTCAAAAACATTGTTCAGAAAGAACATTGTTTGCTTGCCATGCGTAATTTGTTAACAACAGTTTTTGAATTTATAGGAAAGTGTTTTTCAAAACTAAAAATTGTGTGTATGCTTGAGTGGAAATAAAGTCTATATACATATATTCAGATAATAAATTACAAGAATAAAGCAAGTTTTCATTTTTAGTTTTTGTTTCATGTAGTTAAGCAATTATATTAATGTCTAGTTGACTTTTCATTTCTATTTCTTTTGTGATAAAATAATGTCACAAAATTATCTTTGGTAGTATTTTTTCCCTAGTGGTCTAAAACGAGATTCTGTATGCATCCTCTACACAGCATTTCTGTTGGCTGAGAGAGTTGTTTATTCCTCTGGCAATGTGTCAGATCGCTTAAATGCTGCCTGACAACTGTTTTTCTGCAACGGTGATCCAACAGGACACAGAGGATTGCCAAAGTCCTTTCTAAGGCTGTCATTTCCAGGGACGATGACTTGTTCTCAATGAGTAGTAAATAGCTTATCATAGATTTAAAACATTTGAGAAAAAAATAAGTATCTTCTCTCTTATTTATTCAAGCCTTTCATTCCTTCCTCAATATTGATCACTCAGATCTTTCCTTTGGTAGTGGCCATCATTTGGAAAAACAGGCCCTGAAATCAATGGTGAGTATAGTGAAGCTTCCAATTGCAAATGCAAGTTAAGTAATTTGGTTTCTTTTTAAAAGAATAAATTAAAATAGACAATGATTCATCAGACAGAACAACTTAATAGGAAACATAATGGAATGCTTTAATATTATGGGTAAGGAAATTTTGCTTCCTGTGCAGTAGCTAGATAGAGTTATTCAGATTTCTTAGCCATCATGAGAAAATTTTATAACTGTAAATAAAACCAAACTACATATCAGCATTTAGATCAGTAAGTCCCATTAAATGTCATTATTTTTTAATATTTGGAAAGGCAAGTAGAATTTACAAATAAAAAGTTTTAAAATTAAATGTTTATATCACTTTGTTTTCTTTCAAATAAAAGCTCACCATTCTTTGCTATTGACAAGAAAATGATACCTTAAAAACTATAGAGAAGATTATTTTCTCCATATGAAGTTTATAACTTTTCCTTCAACTTGGGTTGCCAGGATCCCTGAAGTCCAAAATAATGACTAAACATTAATGGAAGGTGATAGCAAATATGAATGCAAAAGAATCGTGAGAGTGTTTTCGTATATACTTAAATTTCTTAGGGAAAATTATTAAGCTAACTTGTGTTTTCTATACAAGCTTTAGCATATGTATGGGTAGATTATATTCTAATCATTTGTAAGTTCTTTGATAAACTTGATGTTCTTGCCTGTAGAAACTGTATTAGGAATGGTAGTTTAGTTATCAGGGCAGAAGATCAAAATCCATGTAATCCAGAACTTACTTAAAGCATCAGTATCATTCTAATTATGCACAACCACCATTTATAACAAATACGATTTAAGAAACACATTCTGAGTTCTAATAAAAATGTTGGCCAAAGGAATCTCTCTGGAGACATGAGGATAAAATCAGAGAAAGAGGCATTTTGACAGGAGATTGGAAATACTTATACAAAGAAAAAAATCTACTTGTGGAGATTGATGTTTCAGACTTCTGACTGACTTATGGACTAGTAGGTACCTGTCCTCAGAATAATATTCCCCAGACTTGAACTCTGCTTTATTTATATACTGTTTAGGTGTCCTGAAAAAGAAACTATTTAATAGGTGAAAATGAATATAATCCTTAAGATTATACATGATTACACAAGAATGTACATGATTATTCAGAATATGTAGCTTCTATGCTAATACAAGGAAACCCTGGTGGTGTAGTGAAAAGCTGGCAGTTCTGATCTAGCAGACTGTCCTTGGAAACTCTATGGAGCAGATGTACTCTGTCCTGTAGGGTCTCTATGAGTCAGAATTGACTCAACAGCAGTAGCTTTCGTTTTGTTTTTGTGCAAATAGAAATAATGTAAATGTTCAGAATTCTTTTGTCTTTAAAGGAGCTATCACAAAATAGTTGTGTAGATGCACATTTTGAAATACACAGTTAGACAAGGACTTTGAGGATAATCCAGATAAAACTGAGCTGGCAACTTATCAGTGCTGGCGGAATTTATAGCACTGCAGTTACAACCATGGGAGTGTTGGCCGGCTGTAGAGAGGCATCAAAAAGCCTAATCGATTTTCAGAATGCTAAGGTATGCAGGTAAAAGTCACTGGGTGGCTCAGATAGGTAAGACCTTGGCTGCTACATGAAGGATCGGCTGTTAGAGTCCACCCAGAAATGACTCAAAAGAAAGTCATGGTGATCTGCTTCAAAAATACCAGCCATTGGAAACTCCATGGAGTACACGCAGTTCTACTCTGACACGTACAGAGTCACCATGAATTGGAGTTGACTCAATGGCAATTGGCTTTTTCATTTTTTTTTTTGGTTGGAGAATGCAGGTGCCAATCATAGCATTTGTAATTGAGAAATTATTCCCAAACGGGGTCGTTTCATACTCATAAAGAGCTTCGAATCTTTTTGATCATTCTTGTCCTAAGTAAGTTAAATAATAACATGAAGGTAAGGTTTAACTTAGGTAAAATTAAGAAAAATTAGTCACCAAGATGAGTGTAAATGTAAAGACAATAGGAAGTAGTTTGAGATTCAGGCAAATGCTTGCTAAAAATAAAGATGTGGATTTTTACTCTAAAGCCAAACATTGCCAAAGCGAAGTGCCATCAAGTTGGATCTGACTCCCAAATATTAGTTTTTTAAAAATATGCCTAACCTAATGGCTTTGATGAAGGCAAACATGTGATACATTTTGGGTTGTTAGAAAGAATAATGTGAAGAATGGAATATGTTAAACTGTTACCCAAAAAGACTTTGTTAGTTTTTGATAACTAAAATAGAGTTCAAATATAATAATGCTTTTCCTTTTATTATCATGAATGTAAAGCTGGTTTAATCCTTTTTGTTTCTGTGATCAAGTTTACATGCTGAAACTCCCAGTTGAAAACTTGATGCTACTAATGAGCCAGCTGGACTTCTGAGGAAGCAAATGAGCATCACTCATCAGATTTTGAGTAAAATTGAATTTACTTTCTGTTTTGATGACTAAATTTCACAGATAGATAGTAAGCATGCAAAAAATAAGATCTAAGAATGCCAGAAATGACAATCATCAATCTCATGGTCACCAGAGTGAGAAGACTGTATGATTCAAGGGCAAGAAGTAGAAGCAAACCACTGATCTTCTAAGCCAGAAAGGCGTTTCAGTATATTTTCTTGGGATCACTTAGTGTATTATAGTAGGTCAGTCACATGCATTCTGTGTTCTGTGTTATAAGTCCAGTTTTTCTCTAGAGAAATCACTGAAAACTCCTTAAGAGTGGATGGATGGATGGATGGATAGATAGATGGAAGGATGGAAGAATGGGTGGATGGATGATGGACGGATGGATGGAAGAACAGGCATACAATGAGTTCTCTCTAATTCTCTCAAGTGTACTCTTTTCTCAGTGTGTGGCAAAGATAGTGTTTGTATTCTTTTTTCATTTTCTGTTTCATTTACAATGTATAGTTGCCTGTGTAATTCTGTCAGTAATTGAAGCTAGTATCCAAGTTTGAACTGACGATGTACAGATTTTCAGTTAGACAATACATGAATGCTAGTAGCTTACAATCGCTAATACTGTTAGATGCCATTGAATTGGTTTTGATTTATTGCAACACACTCTAACAGAGTAAAAGCGCAGCATGGGGTTTTATAGACTATAGTCTTTGTAAGTGCTGCTTACTAGGTCTTTCTCCTACAAAGCCCCTGGGTGGCTTTGAACTATCAACCTCTTGGTTAGCAGCTAAGCACTTAAGGATTGTGCCACCAGGGCTCTTTGCTGCAGAATCAGCGCTAGTGGAGAATAATCATCTTGCAGGATCTTAATGCAGACTAGAGTTTACCTTTTCACTGGTTGTTCAGTAAATTATTTTCATCTTGTAATTGAATATTGTTTTAAGAGAGTTGAACTCAGATAGTTGGCCCTGAATATTGAATGATGTTTTTTTGTGTATCCCAAGAGATATGACTTTAAGATGTCATCAAGTTAAGTACTTGGAGAAGCTGAACTCTGTTAACACAAGAATTCTTGATGTTTCTATCAATGTTTAATCAAATGTAAAGTATTTTTCCATAGAGATTAAGCAGAAAATAAACCACATATAAAATTAAGTATGTATAAATCATTCATTATAAAATATTAAATTATGTCACATATATGGTGATTTAAAATATAGTTAGTGTAATTTAATCTATGGAAGAATTATGATATTAAGTTCAACTTCTTAAAATTACAAATTCAAATGTCCAGTGCTGAAAACCATCTTAAATTTTTATCCTAATAAAATTGAAAATTCTTGGTGATGCAGAGTGACCATACATTGGATGCAATTTATGGTTCTATACATCTATACAATATCACCCTGATGACCTCTGACTGGAGTAAGGGGAGCGGGTGGAGTTGAGGGGAAAGGAGACTGCTGGGAGGATGAGACATGTATGGAGCAGAGAAGAACAGTGTGCTGTCACTGGGCAGGGAGAGCAGTGGAAGCTGCATATAAATGGGCATGTAAATTTATACGGGAATGTATATTTTCACTCAGTCATAAAAAAAAACCTGTCATTTCTAAAAGCTTCTTCCTACAAAGAAAAACTCAGTGATTCTTAGAGATTATATACATTATACCATTTCCATTGCTTGACAGGTTCATGTGTTATGGCAAATGGTACAAGTAGCAAATTATGAATGCAAATGGATTTATTTTTAAGAAAATAATCTTTTGAAAGAAATATCTCCTCAGAATTTCATACTGTGTAGAATGGTATAGATTGATAATGTATTTCAGATTCTGTTTAAACATCTGAGTTATATTTCAAAAGAGAGTCAATCTAAGCCATCTTTATGCAAACACGGTGTTTCATGAAGGAAGCCAGGCATGTTCCATTGTATTAGTTTCCCAGGGCTGCCAAGACAAAATAATTCAAAAAGAGTGGCTTTAAATAAAAGAAGAAATTTCTTTTCTCATGGCTCTTCATGCAGGGAGTCTGAGAAAAGATGATAGGCTCTGCTGATTCTGTCTGAGTCTTTGAGGGAAAGTCTGTTACAGGCCTCTCTCTTTAGTTGGGGTAGGTTATTACAGGCCTCTCTCTTTACTTCCGGTACTTTGAAGTGGTCTTCAATCGCAGCAGCTGTATCACGTGTTCTTCCTCTGTCTCACCTCTCTTTCCTAAGGGTACACCTACTTCAGAATGGACTTGACTCCAGTTTAGATTCTATTTTCAAACAAGGTAATGTCTAAAGGTACCAGGGGTTAGGGCTTCAATATATTTTTTCTGGAAGACACAACTCAATCTGTAATAGCCATAAATATTTGGTATAAGGATTCTCTTTGGAGTACTCTCTTCCTAAAAATTATCTCTCTACAGAAAGGGATTTCACTTTGCAATTTAGATTATGTGCTTTTAAGTGAAATCGTTATTCTGTTTTAGTGTTATCAGCTGTCTACTGGCCATCAAAGCATTGCCATAGAAGAAAAGTAAGCTGTAAATTATTCCATTTTTATGAGTGAAGAGTATGATGGTTTATATTTTTTCTACTGTAATTACATTTATCATCCAATATTTAGGTAAATCTCATTCGTAATATTTTTCCAAGTAATTTTAGCATGTAACGTAATAACGCTTTTCTTTTTTTACATATATTTTATTTGTTTAATCTGTTCTTTAAGGTGAATTTTATTTTGATCAAGTTTCTTATACTCTCTAAAAAAATAAAATTCATGTATAAAAATGTTTAAATATCATTCCAAATGACTTCATCTAAGTATTCTTACTGAACTACATTTCTCATTTTACAAAGAGACTGTGTGGACATCTGCTTTTGAATGATAATTTCATTTGCAGATTTTTGTTACCTACAGAATTGTTTTGGGACTTTGACTAGAAGAACAGGTGACTTTAGAAATCAATGCATCCCTGATAGCATTCTACTGTAAAGATGAACTGTACCTTGACTCGAGTCTTTACTGGGAAATAGATGACTACCAGACAGCCACTTATCTTCTGTGTTCTATGTTAGTCTGATGTCTTCCTCAGCCACAGTTACAGAAACAGAAGTCTAACTGGAAACAAAGAGATCAAAACTAGCTTGAAAGATAACACTAAGTGATATAAACAGCAAGAAGAGATGTGAAATGAGCAGGTGTGAGAAATACATACATTACGGTATTCTAGCACACTAATAACAAGCATAGTATGAATCTTTAAAAAGTAATCTGTGTACAAGTATTTAGTACCACTTTTCCTATCAAAACAACAAAAATATAATGGAAACGGGATGAGGGTGGTGATTCCCTCTACCCAGCATGCGCTTCCACCGCCTGGCCTCACACAGCATTCCCCAGGGAAATTTCCGCAGTGCCAAGTGTTAGTACTCTGTGTTGAATGCACTGAAGTTCTTTACGTCTGAGTTAAAGTACTGGAATCTGGAACATGGAGACTGGTCTTCGAAACAGCCTCGTGTGTAAGGCTGAATTGTCTCAGCCTTTGATCGTAATTACTGCTTATTCTTAATCTTTATTGTTTCTCTTCAACCTGTAATATATCCACCTCAGCATACAGACAGTTGGGAATCACTTCTCTGTCATTTATCTGGTTTTCTTGAAAAAGTTCAAGAGGTATACTTGAAATTCAAAGTTGCCAATTTAGACTTTAAGAGATTTAAAAAAAACAAAAAAAACAAACCCTAATCTGGCACTTTTCCATTTTGAAGGCTGTGCAGTGTTCACAGCTCACACTATGTGGTGTTTTAAAGGCCCACGTTCCACATCCATCCGCCACTTTGCTTCCCTGAATCATCATATCTTGTCTAAAAGCTTTTCTCCAGAAGATAAGAAACACAAACTTTATCTATGGTAGTGTTACAATATGATCCATTAATCAAATGTAGGCTTATCAAAGCATAAGCTGTTTTTTTTTTTTTATAGTGAATCTTTGCAGCATAGTAATTAAGATGTCGTGCATCTTTCAGCTGATTTTTTTTTTTTTTTTTGCTTTTTCTCTGTTGCAGTAAATTGTAGTCAAGTTGATTCTGACTCATAGCAACCCTGCAGGATAGACTAGAACAGCACCAAACAGTTTTCAAGGAGTGCCTGGTGGATTCAAACTGCCAACCTTTTCCTTAAGCAGCTGTAGCACTTAATCCCTATGCCACCAGGGTTTGCAAATACATGTGTATACTACTTTGGTAAGTCTACAGTCTATAAGGGTGTATACTTACATGCATGTGTATATAGCATATATAATATGCATATATATATGCTATATATGCGTGTTTTCCATTTCAACTTCTTTTACAAACACAGTTTAGTGACATTAAATATGTTCATCATGTTGTACAAACAACTATTCTGGGTGCTAGGCATAGGGAAATTTAGAAAATTGACAGACACACACACACACACACAAAAGTTTTGCCATCATGGAGCTTACATTCTAATGTGGGAGCCAGATGACAAACAAGAAGTAAACTAATATATTAAGTAATAATACGCATAAGTGAAATAATAAATAAAATAAATATGTAAAGTATAGAAAGCTAAAAAACAACCAAAGGAGTTTCTGTGAAGTCAATTCAGGCTCCTGGTGACCCTGTGTGTGTCAGGGTACAACACAGAGTTTTCAGTAGCTGATTTTCAGAAATACATCATCAAGCTTTTTCTTCTGAGGTGCATCTGGTTGTATTTGAAGCATCAATCTTTTGTGTTAGTAGTTGATCTCTTACACATTTACAACATTCAGAAACTCCTTATAATAAAACCTTAAAAGCAATCCCATTGCCTTGGAGTTGATTTCAACTCACAGGAACCCTCTAGGACAGAGTAGAACTGTACCCTATAGAGTTTCTAAGGAGTATCTGATAGATTTGAATTGCCAACCTCTTGCTTAACTGACATAGCATTTAACCACTATGTCACCTGGGTTTCCTATAGCAATAGACGTTGTTGTTAGGTGCCATCAAATTGGTTCCAACTCATAGCAAACCTATGAACCACAGAATGAAACACTGCCCAGTCCTGCACCACGTCCACAATCATTTTTACGCTTAAGCCTATTGTTGTGGCCACTGGGTCAATCCGTCTCATCAAGGATCTTCTTTTTTGCTGACCCTCCACTCTGTCTTCCAAGCATGACATCCCTCTCCAGGAACTGATCCTTCCTGACAACATGTCCAAAGTACATAAGATGCAATCTTGCCATCTCTGCTTCCAAGGAGCACTCTGGTTTTATTTCTTCCAAAACAAATCTGTTTCCTTTTTTAGTGGTCTATGGTACATTCAACATTCTTCACTAACACCACATTTCAAAAGCATCAGTTCTTCTGTCTTCTTAGTTAATTGTCTGGCTTTCACATGCGTATGATGTGATTGAAAATCTCATGGCTTGGGTCATGCACATGTTAGTCTTCAAGGTGACATCCTTACTTTTGAATACCTCAAAGGAGTCCTTTGCAGCAGATTTTCCTAAAGCAACGTATCTTTTGAATTCTTGACTGCTGCTCCCACGGATGTTGATTGTGGACCCAAGTAAAATGAAATCCTTGACAACTTCAATTTTTTCTCCATTTATGACAATGTTGCTTACTGGTCCAGTTGTGAGGATTTTCATTTTTCTGATGTTGAACTGCAATCTATCCTGAAGGCTGTGGTCCTTGATCTTCATCAGTAAGTATCTCGAATCTTCTTCATTTCCAGTAAGTAAGGTGGTGTCATCTGGGTGGCACAGGTTGTTAATGAGTCATCCTCAAATCCTGATGCCTCATTCTTCTTCATATAATCCAGCTTCTTGGATTACTTGCTCGGCATATAGATTAAAAAGGTATGATGAAAGGATACCACCCTGATGCACACCTTTCTTGACTTTTAAATCACACAGTGTCCTCTTGTTCTGTTTGCATGACTGCCTCTTGATCTGTATACAGATTCCTTAAGGGCACAATTAGATGTTCTGGAATTCCCATTCTCTGCAGTGTTAGCCATAGTTTGGTATGATCCACACAGTTGAATGCTTTTGCATAGTCCATGAAACACAAGTAAACATCTTTCTGGTATTCTTGCTTTTAGCCAAGATCCATTTGACAGCAACAATATCACTGATTCTGCATCATTTTCTGAACCCAGCATGAATTTCTGGCAGTTCCTTCTCAATACACTGTTGCGGTCACTTTTGGGTGACCTTGAGCAAAATTTTACTTGCGTTGATATCAGTGATGTTGTTCAGTATTTTCCGTATTTGGTTGGATCACTTTTCTTTGTAATGGGCATAAGTATGGATCTCTTCCCGTCAGTTGGCCAGATAGCGGTCCTCCAAATTTCTTGGTGAACAGAAGTTAGAGCACCTAGAAAGATAAGATAGTTAGATCACTTAAAAAGATAAAACTTCTAAAGAAAGAAGTTAGATCACCTAAAAAAATATTAGGATGGTGATTAGGGATTTCTGAGAGGATAGATTGCATCTGGATGGTCAAGAAAGACCTTAGAGAAAAGAGGACAGTGGAGACCCCAGGGTGATGATGGCTCGAATCGCTCAGACACTCGCAGATGTGTAGTCCAAGCAGAGGGCACAGCAAGTTAAGTCTCAAGCACGATTATGCCTTCTGTTTTCCGGAAACAACAAAGAAACTACTGTGGCTGGAGCCAAGTGCACACAGTGAGGACTGACAAGTCCAAAACGTAATGGAAGGAGAGAGAAATGTAGTGAGATGACACAGTATCTTGTTCATCCTCTTAATGACTGGCTTTTGTTCAAAATGAAAGAGAAAGTTTCAGAGGGTTACATGTCTTCTTTTCGGTAACTCGGTTTGCTTTTTGGGATTTTAAAATTACCACTGCTTAGGCTCCGACTCGACAGCACTTGGCTGGCTGGCTAGGCTCTGTAGTTTTGCTTTATTACTCTTGGAATTAAATGTAAACTAATACGTCAAAGAAATGCTAAATTTACATTTAACCTTATTAAAATAGTCTTTTTCATTCTCTTTTTTTCTGTTGCTGAATATCTTAATTAATTTGAAAGCTTTCTGAATAGTCAGCTGAGGAGAAAATTGAGGGTATGTAATGTGTAACTTATTCCTCATCTGATTCAGATTTTTAATTGGAGATGCTAATTAGAAAAGTCATTTGTTCTGTTGGAAGATGTTGATAAAAACTGCTTCACTTTTGAATTGCTATCCAATCAACTTATAGGACAGTAAGTTGTGTTTCTAGAATGCAAGTGTAGATAATGTTAATGCAGATGAAAGTCAACGAACACCTCTAGAGATGAAAAGGGCCTTTCATCTCTATGGTCAAGGATGCTTGAAAGTAGTAAAAGTTGCTGCTTCCAATCTAGAGAACCAGGAATAAACAGAAATGATTCTTTTTTTATTTTGCTGGCAAGGAGAAATCTGATTTTTTGCCAAAATAAAAGTACACTTCTGATAATATAAATATAAATAAAATGAGAAATTGGTAAGAACCAAAAATAAAATCATGTACATTTTCATATTGAGTAAAAAATCAGAACAGAAACAAGAAGAGAGAAAACCGTAGAGGTCAAGAAGATAAATAATATATACTTAAAAATTACTAAAAAAAAATTCCCCTGGCCATAGTAGTCAACAATCAGCAGATCGTGGTACAGCAGGTAGCACGCTGTAGGCAATAAGCTTACAGCAATGAAGACAGGACAGATTCAAACGGTTTATACCGCCATGAAAAAGGAGAGAGGAAGATGACACTTAAATACATAAGTAAATAAAACCAACTACTGTTAAAAGTTGTGAAATGCACTGTTATGAAGATTAGATGTGATTAGAGGCAGTCCCCAGGTTATGAATGAGTTCTGTTCCTAAATCTGTCTTTAAATTGAGTTTGTACTTAAGTTGGGACACTTAGGCGCGGTTCCTATCTATTGTCAGTTTGCCAAATATTTATTTTAATACATAGTATATTGTGTACCTTTCTGTGACTAAAAAACCTTAAAGAAGTACTTCCTGCTGCTTTAACCCATCTTTACCACAATATTAAATAAAAGAAACCAAACTCCATTACTATCAAGTCGTTTCTGACTCATAGAAATCCTATAGCCTAGAGCAAAACTGCCCTATAGGGTTTCCAGGGAGCAGCTGGTGGAATTCAAACTGGTGACCCTTTGGTTAGCAGCCAAGTGTTTAACGACTGCATAACCAGAGCTTCATTATTATTATTATCATTATTATCCCATTATTATGTTGTTAATATTGTTTAGGTAAAAAGCATTGGAAGAAGCAACAGGACTTCATTATTATTATTACTGTTACTCTATTAAGTTGTCAGAGCCCTGGTGGTGCAGTGGTTAAGAGCTCAGCTGCTAAACAAAAGGTCAGCAGCCAGAATCCCTCAGCCACTCCTTGGAAACTCTGTGGGCATTTCTACTCTGTCTTATAGGGTTGCTGTGAGTAGAAATTGAATCAATGGCAATGAGTTAGTAATAACAATGTTTTAGTGCACCTTTTAATGTGAAGTATTTTTAATGCAAAGTGACACCCATTTGTTAATAGGGACAAATTTACATACCTCAAATCTTTTACATAATAAGCTTTACAGGGGTTGGTTTGTAACTGTGGTTTGTATGTAAGTCAGAAATTTGTAACCTGTGGACTGCTTGTATCTGGTTTACAGAACTGGGCACTGGAAAACAATGATGCAGCTATGAGGGATCAGAGGAAATTTCTCTCCAAGGAGTTAAAGTTTAGTTGAAATTATTGTAAATTGAAAGATGAGTATTATGAAAATCCAGAATTTTCTGAGCAGAAAAGATAAGGTTCTGAAACAGAAACTAGCATGGAATTTTCTGGAGAGGAAAAGCAGCTCATTTTGGCCTGAACATTCATGAAGGAGGGCCACATGGAGAGTCAGAGAGGATAGGCATACTTAAGACAGACAAGGGTACTTAAGATCAGATAGGATTATGTAAGTTGATAGCTGGATAGGAACTGAAATCTACCACAGGTTTAGGATAGACAGATGAGACAATCAGATATACTCTTGCAGAATCTGCAGTGTGGAGTTGTGTACAGTTGAAGAAGGTGTGGTAATGCAGGGAGGGAGACCATTTAGCTGACTCTTGTACCTGTTTGGAAACCCTGGTGACACAGTGCTTAAGTACCATGACTGCTAACCAAAAGGTCAGCGGTTCAAATCTGGCAGGCGCTCATTGGAAACTCTATGGGACAGTTCTGCTCTGTCCTATGGGGTCACTTAAGGTCAGAACTGACTCAGTGGCAGTGGGTTTGGTGTTTTTTTGTTTTTTTTGTTTTTTTTTTTTTTTTTGGTTTGCATCTGTTCTGATGAGGTGGTAACAGTTTGGATTATGACTGTAACAATCAAGCTGGAGAAAAGCGGTTGGAGTGAGAATTTATTTGAAAGGTTTACTAACCAACATGTTTGGCTTAAGAATATGGTAGATTATGGTCATTCTTATTATTAGGGAATACTTGATGCCAAAGGGGGAAGTCCGTTCTGAAATGATGGTGGGAGTATGTGTGTGATTCATTTTCCTTTTCTTTTTTTCTTCCTACATTAAATTGAAATGCTCATCAGAATCTAACTACAGATATCAAATAGGCACAGAGATGATGACTTGGCTAAAGATGTGAGTTTATATCAGGGATTAAAAAATATTGTTCATGGGCAAAATCTTGTCTCTGGACTGATTTTGTACCATCTGTGAGTTTAAAAAGAAAAAAATATATATGTTTTACATTTTCAAGTTTAAAATGTAAAATACGAAAGAAGGTTCCTAGGGTTTCGGTGAGACTGGTTGTCCCGGTTTGCCTCTTGGTGTACTAAGTCTGGAATATTTACTCACAGGCAGGATTTTTTTTTTTTTTTGCTGAGCCTTTTTCCGGATGAGACCCTGTAGGATAAGAGTATTGATAGGAGAAGAGAACAGAGTAGTCGTGGAGATTCAACATTATGTCCATCGCAGTGTGCCAAACGTGGGATTTAACTCTGGACATGATAGACAGTAGAGTCCCCGGGTGGTTCATTGGTTAACGCTCTCACCTGCTAACCAAAAGATTGATGGTTCAGTCCCTCTCAGAGTTCCTGAGAAGAAAGGTCTGGTGATCTACTTTCAAAATATCAGCCATTGAAAGCCCTGTGGAACACAGTTCTTCTCTGACCCACATGGGGTTGCCATGAGTTGGAATTGATTAGGTGGCAACTTTTTAAATAGACATCAAGACTTTAAAATGATAACTAAATTATCAATAGAAAATTTGGACCAAATAGAGAATATCTTCATCGGGTCATGAATTCAATCATTAGTACATATCTACTAGACAGTAGGTATTATACCAACAAGGAGGGCTGCCAAACTGGTGAATATGAGTTGCTGAGGTTTTGTCATCAAGTATTGTTACTGTTGTGTAAAAGGTGCTGAAAGAAGCAACAGCTATTAGAAGAATATGTAGTAGAGGAAAGTAACTCAGTCTGGGGAGTAACCAGGCAAGTGGGAGCAGAAAAATGTCACGTAAGCTAGGTATCGAGAGACAAGTAGAAGTTAGGTGGTCAAAGGATGGGAGATGTAGGTTAACAATAGGGAGGATTCCAGGCTGAGGAAGCAGCTTACGAGCTTGGGCAGGAAAGAGTGTGGTACGTCTTAGGAACTAAGAAAAGGCTAATGCTGTTTGATCAAGGACAGTAAAGGAGGGAAGGACATTAGATAAGGCTGGACGTTTAGGGAGGCAAGGGAGGGGCCTAATGCTTAAGGTTTTTCAAAGCGAATAATCGTTAAAATGCTCTGAAGATTGGGAGAGCAAATCCTATCTGTCTGGAAAAGACCACATGCTATCTGTGCATCAGGAAGAAAAGAAAGCAACATGAATGAGAAATGAAAATTATCCATTGGAACAGAGCAAGCCAAACCCTGTGCTGTCAAGTCAATTCCAACTCACAGCAACCCTATAAGACCAACAGAATAGCACTGCTCTATAGACTTTCCAAGGAGTGCCTGGTAGATTTGAACTGCTGACCGTTTGGTTAGCAGCTGTAGATCTTAACCATTATTCCACCAGGGTTTCCAGTAAATAGAAGACCCTAGGTAGACAGGGCAGGTTTGGTACTAAAACCACATTGGATTGGGCTTAGGTGTACTATGTTTAGTAAAACGGTGTTGCTTCCCTTGCTGTATAAGATGCATATAGACTAATGATTGATAGATAGATGAAAGATGATAGGTAGATATATGATAGATAGATAGATGATAGATGATAGATGGTAGATAGATAGATAGTCAAAATAAACACTTTTTTTCTCTCTAAATTTAAATTTGTGGATCTAAACTCTTCAGACTGTTGTTCAATAAGTATGAAGTTGGACCAGAAGATGTATGAGTCTGTGTCTTTAAAGTGAATTGAATGGCTCCACTGATAGTGAGGAAATCCTGCTGGCATAATGGTTAAGAGCTTGGCTGTTAACCAAAAGGTTGGAAGTTCAAATTCACCAGCTGCTCCTTGGAAACTGTATGAAACAGTTCTGATCTGTCCTGTAGATTCAGTATGAGTTAGAATCGACCTGATGGCATGGGTTGTCATTTTACTGACTGTGAAATAGTTCTGTTTTTCAAAACTCCATTACGTATACATATAAATACAGGAATTTTTACCTTAGTCCCCCATAAATCCATCTGTTGAGCTTGTTCTTCAATGGCTCAGATATGTCCTTCCCTTTCAAGCCTTCTGTGGCTTCCCCATGTAGAGCATGGTCCTTTCTATAGCACTAGGTAGGAAGAAAAGATGCCCCTTACAACGACCACCACATTGTATGGTAATTGCACACACTAGACCACAACCTAAGATTTCAGTTTCTTTCTCTGAGCTATAATAAACCTTATACTAAAAAAATTAAACAATTCAAATACATACATCTGGTTTGATCATTCCCTTTTCATTGTAGTACTCAGCTGCTAAGATATGTTATGAAAGTATATTTTAATTGTCAGTAAACATCCAGTGAAGATTAATGTGTGGTCAACATCTGTGAGGATGTTCATTTCTATATAGTATTTACAGCTTTTCTTGTTACTTTTAAAATAGTGGATATTTAGTGATGTGCCATGAGGATTGAAATAATAAATATGTAATTCTTAAACACAAAGATAATGGTTCTAGATTGTGTTTCTAAAATAATCAGTTTTGCAAAGGAAATCTAGTAGTTATTTGTTTCTCCTTGACCTATTGAATCTATTTCAAGTTATGTTTCTCATTAAGATCATACTTGCTTATTTTTCATGAGATATTGAAGCACTATCATGGGACAGACTGTTCTTTTTCTGTGTCTGTGTGCCAAACATCACTTCTTCCTATCCCACACTTATTTCTTTTTCCCCTTTCTTTGACACGCTTTTACTTTAAGGATTCTCCCATTTTGGAAGGTAAGTTGTTACCAGGCATCATCAAATCGGGTCAGATTCATAGTGCCCTTGTCTAGAACAGAACAGCACGCTGCCTGGTCTCGTGCCCTCCTCGTAGTCAGTGCTACTTTTGAGCTCTGTGTTGCAGCCACTGTGTCAGTCCTTCTGGTTGAAGGACTTCTCGTCATGCTGACCTCTACTTTAGCAAACATGAGGCCTTCTCCACGAACTGGTCCCTCCTGATAACATGTCCACAGCCTTGTTATGTTGGCCTCTAAGGAACACTCTGGCTGTACTTCTTCCGTGACAGATTAGCTTATTTTTCTAGCAATCCATGTTATATTCAATATGCTTTTGCAAATTTACTTTTAAACCTCAAAAATTGCTGCCTTTGGGACATTAGTCAACAAAGAATCACAGGGAAGCTACAGTGAGTCTGATATTCAGAAGATAACCAGCACCCTTTAAAGAGGGACAGTATTTTTTTCTACTGTACTTTGGATGAAAGTTTACAGAACAAGATAGTTTCTCATTAAACAGTTAACACATTTTTATGACATTGGTTAACAATATCACAGAATGTCAGCATTCTGTTTTCTCAGCCTCGAGTTTCCTATTCTTAGCTTTCCAGTCCCCTCTTGCCTTTTAGTTTGGTGCCCTTTTAGTCTCATTTTGTTTTATGCGTCTAGCCAATCTTTGGCTAAAGGGTGAACCTCAGGAGTGACTTTATTACTGAGCTGAAAAGGTGTCCAGGGGCCGGATTCTAGGGCTATGTCCATTCTCTGTCATGTCAGCAACCCAGGTTTTTCTTTTTGACTTAGAATTTTGTTCTCCGTTTTTCTCCAGCTCTGTCCAGGACTCTCTTTTGTGATCAGAGAAGTTAGCGGTGGTCATACTGTACTAGTCATACTGTACTCACTGTGGTGGAGGCATTGTAGATGTGCTCCATTAGCCCTTTGGACTGAACTTTCTCTTGTAGGTTTAAGAGTCCTTTTTCTTCCTTGCTTCTGAAGGGTGAGTCCAGGGCAGTGTCCTAGCTGACCACTCTCAGGCTTTTATGATCTCAGATGCTACTGACCAAAGTAGAGTACAGAACATTATAAGTCATGTTATGCCATTTGAGCTACATATTCCCCAAGATCTTGGTACCCACAGCCCTCAGCCCAGCAGTTCAGTCCATCAGGAAGTTTGGATGCATCTTGGAGCTTCCAAGACCTTGTCGTGTACTAGTTGTGCTGGCTTCCTCCATACTGTGTACTCTCTTAACACTCACCAAAGTTCCCACTTATCTATTACATTTGATATTCTTCACCAACATCATAATTCAGATGCATCAATTCTTCTTCAGACTTCCTTATTTAATGGTCAGCTTTCACATACATATGAGCAATCAGAAATATTATGGTTGGGTCAAGCATAACTCAGTCCTCAAAGTGACATAATTTTGACACTCTAAAGAGGTCTTGTGCAGCAGATTTCTTGACTGCTGCTTCCATGGGTGTTGATTGTAGGTCCAAGTAAAATGAAATCCGTGATAATGTCAATATTTTTCCATTTATAATGATGTTGCTCATTGGCCAGTTGTGAGAATTTTTATTTTCTTTGTGTTGAGTTGTAAACCTTACTATGGTCTTTGACCATTATCAGTAAGTGCTTCAAGTATTCTTCACTTTCAACAAGCCAGGTAGCATCATCCATATATTTCATACGGTTAACGGATCTTTCTTCAATCCTGATGCCTTGTTATTCTCATATACTCCAACATATCAGATTATTTGCTCAGCAGACAGTTTGAGTAAGTATGGTGAAAAGATGCCACCCTGATGTATGCCTTTCTTGACTTTAATCCAGGCAGTATCCCTTTATTCCGTTTAAATGGTTGCCTCATAGTCTATATATAGGTTCTGTTAGAACACAATTAAGTGTTCTGGTATTCCTATTCACGGTGTTATACATAATTTGTTATGATCCACATAGTTAAATTACATTGTGTAGTCAATAAAAGACAGGTAAACGTATTTCTAGTATTCTGAACTCTCAGCCAAAATCCACCTAACTGTAGCAATGATATTCCTTGTCCTATTTCTTCTCAATCTAGCTTGAACTTGTGGCAGCCACTGGTGCCACAGGAGTTAAAAGCTTAGCTATTACCCAAAAGTTCAAGACCTTGAATCCACCAGCTGCTCCTTCAGAACCTTAGGCAGCAATCCTCCTCTGTGCTATAGAGTCACTACAAGTTGGAAGGGACTGGACAGCAATAGGTCATGGGTTCCCTGTTAATGGGCTGCATCAGCTGCTTTGGAATTACCTTCAGCAAAATTTTACTTGCATGTGATATTAATGACGTTGTTCTACAGTGTCTGCTTTCTGTTGAATCATCTTTATTTGGAATGGGTACAATATATGGATCGCTTCCTATACTTTGGCCAGATAACTGTCTTTCAAAGTTCTTAGCATAGAGGATGAGTACTTTCAGCATTGCTTTCTTTTGTTAGAACATCTAATTGGTATGCCATCAATTTTTGAAGTCTTGTTTTTCATCAATGTCTTCAGTGAAGGTGTGATTTCCTCCTTCAGAACGATCACTCTTGGTCACATGCTACCTTCTGAAATGGTTGAACATTGACCACTTCTTTCTGGTGGATTGACTTTGTATATTCCTTCCATCTTCTCTTACATTTCCTGCCTCATTCAGTATTTTGTGCATAAAGTCCATGAACATTGCAGCTTGAGACTTGAAATTTTCATACATTCTTTCAGCTAGAGGGAGTTTTCTTCCCTTTTGCTTTTTTAACTTCAGGTCTTTCATTATACTTTGTTTTGTTGTGCAACCTTTTGGAATCTTCTCTTCATCTCTTTTACTTCTTCACTTCTTTGTAGGTTTCTGATAGTTGCTATTCCTCTTGGAAAAATAGAAATGTCCTTTACCGATTTATTTGTGAGTTTATCTTAAAAATGTTTTGAGCTGTCCATTTTGAGGATACTTATTTAACCTGTCACTTACTATAATGCTTCAAGGCCTGATGGCCATTCCCTCTTGCTTTGAGATAGAGATGTTCACTGTGTAGGGCTTTGCAAATTACCTCTTGTTTCTTTAAGTGTTATGTTGGCTTAAAAACAAAATAAAGCAAAAAAAAAAAAAAAAAATCCCAGTAAACAAAAGCCTAACTTTTAATACTTTTGTCCTAGAAAGTGCTCCCTTTCTTAACAAAATAGGTCTTGTTTTTCAGCTTGGTGCTTCATGTTGAATAGAAAATGACTCTTGTTCTTTTGTGTGGCTGTTGTGTGAGCACTCACTCATTTGGAAGGCCTGCTGTAAGGAACCACCAGAAACAATCAGGTTGTTCTTCACACCTATAGCTGACCTTTCTGAAAGCTGTTTGAGCACTTTATAATTTATAGTTGTATTTGTGTAATAGGATTTCACTTGTAATCCAAACTTTATGTACCGTTTGTTTGCATGGTTAACCATTTTTGTATGCTAAGTGATTTGCAAACCAATGGTTTGTCAATGAGAAAGAGTTTTAGACTGAAGGTACATTAAATACCAGTTAGGTTTCTCTGCCAGTGTGTGTGTATGTATCACCTAATTTCATCACTAAAATGTATTTGACAAAATCGATACACTCTATAAATCACAGTGAACCTACAGTCAGTATTATTTCCCAGAATACGAATTTTAGTACTTTCCTTTGTAAAACTAGAAGTTCTGCTTTGTGGGAATGAATCATAAAACAAAAATAATGCACTGAAGAAACATTCATAGGTCAGCTTTCTCTTGTACCTACCTTCCTTTACTTTCTACTTTCCAACTTCTCTCAATCTCATTATTATTATCATTTTATAATTTAGACACATATACAACAAAAACAAGTGGTTTCCTCTTACATTTAAATACAAAATTCTATTTAAAATGCAATGTATTCTAAAGTGTATTATGAGTAGGCTAAGAGCTTCTTAGGCAACCCATTGTACTAAGTATCTAAAAAATATTTGAAGACATTTTAATCCTGAAATGATGAGAGATGAGTATTACTTTTTGCTAAGTTATAACAGTTTTTGTTGGGGTTGCCAAACTCTTTCTGTGAAGGTGGATAGTAATATTTTTAGGCTTTGCCAGCCACATATGATCTCTGTTTCTCCTTCTCTGCTTCCTCATTCTTCTTCTTTTCAACTCTTTAACATATGACTGTCAACTTTAGCTCTCATGCATATAAAAAACAAGCCATGAGCCAAACTTGACCTTTGGGAACATAGTTTGTGAACTCTTTTAATAGGGTCACTGTGAGTTGGAGTCAACTTGGAAAAATTTTTTTTGAACTTCATCAGATACTTTTTTTTTTCCCTGATGTGACACAGTTTCTATAACAGAAATACATTAGCCTGTTATTTTTCAGCCCAACAATGTAGCGGAATTCCATGAAAGCAAATGCTCTGCCTTTAAAACATCTTGTGTATTATCCAGCTACTCTATATAAAGGATATTTAAGTCTTTGTTGCTGCTATTCACCCAATGGTAGAAAGAAATAGAAAATTCTCCTTTCCTTTTGGCCTTCCTTCCAAATCGACGGCACTTGGCTTGGCTTCCTGAAAAGTTGCTGATATCTCCAGTGGGCTTTACAAACATTCTGTTTGTGTACATTGATTTGCCCAGCAAAATTAAAAAAAAGATCTTTAGCCTAATATACACAAATATGTATTTATACATATATATAATATGCATATTATATATATGTGTGTGTATATATATATATAAGGCTAACAGGCAAGATAATATGGAAAAGAGAAAAAAGCATGCTAAATTGACTTTTTGATATCTGCAAAGGGTAGTGGATCAAACACACAGTTGACTCTAAAATCTTGTATTTTAGGATCTGTCGCAGTAAGTCCACAGTGTCTCAGAAATAGGTTTTCATTCCAAACTGAAATGTCTTATAGTACTGTGATAGCATGGAGTTTGGAGAGGAAAGTAAAATCAATGTATCCCTAAACATTTTTCTCTCTTTACTTAACAAAAAAAACAAAAACTCATTGTTGTCTAGCTGATTCTGACTCATGTTGACCTACAGGGCAGAGTAGAACTGCTCCACAAAGTTTCCAAGGAACATCTGAAGAATTTGAACTGCCAACTTTTTGGTTAGCAGTCACAGCACTTAACCATTAGACCAGCACATATAAACCTGCTATAAAACAAGCTGTTTTGTTTTAGAGAGCAGATCCATAATTTAGAGATTAATGCATTCTTTACAGAACTGTTAAAATGAATTTCTCTAGATATCTAACATTATTCTGTTAAGTATGAAACTATCTTTGTTAAAGAAAGATAATCAAGAAAAACAGAACAGGCATACTTGTCAGTCATCTACCCAAATGCTATCATCTTTTTGTATTCGGTAGAAGAACTTGCCCTCCTCTTGAGTAAATCTGGAAGTGCAGAAAGTTTCAGCCATCTCAGATAACTTAATATTCAGGTTGACACTATAGGCTTTCTTGAAATAATCATAGCATCTGAACATTTTCCTAGAGAATGGAAAATAAAAAGAAGGGACACTAATTCTAATGTTATCTCTTCATTTTTTTTCTAATTCAAGAAAAAATTACTGCCATATGGAAGCAACACAATCTATTTTTGCAATGAATTACCCTATGAAATGCCCAGAACCACCTTCATTCTGGTTTATAGTATTTGTTATTAAATCAAAATGAACCAAGGTGAGGCAGGAGCCAAAGCCATTGCTAGCAAGTTGATTACAGCTCATAGTGACCCTGTAGGTCAGAGTGGAACTGGCCTATATAGTGTCCAAGGAGCATCTGGTGGATTTGAACTGTAGACCTCTTGGTTACTAGATGTAGCATTTAACCACTACTCCCCCTGAGTTTCCAAGGAATGAAAATGAAATTATCCATAAATGAGAAATATTCTGTAGCCCACCTTATGCAGCCAAGTGCATCTTTCAGCTTTTTTAGTCCCCGCTGTGCCATCTTTCTAATACATGGTCATTATCATTCCCAACACTGACTTAATAAAGCCAAGTATGTTGTAAATACAATTGTCTGTCAGACACATACTCCAACAGCTTTCTCTCTTCATACAGGTAGCATGAAGCAGAGGTGTCTGAAGAGACTTCTGTGCAACATAATGTCCTAGGCTCAGGGAAAATGTGCTGAGTTTATTTCCCATGGCCGAGATTCCTCTGCTCTGTCTTTGTGCCCTTGGTGATTGCAGCTTTCTATTATTTCTCTGAACTTCCCTGGCCTATCTCACTTAGGAATGTTTGACAGAGCCATGAGGCTGGGTCTTTATCATGCTCCTCTGGGTCCAGATCAGACACATACAGAGAGAAACTATCTGGAGCTCCATTCAACAGGACTTAGAGCAGAAACATACAGAGGGCTGTACAACGCATTTCCTCTTTGTCCTAAAGGTACCCGCACCTTCACCTCTGTCATAGTTATCTAGTGCTACTGTGACAGAAATACCATACAAGTGGATGGGTCTAACAAACAGAAACTTCTCTCACAGTCCAGCAGGCTCACCATCCACACTTAGGGCATCAGCCCCAGGGGCAGGCTTTCTCTCTGTCTGCTCCAGAGAAATGCCGTTGTCATCAATCTTCCCTTCATCCGGGAGCAGCTCAGTGCAGGAACATCTCAGGTCCAAAGGATGCAGGCTGCACCCAGTACTGCTTTCTTGGTGATATGAGGTCCCCAGCTCTTTGCTTGCTTCCATTTTCTTCTGTCTCTTGTAAGATGAAGGCGGCACAGGGCACACCCCAGGAAAAGTTCCTCTATATTGGATCAGGCATGTGACTGGAGCAAAGGTGTTACATTCCACTCTAATAATACTCTTTAATTACAGGCAGAGTGTACGATTTTTAACACATAGGACAATCACCAAATGGGCACCAGCCACATGATACTGGGAATCATGGCCTAATGAAGTTGACACATTTGGGCTTAAACTAGGCTCAAGAAATAATTTGTTTAAAATATCATCTTAAGGATGGGGCAGATCTATGCTGTTCTCAAATCTCTTCATTAGAACTTGTGTTAACAGAACTTTTCCCAAAGTACGGTTAATATATGTTATCTTTCTCCTACCAGCCACGTCCTTACTAACAGGATAAAGGTAGGCCAAGTTTGCACTATATGCCTGGTTTGAAGTTCATCATTTGTTGTGGAAAGGAAAGATCTGAGGAAGAGTTTTTTCTTTTTCTTTAAAATTAAAGAACTTAGTAAATGTTTTACCCAGGATTTTCCAATTGTTTTGAGGAAGATTTAGTAACATTTTGCCAAGGTAACATTTCATGAAAAAAATCTTAGCAGAAGACCAGGTGTTATGTTCTGTACAATAATGAAGGCATATATAGTATTTTATATAACATAAATGATTTTTTAAAAGTTATCATAGATCCATTTTGCTTATTTATTGATTGCTGCATTGACTGAAAGTTACTAAAGTAATAAGGTGTAGACAGACCTCTAGGATAGAGTGGGGTGACAAATTGGCAAGAGAATATTGAAAAACAAAATAAAAAACAACAACAATAAATTCACCTTTTTTGCCTCTTCCTCTTTAATTTTTTGCTGGTATAAATAGAAGCAGATTCATTTCACGAGGTGTCACTGTGAATGTTTAACTTAGCAGAAGCTGCAACAGACACTCACTATGTAGAACAGATTAGATATAGGCATAATGTTATATCCTTTATTTGCATGAATGCTACTGTGGAATTTCCACTTAAGGTCTTGTTTTCAAGAGTTAAATTTAATTCCAGAATTCATTTCACAATAAAGCTATGAGACGAGTAGAATGCAAATTAATTGCAAGAAAAATAGTTTGGGTTTTTATATATGGATTGAAGAGTGGGTTAATGTCGACATAACATGGCAAATAATTTCGGTGTGGTTGTGAAGGTTCTAAGAGACAATGCATGTGCATGTTGTCTGCAGATAGAAAACATCCTCTACAAACTTCCTTCTTGTTGAACTTCTGTGTTAAAAAGTCTGCCATTGGGTGGTAATTTCAAGTCTTAGCCCAGTTTGGCTCTCGGTGGATGGCGGCAGGGCCAGATTATCCAGGAACCAAGGTATGCAGGGGACCAATTGTGCCTTCCCCTTCATCTGCCTGTTCTGGAAGAAATACAGCCAGAGTGCTCCTTGGAAGCAAAGACAGTGAGGCTGCATCTCACATACTTGGGACATGTTCTTAGGAGGAATCAATCCCTGGAGAAGGACACCAGGGTTGATGAAGTAGAAAAAGAGGAAGATCTTCAATATGAAGTAGAAAAAGAGGAGCACCTTCAATACGATGGGTTGACACTGGTTGCATATAAACGATTGTGGGCATGGTACAGGACTAGGCAGAATTTTGTTCTACCGTGTGTAGGGTCTTCGTGAATCAGAACCTACTCAACAGCACTTAACAACAACAACTACTGTCTATCATGCACAATTTCACCTGTTCTCCACCATGTTAAAAAAGATGAGATCCTGAAAAACCGTTCACTGCAAGTTAGCAAGCAAACATAGTTAAGCTCTTGCATGCCTTGCTCAATGCAAACCGATACATACCATGTTTGCTGGTTAATCTGTCCCTGGATGGAGTTATGGGGGTAAAGAACACAAACAATCAGCCATTCCTGGGACTCCAGTCCTGTGCCACTCGCCTTCATGGGGCCCTTTCTTAGCTTTTTAATCTCTTATGATCATTAGTATTAAACAAGGTTAGTATATAAAATGGATCTTTCACACGGCTGGGTGCATCGTCAGCAGTCTAGTGAATGAGAGCTATTAGCAGAGTTGAGAACTTGTCCGTGAAAGAAGCCATTATACTTTATCCTATGTTCTCAGTGTTTAACACAGTGCTTTGCACAAAGGTGGTGTTCAGTAAGTTTTTGTGCTTCTTCTACAAAACAGTGCTCTGGGTAATAACATTTCCCAAGGGACTTTATTTAGCTGAGCAAAAATTAGTACTTCTTAGAAATGTAAATGCAATCTCTGATGTTGTCTGGTATCTGATATTCCCAATCTCTTGGAGCTAAGCTACGGTAATCAAGAAGAAAACGACTTTCTTCACACCTTCATATTGCTGGAAGTCTGAGGTATAACTTTCGCATGTTTCTTCAGCAACTTTTGTCTGATCGAAATTCACAGGAATCGTTCCCTGAATTGTGAGACTGTTGTGTTGTAGGGTAGACATGTGCTGTCCTGGTGGCTTTCTAAGGTCATTTCAATTGACTCATGTTCGTTTCTCAGGAAAATATTTTATAAAAATATGAATGTTACATTTTTATAAAAATATGAACATTACATTTTAATTTCAGGATAAATCATTAAATTTTCTTTGACATATCAGAAAGAGCACAAGGAGTCTTTGAGGTAGTTACAGAAATTTTCAGTATTTGATATTGTTGTTTGTCATTGTCCAGTCAGTTCCGACTCATAGCCACTCTGTGCACAGCAGAACGAAACACTGCCTGGTCTTGCATCGTGTCCACGGTCATTTTTATGTTTAACCCCATCATCGGGGCCACTGCGTCAACCCATCTCATTGAGGGCCTTCCTCTTTCTAACTGACCCTCCACTCTACCAAGCATAACGTCCTTCTCCAGGGACTGATCCTTCCTGACAACATGTCCAAAGTCTGTAAGATTCTATTCTTGATGTGTTCTTTGGTGAAATGAAAAGACACTAAACGTTAGCTTCAAGCAGGCATGGATTCCTGTCTGATTTGTTCAGAGGACAATGCCTGCATGTAGCAGTCCCTCAGTTAATATTCTTTGTTTGAATGTGTGTTCCACAGCACGCTTTTTCTTTGCCACCAGTAACCGTTGTTAGCACTGGTCCACTTCAGCTAGAATAAAACACTAGACAGTATGTATAGAGTTTATCAGAAAAATCTGTTTCTCTTTCTTTTTTTTAATCACTGTAACTCTGGGCAGGTTGACACGTAATATGAACCTGATGTTATCAGTTTTGTTGCCGTTATAGATAAGATCAGTATGCATCAGAGCCGATTTGGGGACACTCAGTAGGGTCAGCACAAGTTAGAACTGACTCAATGGCAGTGGCTTTTTCTTTTATTTTTTGGAACAACAACAAAATAAATATCCTACTAGTAAGTTTGCCGGCATGATTACATATAGTTGCACATGTGTTTTAGTATATATCACTGAATAATTTAAAGTGAAGTAACAGTTCTCAATGTATCTTTACTTATACTAGGCCTTAACTGCAAATGCACATTTGGTGAAATAAAGAATTTCTGAATCAAATAAAGAAGTTGGCGTAGATGTCATTAGCAGAGTGTTTCTCAGAGGCTAAGCTGGAGCCTGGGTTATAAACTGTTTTCCAAATTTATTGAATTGTGCAGCCCTTGGCTTTTGTGAAACATGCATAAATTTCTTGTAAGACATAAAGTTGTCTGTTCTTCAGTGCTAATTCTGTATCCTAAACAGCCAGGACCTCTTCAAAAGTTCGTGTTAGTTGTGAATCATGCTGAGTAACGTGAGACAATCCTTAGTAAGAAATTATGTCCAATTCAGTGCGTTTGGTTTTTACTTTTACAAGGTGTATACGTTAATCTATTAAAACAGAATGCCGTATTTAAAACATAAAAATGAGAACCAGTTGAACTGATGGTTTCCTGTTACTTTCAGTTTAGACTTTGAAACACATTTTTACAAAAAATTAAAATTAAAAAATTTTTTAAAACGTCAAAATGTGTCATTGTAATACCTGAAAAATAAAATCAAGAAAAAATTTAAAATAAACATCTGAGAGTTATGCTAACAAAGCTGGGTTCTGAATTTGGTAATCCACAAAGTCCTTTAGTCTACAAAAATTTTACTAACACATATTAAAGGGTTATTCATCAAATAAGTCTTGTGGCTGAAAGGACATAATTCAAGTTGTTCAAAGAAAGCGGTTTTTTCTTTTATCAACTTTAGGTCACATTTAGACTTGAGTTTCCTCATAAAGTATTCATAGAACCAATTAAAAGTAAATTAAAAATCTGAAAAACCCATTGCTATTGAATTGATCACAACTTGTAGCCACCCCATAGGACCGCCCTTCAGGGTTTCCCAGGAATACCTGGTGGGTTTGAACTACCAAACTTTGGGTTAGCAGTGAAGTCCTCATCCACTGAGCTGCCAAGTCTGCAAAAGTATATTAAGAGTTGTGAAAATAAATGTTATGGGCTAAATAAATATCTTTTAATAGAATGTTGACTTTCCTGAACTTCCTTATGACCTTTTGGGGTTTCTGTGATTGGAAAGCAGTGATTGTAGGAAGGCTTGCCCGTAGGCTGTGTAGCTCGTGTGTCAAGATTTGACTGTACCTCTTCCACTTCCCAATATGTCATTGAATGTGGCAAATTCTCAGAACCTTGGTTTTCTTAAGTGCAAGACAGAGAAAGGAACACCAATCTCATAACGTTACTGTGCTGTTTAAATAGATAACGGATGTAAAATCTAAAGCCTGGTATCTGACCCCCAAAGGGTGCTGACATGTTAGAACCTTCTCCCTACAGCCTTCACTTGTCTTCCCCAAATAATAAAAGTAGGTTTAATGACAAAGTTTTCAATTCTGAACTTGCTGCAGTAAAAACATAGAGAGACGTTTTTAAATTTCCCTGTCGGTAACTTTTACCTCCTTGTCATTTTGAATTTCTGGAGTTAGATATTAACCAGTAAACAGACCTCAGAGCTCTACAGATGCTTTTACATTGATGTACTACTCACTCTGAGTTTTGGCATTTAGACTCGTCTTTGGTATCTCTGGGAAATATTGTACGTATACTCATTTATTTGTATGTTTTAATTTTGTCTGATAAGCAGGTATAAAGAGAGAGAAAGTTATTAGCATAACTAATATTTTTTTATTCTAAAATAATATGCTAAATTTCTTTTAAGGTATATAATGATACTGTTATCTAAACTTGGAAACAGACCTTTTTTTTATTATTTTTTCTTTTCTGTAAAGATCTCAAAATGAAATGGCTGTCAGCAGGATAAGGCACATGCCAGTATGTACCGCCAGCTTGAGATAGCTCTTATCCCAGGCCTTTTTTTAGAATTGTCTATATGCCAATTCTAAGTTACTTGCAGAGTTTTCCTTTATAGGAAGTGAATTCAGTTCAGACATTTTCCTAGACTGCTAGAAGTATGAACGTCTTTTTTTTTTAAATTTAGGTTAAGTGACCAATATTTTTGTATAATTCTAGATGTCACTTGATCTATCATATAGACAGCCAAGCCAGCCAAATGCCTTCGAGTCGGATCCGATAATAACCATATGCTACAAGTTAACTACAATAAATAATAGCATGTCTAAAATTTGCATAATAATACATAGCAGTCAGATTTAAGTGGGGTCTATATGAGGTCTCACAATGATGTCTGGGAACTTAATTTTTCTAAACACTACATACCTCATTGCTGAGTGTCACTATGGTCACCTTCAAAGTACTCCCATTAAAAAGCTGTACACTGATGTCAGTGCCTAGTCCACCCTTCAGAGCAATTTTGGAACTCTTTCTGGAAACGCCAATGCCCAGGGTGGCAAGGTGACAAGTTAGCAACTTCCTTGGATAGTTGTCTGTAAGGGAATTTTTAGCCAGTCAACAAATAACTGTATTAGAACGCCTTCCCTACTCACCTCATCTGGCCCCCAGTGACTTTTTTCTCTCCCCTAAGATAAAGGAAATACTGAAAGGGAGACATTTTGATGACATTCAGGACATCAAGAGTAATATGATGACAGCTCCGATGGTCATTCTAGAAAAAGAATTCCAAAACTGCTTAGAAGGGTGGACTAGGTGCTGGCACTGATGCATAGTTTCCCAAGGGGAGTACTTTGAAGGTGACCATAGCGATGTTCAGCAATGAGATTATGTAGTACTCTTTCTAAGATGAACTTGCACCTTAACTGGCAGGACTCATATGTGTTTGGTCCCTACTGCAGCAGTTGAATATTCTGTCTAACTCACCTGTTCTGGAGACAGATGGGCCCAAGTTGAAATAAAGCTGTTAAAGTGCATGGGTGAATCTTGAGTTTTCCATTATCTAAGTCACCATGCATTAAAGGGCAAGTTTATTTTTAGCCTCTGTAAATAAATTATTAGAGTTAACACAAGTGGGATAGCAGAGTTTTAAGAAATCACTTTGGTAAACAGCCCATTACTAAGAGTGATTGGCAGTGGGTATTAATAAAGACAGTATTTTGGATGCCATGATTGCTCTGCAGTGATATTGGCTTGAAGTATCTCCAGCAATCAAAAGTGTGCTGGGCATGCAGAAAATACTCAATACAAAGCTGCAGAACTATTTTTAAAAAAATCTTAAAAAGTCATAAAGTACCCAGAAACTTCAGCAAGCAACTCTAAGTAGTAACTTTTTGAATATGAAGTTCATATATGTTATCTCCAATAATGCAGGAAATAGTAATTTTTTCCCCTAACAGTGATGACTAAGGTGATAACTACCTGTGTTATCAAAGAGGCAGTCAATTAGAACGGTCTATACTAGAATTAGAACACCCTACTGGTGTATTGGTTAGGTGCTACAGCTGCTAACTAAAAGGGCAGCATTTCAAATCCTGCAGGTGCTCCTTGGACACTCTATGGAGCAGTTCTACTCTGATCTGTAGGGTCACTATGAGGTGGAATCGAATCAACATCAGTAGGCTTTGGTCTTAGGTGCTACTTAGAAACTCTACTCTGCCTTATAAGGTTGCTATGAGTTAGAATTGACTTGACAATTGTGAGTTTTACACGAGAATCAAAATTCCATGCTTATTATTTTTTTTAATGCCTTACGGCATTACGGCATTTAATGCCTTACGGCATACAATAGCATATTTAAACCAAGCTCGTTAATGGTTCATCAACACTATGGATTTTATTATCATACCCAAGGACAGCACAGGTGAGTTTATGTTTGCTAGGTTACCTCTTTTCTCTTTTTACATCTTCTATCATTCCTTCTTCCAATGTACTGAAACAATAAATACTTCCTAGGTAAAAACAAAAATATATCCCTTACTGTCCCTCCCTCTTTTTTTATAAACTATGATTGAATGAAAATGTACATTCTCATATAAATTTGCATGTTCACCTATATGCAGCTCCCACTGCTCTCCCTGCCCAGTGACAGCACGTTCTTCCTCTCTGCTCCACACCTGTCTTATCCTCCCACCAGTCTCCTATCCCCTCCTCTCTACCCACTTCCCTTCCTCCAATAAGAGGTCGGCAGCATGATCCTCCCTCTTAATAACAGATGTTTGGTTGATAAGAATACATTACTCTTCATAAAGCAACCAGCTTGTGCAATTACTTTCTCTTTACAAAAACTGTTCTAACATTTTGCTTATATTAATTCACTTTTTAATTGCCTTTATCAGAATGAAAACTAAAACTAATAAAGCTGGAGTCCTTTCTTACTGATCTTTCTAAGAGGTGTTTCCCATATCCTTGGGGAAACAGCCATCAGCTGGAAAGCTGGTAACTAGCATATCTAGCCTTTTAAGAGATTGCCCAAAAGATGCAAAACAAACAAACAAAAACAAAATTATGATTGTACACTTTCTAAGAGAAATACTAAAACAAACAACCCGCAACCATCGGGACGATTCTGACTTACAGCGTCCCTGTAGGTCAGAGTAGAACTGTTCTCTAGAGTTTCTAAGGAGCGCCTGGTGACCTTGAACTGCTGACCTGTTGGTTAGTGGACATAGCAACTAGCCAATACACTACGAGGGTTTCTTCTAAAATAATGTTCTGCGAAAAGAGAAGTGAAGACTGTTCCCCTTTGTGCCTCAGGAAAAATTCTGTATTATTTCATTTTTATTTTTGCTTTCATTTTTATTTAGCTGTTCAGTTCCCATGGCTTTAGTTGTTAGCTATGTCGTAGACAATCTTCGAGTTCCTGATTTTGTGCTGACTCCTCTCCTGTCCTTTCTCGTAGACTCCGCCCTGTTCTTTGCCTCGGTTTTCACAAGCAGCTCCAGTTTAACGTACCAGTCAAAGCTGAAAAAAATCTTGTATCAGAAAGGCTTTTGAGAATCTCTTGTATTGAAATTTATTGCCACTACGTCTGCTAACCAAATGGCCAGCAATTCTAATCTGCCAGGTGCTTCTTGGAGACTCTATGGGGCAGTTCTACTCTGACCTACAGAGTCGCTGTGACTCGGAATTGACTTGATGGCAGTGGACTAGTTACAAGTCATAATGACCTTGGAGAGCAGAGTAGAACTGCCCCAAAAGTTTCTTTACTAAAATCTTTATGCAAACAGATCGCCTTGTCTTTCCACTATAGTGCAGCTAGTGGCTTAAAACCACTGGCCATTCAGTTAGCCACTGAGCGCTTAATCACTGCTCTACCAGGGTTCCTTCCAGGATCTCCTGAAAAACAGACAGACAGACAGACAGACAGACAAACCCGTTGCCTTCCACTCAATTTAGACTCATAGTGACTCTACAGGATAGAGTAGAACTGTTTCCAATGGTTTTGAAAGAACACCTGGGGGATTCACACTGGTGGCTTTTAGTTTAAATTGTGTTTCTCTTCATTCTCCAAATAGCTTGTCTTTCTTTTCTTTTCTCATTTATGACACCACTTTTCATAGACATCCAGTACAATATAAGGTGTGCAAGAGGGAGAGCAAGTTTTACCTTGCTTTGTAAGTTTTTCTTAAAGCGCAAAAATACTCCTTCCCCATAGTCTGTGTTGAGAAGCATTTGTCACGTTCATTGAAAACCTGAAACTCCTGTTTGTGTATAAGTTGTGTGAGATGTAGATACCTAACACTCTCATGACTAGGTTTTGTATTCCTAGATTTGCGACAATGCAAAAAAACAAGCCAACAGAGTGTCATATAGAGATAAAATGAAATACTCGAAAGGATGCATATTATTTGTGGAGGAAAGAAAGATCATTTTCTAAAGGATGTTTCTTCTAAACTCGGTCTTAAAACTGTTTCTAAGTAGGAAATTGAGTTTATTGTACATTAGCAGATACTATAAAGTCTTTATTAAATACACTGTACAATCTTTAATCAAATAAGTAAATGCATAATTTATTTCCAAGGTTAAATCATACTATCTGGCACTCATCTGGAGGAAAACATGTCTAATAATGTACAAAGTGGAAAGTGAATTTTACTTTTTATCATTCTTAAAGCACTTAAAGACCTAAAGACTGTCTTATCTCTTGTATATTTCCATCAAACATGCTTTTTTTAGAAATTGCAGTTATTCTTTTTTATCTATCAACCTTAATAGACCAATGTGTAATTCTTTTGAATACTGAAATCATCCAAGTGAAAACTCTTTTGTCAAAATATTTTCTAATACTTTAACTTATTTTACAAGCAACTTTGACATTCAATTAAAATATTTAATGGAAAATCCTTGAAATATAAGGCTTTCACTCTTGTCAAAGCTCTGTATGATTGTACTCCTAAGGTTTTGTTGTTGTTGTGTTCAGTAGAATCCATTCTGACTCATATCAACCCTATAAGATAGAATACAATGCCCCCTTTGGGTTTCCTAGGCTATATATATGTATATATATACACATATATATACATATATACATATATTTTTTTTTCCAGAAGAAGCTTACCATATGTTTTCCATCTTGAAGTCCCCAGTGGCTTTGAACCACTGACCTTTCAGTCAAAACATGAGCACTTAACCACTGTGTAACCAGGGCTGTTTCCTCGCATTTGATGAAAGAAAAAAGATGTGATTATGACCATAAATAATAAAGTACAAAATAAATCACAATTCTTGGAGGCTTAGAGGAAAATGACTTCCAAGAATTTCTTGGTAAGATATATGTTGACAGGACCACGAAATAAAAAAAAAGAAGAAAGAAAGAAACATACATCAAGATGTAATAATCAAGTCATGTCAATCTGAGGCCTTTGAAAACCATAATAAAACATCAATATAGTTGTGCACTTGGCTTGGCTGGCATAGTTGTTTTTAACAGGATTTGAATGATAAAACTGTCATAAACTTTGAACAAAATGGGAGATGGAAGTAGAATAACAATCACTTAAAAAAAATAAAATAAAATCTTATTCCTAAGACAGTTGTCGCGGCAAATCATTGGATACGTAATTGACCTTTTTTCTCACTTTGGTTATCTTAATTTCATTTAAATATTGTGTGCTTTTGTGTGACGATTTTTTTTGTGAAGAAACAATGAGGAGCTACATAATGTAAACAAATTTCTAAAGTGTGTAGTTCTATCGACCATCTACATTAACATTTCAAAAGAAATAACTGTTCTGAATTAGAAAACATTTCCTTAAATCTGTCACATCAAAGGAAGTCTGAACTTCCGATATCTTCATGGAATAAGGTAATTTTATGTCCTGGTGCCCACTGAAGTTAGGCTGTTACCACTCCCACAGAAAGTGAGAGACAGTCACCTTTCTGACCGACTACACTTCTAAGAGATGTTTTCCAAGTGCATGAGGAAATCTTCTTGGGTAGTAAAACTGACAGAAAGCTTATTTAGACTTCAGAGATTTCTCAGAAAGAGACAAAACAACAAAAAAGAAAATTATGCTTTCATAATTGCTAAGCTCAGTGCTGTAAGGAAAAGGAAGGGAGAGGTTTCCCTTTGTGCCTCAGGGAAAATTACACATACAAACCCACTGTCACGAACTCCTAGCAACCCTATAGGATAGAGTATAGCTGCCCCAGACAGTTTCCAAGGAGTGCCTGGTGCATTTGAACTGCTGATCTTTTGGTCAGCAGCTGTAGTATTTAACTACTAAACCACCAGAGTTTCCGTTATGTGGGGTTACTTCCAAGATGTCCAGTGGATGCCTGAAACCATGGGTAGCATTGAACTCCACCCGTATGTGTTTCCCCCCCCCCATACATACATGGGAACCATGGTAGCAGAGTGGTTAAGAGGTACGCCTGCTAACCAAGAGGTTGGCGGTTCAAATCCACAAGGCAGCCCTTTGAAACTCTACCAGGGAGCTCTACTTCGTGCTATTGGGTCACTATGAGTCAGAATCAACTCAGCAGCAATAGGTTTTTGTTGTTGTTGTTGCATAGCCATCATTAAGTTTAATTTATAAATAAGCCACAATAAGAGATTAGCAGTGATAACTAATAATAAAATGGAATCGTTATAATAATGCACTGTAATAAAAGTTATGTGACTGTGGTCTCTCAAAACATCTTCATTTACTATACTCTACCTTCTCCTGATGGTGTCAGATGATACAGTTTTATTTCTTTCTTTATTAAATTGAGAGCTTTCGCCTTTTGGGGCTTTTCTTGGGCGTATCTGAATGGCCAGCATCACTACTTTTGGCTTTGGGGCATTAGGACGTAAATTAAGGGTGACTTGAATATAAACGCTACAATATCGTGACGGTTGATGTGGTAACCTAGCTGGCTACTAAGTGACTAACAAGCGAACAGCATGTACAGCAGAGGCCCAGTGGACAAAGGGATGATTCACATCCGGGGTGGGACACAGCAGAACGGCGTAAGATTTTGTCACTATATTAGAAAAACCATGAATTTTAAAACTAATGAACTGTTTATTTCTAGAACCTTCTATTAAATGTTTTTGGACTGAGATTGACCACAGGTAACTGAAACCACAGATACTGAAATCATGGATAAAGGAAGAACGTATTGCCGTACACAATTCCCCTCCCCCGGTTGTATTTACCCTGACAATACCCATGATTTCAACGACTAGAAATGTTCCAGATAATTATCAAATCCTTGACTCTCCCTTCCTTCACCTGAGCTTTGCACTGCATGATCCCTCGCCAAATGCTTTTTCATGAAGAATGAGAAACTGCATAACTTTGACAATGTGTAGTACCATGTAATGTTTTAACAAGCTACACCACTTGAAATTAAAAAAGAAGAAAATATTCATTTTAAAGTAGGAAATGTATTCTTAAAACTGTCATGCTTAATACTGGAAAATTTAAAGTGCTGTGGCTGAATTACAGAGTCCCAGTGTGGCACAAATAGTTAGGCACTCAACTGTCAGTGCCACTGAGTCGATTCTGACTCATAGTGACCCTATAGTCACAAGGCAATAGCCTGAACCCATTCAGAGACACCTCCAAAGACAGCCCTGGAAAGCTACTTCTGAAGGTCCACAACTTTGAAAACTGTAAGGAGTAGTTCTCCTCTGCACATATGAGGTCACAAGGGGTCAGCATCAACTTGACAGAAACCAACATCAGGCAACTGTGACTGACTTACGGGGAAATGCAAGTTTTTACTAACATCAAAACTTTAATTGTTTAAAACTTTATAGATAGTGCACCCACCAAAGGAGCTGCTATAATTTAGAAAATAAATTCTCTGGCTTCTTTGATTAATTGGGTATTAATATAACTAAAAAATTACAGTGTAACTGAAATTATAATTGAAAGATCCCAGTGTCCAGAGCCAAGAAAACTTATGTAATGAAAGATAGCATCCTGAAACACTTGTAGAATATCTTCCCTTCTTGTATGTCTTAGGTTTAAAAAGCAAAGTATATTATACAACAAATGAAAATGAATTCTGTCCTATACATAGAAAACTATACTTCAGGCCCAAATTTAAAGGATTCACCCTCCTGGTAGAAAGGGCAAAGTGTGCTAAGTCAGTTGTGTTTTCTTTTTTCTCAGTCCTCTGGGGGTCCAATAAATGCTTATTGAATAAATGCTTATCAAAAGGCTATTTTGAGGAAGATACTTTAGAAGTAAAAATTTAAGACACACTTAGGCATTTTTAAGAGAGTTATGAAATATGCATAGAAACAATCAATAAAAAAAAGTGGCGTGCTGGATCGCTACAGAAGCTCAAAGGTAAGACAGTATCCTGGGGGCAGAGTCAAGTCCTGAAAAATGCGTTCAGGCCGTTACTGTGTTTCAGAGAGGGAAACAGTGAGAGGTAGTGGCGCAGAGCACTGAACACTATGCTGAAACCATAGTGAAGGACAAAAAAGATGAACACCAGTAAGTGAAAGGCTTAAGAGAAAAAGGAGTTCTATAGGGTCGCTGTGAGTTAGAATTGACTTCACGACGGTGGGTATTTGTGCCGTAATTTTGAGTACTCACTCTTCTAGTAAATTCTAAAGCCAATTAGCCCCACGCGGTTATGTTAGGAATTAAATTTGTAGAATACTTAGCACCTTTTCTCAGTTACCCTGAAATGAAATCTTATAGACCGCCAGTTCCCACAGCGCACTTTCTGTTCTGGCAGTTATCACTACCGTGTTGAGCCACAAATTCATAGGACCCCGCCTGCTGCTCTGGGAACAAGTGTCAGTCCTTGAGAAGAAGAGAATACTTAAGCACCTTAAGGGTGCTTCCCTACTCTGCTGGTTGTTGTGTATTCCATTAACTTCTGTAAAAGCATCTGTAAGGATGTTTGGATTTGATTTTTAGCCAGAGCCAAACATATTGGACTTTTTAAGGATATTGTCCAGCTTGGTATGCATTATAACACTTAGCTGTGAACTCTTAAACACTGTAATGCCGCACATGAAAGTGAAGAGCATCTCAAACCTTCCTATGTTAAGACATGTTTTGGTGAAGTGGTATCCATGGCTGTGAAGAAGCAGTGATTTGTTGTCACATGACATGTGTTAAGTGTCTGCACTCAAAACCACAGAAACAGGGCCACACCTGCCTACTGGTATAGATTATGTATAGCATATTTACAGTGACCAAGACTGACAGCTTTCCTATTCACTGGAACGCCACGGAGGTCCTGCTGAGGATGCATCTTTCCAACTTCAAAAGAAAAAATAATAATACATCCCAGAACTATACAGAGGTTTGTGTTGACACTCTGATTTCCTACCACTAAGTGTATTCCTTCCACTACTCTCAGTAGTTTCAGAAGAATAAGCTGTAGAGTACAGGGGCAAACATTACTAATGTAACATAAAACTATAAACCAGCTGTATACAGATTGGACTGGGAAAGGAATAAAATCGTTGCCATCAAGTCAATTAATGACTCAGAGTAGGACTGCCCCATAGGGTTTCCAAGGAGTGCCTGGTATATTCCACCTGCTCTCCACTTGGTTAACAGCCGCAGTGCTTAAACACCATACCTCCAGTGAGTACCCCTAAATTAGTGTATGTTAACTTGACTAGGCTAAAATTCTCAGTATTACGTGATTTGTTTACTGTTTTGTCATCTGATTACATTTTCCTGTGTGTTGCAAATTCTACCTCTATGATATTAATGAGATGGGACTAGTGCCGGTAGTGTTAACAACTCAAGATTTAAATTACGAGATTAAGTTGTATCTTAAATCAATCTCTTACGCGATATAAAAGAGATACATGAGCAGAGAGACATAGGGATCTTGTACCAGCAAGAAACTAGAGCCAGGAGAATAGTGTTTCCTTTGGAGCCTGCATCCTTGAGCTGGATAGCCACTTGACCAGGGAAGACAGATGACAAAGACCTTCCCTCAGAGCCAACAAAGAGAGAAAGCCTTTGGCTGGAGCTGGCACTCTGAATTCAGATTTCTAGCCTCTGAGATTATGAAATAATAAAATTTATCTCTGTTAAAGCCACCCACTTGTGGTATTTCTGATACAGTCCACTAAAATCGACTGCTGTTAAGGGGATTCTGACTCATAGCAACCCTATAGGTCAGAGTAGAACTGCCCTGTAGAGTTTACAAGGAATGCTGCCGAATTCAAACTGCAAACCTTATGGTTAGCAGACGTAGCATTTAACCACTAATCTGTCAGGGTTTCCTGTTAAAGCAGCACTAGATAATGAAGACATTTGTGTTTTCCATTTGCCGTCTAAAAGAAATTTGTCAACTATTTTAATTGTGTCCCATATTCCAACAAAATATTATTTTGTGCAGTAGTTAATACTTTTGCTGTAATAACATTAAAGCTAGCTCAAATATTAGCCAAATGCTTTCATTTGAATATCAGAAACTAATAACAGAGTGAAAAAAAAAAGTTGCTCTCGAGTCCATCCTGCCAAGGACATGAGTCCATGACACACCCCATGTTTCTCTGAGGAAAGCTATGCCCAATAGAGTTTTTAGTGGCTGAAATTTTGGAAGGGATATTGCCAGACACCTCTTGGCAGACTTGAATTCTGTCTGGGGACTCAATGAACGGAGTTGTTGCTATAATGCAACATTATTTTCAGTAAAACATGAGATTGCCAAAGATAAGAACCACTGTGTTTTCCAACATTGTTTTACAGAAAGTCAGCATTGCCTAGTGCTAAAGACTTTAGGCAAAGAAGTCACAAAACTTTGTAATGCTTCCTCTATCACTGATGAGCTGAAGGGCTTCAAGTACATTCTTTAACTGGTCTGTGTCTTAATGTCCCCATCTGTAAAATGGGAATATTCCCATCACAGACCAGTTGTGAAGGTTAAAATAAGATGCATATAAATCTTGACAGACAGCACTAGATACACTGTATGCATTTAAAAAACATTATTTTTAACATTATTACTCACAGACAATAATTTGTTACACTCTCAAAATGCAGCAGTTAGGTACTGAATGCCTATTATGGGTGAGTGACTTGGCATATATTTTGCCTAAATGATTTCTTTTAATTATTAAAGCAAATGTTAATATTAAACAGTGTAGCAAACTCTCATAAAATATGCTTATTTTTTAATCATTAAATTGTGTGCTCATTCAGTTCAGGCACCTGGGTCTCAGGATTCTGTTATCTTACCTTGTTATCTTACCTATGTTTTGCCTAATAAGTCACTGGCAGGGAGTTGTTCCTAGGCTGCATGCAAAAATCTGATCATACTCTTGACACTTGACAATGAAAGCTTTCTGTTAGTGACCTTTCAACCTTGCTAGCAAATCTAATCAGCATGAGAGCATTTTAATGTACCTATGGAAGTCTTCAGAATTTAAGATTAGGGGACAAATGCACGTCTTGTGACCTTTGTAAATGGTATTCAGTGGCTACTCTGGAAATAACAGAATTAGTTTAAGCTGCAATTTGATCGAAATACTTTCCAGCTTTACATCAGACAATCTGCCAGTGCCAACGGTGTGCGGAAGATTATACATGCTGCCCTTCCTAATGCAATAGAGTGCAGACAAGTCAAACCAAATCATTTTGTCATCAGTAATCAGGAAGAGGTGGCCGTAGATATCCTAGATTCATTTTTAATTTAACAAGAAAGCTTGAGTGTGCAGTACTGCAGTCTGTAACGACTCAGCTCTTTCCACTCAGAAAAAAAGAAACCCACTGTTTTACTTCCCTCTGACCTTGAGTCAAAAGCTTTAGAAGTTTGCAAAGAATCCGATTCGGAGTGGAGTGGGGGTGAAGTGAAATGGAAAAGAGAGAAGCACTGCTTTTACCACCACCAGATGGTAATTTTTACTGGTTGGCAGTGTACTTAAAAGCACGTTTTCTGAAAGGAAAGTATACAGTGCAGACTGCCACAACTAAATGTGTAAAAGCATCCCAAAATAGATTTAAAAAATAACTTCAGAGTAAAGTTGTGATAAAGCTTGTTTAGGGAGTGGTTATCTATGGGGAATATGCAGTAATGAAAATTAAACTGTAAAATCAGAGCAGTGTCAGGGGAGTTAGAGCTGGCTTCATAGTGTCTCTTACCTGATGTTATATCACCTTCAGAACTTGAAGTATGTTCTCTATATGCTAGTTCTAAGATAAATAAAAAAGGAGGTATAACAATTTGGTATTAACTGTTTCATCGTCACAGAGCCTTGGTGGTGCAGCGGTTAAGAGCTGGGCTGATAATCAGAAGGTTGGCAGTTCAAATTCACCATCTTCTCTACGGAAACCGTACAGGGCAGAGGTACCCTGTCCTACAGAGACACTTTGAGTTGGAATCAACTCAGTGAGAATAGTTTTTTTAATTTGCCATACTGAGACCTCTTAACTAGGATTACCAATCTACATCCTAGATTTTCCAGTTAATTTATGAAAATCAACTAAATTTCAGTAGTCACAGTGGTCAAGATTTTGAAGACTGATCAATTACTTGTTAAATGACTCATTTTAGTTCTTTATGGTAGCTGCTAGCATACTGATGATCTTACCTGACAGTCATTAAAAATCAGTTGCCAGGGGACCAGAAAACACAGATTAAAAATGGTATGGTAGTGAGTTCTGTTTGTCTTAGTTTTGGAAGAACTATTCTAATTAGACGGAATAAATCTATGTTATCCTTTCATCAGTCTGTTGGGCTTTCTCAAACATGTGAGCAACCTTTAAAAACTTCTACAGTGGAATAGTTGAATATTTTCATTGGAAAACAACTGAAATATCATTTCAATGAACTACTGCCAGTTAAAATTTAATCCTCTCACTTTTAATTGAAAACAATAATAACAAGAAGAAAACCAAACACAGTGCTAAGTCAGTTTTAACTCATAGCAATTCTACAGGACAGGGTTGAACTCCGCCACAGAGTTTCCAAGGAGCTCCTGGTGGATTCGAACTGTGGAACTGTAGATTAGCACCCATAGCACTTAACCACTATACCACCAGGGTTTCCCTTTTTAACTAAGGGATACTTTCATTTCCTTTTTTTTTAAATTGTACAGATGCAATATGTTCTTCAAAATAAGATGAATGGATCCATGAAAACAGAGTACAGAGTACATTGTTGTGCAGCCACATATGAACTATTAAAAACTCATTACTTCCAAGGAGTTAAACAAAAAACAGAAAAATAAACCCAGAGTTAACAAGAAACTTATGGCTGCCCATTGGATTCTAATTCACAAAACCCAACCAAACACATTGTTGTCAAGTCAATTCTGACCCATAGGGGTCCTATAGGAGAGAACAGAACTGTCCCACAGAGTTTCCAAGGAGCACCTGGCAGATTTGAATTGCCATTCCTTTTGGTTAGCAGACATAGCACTTAATCGCTACACCACCAACCTTCTGATTCACAGTGACCATTAACCTTTATGGAAGCAGGCTACCATACCTTTCTCTGAGGAGCAGCTGATAGGTTCCAACTGCTGACTTTTTGGTTAGCAGCCAAGTGCTTTAAACATTGCACTATCAAGACTCCTTTTATAAGAGTTACCAGAATGATTATTGAGTTGATTTCTCTTTTATTCCAATTTTTTACATAACCAGTCTGATAAAATATGATAAGTGCATCATGGTTTTTTTTTTTTTTTTTTTTTACTTGTTAAGTATGAAATGATGCCTCTTTATTTGGGTGTTCAGGAGCACAGATAGAAAAGTCACTGTAACAAAGACTAAATCTAGACACACCCATAGTTAGCACTGGATAGGAAGATCTGAGAGCATTTAAATATTCAGTGGCAGGAGAGAAGCACAGGGATTTTTAGATATATGTGTAGCATACTCTTATTTTTTTGTGTCACTTGGCTGGCTGGCTTTATTTTTTGTGTATATACGTTACAGTCGCTGATCACGAGATAGGTACAAGTCATCTTACTGTGAGTAGCTGGGTCTGGTAATAGTGACATGATATAAAAAATAGGGGATATGTTTGCCTGTAGGCCATGTGCTATAAACTGTTGTAAGTATTATGCATGCATGTATATCTTTAATTCTCACAAGAAATTAAGGAGACAGAGGGAAGTGTACTCCATCTCAGCCAATTTACACAGCCAGTGAGGCTTGAAAGATCTGAGTCCAACCCAGGCAATCTGGTAGCAGAGTCCATTCCTGAGCATAAATACGACAGTCTTTCTAAGAAAATTAGATGAATGTGTTGTCTACACTTATTTCTGCTCCTTCAGTAGTGTATTATGTATTATGCTGGTTTCTTTTGTAGATATGACACACACTTAAAATATCAACATGACTCTGAGATTATTTAAAAATATGCATCATTTCTACCCAAAGTTTCTAGCCATTGTTAGTATTCATGTTTCTTTGGAGATCTTTTATTCAATTGTGTTAATTGAAAACTACACATATATGTCATTTTTATTTTGAATCACAGAAATGGGACCTGGTTGTGTACCAAACCCCACCTCCTCATTGAGTCTATTCCAGCTCACAGTGATCCTGGCCTCCAAATTGTTATTATGTATTAAATCACGGACATGTTTTCTGTGTATTACATATATACATATATTATTATGATTGAATGAAAATGTATATTCCCATATAAATTCACATGCTCACCTATAGGCAGCTCCCACTGCTCTCCCTGCCTGGTTATGTATTATATTTTGACAGCAAAGTCTATAAAACCCTTAATATCCCATCTAAGAAGCCCTTTCTCGTTCTTTTATGACTCTCTCCTGCTTTTGGCTGGCCAAAAATACCATTACAGGTGATAATAAGTGGAGACAGAGATGGTAAACCTTAAAAAGTTTTCTTTATTTCAAGTCTATTTTAAACTTGCAACATTTTTTAAAAATATATCTATTAATATAATGCTGAATTCTCAAGTTGGATATTTGATTCTTATGAATCTAACATATAAGACTACTTTCTTTTGGTTCTGACTTATAAAGCAGGCTAATATTATATATTACATCTTAATATGTTTGTTCGCTTTAATGAAGCTCTTCTGTTTCCACTCATTTTTCTAGAAACTATTGCATTATAAACGCTAGTGGTATAGTGATTAAGTGCTACGGCTGCTAACCAAAAGGCTGGCAGTTCGAATCTACTAGAATCTCCTTGGAAACTGTATGGAGCAGTTCTACTCCACCCTGTAGGGCTGCTACAAGTCAGAATAGACTCCAGTGCAGTGGGTTGTGTTTTTTGGTTTTATTGTATTATACAGTACTGCTAAAGGTACTGTTATGCCTTAGGAAGATTTCCAGAAATTGATAAATTCAGAGAAATGATCTTGCTTCTCAAGCACAACTCATGGAAACTAGCCTGTCGAAAACACCAATGGCTATTAAACTGCTTTACAATTTATAACAACAAAACCTTCGAATATGTAAAGCAATGAAAAACTCTCCACTAGTTGCAGCCTTTCAAATGTCAAATTGAAGAAAAGTCTAAATATATCCGGAAAAAAGATTTTTTGACACACTTGTTTGAAGCCGTATCAGCTGCACTTCAGTTCTGCTAACAGTATGAAGAATCCCAATACCAGGAGAAATTTGACAGTGACCTCTGGGATTCACAGAGTGGTCAGAAGGCTGTGGGTGAGGAGAGAGGTGGACTGATGAGAAGGTGTAGAAGCCTGTGTATTTGTTTTTCTTGTGAGGATGTTTAGAAGGCACTCAGATCAGTGGCTGTTTGGACGTGATAAATTGCAGACAGTTGTTTTAGCAATATCTCTGCCATACTGCTGCCAATCATTGTTAGAGAATTCCATTTTAGCTACTATGTCTTGTTTTTTTTTCTTTTTCTTGATAAAAACAATTGATTTCTCAAGATATAAGAAAACTTGATTCTTTGTTGTTACAGTTTCTAGAACAACCTTAAATTTTCTAAAAATAACTGTGTAGATTCTTTAAAAATTATGTAATCTTAGACAGATTACATGATTCTAATATTTGCATCCATTTCTCTGTCACATGAACCCAAAACTCAAGGGTTAATGGAATTACAGTGTTTATCTCAGGCACTGTAAAAAGTTAGAAGAATGGGTAGAAGACAAAGGATACCTTTAATTTAATTCAATCAGCACCAAAATAAATCTAAAAAAACCCATTGCCATGAAATCGATGCCAACTCATAGCAATCCTGTAGACAGAGTAGAACTGCCCATAGAGTTTCCAAGGAGCATCTGGTGGATTCAAACTGCTGACCTTTTGGTTAGCAGAGTACCATTTAACCACTATGCAACTGGTGTTTCCAAAGTAAACCTAGCGTTAAGTTCAAGTGTGGGGACAACACGATTAAGGCATGGCCTATGTCTTTTATCATGTCCTACTTCTGAGCCAACAGACCTTCCAATCTAGTAATGCAGGACAGAGACTGTTTACTGAGATTTAAATGTGATGTTTAATCAGTTGAACAACGTACTCTCTCTTACACTCAAAACTTCTCCAATTATAAAATTGTTAGATACTGTGTACATTTTCTTCAGATTCGAAGTTTAATGGTATTTGGCTCAGACCAGTTTATTTTCTTTCAGCTTTGTGTGCATTTCTCCAGTCTTTTGCCAGATCTTAGTCACGAATAGCAATACGCCATAAATATTACACAAACTTGGAAACCCTGGTGGCAGACTCATTAGGAGCTACGGCCGTTAACACAGTAGTTAAGAGCTACAGCTGTGACCAAAGGGCAGGTTACAGAACCCACCAGGTGCTCCTCGCAAATTCTGTGGGGAAGTTCTGCTCCACCCTATGGGGTTTCTGAGTCAAAAATGACTCTATGGCAATGAATTTCTTTGTTTTTTTGTTATGCAAACTTAAGATTCCTTGGAGATGGTAGAGTATAATGATTCAGAACAGCTTCTGCAGATGGATAGCCTGAATTGAAGCCTGTTTCTTCTGCTGTCTACCTATGTGATGTGAACAGGGGTCCCTGAGTCACCTTTTCTTCATTTGGTTGCTTCTCAACACAAAAGAACTTAAAAGCTGTAAAGCTCTTAAGAAATATTTGTTCCTTCTATTATTTTTTGAATACAATAAAAGGGGATCAAGAGAGCCTCAGTGAATTTGAATCAAAGGGACATTCTGTACTTTGAGGGATGATTAAGAAAGGGAGCATTCTGAAAGAGAGTTAAAACTCAGGTAACTCCTAAGAAGACTGACAAAGATGGGGCTTTAAACTAGCATTCAGGTCTCCATTACTCACTGGTTATAAAGATGAACGTGTTAAGTGTAGTCCCAAGTATGTGTGCTAATATTGGAATATAGCAAATAAGCCTGTAACTTATCTTTGTAACTATTGATAGGTCCAGATATGGTCTGAATTCGTAAATACGTATTTCAGATTTTTATATATTTGTCCTAAACTTGTTTGTTGTGTGTTATATAGTGAATTTTGACTCAGCCACTTTGTGAGACAGAATACAACTTCCCTATAGCTTCCTATTCTGTAGTCTTTGCAAGAGCTGATAATCAGGTCTTCTGCAGAGCAGCTAGTGGCTTCAAACCACTGACCTTTCGGTTAGCAGCCGAGTGTTTTAACCACTGCACCACCAGTGCTGCTTTCCCCTAAACTTAGAATTGACATTTCAGTCTTTAGAAATGAATGAAATCAGACACACGTCATGTTGAGCACTCCTTTTTTAGGAGGTGAGGACAGTGCCAAGAAGTGAACGAGCAACAAATGAATAACGTATGTGCATCTGTTCATTTTTATATTAACACTTTGGCATAATAAACACATTTCTACTTTTCTAATACACTGGCATAGAAAAGGCAGCAGAAACAATTGAATCCAAGGGTAATAATACCTGAGAGGCTGGAAACCAAAAGGCTGGCATTTTGAATCCTTGGCGCCTGGAAGAAAGACCTGGGGAGATCGATTTCTTAAAAATAATAATAATAATAATAAAAGCACCCATTGGAAACTCTACATTTCCACTCTGATGCACTTGGGTCCCTGTTTTAGCGCTTACTTTCTTAGGACTGCTGCAACAGAAATACCAGAAGTAGATGGCTTTAATGAGCAAAACTTGATTTTTTTTCAGTTTAGGAGGATAAAACCGTCAAACCAAGCCCACGGCCACCAGGTCAGTTCTGACTGATTACAACGCTGTAGGACAGAGTAGAATTGTCTCATACAGTTTCTAAGGAGCACTTGGCAGATTTGAACTGCCAACCTTTTGGTTAGCAGCCGTAGGCGTTAACTACCACGCCACCTGGGTTTCCTCAGGATGAAAGAAGTCTGAAATCAAGGTGCCAGCTCTAGGGGGAAGCCTCCTCTCTCTGCCAGCTCTGAGGGAAGGTCCCTGTCTCTGTTTTCAGCTACTCTTCCTCTACTCCTTGAACATTTCCACGTGAAATGCACCTTCAGTTCAGTTTGTGCTGCCTTCTGTGTATCGAATTGCTCTTTTTCACTTCTCAAAATTGATTGATTTAAGATGCCATACACTAACATGGCCTCTTTAACATCGCAGAGAAGACTATTTCTAGATGGGTTTATATATGCATGTCTAGCGGTTAAGATATTTAAATGTATTTGGGGGGCACAACCTTCAAGGACTAAGTAGTAGTTTGGTAGATCTCAATGAGCCGCACTCTTTACTTTGGCTTTATCCCTATCTGATACCTGCAGGTGAGGCCACCTTTGCCAGGCAACAATTCTGTTTCTGCTAATGACCGCTCATAACAATGAATGTTATGACCTCTCTTAGTCATGGAAGTTCCCATCTTCTTACATAAATAATATCAGTGGACTCAGCTACCAATGCTCTGGAGTCTTCAATGGTTTCTCTTGTATACAAAAGTACAGAGAATGACTGTTTCCATTTTTTTTATCAGTGTATATTACACCGGTTAGTTATCCCAGTAGTTTGCAGAAATTTCAATGAAAACTGCCTTTTTGCTTAATAGCTGTATTCTATGGGTTCATGCTGACAACCTCTAAGTCTCTTTTTGGGGGTATAACTTTTCCAGGAGGATCCTCAGGCACACACACACAAAGACAATTAATCAGCATGCCATTGAATAGAAATTTGCAATAACCAATTCAACTAAGATGGAAATGGCGTCTGTCCAAAATATATGCTGATAGCATATATGAACTGAAAATGGTTTATATTCGTTAGTCGTTAAAAATAAAATGCGTTGAATTCAAGTGGATTCCTACTTACAGTGACCCTATAGCACAGAATAGAACTACCCTGTAGGATGTCCGTTGAGTCCTGGTTGGATTTGAACTGCCAACCTCTCAGTTAGCAGACATGGCTCTTAACCACTAAGCCACCAGATTTTCCGTGTACCGTTTAAAAAGCCAAAGCCACTGCTATCCAGTCCATTCCAACTCATAGCAACGCTACAGGACAGAGTAAACTGCCCCATAGAATTTCCAAAGGTCACCTGGCAGATTTGAACCGCTGAGCTCCTGGTAAGCAGAAGCAGGACTTAACCACTACACCACTAGCGTTTCCTTTTAGTCATTAAAAACCAAACCAAACTCAGTCAAGTTGAGTCGATTCCAACTCATACCGACCCTGTAGGGCTGAGTAGAACTGCCCCCATGGAGTTTCCAAGGAGAGTTTAGTGGATCCGAACTACTGAACTTTTGGTTAGCTGACACAGCACTTAAATACTAGCCACTAGAGTTAGGGAAATGCAAATTAACTTCAATGAGATCATTGAGATGCCACAATTTAACCAGGAGAATGGCTAAAAAGAAAAAAAAGAAAAGAAAAGCTCGCAAAATAAAGGACACCTGAGTTGAAGAAGCCAAAATGCTCATACATTGCTACTTGGGAATGCGAAAGGGTATAGCCACTTTGCAATGTTTTACATAACTTGCTCACTGCTGTGGAGTCCATTCTGACTCACAGGACCTTATAGGTCCAAGTCCAGTGCCGTCGAGTCGGATCCTAGGGTCTCCATGAGTTGGATCTTATAGGACAGAGTAGAAATGTCACATAAGGTTTTCAAGTGTGAAATCTTCACCGACGCAGACCGCCACATCTTTGTCCCATGGAGTGACTGGCAGGTTCCAAATGATGACTGAGAAAGCTGAGGGCTTAGCCCGTGTACCCCCAGGGCTCCTTTAAGTATCCTACCTGTTAAAACCCACTGCCTTGGAATTGATTCCAACTTATAGCAACCTTGTAGGTCAGAGCGCTACGGTCTCATACGGTTTCCAAGGCTGAGAACCCTTATGGAAGAAGAGTGCTATTTGGTTCTCCCGGAGCTGCTGGGTTGTGTTTCCAATCTTACTGTTAGCAGGTCAGTACTTCATCAGTGCACCACCAAGGATCCTTGTACATAACCTAAAATACAAACCAAATCCATTGCCGTGGAGTCAATTCTGACTCACAGTGACCCTATAAAACAGAGTAGAATTGACACCATGGGTTTCCAAGGAGTGGCCGGTGGACTCGAACCACTGACCTTTTGGAGAGCAGCCAGGCTCTTACCCACCAGGGCTCCATACATAACCTAAGGAAACAGCAGTATTTAGATAAAATCTCAATAATATTTTAGTAAGAAGCAAAACAATTTCAGATTTGAAAATAATGTGAATAGATATATATGTGATGAGATCTATTTGATTTCTTCACTGCTTTTTAGCATTTAAATGAGTTGTCCAATATTTTCGGTGTAGAAGTAATTGAAAATAATGTGAATAGATACGTATGTGACCAGATATATTTGGTTTCTCCACTACTTTTTAGCATTTAAATGAGTTGTCCAGTATTTTCAGCATAGAAGTAAGTAATCTAGTTCTTATGCATTTGTATTTATCAGTACTGGAGTGCTACTTGGTAATTCTGTACTTATCATTTCATGTTTATTACATTCTTTTATCTGAATTTCCCAGTTGTTCTTGGTATTTTTATTTTCCATTATGAATTCTGCTTGGTATTATGAACTCTTAGTGTATGAATTCATTCTCTTCTCCATTTATGACAATGTTACTTACTGGTTCAGTTGTGAAGATTTTTGTTTCCTGATGTTGAGCTGCAAACCACACTGAAGGCTATGGTCCTCTATCTTCATCAGTAAGTGATATGAATTGTACATAGATAAAGTGATGTATGACAGTGAAAAGGGTGAATACTTTGAAATTAGGAATCATGGTAGTCAAATATTGCTTGAAATTATAGGAAATAATTCAAAAAATTATTTCGGTGATTAGACGAGCTAACATAGTAGCACTCAGTAAGTGGCAACCGGGATGGCATCAGCCAACTGATGTGTCCGGCTGTGTGCCTCCTTCTTGCTTTCTTCTCTACAGACCAAACATATTTCAACTTGGACGGCAGATACACCTAGGTTCGTATTCTAGACTTACCATTTCTTAACTTTGACTTTTCACAAGTTATCTACTCTTCAGTCTACATTTTACCATTTATAAAATGTGTATCTTTAATATTAAAGATAGTGTCCATAAGAATCTAGCCAGGTGCTTTTAGTTCTTAAGGCTAGTAAACTTATTTTCTTCCATATCAAACTTATTATTCAGACTTCTTCCATTCTGTCTTTCACCCTTGACTTTTCAGGGCAGAACATAGTATGATCTTTCTGCTAGCTGAAAAAAAGAAATGAGATATTTAATTTAGGAGATTTATTGCTTTGTTCCCAGTTCCCTAGAACTTTATGATTTACCATTTTAATTTCACTTAACAGAAGGCATTTCTGCTTCTGTCCAAATACTAATCACAGATTTGCTACTGCCCTGAAGACACTCTCTTACTTATGTGTAACACAAATTGCCCTTACACTTACCTTAATATTCGAAACAGCAAAGGGAATTTGTAGAACACCAGGAAAAGAGTGACTTCTGCATCTTTCAGAAACTCAGGCCTACGAACATACAATATAAGTTCATATGGTTTTCTGACTCTGTATTTGTAGTTAGTACATAGAGAACCACCTTCCCATACTTAAGAGTTTTTAAAAACATAAAGTTTAAAGCAAAACTGATTGATAGAGCTTTTGTATTACAAAGTCTTTATTTAAGGTTGCCATATGTTAAGAAAATTTCCTTTTAACATTTTAGAGTAGGCAGTGTTATTTTTTAATTAGATAAGTTAGGGTTTTGTTTCAGTTCTTTACTGAGAATTGACACTATTGCTGCAAAGAGGTTTCATTAATTTATTTCTTTTGTATTTTTCCTTTGCTAGTCAGTTATTAATGTTTTTAGATGGCACTTGGCTTTTGGCTGTGCCTTTTATCTACATTGTGATGTTTCATGGGCATTCAAGAAACTGTAGGAACAGCACTGAAAGTAGAGTTATCTCACTTGGACAGCTGCATGGTTTTTAAAATTTTCTACAAAAAAAGTTGTAAAATTAGTAAAATTTCAAACTTTTATTGTAAAAATATTTGTAAAATTATTTTTATTTCCAAATAATATTGTTATTTTTCTCTATTCGCTTATAAATGCATAAATTCTATTTTATGAAAAATATATTCAAAATAATACTGTTATTAGTCAGGATAGGCTAGTCACAGCTGCAGTAACAGCATATCCCAATCTCATTGATTTACTCTGTTATTTTGCTTTGTTTTTCTTTTTTTCACTCCTTGTCTTTTCCTTTCTTCTGGGCTCTGGTCAACATCAAATACAAGATATTATCTACCAGGTTTTTCTGCTATAAGGCTACTGAATACATATTTGATAGTCATTAATTTGTGATGAGATATTTTGATGCTCTGTAAATATTCTATTCCTCATCAAAATTTTACCTTCTAATTTTTACAAACAGTGATGAGCTTTGCCTGAATTCTCATAAGTGTGTTTGCCAAATGGTGATTTTCAAATTCCATTATTCTTCTTGCATTTAATAGTCAATGTTCTACTGCAAAGCAGAGGCTTTTTTTTCATACTTTTTGTTTACTTGTCCATTTTTATGTATTTCGGTGTGTACATTTATATTCTTATTTTTCTTTGTTGGGTTATAACTGAATTCATTGTTCTTATTACTAGCTCATATTCATGCTTAAATTGTTTGGTTTTGACTCACAGGAGGCCCTTTAAGCTGGCTCCTGTGTCCTTTCGACATATCCCAAAGCGTTTCCTAACCTCCTAGTGTGACAAGATGTTACAGGCTCTTCCCGGACTTTTGCTGTCCCAGTCCTTGAATCTGTTATTTATTTATTTAAAGAGGCAAATGGTATGTAGAAGCCATGATCTGGGCATGACAGTGTTCACTGGTACAGAGCTTTCCATTTATTTTAAGCTTATACAGTTGACAGAGGCAGTAAATACATGTATAAATCTTCTGACACATAAACACATATGTAAGCACATGTGTAGCTATTTCTATTTCAATTCGTATACATTAAAAACCAGAAATTCATACAAATTAAAACCAAACCACTGCCGTCAGGTTGATTCCAATTCATAGTGACCTTATCAGACTGAGTAGAACTACTCCATAGCGTTTCCAAGGCGGAGCTGGTGGATTTGAACTGCTGACCTTTTGGGCTGTAGCTGTAGCACTCAACTGCCATGCCACCAGGGTTTCCTTAGAAGTTAATGCGGCTACCTCTACATCTAACCCATTATTAAAGAGTTGTTCCACCCTTTTCTCTTTCATTGTTTGTACCTCCCTTAATGGCCCTGAGAAACATGACTCCCATTATTTTCAAAATGTCTTACTCATTAATGCATTTCTCTGTATGTGTGAGAATGCTGTCACCTCATGAACACCACAATACAGCTCTGCCACAATACACACAGCACCAACATTGTCAAGTTCCCCTGGAACCAGCCCTCATCAGATACTGCGGCCACTTTGTGTGAGTTTTCTTTGCCCACCCCCCAAACCTGCTGCACAATGTAGCTTCAAATTAAAACATAAGCTTAGTATTTAAGTCGATCATCACCATGGTCCTCAATAAATAAAGAATACAATGCAGAGTCACACAACTAAAATATCTATTATTTTTCTTTCTTTAACATTCTGATTTATGTAACAAAAGAATAGTGGTTACAATTAAAGTATGATTATAGATAATGTTTTTGAAATCATAACTTTACGTTATATAAAGTAAAAAGTATTTCTTTCAAAATAAAGGTTGTAGATGTATAAAATGTATATGTACAGTTGATATAAATTTTATCCTTAGATAATGCTAACATATATTGTGTATATATAAGTATATATATAAGTATAATTGAAATACATTAGCTCAGTACAAAAGAAGAAGATGAGGTCACTGCAACTCTGTGTTGTGATCACTCTTCAGAATCTGAGTCTCAGCTATATTCATAAATGGCATGGTCTTCAGAAACTATCTCTGCATTTAACAAGAGAAATTCTTTTAGAGGTAAAAATATCCCAAGTGTGTATACTCACAAGATTTCTGAAGCAGAGGTGACCTGAAGATTCTTTCATGCATGCATTAATTCATCCTTTACTTTAGCCTAGAGACAATAATTGAGTGACAAGCTCATGTCCAGCAAGAGTCAATGTGCAAGTCACACCTCGGTATTCTGGAGCCTGGGGACACTGTCTCCTGGTTCTGGTAAGACTTGCATCCTACAGAAGGGAGAGAGACAGTAATTGAATAAAAATTATAGATTTGAATCATTATCAGAAAATGTAAATGCACAGTATAATAAGCAGTAGAAGAATGGAATGCTTTTGACTTGCCAGCAAGGAAAGCTGTCTCTACAGAGGAGATAACTGAGACAAGAACTAAAGGACGGGAAAGGCTGAGGACTGTAAAAATTCTAAGGAAGAGTTAATACAAATTCAAAAGACCCTTTCATGGATCAAATACACACGTATATAGTCATAGTTATATGTGTATACATGTGTACATGTATGTACATGTATATCTGGTTGTTTGTGTATATATTTATATATGTCCATATATACATACATACTCATAAACATATGTATTAACACTACCTGTTGCTTTCTTGTTGATTCCAACTCACAAAATCCCTGTAGGACAGAGAAGAACTGCCCCATAGGTTTTCCAAGGAGAAGTTGGTAGATTCAAACTGCTAGCCTTTTGGTTAGCAGCTGACTTTTTGGTTAACAGCCAGAACTCTTAATCACTGTACAGCATCAGAGTTTCACAGGTTAATACTACAATCATATATTTTATACAATATTCTTCATTTGTATTTATTATCATTAACCTTAGTAAGTATACACGTATTTGTCTATATGACCTATATGAATACATGAAAAGTTAGTCCACAGATGTATACAAAAGTTTACTTCATATAAAGTTAGCACATGTATACATACATAGCCAATCCAGTTAGAAATCGAGTTTGCTTGGAACTTTGTGATTTCAAAGGATAGTGGTACTAGATAAAATCAAACTGGCAGGTTATAGAAACGGCAGAATTTGAGTATAATTAGTATTTAGTCAGTAATTACAGCAGTGGTTCCTCTGTCTGTTCTTTTGTCCAAAAGTCAGAGAACGAGTTCAGGTTCATTCTGCACAGTTCCCCATCCTCTGATGAATACTGGTTAATTCACTCAGCTGGAGGTATGCCTTCCCTTGGCATTGCTGCTAACTTTCCACCATCCCAGAGGCTTTGAATTAACATTCCTGACCACACAGCTTGATTTCCCAGGGGTGTTTCATTACGGTGAGTTGGCCCTACTAGGCTGAACGCCATATGGTATAAATTGCAAATACTTTTCTACCATTCCTAAACATATATCTCCTGACTGATTTGCTGTGTTGATCAGATGCTTACCTTAAATACATTTTCACAAGAAAATAATTTTTAAAAAAGAAACTAATTAAGGAGCATAATTTTATATTTGTAAATAAATTGATCCCGTCATGTTGCAAAGAGGCAAATGAATAGTTTTCCTTTGTCAGCTTATAGTATTGTATGAAACACTTGTAGAAAGTGCTAGAATAAACTTAATGACAACTCCCATCTTTTAAGTGTAGGCATGTAGATTGTTGAAAGCATAGTTTAAGGAATTTGCAACGCAAAAATTCATTTCAGGAACTGAAGTTATTGCTTCCCTTGAAATTTTGAGCTCATAAATTTTGCTAAAACACATAAATTGAGTTAATCTATATTGCTCGCAATGCATTCTAGAGCTTGGTGGTTTACCCAAAGATCCTCATAGTCCCTAATTATTGGGTGGGCTACATGTAAATGGACAAAGGAAATACTGGCTTGGAGGAAAACAACAGAAGGAAAATGAGAACTTATAATTCTGGAAAAAGTCAAGTTAGGATATTAGAAATAGAGAAAATCTGGAAAAGAATTTGACTTTAGCAAGATCATTGTACTTCTCGCTGAAATTTTAAGAATACAGTAATTTTTCTAATCATGACCCTTTCAACACTATAGTCCAGCAATGAGGCATAATAAAATCAATTCTCTTCTGAGAAAGTTTTTTTTTTCACCAATTCAAAAGTCAGTTATTCCACTAGAGAGCCGTTTTTATCTGAGAATCTTTCACTTCTAATTTAATTAATGGAAAGCAATACAAACTCTTGCCAAACAAGGAATCTGAATTCATCAAGATTGGGCTTTATTTGATCTCTACTTAGAGGTGAATAGTGAACCTGCCTTTTGGGAGGCCCAAGTTAGAATGACAACTGACATTTATTTTAATGTAAAGCTTTTGTGTATAGTGCATTATTTGTTATAATTCTAGGAAGTGACATGCTTTATCAATAATAAATATAAATTGCATCATGTTTGGGGAATAAAATACTAAGCTAGTACATTATGATCAAAGTGAGGTTTAGCAAAAAGCTGTAACTATAACTTTTAATATATTAAAACATAATTTATTAGATGATATTTTATGTGTCTATTCTGCAAGAGGAAACAACTTTTAATTTACAAGTTATTTTTGGCTCATGCACAATAAAGCTTGATAAAAGAAAATATGCAAATATTTGACAGGGTCAGTTTCCTTCAAATTAGATTTTAATAAAGATTTATTGATGACTTACTGCATGCAATGTGTTTTACTGATTCTGGGTGTATCCAGTTTTGCCCGGAGGACACAGATGCTAGTGTTTGTGCCTGAAAGTATAATGAATGAATGTTCAAATGGTATTTTATAGAGGAAAAATGAACATGTGTATATACAAATAAAAATAGAAAAAATGTCTAATATTATTTTTAAAAATTCAGATAATATTATTTTGAGAAGTTATGTAACTTCTCCAAGCTCCAGTTTCTTGTACTGGAACACGTACTTGGTTCTCATTTAAATGACATAATGTACATAAGATGCAGCTGACACTTTAGTTTTTGCAGTTGCAACACTGGATTCTGAGTCCTCAGTAGTGCAAATAGTTAAAGCACTCTGCTACTCAGCTGCTAACCTAAAATTGGAGATTCAAAAGTCAGCCATTAAAGATCCTGCGGGAACACTGTTTTACCCTGGCACAGATGGGGTCAATATGAATTGACACATTGAAATCAAAAAACCCACTACCATCCAGGCAATTCTGAACCATACCAACACTACAGGACAGAGTAGAACTGTTCCTTAGGGTTTCCAAGACTGTTAATCTTTACAAAAGCAGATTGCCACATCTTTCTGCCATAGAGTGGAGAACAGCCAATGGGTTCAAACAGCCTATCTTTTGCTTAGTGTTTCAGTGCTTTAACTTGGTGTCACCAAGCCTCTCTAGTTTGCACACACAAAAAAGCCAGAAAACCAAACTCATCATGATCGAGTTAATTCCACTCATAGCAACGCTATAGGACAGAAAAGAACTGCCCTGCAGGGTTTCCAAAGACAGCTGGTAACATACGGTGGTCCTCTCTGTGTCAGAATAGAACTGCTTCAGAGAGTTTTCAAAAGCTGATCTTTGCGAAGTAGATATCTGGGCCTTCTCCTCTGTGCAGCTTCTGGATGGACTGCAATTGTATCCTTTCCCTAGCAGCAAACCCTTTGCTCCAGTATCTAGACCTGGTATAGGCTAATCTGGGATTTGTTTTGTGAGACCTTACAAATGTACGTAGACTAGGGTAATAGTAAAGGTGTAAAAAATTTTTTTTGTGATTGTTTCATAGTAATTGTTTGATGTACAGTTTCTGTGTGGAGCAAATTATAAATGGCTTCGTATTAAAAAATACTTTTCTGGGTGCCTACATCGACTCGGGACCGGAAGAACTAGGTGGTGCCCAGCCACCACCAGTGATAGCCACGACGGAGCTCACAGAGAGGAGCCTCACTGACAACACAAGAATAAAAAGAGGTGCATCATGAGATCTCCACTAAAAGACCTCAATTGATGGTCCAGTGGTTTTGGGGTTCCTCTGAGAGCATGGCCCCCTGCCCTGATGCTGCCCTCTCCCATAAATTATAACAAAGGTCCACTCTTTGAACAGGAATGGATTGGACTTGACAATGCAGAGTGACCATATATTGGAAGCACTTTATGGTTCTATACATCTATAGGATATCATCTTGCTGACCTCTGGCTGGAGGAAGGGGAGTGGACAGAGAGGAGGGGACTGGGAGGATGAGACATGTATGGAGCAGAGAGGAATAGTGTGCAGTCACCGGACAGGGAGAGCAGTGGAAGCTGCATATAGGGGGGCATGTAAATTTATATGTGAATGTACTCAGTTATGTTAAATAAAAATAAAAATAAAAAAAAACTTTTGTGGGGAGGTTTAGCTTTTCAAATTTTCGAGGTACTAAAAAAAAAACTTTAGAGGCAGTTGCATGTCTTTATTTGCAAAATATAGCATGAAACATACATGTATCAATATATTTACTTAAAAGATACCTAATGAAATTTACTGTGCAGCGGTATGGCATATGACATTTGATGCTACAAATACAAAAAGACAGACTTATCCCAAAGTCAGATTGCATTTTTACCTAGAAATATTTCTGATACCTCTTTTAAATAGCAACAAATTATAGCATTTGTTAAATTATAGTTTGTGAAAGTAAATTTTAAACAGCCGTCTTCATCAAAAGCTTCTGTTAAAGATGAGATAAAGTTACATCTCAGGTCAAGAAATATTGCAGATTTCTAATGTTCTCGTGTGGGAAGAAGAAAGCATTTTTAGTGTAAACTCTGCAGCCTGAAGTGGCCAGATGGTACTCACAATCCATTTGTTGAAAAGCTTCTAGTTCTGTGCATTGGAAGAAAACCAGGTGACTAGTTAGGCAGCAGTTTATATCTGAGACATTTTCAAATTGTGTAAGACTTGAGAATGAAGATCTGGAAAATGACTTCCAACTAAAATAAAATCAATCTTCATCAAAATCACAAGATTTCACTATTAATAACTACAAATCTTCTGTCCTCTGAGCTTGAAAATCTATTCATCATTCTCTTTTGACTCTTTCAGTTTTTATAGCACTTTGACACTCAATCATTTTTTCTTTTTCTTTTTTTTTTTTTTTTAACTCTGTGGGATTGGCAGCAAATATGAGAAAATGATTCTTTGCATTTGGTGAGTTTCCCAACATCACAGGGCTGCTAAACACACCATGTGGCTCACATAAAACATGAGAATAGCCCAGTACTAGTACCTAGAAATGAACAACATTGCAACAACTGTAAAAATAAAATTATTGCCCATTTTACTGGTTTGACTGATTGCTACAATAAACATGGATTCATATATTAAGCTATGAGAAAATTAAAATAAGAAAATTTTCATGTTATTTATTTTTAAGTCAAATAAATGAACAGCTCTATTTTGTGCTAAGCAATTATGGACGAGTGTGATATCTGAGTTCAGCTGAACCTGATATTTCATCAGAGTGCTAAAAACACGAATTTGTCTGTGACCAATACAAGAATAAGACTTGGAAAAATAACAATATCAGTCTAACCAACCAACCTGTCACTCTTAAGTGGATTCTGACTCACAGTGACCCTGTAGAGAATAGTGAAACAGTCCCCATAGAGTTTCCCAGGAGTGCCTGTTGGATTCAAACAGCCACACTTTTGGTTAGCAGACATAGCTCTTAATCACTATCCCGCCAGTGTTTCTACTCCATCAGCATGGTACAATATATCAGTGCCTAGCTGGGATATTAAATGACAAGAAAGAAAACGTTTATGACAATTTAGGTATTTATTTGAAATCTTTTTTGCTAAATTCCTCAAGTGAAAACATACTTTCCAGAATCTTGAAAAAGATTTCAGGTTATATATTGGCTTAATGCAGAAGCTTGCTCACTGTATGTTATTCCAGCTAGCTTTGACATTGTTTCAGCTTTCTGGAAAAATAATAAACTGGAATATACAAACTTCCTGCTGTGGGCCATACTGAAAGATAGTAAATAACTGAACTAAAATGCCAAGACCATTGGTGGGGACCCATCTGTACTGCCTAGAATCTCAATTTCACTTGAGTACTCTTAGGCAAATGAATACATGCCAGAAGACAGTGATTTTCAATATACTAGCACATTTGCTACTCCTAAAAATAATTTACCAGGGGTAGAGGAAAAATTATGACTGCGTTTGCTAAGAGACAGCCAAATAATAGATGGACTCTGGTAGAGAAGGGCAGTGCATGAGGTAGTTCTCGTTGAGCCTCATTTAAAACCCCGTCAGCTATATGAAATTTCTAAATAACAGCAAACCACAAAACCAGCCTGTGTTCTGCATCAGTAACTGCTGCCTGGTATAAAATGTGCTATAAAATATGGATGAGGAATTAAAGGCGAGGTGGAGGGACCAAAAACCACTGCTTTCTGCTAGTATTCATTTTCTTTCTGGTTCTTGGCCAAATGCAACAACGTGTTTCCTATTCTTGCCAAAGGCACCTTGTTCAGTTTGACAAATGTTACTTTCTTCATCACGATGCAAGGAAATGGGCCCAATGATCTCTTTAGCTGTGTGAAAGACATGGACAGTACCTACTGGGGATTAGAGCCCACCATTTCTGACAAGTCACCATGGACTGTCACTATCGAAACCACGTGGAGTCTTTATTTGACATATAGATCAGCTAAAGATTAAAAAAAAAAAATGTTGTCAAGTCAATTCTGACTCTTAGCATAGCAACAGAGCAGAACTGCCCTATAGGGTTTCCAAGGAGCTGTTGGTAGATTCAAACCACCAGCTTTTTGGTTAGCAGCTAAGCTCTTAACCATTGTGGTACCAGGGTTCCTACCTGCAAATAAACCAAAAAATACAAGCCCGTTGTTGTTGTGTCAGTTCTGACTCATGGAGATCCTACTGCCCCATAGAATTTCCAGGGAGAACCTGGTGGATTTGAACTGCCAGGCTTTTGCTTAGCAGCCTTAGCATTTAGCCACTATGCCACCATGGTTTCCTGTCTAAACATAAAAGGAACAACAACAAAAAAAACCCACTGCCATTGAGTCGGGTCCAACTTACAGTGACCCTGTAAGTCAGGGTAGAACTGCCCTGTAGAGTTTCCAAGGAGCGCCTGGCAGATTTGAACTGCCAATCTTTCTGTTAGCTGACATAGCACTTAACCCACTATTCCGTCAGGGTTACCTAAGGATAGTCCTAGTTTATTCTTGAGTCCAATTTTATTCTCAAAATGTCTTGATTTTCCAAATGAATGCTTTGGTCACCATATCTAATGATCTTCTGCCCCTATAATACAAGAAATTGTAGTATTATAAAATTGTGGTGACATGGGAATACACTTTGGAATACAGGTAACTAGAAAGAGGTATTGGAAAACTACTTGAATCCCCTGACCCTATCAACAGTGTTTACAAAGGCCATGGACTAGGTCTAGATCACTAGGTTTGTGTAACCTGCATGCAGCAGATCACTGACACATGTAGAGTCATGTGTAAACTTACACACTGGTAATTTCATAGCCTGATTAGAAGTAAACAGTTCTAAAATTCAAATAAAATAGACCAACCCCACATAATAGTATTTCATTTAAGGTTTATAATTCTAATTAAATAAAAAGTAATATCGTGACTCTCATCTCTTTCTTTTGTAAGGAAACTAAGAAGTGCTCCATGCTTTTTGTTTGTTCTTTATTGTATAGTAAGTTGTTCTGCCATATTTTCAGGGAGAAAACCCATTTAAACAATCAATTTTATATTATTTAGGGAAGTTGAGAATGTGTGTGTTTTCTATAAAGCAAGTTATGTCACATCAGGGTCCCTCTATCCCAAGTGCATAGAAGACAGGAGTGTGTATTAGACCACTGGTAGTAGGTAGCAAAGTTTTGGAAAGGGTGAGGTTGTCTTCCAAAAGGAAGATGGGTGAATGGAATGTGTGTAAGGACTGCTGTGTAAAGAATGAGCTAGATTTCTAGATGCATCAATCACATAGGTCTTAAAAATACTGTGTGTAAAAAGATTGAATATAAGAAAAAAGTAAAATAATATGGCTCGCAAAAAATATTTTGTGTATATTTAAAGTTAGGCAATGTTGATGGCTATATATATAAGAATAAAGGGACCAAGTTTAATATTAAGAGTGGATGGAACATATACCTGTTAAGTAGATAAGAATTATGCTTTTTAGTTGTTAATCTTCTGAATCTTTGTTTGCTATCTTATTCCTTTTTGTTGTCATTGTAACAATTTTCTTCTGCTTGGGTTTATTTAATTGTTCATTCCCTAATGTCTTAATGTAACTGTATAATACTTGGGATACTTCAGCCTTTACTGCTTTTTTATGTGTTTGCCACAGGCTTTTGCATTTCCAAATCTACAAGGTTTTTTTTTGTTGTTGTTGTTTTTGACTGATTGCTGTCATAATTGTAGGGTTGTAGAAAGCAACCTACATATGACATGTTTACAAATTTGTTGACATTTGCTTTACAGTTTCCCACACGGTCAAATTTTATTTATTTAGCATTTCACGTATATTTGAAAATCATGTGTATTCTTTAGCGTAATGAAATTTTTGATTTCTCATATATCTGTTAGGAAACCCTGGTGGTAGAGTGATTAAGAACTACGGCTGGTAACCAAAAACGTTGACAGGTTGAATTCACCATGTAGTCCTTGGCAGTCCTATTTCGGAAGTTCTGCTCTGTCATTTATGATTGGTATAAATCAGAGTCAACAGCAATAAATTTGGTTTTTTGATCTGACATATATCTATAGTTTTCTTTACACATTTTGATGCCAACTTATTACTACTATCAAAGTTTAGAATCACTTCTATAAACTCAGTCATTCAGAATTGTTTTGTGATCTACCAAAGTAAGCATTTTATGCCTTAATGTATTATTGATTATTAATACAGATGTTACATCTTTCTTTTGGCTAATATTTAGTCTATATAGTTTCCTCTCTTTTGTCTACCAATTTTCTCGTGTCCTTTCTTTTGGCTGTGTCTTTTGTACACAGCATAATCCTAGCTTTTCATTAGTCCACTGATAATTATTGGGATTATTACTGTATTTGGATTCATAACCAGCTTACGTCTCATCTTCTATGTTTCTCATTTGTTACATTATTTCACCCTTCTCCATGCCTTGGATTAAGTTTGTTTTCTTGTTTTCAAATCCCATTTCTCCCCTGTATTCTTTCAGTAGATACTGTGGGATTTTTAATGGCATATTTATCTGGAAGAATATCATTATCTCTAGTCCCATTTTGTATCACTCATGGGCCTTAGAATGTTTAAAACCCAGTCACTGTCTCCCCTACCTTAATAACGATGGTTCCATATTTTTATTCTACCTTTTCCTACTTCTCAGGTCACATGTTTTCATTGCTGCACACAGTCTGTGTGTTTTCAGATTTTCCACATGCTTACAGCTTTTTTTTTTGGCCAACATTTCTCCTTGAAAGTCTAACTATCCTTCTGGGGTTATTTTTCTTCTTGCAGAACTCACAGCAACGTTTTTCAAAGTATGCATCTGTTGGTGATAAATTAAGTCATTTTCAGGCTACCTAAAAGTGGTTTCAGTTTTGTCTTTTATGTATTTATATCTTACTTTGGAATAATTTCGGACTTAACAGAAAATCTTTAAGAAGAATGTGAAGAATTCCCGTATAGGCTACACCCCCTTTTCCTATTTGTCTAGGTGTTACCAAATGTGCTTTATCCTTCATTCATGTTCTTTCTCCTCCTTTCCTCTTTTCCTCTCACATTTTCTCCCTTCATATCTATCTATTGAGCTTTGCATTAATGCAACGCTTGATTCATCTTGAGTCGGATCCGACACGACGGTACTTGGCTGGCTTAGCTGATTCATCTTACAGCTTACCTCTGTTAGGGCCCATATATTTGTAAGATGATAGCTATTTTTGCATCTGTAACTGTTTATTGTCCATTTTATGACCGTACTGATGACAACAGTTGTTTTTGCTGTTTCTCCTCAGGTCAAATGTTTTCATTGTTCCATATAGACTGTGTATATCAAATCTGACTTGCTTATGAGCGATAAAATCTTCCAAAACATAAAAGAAGACAACTATGGTAACCCATTTTGTGCCTCTAGCAGAGCTGAAAAGGCAGGTCCCAAAGATCACTTAGACCTCAGCAAGGTTGCAGAAAGCACATGCAGTTATAATCACGTTGCCATCGTAAGCCAAAAAAGTCCCTTAGCCAGTGCCATCAGGTCAATTCTGACTCAAAGCAACCCTACAGGGCAGAGTAGAACTGCTCCACAGAGTTTGCAAGGAGTGCCTGGTGAATTCAAACTGCCAGCCTTATTATTAGCAGACACAGCACTTAACTACTGTGCCACCAGGGTTTCCAGCAGGGTATTCGGGAAAATTTATGCAGGATATCTAAGGAAGTAAGTTAACTCATACTTAGGATTTATGAATGATTGTCCTCTTTTGAAAGCCCCGAGTTGAGTTTCCACTGTATTTAGTGTTTTTTTTTAAGTATAGATATTGAAATATGTTGGCTTATTTACTATTGCTAATTGCTAAAATTTCCACACAATGCAGATAATTTACCATAAACCTAGGTGTGCTTACTAAGTAATTTAGATGGATGATTGTTGCATACAGTTAAGATAATAAAAATATCTTTACAAGTTTGCTCTATAGGGATAGAGCACCAGAAATTTTTTTTTAAAAAGCAAACAAAATACTTAGAATCTATTTCTGCTGTAGATTTAAAAATAATATCAATTAATTAAGTATAATTAATGTACAATTAATGTACTTAATTGTGCTATTTAATTTATATGGCATAACATTTTGGACACTTAATTTATAATGCCAGCCAAGTGCTCTTGAGTTGGATGCCTGAAATAAATTTCTAAGCAATTGCTTTTCTGCTTGTACAATGAGACATGAACTGCCATGCCCTTATCTGACCACTTGATGGAACTATTTCATTTTCCTTTAAGCTGTCTCCAGGTGGTAAAAAAGACCAAGTTTGAGCATGGCATGAAGGAATCTCTCTTAAAAAAAGAAAAAAAAAAAAAAGACTTTAAAGGAATTCATTACTACGTATTTAAAATGCTATGGATTATGGTTCTCTATAGACTGTTAGTAAATCAATGAACAGAAAAAGAAATACAATTTTACTTTCTTTCAAGTGAATTCTTGTTTCCTTGCTCCTTAAAACATTGTCTTTTCAGAAAATGAATCTCACATTATACTAAATTTGTTTATAGTAGTATTCAAAAGATCACTGTTCTTTACAATCGGAACTAAAACTCTGTTTCTAACTCTGTCTTCAAAATTCATAATACATACATATCTCACACACAAAAATTTTGCTAGAGACAAATTTTCTCAAAGCCTCTGGCATTACAGGGTGCTATACATATACGGGTAGTTTGTAGATAATTGAACAGTGGAAGATAGTTTTGGGAAGAGGAAAGACTGATTGTACAGCAAAGTTTCCAACCAAGTGGCACAGAATAATCAGAAGCAGAACTGTAGAAAAGGGAGAAAAATCATATTTTCACTGAATCATCAGAACGGTAGTCATCAGAAGGGTAGTCAGTTGTAGATCAGTGGCCTATCTGAGACCTGGTCACTTAGGTTTTCTCCTTTGTGCCAAAAAAAAGAATCATGATAAATTCTAGCATGAGGCTCAAATACAACAAAATTCACTCATACATAATCTACATTTATAAACTCTAAAATATCATCTAAATGATAAACATTAGCATTGGCATAGAACAAGCCCAGTGTAAGCCTGTCCCCTCATCTCAGGCAGAAAGTGATCTCAGGTGATCTTCTGTTACAAAGTCTTTTCCATCCAGGATGCTCTGTAACACATGGCTCATGGTGAGAAGAATCTATAGAAGCCGAGGTCACTTCTCAGTTTGTTGTTTCTTCTAAATGATCTCCATTATTTTGTGTGTATGCTCTCCTAAACTACTGATTGCCAAATTCACTTCTTCTGGTTATGAATCTCTCCTGAACTCCACCATCCGACTGGATTTTTTTTACCTATGTATTACAGTCATTTGAGTTTCATTATGCGCCATACTAAACTTTTTGTATAAAAACCCTATAAAATCATTGCACTCACTTCCTTTGACAGTCACTGGATATTTATATCTCATTAGAAGAAGACAGCATAATTCTGTCTGAACTTACTGAAAGATTGGTAGAATGTTTTGTTTTTCAAACTGGTGACCATGACTTGTCTGTATTTTCTCCCAGTACCTAGCCTAATGGTTAGGAGCACAGCTACTAACTCGAAATCAGCAGTTTGCATCCTTGAAAACCCTCTGGGGCAGTTCTGCCATGTCCTGTAGCATCACTATGTGTCAGAATCAACTCACTGGCAATGTATTGGGTTTTTTAGGCCTTACCTAGCTGAGAGAGAACCCTGGCGGCACCATAGTTAAGTGTCAGGATACTAACCTAACCTAAAATTGAAGGTGACCAATTAACCATTGAATGAAGTACTTTGAAGCACGAAGAAGAAGTTAGAGCTAATGCGGATAACGCTAAGCATTAGTTTGCTTTATTGTCTCTGTCATGGATATTGGTTTACACAACATCATCTTCCTTTTGACGATTGTATTTATCTTTTTTTGGCCTAGACGGTACATGGAAACCCTGCTGGCATAGTGGTGAAGTGCTATATCTGTAAACCAAATGGTCAACAGTTAGAGTCTGCCAGGTGCTCCTTGGAAACTCTGTGGAACAGTTCTACTCTGTCCTATAGGGTGGAAATAAGTAGGAATTGACTCAACAGCAGTGAGTCGGGATTAGGGTCTACAATACTTTGCAAATATAAGACAATGAATGTGCCTTCTTTTCAGACAGCTGATAAGAAAGTATTTCAATACTAAAGGCAAAAAATTAAATGTATTTTGGGGATAAGTTATCAAATACTATTCACGTTGTTATTCTACATAAACCACCACCTCTTTCTGAAATACTGGAATAAAATAATTCACTTAGGAGAAATTCCTTTCAAAAACTGTAAGGAGAAAAATCTATAACAGTATGATTCTCCATTCTGAGATGAGATCAGATACATTTGTTGTATAAATAATTACAAAGAACTTCTGCAGATGGGCAATGTACCACATACCGTTAAATGTGCTAGGATAAAGGAGTGGGAAAAAGTTGGCATATACTTCCTTGTCCTTATGTGGTTTGTGAGCTTGTCATGTCGATGAGACTCAATACAAAAATACATATCATTTAATGTCGGGTTGTGATAAGGCTCTGAGAATTGCAAAGCAGGTCAAAGCGATGGAATAGCAGGCTGAGTTCATAAGAGGTGGTCAGAGGTGTCTTAAAGGGGAGGCTTTATGTAGACCACTGAGCCGAGTGAAAGAGCAAGCCATCACATGAAAAATGGTTCAGGCAATAGGAATAGGGTTACTGCAAACCACAGGTTTAGGCCATCTGCCACAAAGCCCATACTGAGGCAGTAAATGACCAAGAGGTTTATTTATAAGCTGACATGCAAAAGGACAGGAGCAATTTAGGTCCTCAGAGGAGGGTCCCTCTAGAGGCAGGCCTCTGGCCTCTAGAGGCTCTTGGTGGTCATCTGAGCACAGAGTCATCAAGTTACCCCTCCAGTTGTTTGATGATTCTAAGAAAAAGACTGTAAAGGCTGCAAAGGTTTTATCTCAGTGGCTGCTACAAGTTAATATGTGATTTCCTGGGCCAGGTAGTGCTAGAAAGCCAGGAGGTGTAAGAAAATCAAGTAAAGAGATGGAGCTAGTCCTGCCTGCCTACTTCAGTAGTATTTACAAGATCTTCAGATGAGACCATTCTTGTCAGTTTTGACGAAGAGCTAGGTAGCAAGTGTGGCTCTGGCAGAGGAAGTGGGAAGAGTAGGGAATGAGGTTGGAAAGTGAAGCAGGTGGCAGATCATCTGTGACCCGGAAGCTCATGGAAAGGAATGTGGTCTTTATTCTGCATGGGTAAGAAAGCCACTGAGGGCTTCTGAGGTGGAGGCTGGTTACATAAAATGAACTTTGAAATCATAATTGTAAGAAGAGAGATAATTAAAGTTACATGACTGGATGAGATCAACAGACTAACAATGATTCTTAAACATTTAGGTCTTGGGAAACCAAATAACTTTGGTTATGTGGGTTATACCTATTAGCAGATACTATATTAGAAATTGGAGCCCTGGTGATACAATGGTTGAGAAGTTAGCTGCTAATCACAAGGTTGGCAGTTCAAATTCATCGGCCACTGTTTGGAAACCTATGGGTGTTCTCTTCTGTCCCATAGATAGCTATAGAGTCACCATGGGTCTGAATTGACTTGATGGCAAAGATTTTTTTCTTCTTCATGTTAGAAATTAAAACAAATTATTAGAATATTTGATTCATTTAAAATGACTATATAAACCCATTACATAAATAATAGTTTTATTAAAAACAATTTTATAAATTTATAAAAAAAGAGAAACAATAAATGGAAGAAAACTGACACTGGTTAAATTTTTATAAATCTCTAGTACCCGGCTTCTCGACAGCACTTGGCTTCGGCTTGGCTAGTACCCAGCTTCACAAAAGATAGTTGGATCCTCGTATTGATTCGCTTTTCATTCTCCATGTAGCCTTGGCAAACCCGACTGTTCACGCATGAGAGGATGAGAGTAGAAAAGGCAAACGAAGTCTTAGTATTGTTATAAAAATTGTTTTGACTTTTTAGACTCTCTGAAAAAGTCTGATAACTCTGAGGAACTCCCAGATCAGGCTTCAAGGACCTCTAACATGCGCTCTGAGGACCTCTAACCTGGAAGGCGATTATAGAACAGCGAAGTCTGAAGACGGAGCCCAGGAGCAGGAACACATTTAGACTATTGATACAAAGAAATTCCAGTAAAGATTTCAAGTAGTTTCAGCAGCTCTAAGAAAACAACTTTCATAACTGTGAATTTCCCATCTAGTCAGCATATTTTTCATCCTAGGGTCATATTTACCCTTTGTCTCCTGAAAAGAAACCTGTATACTTATATGTCCTGATACTTTAATAATATAGATGGTTTTCGATCATGAGAACATCACTTTATAGGTAACTATGCCTCATGTGGTCAGCAGTTCAAACCACCAGGCACTCTTTGGAAACTCTCTAGGGCAGTTCTGCCCTGTCCTGTAGGTTCGCTATGAGTCAGAATCGACCCCGTGACAGGAGTTATGGCTTATGAATGAAACCCTCGTGCCATAGTGGTTAAATGCTATGTCTACTAACCAAAAGATGGGCAGTTTGAACCCACCAAGAGCTCCTTGGAAACTCTACGGATCAGTTCTACTCTGCCCTATAGGGTTGCTATGAATCAGAATTGACTTAACAGCAGTGGGTTTTTGGTTTTCTGCCTCATGCAAGGAGATGCAATCGCACAGTGATCAAGTGCCCAGCTGCCAGCTGAAAGGTTTCTGGCTTGAACCCACTCAGCAGCATCACGGAAGAAAAGACCTAGCAATCTGCTCCCAGAAAGATTTCAGCCTCGGAAACTCTATGGAGCGGTTCTGCTGTGTGTTACGGGTTTCTGTGAGTTAGAATCCACCAGATAGCAAACAGCAACAGTGTGCCTCATGCAAATGATTAACATGTCGACTGAGAACTAAAATGACAGCATGAGTCCACCCAGAGGCTCCTCAAAGGACAGATTTGGGAATCTATTCCTGAAAAGTCGGCCGTTAAAAACCTTACAGAGCACAGGTATGTGTAAAGTTACCTTGAGTTGGAACCAATGTAATAACATATGATTTTTTTTTCTTGTCTTTTTCTTCTTTTGCCTCAATCAGAAAGGGCACAGGTACAGGTGACAAAGTTATTAAAAAGGACACATTCTTATAGCTTTTCCTTTCCCCATTAGCTAGACGAAAAGTCTCTGGAGGGTAAGATTTTGTTGCTTCTTTATGTGATTCTTAATATTAATGAAAGCAGCTCTGGTGGCTGAGAGGTTAGGTGTTCAGTTGCTAACAGAAAGGTTAGTGGTTTGAACTTAGCAGCTACTCTGCAGGAGAAAGATCCGGTGATCTGGGGAAAGAGCTGGTGCTGTAGCCTAGGAAACTTTGTGGGGCAATTCTACTCTATCACATGGTTTACTGTGAGTTGAGATCAACTCAATGGCACACAACAGCAACAACAGTGATATTTCAATACTCGTCATTGGGTTGGAATGCAATGTGTATAATTGGGATGAATGAACTCACTTCAAGGAAGCCCACTAAGCAAGATGAGGCTTATTCTCCTCTGTCTTCAGAAGCTGCAAATCTACTATGGACATCCCAGTTTGGATGTCATAAATAAGCAAAGACATGAAAATGAAACAAAAGAAACCTGTCCTATTCCAATGACTGTATTTTGTTTTTTGGAGATGAAGCTAATAATTTTCTTAGAAGATTACAAGGAAGGCTTGTAAAAAAAAGCTGAAGAGAGAGTTAAGAGTTACCCCATGACAGTCGGGTTGTCTTATAAAATACAGGATGCCCATTTAGGTATCTGTTTTAGATAAATTGTAAATAATTACAGACATAGTTACACTGAAAATTGTCTTGTTGCTTATCTGAAATTCAAATTTAAATAGAATTGTTGTATTTTTATTTGGTAAATCTGGAAATCCTATATTACAAGTTCCTTGGATATATGAGGTTAAGATATTTTTCTGGAAACCTCAAGTGATCTACTTTTGTTAGCTGATCAATCAAAGCCAAGGAGATATATTAGAAGGCCTGAATGTTTTACACAGTTGGGTGAAGAGTTTGGCTGGAACAGTTTTCAACAAAAAGGAAAAAAATATCACTGTCAGAGGGGTTATAGTATCTTAAGTTTTGATTATAAAAAATATACATTAAAAAAAAAAAAACCTGCTGCTGTCGATTCTGACTCATAGTGACCTAGTTGGATTAAAACATCAATATTTTCTCAGTTTAGGAGAAAGCAAACTATAAGCATTAGACTGCATGAAACTGATAAAGCATACTCTATAGAATTAAACTGTATTCAAATATACACTAGTACATCAAATATGAGCCAGAATAATACCACTGGAAGCTTAGTGAGATCTTTTTATGTGAAAAACAGTAGGCTCATGTCATCTGTGGTGGGCTTAAGACTGCCATACCTAATGCTGTTGTGTCGACTGTGACTCACAGTGACCTGAGAGACAGAGTAGAAGCTCCCCATAGAGTTTCCAAAGAGTGTGTGAGAGATTCAAACTGCTGAACTTTTGGTTAGCAGATACTGCACTTAACCACTACACCACCAGGGTTGTTATTTGATATCCCAAGGAGATATTTATTCATAGTGACCCAGTGTTTGCAGAGTAAAACTGGTCCATAGTATTTTCAAGGTTGTGGTCTTCTAGAAGTAGATAGCTAAGCCTGTCCTCAGGAGCACTGTTGGGTGGCTTTGAATGGCCAACTGTTCAGCTAGTGATGGAGCACATAACCGTATGCACCACCTCAGTATACCTCTCTTAGGTAGAGAAGACATAAATGCTAGTAAGATTTATCAACCATTTTTAGCTGTCATAAAGCAAAAAACCAAACCAAATCCATTGCCATCTAGTCCATTCCAACTCATAGCTACCCTATAGGATGGATGGAGTAGGAAAATCTAACAGGATTTCCAAGATCAGCTGGTGGATTCAAACTGCTGACATTTTGGGTGGTATCTGCGCTCTTCTTAACCACTGCACCACCAGGTCATAGCAATTATGTATGTGAGAAAAATCATTACACTTCTAAGCACAGTAAAAAGTAACAAAATTATTCCCCAATACACGATAAAGCCATTAAATATACCACAATTAACAGCACTACAGGGTCATAAAAGACTTGTTAGTGAATTCTAAAGAAGTTGCTAATGAATAAAAAAAAGATGTTAAACAGACTTTGAAAATCTCCAGAGGAAGAGGACTTGCATTAAGGAAATCTTCAGGAAAATGCAATCTAGTAAAATTCACACATAACAGTTTAACATTTTTAGGGTATAAAATTGAAGTAAGATGAATTTCAGATACAAATGTCTTCAGAATTTTAGTTATTATTCAGAAAAAGGGTAAAAAAGAAAACCTTTAGGTCAAAGGTCAAAGTAGCTTAGAATCTCTTAACAACGTGAATTGCTGTTATGGACTGGACTGTGTCCCCCCAGAATATCTAGCAAGGCTTTGATTCCCATTTTGCTATCTAATGTGATTTTCCCGTGTTATAAATAGGACCACTATGATGTTACTGAGGTGAGATTGTTGCTGTCGGCAGGTGCCGGCCAGTTGATTCCATCTCGCAGTGATCCTACGTACAAGAGAAGGAAACACTGCCCCATCCTGGGCTGTGCACACAATTGTTAAACTTGAACCTATTGTTGTTGCAGCTACTGTGTCAGTCCATCTCGTTGAGGGTCTTCCTCTGTTCCCTTGACCCTCTTCTTTACCAAGCATGATGCTCCTCTGCAGGGACTGATCCCTCCTGACAACATGTCCAAAGTATGCAAAGTATAGTCTCACCATTCTTGCTTCTAGGGGTCATTCTGGTTGTGTTTCTTCCAAGAAGGATCTGTTTGTTCTTTTGGCAGTCCATGGTATATTCAACGTTCTTCTCCAATGCCACAACCAACCGCAACAATTCTTCTTCTGCCTTTCTTATTCATTGTCTAGCTTTCACATGCATATAATGTGATTGAAAATATCATGGCTTGGTTCAAGTGCACCCGTGTCTTCAAGGTGATGTCTGTGATTTTCAACACTTCAAAGAGTTCTTTGGCAGCACATTTTTTCCAGTTCAATCCCTCTTTTGATTTCTTGACTGCTGTTTCCATGGGTGTTGATTGCGAAACCAAATAAAATGAAATCCTTGACAACTTTAAATTTGTCTCATTTTATCGTGATGTTGCTTATTGATCCAGTTGTGGGGATTTTTGTTTTCTTGATGTTGAGGTGTAATCTATAGTGAAGACTGTTGTCTTCCTTAATCTTCATCAGTAAGTGTCTCAGATCCTCTTCACTTTCAGCAAGCAGGATTGTGTCATCTGTGTATCTGTATAATGCATATTGTTAATAAGTCTTCCTGCAGTCCTAATGCCCTCTTCTTCTTCATCGAGTCCCACTTCTCTGATTATTTGCTAAGAATACAGACTGAATGGGTGTGGTTAAAGGATACTCTTGACACACACGTTTTCAGATTTTAAACTAAGCAGTATCCTTTGAACTATTTGAACAACTTCCCCTTGATCCAGCTACAAATTCTTCCTAAGTACAATTAAGAGCTCAGAAATTCCCATTAGTCACAATGTTATCCATAATTAGTTATGACTCACACAGCTGAATACATTCGCATAGTCAGTAACACAACTAAACATCTTTCTGGTATTCTCTGCTTTCAGCCAGGATTTATCTACAAGATAGACTGACATAGATTTATCAGCAAGGACATCCCTAGTTCCAAATCTTCTTCTGAATGCAGCCTGAATTTCTAGCAGTTCCCTTTGAATGTATTAGCCAAAGCCAAGTGCCATCGAGTCGGACTTGCAGCTTACTAAATATATTGATTCATTATTACTGTTCTTGATATTTCAAGATAAGTTCCTTTTCTAGTTTTAAACTACTATCAAAATATGTCCTCTTTTTATATGATTGCTCTATATTCCAGGACTGAATGTCAGAATCAACTCAATAGCACACAACAACAGCATGTACGACTTGGATGATCAGCTTCAACCACTGATGTTTAAATGACAGGAGTGGTGGTCTTGAGATAATCTGTCAAATAGGGATCACAGCATCCTTCCAGATAGCCTGCAGGTAGCTGCCGAAATATGACCGCAGAAGGACTGGGTGGAGAGCAGATGATTTTACTTCAAAATACGCACCCAGAGATAGAGCCTAAATTGATGTAAAACTTTTGTGTTAACCATTGTGCTTTCCTCACACAAATCTGACTCCAGGCAGCTGCTTACGTTCTTAACAGATTCTAAGCTACTTTGACCTCTGACCTAAAGATTTTCTTTTTTTTCCCTTTTTTAGCTTTTCTTTGAATAATAGCTAAAATTCTGAAGGTATTTGTGTCTGAACTTCATCTTACTTCAATTTTATACCCTAAAAATGTTAAACTGTTATGTGTGAATTTTACTAGATTGCATTTTCCTGAAGATTTCCTTAATGCAAGTCCTGTTCCTTTGGAGATTTTCAAAGTCTGTTTAACATCTTTTTTTTATTCATTAGCAACTTCTTTAGAATTCACTAACAAGTCTTTTATGACCCTGCAGTGTTGTTAATTGTAGTATACTGGGAATCAAAGCCTTGCTAGATATTTTGGGGGGACACAGTCCAGTCCATAACAGAAATTCACTAGTGTCTTCACAGATATTTGAAAATCTCTATTTTAACACTTTTGAATTTCTGTATTAATTTTTAATAACTTCATATTAGGCAGCTGTAAACAGAATACTTTTGAAAAGGAGACATTCATATTGGAGGCATGGAATGATTTTTAGTTTGACACTGTAGAGTACTACAGTGTTTATGGAATATCATGTTTTCTCCCAATATTACAATGTATTACACATTTGCCAAATCTATTGTGTTGAGGCTTTATGAAAACAGAACTACCAGAAACCCAAACACACTGTGACTCACCTTACAAAATAAGAATAAAGAAAACACCATAAAAGAGATGAAACAGAATAAAAACAAGTTGTTGTGTTTAAACTTCCTTTAGGGAATAGAAAAATAGCACTGGCAACCAGCAGGGTCTGTGTCCTGGAGCAGTAGAGCCAATAAGACATACTCCAAGTCAAAAAGAGTGAGGAGGTTTATTAGTAGGTATGATACCAGCAGAGACCCAAACAGCAGCACAGGCCGTCTCTACGGGGTCACAAAAGACAGCTTTTACTTTAGAGCTTATGTATGATTTTACTGGGTTAGAAGTATCTTTGTAGCCCCTAGATGCCATGGCCTGAGGAGCTATTCATTACAAGATAGTGAGAAAAGAATCTTCATCAGACAGAAGAGATACATGCAGGGCATCTCCTTATCAGGCTAAGGATACATATATCAGACACCTGGGCTCCAGTCTCCTGTAGGGGCTTTTAACTCAGAAGCAACTGAACAGTACCAAAGTTATTAGCATTAGATCAAATCAAAGAGCAAAGCTATTTGTGTCAAGTCAAAATACTCTTTAACAAAAAGAGAAGGCAGGCAGAGGAAGGAGAAAAACTTCAAGGTTCGTCATGGCATTAGTTATGTCAGGACTTCTGTCCCTCATTTTGAAAGCAGAGAACATCTTGGAGAGTATTAGGGTCACTGAATTCTTACCGTAGTTGGAACGTCTACATAAAACCAATTTGAGTGTTTCCCCTGGATTTCCTGATGCAGTTCTCTAGCCAAGACGACTGCACGGCCTGGCCCGGTCCAGCTGTGACGTAGGGTCGCGGCAGTCGCTGCTGTGAGGTGCTATCAAGGTGTTTCCGACTCATAGGGAAGCTGTGTACAACAGAAGGAAACACCACCAGGTTCTGCACCACGCCCACTATTGTGTTTATGCTCACAACCACTATTGTAGCCAGTGCGTCAATCGCTCTTGTTGTGGGTCTTCCTCTTTCCTGCTGACCCTGCAGTCTGCCGAGCATGATGTCCTTCTCCAGGGATTGATTCCTCCTGACAACATGTCCAAAGTATGTGAGACGCAGTCTCGCTATGCTTCCGAGGAGCACTCTACTTGTGCGTCTTCCATAACAGATCTGTTTGTTTTTTTGGCAGTCTGTGGAACCTTCAATATTCTTCTCCAACACCATAATTTAAAGGCAGTGGTTCTTGTCTTCCTTGTCCTTTGCCCACTTTTTGCATATGACGTAGGGTAATGTTCTCACATTGCCAGTGCTTCTTGGATGAATGGCTGAAAAGACCGAAGTCACTTGCTGTTCTTTCTGTTCTGACTTTCTCTGTGTCCTCTTGTGTACAGGACCTGCCACTGTGGTACTACCTTTCCATTCCACACCGTGCCATTTTTGTGCTGATTGAGCCTCCAGGTATTTTCTAGATGGTAGCGTGGCCCGTCACTGGGCTTTTTTTCTCTGAAAAGGGACTAGTAATTCCGTTTTCACTTGTATTGTTTATCAGTTGTCATGAGCACCCCAAAAACTATCAGTGGCCACAATATGTAACAAGAAGGCTTGAGGTCAGTAATAAGCTTGATTTAGCTCGAGGGCACTTGGCTTTAGTCAAAGCACACATTCACAATTAAGCAGTGGGGAAGGGAGTTGTGAGCACCAGGACACAAAAGCACTCTTATTTGCATTACTTAAGACCTGTTATTACATTAGTTAAAAACTATCATTTGCATTAGCTAAGACCTACACAGGTTCAAATAAGTCCCACAGGATCAGTGTCATTAATCTTAACATTGTCACTTACATCTTCCTGAAAGCAGGTTTCACTCTAAGAAATTTAGGGACTGGCTGTGCTCTCACCATTTAGACATCAGGAGAATCTAGAATAGGATCCTTCCATGTAAGGTGTCTAAGAGGTGGAGCCAGGAGGTACAGTGCAGGGCACTCAGGTACCAGCAGTCACAGTCACTGAAACCAGGTTGTTGAGACTTCAGTAAAGTTATCGAGCATCTCAGAGGGAGATCCACTGGCAGGGGCAGCACAGGAGGCTCAGGCACCAACAGGAAACAGTCACAGCCACTCTAATCAGGCCTTTGAGGGCAAAAAGGATGAGGTCTCAATATCAGGTCACAACGCAGCAGCAGGCCAAAGTCTTGAGATCAGGTCACATCACAGCAGCAGACCGCAGAGATGGGCGCTGACCCCTGGAGGGCTCTGTGAACCCCAGGCCTTAAGCGTGAGTCAAATGAGGTCACAGCAGCAGACTGTGGGCATAGGCCCCTGGAGGGGACTGCACACCCCAAATCCAGAGCACCGGGTTTTCAATAAAGGTGTTTTGCTTAGTTGTTATTGCTCAGTCCGTAGGGCTTATCTTCTGGTACCTTCCGCTGTTGACTTCTTCCTGATTAGTCACTGTCTTTATCATCTCTTGACCATCTGCTGCCATGTTCACCTGGAAGCTGTTTTTCTCGCTTTTACTTCTTCACCATGACTTTGCATTTTCTCACTTTCTTAGCTCAACCACAGTCATTTTGTGTGTTAATAGTTTAACCAATTTCTAGTTTGGCCCATTTTAACTTGTGTTTATGACAAAACTTCACTTTACTATACTTTCTATTTTAACACATGAACACACATACATGTACATATGTATATATATATATATATTACATATGCATACACACATATCCTCATTTCAGAAACCCTGGTTGGTGTAGTGGTTAAGTGATATGGCTGCTAACCAAAAGACTGGCAGTTCATATCTGCCAGGTGCTCCTTGGAAACTCTATCAGGCAGTTCTACTCTGTCCTATAGAGTTGCTATAAGTTGGCATCAGCTCGACTGTGGTGTTTATTTTTTTTTTTTTTAGTTTGTTTGTCCTCATTTCAGGTTGCTGTCCCTGGTGTTATACTGGTTAAATGCTATGTCTGCTAACCAAAAGGTGGGCAGTTCGAATCCACCGGGTACTCCTTGGAAACTCTATGAGACAGTTCTACTCTAACCTATAGGGTCACTGTGTGTTGGTCTTGACAACATGACAGCAGTGGATTTAGTTTTTTTTTTTTTTTTTTTTTTTGAAATCACGTCTGTTTTATTGCTTCTGCTTGCATAGAAAAGCAATTTGGCTAGGACTCACCAGGAATCACGCAACTCTACCCAACATGCTCTGGGTAGGAATAGCCTGCCTGGAGCCAATGAATGGCATCACTCACATGTCTGAGGCTTTGGCTCTTGCTATCAGCTGAAATATCATGATTGTAACTTATGTAGACTCTTTCTTTCTGTGTATTCTACCACCTGTCAGGGCCTCTTTCTCCATGTGTCTGCTCTTTGTAGCAATATAGCAGGTATTACTTCACATGGGAGCTGTTCCAAGATGGAAAATAAAGACGGAAGGATCTGATCTCAAAAGGGCTAAAACATCACTTCCATCCCATTCTGTTGGCCAAGTCAAATAACATTGGGTAGTACAGAACTGAAATTTGAACAAATAGATATTATCTCCTGCTGCAAGCAGAGATAAACAGTTTAGAAACAGTCCAGGGCTATGCTCAGTGATGGGTCCTTTATAGCACTTGGCCATGCTGCTTTATAAGTGATTTAAGGTGGCATCTGAAAGAGGACAATGCTACTTGATAAAATTGGGTTACAGCAGAAGCAGGGAATCCAAATTTTTCTCTAAATCATTTCCTGATGTGGGGGGTGGGAGAGGGATGGAGATCGAAGATCTGCCTGTTTGTGATTATAATGCTAAAAAAACACAGTGTGAAATTTCAATCTAATCTTTTTCTCCTTGAATAGCTCAGCTTGTTAATTTAGGAAAAGTGAAATTCTTCAATTCTCATTAGATTTCTTCCTTATTGTCAGATAAGCAAGTCACTTGTACTGATTTGATGTGATAAAATGCAGAGATTTGGGTTATGCTCCTTTGGAGACAGTCACAATCAAAACCAAAAGAATAAAATTGAAACTCCCCTGTTTCAGTGGGGGAAGGATGTTAAATACTTAATAACTGGTATAAATTCTGTTTGATGAAATTTTTTTGAAGATTACAGCTATAGCATGTGTTTGCAGTCCGTAATTCATCTGCTGAGGTAACATTTTTTGTCTCACCGGCTAGCTTGGCACTTTAAAAACGTGTTTTTGTGATATTATGTTATTGTCTTGCTTAAGTCCCTTCAGTATGTCCCCAAGGCATGTAGAAAACCGTGAAATTTCCTTGGTGTGACATTTACAGTCCTAACCTGGCTTTAGCCATCACTCAGCTGGTCCCAACCTGTGGCCTGTGCCCTAGTCATCAAATACCCTTTTATTCTCTCAAGTGACACACTGGCTGGGACCTGTAAGACTGTGCTCATTCAACTGGCCCCTGTTTTCAGTTCCCTGACTTCTTTTAGTTCCCCTTAACCCAAAAACTTGTCCCAAGGAAATTTCTACTCTTTACCAAACTACTGGATGTTAAATGACTCTTCCATTGAGCTGCCTCCCTTTATGTTGAAATGAAAGGAGCCCTGGTGCCCCAAAGTTTAATCTTCTGCTGCTAATTGAAAAGTGAGTAGATTGAACCCAGAGACTCTGAGGGAGAAAGAACTGGGGCTCTGCTTCTGGAAAGATTACATTCCAAAACACCCCCAAGTGGGGCAATTCCACATGGATGGAGGAGGTCACTAAAGTCAAAAAAGTGGGTAGCTTCCAATAACAACATTTTGTTTAAATAGCTGGTTAACCTCACAGGTGTCATTTTCTATACATGAGATAAAATGATGAAGCAGCTTTTTTAACACGTTGTGTGTTGCTATCCAAAGACCCTGGTGACACAGTGGTTAAGAGCCTGCCTGCTAACCAAAAGGTTTGCAGTTTGAATCTAACAGCAGCTCTCTGGAAACCATATGGTGCAGGCCTACTCTGCCCTGTAAGGTCATTGCAAGTTAGAATTGACTTGATGCCAATGATCTAGAAATTTTTTTTTTTTGTCATTTTCTAAATGTCTGCATACTTATATCCTTTAAGAATAGCATGTTGCAGCACTTAATCATTTACTTGTCCTCCCCAGTTGGATATGTGCAATGTATCTTTTATGTGAATAATACACCACCCAGGGTGACATCTAGCTCTTGGTTGGTGTTAAGCAAACAAACAAAGAGTAACAGTTTGCTGAATTAATGGACCTATACAAACATTCTTTTTGCTATTTAGTCTCCTCGGTAACAAGTGCAGAGTAGACAAGCCCTAAGGCAGAAACATCAGTGATATCTCAGTGTGGATTATCCCAATATCGTTCAGAACAGATTACTCATGTAAGATGCTCTGATTTTTTAAGTAGGACTTGAAACATGAGCAGGGGCTGAATGCATTTAGCCTGAAGATGTGGTAGGCTGGATTTTTTTCTCCTATGCCATGAACCAAGGAAAAAAAAAAAAAAAAAACTAAACTTGTTGCCATTAAGTCAGTCAAACTCACAGCAACCCTGTAGGACACAGTAGAGCTGTCCTGTAGAGCTTCCAATAGGCAGCTGGTGCATTCCAACTGCTGACATTTTGGTCCTCAGCCAAACTCTTAATGACTGCAGCACTGGGGCTCTGGGAACTCATGAGCAGACTGTTTAAGAACAATAAAGAAATCTGTCTTTTCTTCCTGAAATCTGTTAAGAGAAGGTATGTGATGTTCTTACTCTCCAAGGCATGTGTTGATTGAGTACAATCAAGTGAGCCAAGCCAAGTGCCATCGAATCAGTTCCGACTCATGGTGATAATCAAATGAAGACACGTTAAATCCACAAACTGTGTTGTACAGGGTGTGTTGTGGAACTGTACTTTGATACACCCCACGATTCTGCATGCATTTAGAGGCAGGTGCTCATCATCACTTGGAACAGCTCTCATGAAAAAGTGACTGTCTTAGTCATCTAGTGTGCTATAACAGTGAATGGCTTTAAAAAGAGAAATTGTATTACTGCAGTTCCAAAGGCTACAAGTCCAAATTCACTTTATTACCATAGTCCAGTAAACTATAAGCCTAGTTTCAGTACGAGAGCATCTCAGAGCAGGAACCTCAGGTCCAAAGGTTGTACTCTGTTCTTGGTGCTGCCTTCTTAGTGGTATGAGGTCGCAAACTCTCTCTGTACACTTCTTTCTTTTATATCCCACAGGCTTACAGATTGTGTCCCCCCTCACCAACTACTCTCCTTCATCAGCATCATGGAGGCAGGATTCACAACACATGGGAAAAATCATTCAGCACTGGGAATCATGGACCAGCCAGATTGATACATACTTTCTTGGGCGGGGAGTGGGCAATGTGTGACGCAATCCACAAGAGTGACCATCGTGATTGAAATTTTCATTTGGTCTCAGAGGTTATTTCTAAAGCTGATAGGGTTGGGACATTTTTGGTACATGCATCTACTTTGACCTCTAACACAACTTAGCTCCTTCTTTTTGTGGAACTCTGGTGACACAGTGGTTAAGAGAAATGACTGCTGACCAAAAGGTTAGCAGTTTGAATTCATTGCAGCTCCCTGGAAAGTTTTTCGCAGGGTGGGGGGGGGGGGAAGCAAATAAAAAGCATTGTGTTGTCCTAGCTTCCCTCAGAGGACTACTTTCTTCAAGGTTATTTCTCCATTCTCTTTTCTTTCCACTTACATTTCCAAAGCTAAAGTGATGATGATTATGTCTGGAATTGAAAAAGAAAATCCATTGATTATGAAAACATTATTATAAAACTTTGTATTTCTTTGGAGTAGGATTAGCATAATAGAAAATTGTGAATTTGACTGCTGGAAGGAAACGAGTTAAAATTTTAACTCTGTGGCTTTTTATCCAAGTGATACATGATACATTTCTTCCCTGTTCTGCAACTATTTCCTTATCAATAAAATACTCTTTACCCCGGAGACCCACGTTTACCAAGAAAATCAAGGTGGACCTTATTTCTGTTTTCTTATTCAGACACACCACCATGTCTGAATTTAGTCACACTTGTCTTGGAGCTCAGCCATTTAAACAAGATGATAAAAGTAAATTATTTCTCCATCTTGTGTAGTATCTTCTGATTTCTAGCCCTTACTACAGACTCTGCAGGAGAGAAAAGCCTAGTGAGCAGCTTGCTTACAGATTTGCAGCCTAGGAAGCTCTATGGGCGAAGTTCTACTCTGTCTTTTAGGGTCACTATGAATTGGAATTTGTGGGATGGCGTACATCAACAATATTTTTCACTGAATTTTTTTCATCTCTCAAATAATGTGTTGCTAAGCCCTTTCCACTGCAGCTCAGTGAGTTTCTGAAACTAATCCTAATTGTAAATCCTGGCTGTTAAATAACTCAGAATCATTTATGCATACCTGGCTATCATCTTGACACTCTTACACAACTCATGCTGTGTTCACTGGTAGAAATCAATGCTAAATGAAAGCTGCACACAGATTTAATGATCTGTGTATGCTTTGGGCCATGATGTGTTATTTAGTACGTACATACATGTAACTTTTTCTATATATCAAGACTTATACTAAGTATAAGGGATTAAAAACAAAACAAAACAACAACAACAAAAAAAAAGCACCATCGAGTCGATTCCAACTTACAATGACCCTAGAGGTCAGAGGAGAACCGCCCCAAAGAGTTTCCAAGGAGCATCTGCCAATCTTTTGGCGAACAGAGATAGCACTTAATGACCACACGTACCAGGGCTTCCAGCATAAGGGACAGGCTGATAAATAATACAGGCCTTTTCCCTACCCTCCTGAAACTTACAGTCAATCAAAAAACGGAGGGAATTTTGAAACAAGAAATTGCTTTCATGATTTGATTGCTACTTAAATAAAGATAAAGATGGGGTGGTAGAGTAAAACTCCTGTGTTCCTTTGGAAATATGCAGATGAAGTCTTTTCTAAGGAAATGCCATTTAAGCTGATGCTTTAAGAATAAACAAAGGTTAGTCTCATGAAGAGGGTTGAAGAGGTAAAACTGAACTAGAGATGAGGTCATGGAGGAAACATGGATGAGAATGCACAGAATTTTGGAAGACCTGTCTGGGGTCAGTTCTACCCTGGCCCCTAGGGTCGCCATGAGTCAGATCTGACTCAACAGCACTTGATTTGGCATGTTAATAATTTGTTTTACCTTATCTGCAGGGCAAAGGATATCCACCAAAATGTTTAGACAAGAGAAGAACATGATCTTGTTTGTATTTTTAAAGATATATGGCTGTTGTGTTGGGGTCAGAAAAGAAAATACACAGATTGAGAAAGAACAGGTGTTAAGATGAAATAATATACAGAATTCAATTGGATTTTGCAAATGTATTTCCAGAGCTAGAGTAAATAACCTAATGTAGATACAAGTTAAATTACTTAAGTCTGTAATTGTCAATGGAAAAGTGAGTAAGCCAGATTGCCTTGAAAGAGTATATAGACAGATTAAGGATGAAAAAGAAATCATAAGAAATTCCACTGTTTAAAAAATTTGGTTAGGAAAAGAAAATTCTAACAGAAAACAATTGAAAAACCACGGTTACAAAGGAATGAGGACTGTCTTGAGAATTTGATTCCATTGTGTTGTGGACAGTGATGCTAGACGTCTCTTTGGGGATGGCTTTAACGACGGCACTTGGCTTGGCTTAGCTGAAAACACTTGTCTAATCCAAGACAAGTCACACCTCTTTGAAGAAGTGAACTTCAATCAGTGAATGATCAATATAGAGGTATAAATTCCCTTGCCCCAGTTTTAACCATCTCTGAAGGATTATCCCAGTTACAGAGCTTCCACTGAGTTGGTGAAAACTGGACACAGCCCAGTTTCTCTCCTGCCCCATTGCTCTTCATCCCAGTGCTTTCTTTGGTATTGACCCCAAGAGAATCCTGTAGTAGACTTCCTGCTTAGTAACATCAGTGGTGCAGTGGTTAAGAGCTACGGCTGGTAACCAAAAGGTTAGCAGTTTGAATCCACCCGGTGCTCCTTGGAAACTCTACGGGACAATTCTACTTCATCTTAGCCAAGCCACTCCATCTTACAAGGTTGCTATGAGTCAGAATTGACTCAGTGGGAATGGGTTTTACTAATATCAATCTGGAATTCTACTTCTTAGGGGACTCAGCCTGCAGCACATATAAAATGATGTAAAATTCCAGAAACATGGGATGCTGGATTGTGTCTAGGTTATCTTGCACTGCCAATAAAGGATGTTTGTGATGAAAAAAAAAAAATGATGACTAGCTCCCTTGGTTCAGTAATGAATGCAACTATTTCAGTTGAGAAATGAGAGCAGCAATAATCTCAGAAAGCCTGGTGGTGCAGTGGTTAAGTGCTCTGCCTGCTAACCAAAATGTCGATAGTTTGAATATACCAAGAGCTCCTGGAAAACTCTATGGAGCAATTCTACTCTGTCCTGTAGGGTCACTATGTCCCGTAGACAGAAGATCTGCTTTTGGTATTTATAGGAATACAAAAACAATCAAGGTTTAGGATCAGGAGCACTGACAACTCAACTTGAAAAGGTTCTCAAAAAACATAGAGTTAAAAGAGTGTAGGCACATGGAGACTTTAATGTGAAAGAACCTGAACAATTGACTCTGCCGTGTTATTAGACAGGTAAGATGGCAACTGTACAGACTGGTTTAGGTTGAGCTGAAGACAAGAAAGAGAGAAGAATTCCATGTAGTTCTCTGTGCATGACTTCCCCCCAGGGAAGAAGGAGGCAAAGAGTAAGGGGAGTAAGTTTGACCCAGAGGGTTGAGGAGGTAGGGAAAGATTGCAGTAGTCACACTGGAAAGTGATGAATTTATTTGAAAAGAGAAATAATTCAGTAATGTGTCCAAACAGCATTGGAAATGCACTTGAGAGCAGAATTATGACTATACACAGGCACAAATTTAGGCAATCAGATATGCTTCAGGCTGCTTCCTGGAAGTTGAGCTTTCCATTACCTTATGTATTTTGGTTTGCTTAGCAAATGCTTCTTGTGGTGAAAACATCTGTTTATTTTATCTCCTTAAGAAAAAAAAACATTAAAAATATACTTTAATTACTTTTCTTTAAAAACAGAGCATACTAGCAGCCTTACATAAACATTTTTTCTGTTGGTGAACACTTCCTAGTGAGTCTCATACTTATTGCTTCTGTCTACATGGCAAAAGGGAAGTACATTATTGAACTTGTGAGTGAAAGGAGGTATTGTGAATTTATAACAAAGCTTGCATAGTTGTTAGTCTAAGCTTAAAATGTTGAGCCTCTATAGCCCAAATTTGTCTAATGAAAGGAGAGAATATTTGTGTATAAAGCAATGGATGACTTAAAGAAGGTTATTTGCATAATGGACGTGGTTGGGTGGATTTCTCAGATCAATCAGTATTGGCTGAAGAGCTGATCAAATTTAGCTCATAAAATACATTACTCAAATTGAAGTTTTGAATCTTATAGGATTTTTTGACTCTCATAGGTGCACAAAAAATGGTGTATTTCTCTTAAATAATATCTAAGGGTACTTAAAAATAGGTACAGTGGAATTACTGGGTCAAACGGTATATCTATATCCATTATTTTCAGGTAGTACCAGATTGCTTTACAAAGAGGTTGCACCATTCTGCAATCCCACAAACAGTGTGGGAAAGTTCTAGTCTCTCCACAGCCTCTCCAACATTTAGTGTTTTGTGTTTTTAGGATCATGGCCAACCTTGTTGGGATGAGATGGTATCTCATTGTCATTTTTATTTGAATTTCTTTAACAGCTAGTGATCACGAGCATGTCTGCATGTGTTTTTTGCTCCCTCAATCTCCTCTTTAGAGAAGTGCCTGTCCATCTCTTTTGCCCATCACTTAATTGGATGATTTATCTTTTTCTGATTGATATTTTGTAGTACCATATAGATTATGGAGATCAGGCATCAGTCTGACGTAGAGTTGCCAAATATTTTTTCCCATTCTGTAGGTAGCCTTTTAATTCTATTAATAAAGTCTTTGGATGAGCAAAAGTGATTGATTCTTAGTAGTTACCATTTATCTATTTTCTGTTGTTTGTGGTTTGTTTGACAGATTTTGAAGTCTGTCTACATTGTGTACAGATTTCTTACTGCAGATGATTTTTTAAAATTGTGTTTCAGCAAAGTTTTGTGTGCAGATCAAACTTCTGAAGCTTATTTTTACCATTTGCTCTTCAATGAATCAAATGTATCAATGTGTCAAATTCAGAAACATAATCCTTCCTCACACTTTTCATTACTGATCTTACCCTATTTATAAATATTTGAAACTGCAGTGGTGTTGTGGTTACGAGCTATGGCTGCTAACCAAGAGTTGGCAGTTCAAATCCTCCAGTCACTACTTGGAAACTCCACGGTGTAGTTCCACTTTGTCCTGTAGGGTTGCTATGAATCAGAATCAATTTGATGGCAGTGGGTTTGGTTTTCATTTACAAATACAGAAAATTTAGACAAATAATTTCTGTATATATAATTAACTTTTTAAAAATGTAGTTAATAGTTATTCTAATTATTCCAAAACAATATATAAACAGTAAGGTATCAAAGTAAAATGTTATGTCTAAATCATTCAGTTGATCATTTAAACTTTAGAATTATGACACTAACACTGAAATTCACGAGCATTGCTAATATTCACAGTCATTTTTAAATTCTTCAGTTCTCTATTAAAAAAACTTTTTTGGTTATTTTTTATTTACCAATAATAAATGCGTTCAACCCCATTGTCAGTGTTTTCAGTACTGTTCATATTCTCAGTAAAAAGAAGTCATAAAAAGTATATAATACAACATTTGCCAATTTAACACCTCACAGGTCTACAATTTAATGATATTAACTATGTTATTCGTGTTGCACATCCATCACCTATAATCTTCCCCCAAATTTCCCGTCGTCATAAATAGCAACTCATTGCTTCCTGAACAATGACTCCCCCTCCCCCTTCCCTCCTGCCTCTGGTAACAACTAAGAAACTTTGTTCTCTATTCATTTGCTTAACTCAACTTCTTGCAGATCAGGGAAGGTCCTTAATGTAGGACCTGTATGTCCCAGAGGACACTACGACCCTTCCACCTGTCACCAGCTATGAGGATCCCAAAAGAAACTATATAGAGTATTTCTTATCCATTTCACTGTGGGCCTTCCTAGCTTGATCAGAGCCCAATCAATCCTCTTAGCGAGGATGAGAATCCAATCCATCCTTAACTACCCAAGAGATGTCGGTCCTCTCAGGTCTTGTCAATTGCTGGGCCAGGTCAAAAAAAGTAATAAACCCTTAATGTGTTTACCGTTTACCCAAGAAACGTGAATTGACTTGGGAAATTCCCATTTTTTCCCCCTGAAACTAAGGGCATAAAGGTCAGTCAAGTGTCACACCAGCCCTCATTCATTGTTCTTTTTCCAAAGCTCAACCATGGCAAGACCCTACTATAGGTGTGAAAGAGGAGAAGTACAGCCCCAAAGCTACTGATTTGTAGGGACAGAAAATCCTTAGAGATGTAGCTTTTCCTTAGTGCTGCTAAAGTTTGATCCTTTGGTCTATAAACACCATGACTAGGGAAGTGTTAACATGTGCTGAAGCCCAAACCTAAACCTGTTGCTGTTGAGTGGACTCCAACTCATAGGAATCCTATGCAACAGAGTAGTGCTGCCCCGTTCAGTCTGGAAGGAGCGTCTGGTGGTTTCAAACTGCCCACCTTTTGGTTAGCACCTACAGTTCTTAATGATCTACAGAAGCTGTTGGAACATTTCAGCTTTTGATGGTGGAAGACCCGACCTACTTTAATTATACCAGCCCTTCCACGGTAGAAAAAGCAACAACATCTTTTTCAGATCAACTCTGACTTCTGTTTCTGTCTTCAAGGAGCTGCTCTTAACACAATCAACAAATTTGTACTGATGTTGGGACTAGTATTGGTAAGCACATATGCTGTGGCCTCCAGGAGGAAGACAAGGAAACTGCCTTCTGCTGATTTGGCTGTCCCATAGGCCATGCCACTTGGCTGTGCTGCCACTCCATGGAATTTGTCATCTCCAGCTCCTTCCCAGCTGCTTTGTAAAGTTACACTATATTGTTGAGGAGTGGTATTTTTATAACTCAATGCCCCATGAGCACATACTGTTTTTATCCCTCTGCCATTGACTGAATTGTGTCTCCCCAAAACATGGGTCAACTTGGTTCAGTCATGTTCCCAAGAATTGTGTAGTTGTCCTGCATTTTGTGATTTTTCTATGTGTTATAACTCATAATCTGTGCCTGCCACACCTTGTTCATGTCGCATTCTGGTCTAATGTAAAGGGAGATTCTCCAGGGTGTGGCCAGCACGACCTTTTGTCCTGCAAGAAATAAAATGAAAGGAAAGTAAGCGAAGAGTTGGGTACCTCATAACACCTAGAAAGAAGCACCAGGATCAGGGTGTGTCTTCGGGACACCAGTTCCCTGCACAAAGTACATCTTAGTCCAGGGAAAGATCGATGAGAAGGACCTTCCTCCAGAAGCAGACAGTCTTTTCTTGGAGGAGATGCCCTCAATTTGGATTTCCAGCCTACTAGGCTGTGCGACAATACATTTCACTTTGTTAAAGCCATCCACTTGTGGTGTTTCTGTTATAGCAACACTAGATGACTAAGATACCCCCTATTGCTGGTAATTTTTAAGTGACCTGTATATAAACCAAAAAAACAAAAAGGTTGCCTTCAAGTCAATGCTGACTCGTAATGACCCTTCAAGGATGATGTGGAACTGCCACATAGGGTTTTCAAGAAACACCCCATATATAACAGTAAATGCCCACAAGATTAGGAAAAAAAGGAAATGATATCATTCTCATCGTGGGCAGTATCTTCAGACAGGCTACCAGCATTCAATTCTTCTTTAACCCCTTTTCTGTATTTCTCTCTTAACAAGACTGGATGTGGAGACTGAAAGCAAGAGAAAATCCGAGAAGTGAGAGCAAGGACTAGAATGCTGAGTTTGGAGGAAAAGTAAAGAGACAATCCATGCAGCCTAGGCTATAAAATATACATTTGTCTCAAGGAGGAAGATAATCCTTTGCCTACTGCACTGTGGAAACTCTGGTGGCGTAGTGGTTAAGTGCTACAGCTACTAACTGGATGGTTAGCAGTTCATATCTGCCAGGTGCTCATTGGAAACTCTATGGGGGCAGTTCTACTGTGTCTGTAAGGTTGTTATGGGTCAGAATCAATTCCACAGCAGGAGGTTTGTTTTTTAGTTTGGGTACTGTACTGTGGCACCCTCTTTGAAATTCCAACAAAGCTGAGTAATTAAATTAGGAGCTAAACCCCTTAACTATGAATACTGTATTTCTCAACTTTTCACGGCCGCAGAATGAGTGACCTGGAGTTAGTAGTTGAGTGTACTGTTACTGATACTCCAGTTAAGATGGAGCTACTAACACTTGCCTTGCAGAATAATTATGATGAATTTATGAAATAACACATAAAATTATGAGGTCTTTATTATTATAATATATGCTGGCAGAGTTTCTCAAGTAAACTGAGAAGTTCATATATAAGTTGTTATTGCCATGGTTATGATTAGAGAGGGAAAAACAATCCCGGAATAGGATAACAACCTGACTGTAATATCATTGATCCTTTTAACTTCCTGCGGGTGGGTAGGAAAGGCTGTTCTGATCCAATTGGCAAGTGGCCACGTGTAACCTTCTTCTTTCAGTGATGTGTGTTTTTACTAAGCCTGTCCCCACTCCCCAAAAGAAAGACATATTTTTAGACAAAAGAGGCAAAAAAAAAAAAAAAAAAAAAAAAAAAAAAAAAAAAAAACCACTGTGGTGGAGTCAATTCTGATCCACAGCGACCCTTACAGACAGAGTAGAATTGACTCACAGAGTTTCCAAGGAGTGCTTGGTAGATTTGAACTGCCAGCATTTTGGTTAGCAGATGTAGCCCTTAACCACTCGACCACTAGATTTCTGGATAGAAGAGAACCAGTGTTTACTCAAGAGTGTATCAGAATGATTCTCACTTGCTATGTCCTCCAGACAAATTCTCAGGTCTATTGGCTGAATATCTAGGCTACTATTCATTGCTGTTCTTACTGAGAAGATTTAATCGGGAGTTTCAGGCTCAGGTGAGCTTTTGGGGGTTGGGGTTGGGGAGGGAGGGAATGCTCCACTTCGGGATTCATTCATTCAACAAGTAGTTTTAGAGTTTCTGTTATGTCTCACTCTACTAGGTTCTAGGGTTTCAAAAGTGACTCAGAGAGATAAGGTTTTAATCTCATGGAGTTTAGAATATGCTGGAGGAAATAGGTGAAACTAAAATTAAGAAAGTACACGAATACAATCAGAAATTGACATACGTATCATAACTAAAATGCACAGCCGCCGTGGAAGGTTCCATGTTGTGACAGATTTGCTTTGGATAAAGTGGCTAGGTAACCTGTTTCTGAAGAAATTTAATTTGAACTGAAAAATTTAAGTGGAGTTAGGAGAGTGTCCAGGCAGAGATAACCAGGTGTGCAAATAAGATACAAACTGGAAATTCCTAGGCTGGTTGGAGGTCGAAGGGATCTGATAGAAAAAGTCAAACACGTTATTTCAGTTTTACTGCAAACCACATTTAGGATCTATACGTTTTTCAGAAGTTTAATGCAGCATCATTTTGAAGATAGCTTTTTGTTTCAGTTAAAATCTTATTTTCATAAACGCCTTTCACGTTTTAGTCTAGCAGCCGTGAGAATGCTGGCCATCCTCTGCCCCCTTGTGATGTACTGTAGAATTACATGCATCCTGTTGTCACGGCGCGAGATCTATACAACGTGATTTTGGGAAAAGACAAACTCAGCTTCTTCCTTTAATCTGAGAGTTATCTCTAGCTGCTAATAGTCTAATTCTAACACATACATATAAAACTCTACTTTTTCTTCCTCCAGTCTGTGTTTCACTACTTGCCCGCATTAAAATAAGGTTAACTACTCACATTTAAATATATACTTAAATACACTAGTAAAATCAACACTAGAAAAGGGATGAAAGCATATGCTCATTTGATAAGAACAATGAGAAATCCATCAAGGTTGATTATAATCATCAGGTGACTGTCTTAGTGATCCAGTGCTGCTGTAACAGAAAATACCACGAGTGGATGATTTTAACAAAGAAAAGCTTATTTTTTTTACAGTCTAGGAGGCCACAAGTTTGAATCCAGGGTGTTTGCTCCAGGGGAAGGCTTTTCTTCTTTTTTGGCTCTGGAGGAAAGTCCTTGTGTCGCATCAGTCTTTGGTCAGGGAGCATCGTGGCACTGCCACCTCAGGTCTGAAGGAGGTGCTCTACTCAGGATGCCGCTTTCTTGATGACATGAGGTTCCCAGTTCTCTGCTTGCTTCCCCTGGCCTTGTATCTCTTGTAGCGTGTAAGGATGGATACAAGGTGGTGCGAAGCCCACTCCAGGGAAGCTCCCTTTCCGTTGGAGCTGGGTGGTGACCTTTGACAGGGTGTTGCAGTCCCAACCTAATCCTCTCTAACATAAGCCACTCTGGGAGGCTCGGCAATTAAGTTTGTGAACTCATCCTAGAAAAAGTGCTACATACCTCACTGCTGAATATCACTGTGGTCACCTTTGAAGTACTTCCCTGGGGAAGCTGTGCACCAACGCCAGTGCCTAGGCTACCCTTCAAAGCAATTTTCGAACTCTTTTTCTGGGATGACCATCAGAGCTGTTACTGCACCACCCTCAATGTCCTGAACGTTATCCAGATGTCTTCTTTTCAATATTTCCTTTACCTTCAGGTAAAGAAAAATGTCGTTGGGAACAGATCAGGTGAGTGGGGAAGGTGTTCCAATACAGTTATTCATTTACTGGCAAAAATATCCCCCACAGACAACTGTACAATTGAGTTCACCAATCACCACCAGTGCCACAGTGAGCAGCGGCCATTCCAGACAGAACTCCACAATTGCTTGGAAGGTGGATTAGGTGCTGGTGTTGGTGTACACCTTCCCAAGGGGAGTATTCCAAAGATGACTATAGTGATATTCAGCAATGAGATCTGTAGCACTGAAAGCAATTAAGTTTGCAGACTTAATTGTTGGCCCTTGCATTAATTACAGGCAGAGATCAGAATTTATAACACAGAAAAATCACAAAACGGAAGACAGTCACAAAATACTGGGAAAATCTGGCTGAGTCAAATTACTGGACAAATTTTGGGGGGTACACAATTTAAGCCATAACAGTGATCCAACTAAAATTGCTGTTTGGTGTCTCATGGATCCCACAGTCAACCCTGAATGCTGAACTGGCACCTTGTTTTTGTCCTTGTTATTAGGTGCTGTTGGGTTAGCTCCTGACACCTGGTGACCTTGTACACAATGGAAGGAAATAGTATCACATTCGGTGCAATCCTCCTGATCAGTTGTGCACTGGGCCATTGTAATCCACAGGATTTTCGCTGGCTAATTTTCACAAGTACTTCTACAGGCCTTTCTTCCTAGTCTGTCTAAAGAAGTCCATTGCTGTTAAGTCAATCCCAACTCATAGTGACCCTATAGGGCAGAGTAGAATTGCCCCATAGGGTTTCCAAGGATCATCTGGTGGATTCATACTGCTAACCGTGTGGCTAACAGCCTTTGCTCTTAACCACTGTGCCGCCAGGGTTTTCTAGTCTGTTTTTGTCTAGAGGATCTCTTATTACTGGAGACAGTTTTCAAGTTTGTCACTACCTGTCTCTAAAGCCAATCTCAGAAACAGAATATTAGCTGAATGACCAAAAGCTTTATTTTTCTGGGTTACCAGCACACGGGGGACGAATATAATTTTCATTCTGAGAGTCTGTTGAAACTGTCAGGCAAGATCAGGATATTTAAAGGGGAAACTACAAGCTGCACCAACACAGGGGGTGGAGGTCTGGAGAACAATCATGGGAGGAACACCTGTCTGGGAGCAGGCTACGTCCAATCCAAAGTCCAGGAAACTCAGCTGTCACCTAAGGCAGAGTGTCTCCACTAAGGCCTTCACTGGCACATCTGCTTGCTTGTTGTTCCTAAAAAGCTGTAAAAAGAAGCTGCAGAGGTCCTATTATCTCAGTGGCTCCTGTTAGCTAATGCATGACTTCCTGCTCCAGCCAGGTAAAGGAAGCCAGGAATTTTAAGAAAAGCAAGCAGAGAGTCAGTTCTACAAAACAGGTAAAAATAATAGTCTTGACTGTCTGTTTGGCTGTCCCCTTTGAAATTGGGGGCTTGAAGGCCCAGCTTGCTTCATTCTCAAAAGATTTTGAACTTGACTGCTACAAGTCAAGAAGGTCAATGTAGCAAGGGTGCTTGGATGAAGGGGCTGGAGAAGAGAGCCTCATTTGGACAACCACTTGGAACCCATTTCACCAGACTGAGTGAGACCATGGCTGACAACAAGGCAACTCAACACAACTTCTCAACCTCGTCATTGTGAGTTCACTGTGCAGTTAAAAGAAGGACACATATAGTGTGTCACATGATGAAGACTGATCACTTGGGGTTCTGTAATACCAAGTTTTTTATCTACAGCAATATTGGAAACAGTGGAATAGACATGAGCAAAGAATGCAAATTTCCGTGGTTTCAGGAACCAGAGAGATTAAGAACATGACACTGAAGCCAGACCAGCTTTATACAAAGAGGTGAAGTCAAGATCACAGAACATTTAAAAACTATAAAGACATTAAATTCATTTATTATTATTATTTTGTTGTTTTTGTTTTGATTTTAAGTAGAGGATGCCAAATCAAACAGGGGTGTGGACTACTTATATTTTTCAGTCTCTGTTCTAAAATTTCTACTTTTAGCCAGTGTATCTGATTAATTTCTCAGTCAAAACAACAAATGTTCCATATTATTTACTTTAGTCCACGATTGATGATTTCTTATATCAAGCCGTCTTTGAGTCCAGCATTTCGTTTCTGCTATATCTTGAAGATATCTTGAGATTTCTTTTGCTCAGAATGGATACCCTGGTGGTGCAGTGGTTAAGTGCTACTTCTACTAACCAAAGGAGGGCAGTTTGAATCCGCAGGAGCTCCGTAGAAACTCCACAGAGCAGTTCTACTCTGTCTCTGTGAGTCGTAATCGACTCAGTGGAATGGGGCTGCGATTTTGCACAAAATAAGACATTCTGTGAATTCGTAGCTTCCTTCCTTTCTCGTTCTTTCTTCCTTTCTAAAGCTCAGACAGCAGTTTGGTTACACACCAATCTTACATGTATTTTTATTTTATTTTATTTTTAATTTTTGCCAATCTGCTGTATGGAATCACTGGTGGCATAATGGGCTAAGTGCTACATCTGCTAACCAAAACATCAGCAGTTCAAATCCACCGGGTGCTCCTTGGAAACTCTATGGAGAAGTTCTACTCTGACCTCTAGGGTCACTAGGAGTCAGACCCAACTCAGCGGCAGTGGGTTTGGTTTTGGTTTTGGCTTTATGGAATACACCCTTTGGACTCGATCTGCTGTTTAACTGTGCATTCAAATGAACCTTTTATTTTGTTCCTAGAATGAACTCTTAATTGCATTCTAACACCTGGCACTTTCTGTATGCTTGTTTAGTCAGAAAGTGAGTGGTCTGTTTTGGCCCATCTTGTCTTGGTTCTCTCTTCCAATATGAGGATCCTTGTGCGACAGGCAGCTTAGCCGATGGTTAGAAAGTTCCATCTGCAAATGGAAACACAGACTTATACTTTTCCTGGCACTTGTCAGTGTCTATAGTCTCCAATTCCCTACAGCTCAATACCTTTCAGATGCTTGGCTGAGAGAAATCATATTTATGGAAGATGGCCTGAGGGAAAAGCAGTCATCCGTTTTGCCATATAATCTAAAATCCATTCCAGGTTTAAAAGAGGTCGTCCAAAAGCTGCCTAACTGGAGTACATCCTGCTGTGCCCAGCACACGTGCTTCTTACCGAGCTGGGCTTTTGCCACGATGATGAAATACGCTCTCGAGGGGAGCCTGCAGGAGAATATTGTTTTGTTAGTTCACGCTGGCATTTCTTCCTAGAAATCGGTCTGCTTTACTTTATGTACAGTCGTTGTAATGGTTGTATTTTCTGCTTCTGCATTGTCAGTGAGAAAGTTCCAGGTCAAATTTGTATTTTACTGTGACCCAGCGTGTGCTGTGTCCCAGCACACATTTGGTCATTCATCCTGGTCCCACCACCAACTTGCTTTCTCGCTTTTACTCTTCACAATTTATTTTTGAAGAGTTTAAATATCTTACAGTACTGTATTCATCTCTATGCAACTTAAAGACATTTAGGAAAAGAAAAAAACTTGTTGCCATCGGGTCCATTTCAACTCATAGCGACCCTATAGGACAGTGTAGAACTGCCCCATAGAGTTTCCACGGGAGTGCCCGGTGGATTCAAACTGCTGGCCTTTTGGTTAGCAGCCTAGCTCTTAACTACTACATCAACAGAATTTCTGAACAAAGTGGTATAAAAATAAATAACAACCATAGAGTCTTTCTTGACACTAAGCGTAATTATGAGGATTATCTCCTGGTTTCACAGTCTGTAAATCTTAATAATTAAGAATTAAAACAAAATACTCTTTAGTTCTACAAGAATTAAATTACTCCTCCCACAAATGTAATGCATTTTAAAAACCATATTAATGCTATGCTTCAGTGAAGAAAGATTGAGACTGTGGGCTATTGCTGCATTGATTTTCCCCACAAAACATATTGCTAAATGGGGAGAAACACAGGATATAGATCTGAGCTATCTGTTAGTTAAAGGTGGGACATTCTCTCACTCTCTTCCCTCCCTCCCTTTTTCTCTTTCCCTCTTCCTCTCCTTCTCTTCCTGCCTGTCATGCAGAATAATGAAGGAATCTAGACTGCAGTCAACACAATCTTGGGACAGTGATTTCCACTGGCACAGACTGGCATTCACGCCATGTGGGGGTGAAAATGAGTTTTGTCTCCAGTTAGGACCTGGATCTTCTGGTCTCATTGGTTTTCAACCGTAATTCTTGAGGCTTCTGAGTAATGATATACATCATTCATTTAAAAATTAAATGGCCTCGATTTTGTCTAAGAGCATGGTCCCCTTCCCTCTGCCCCAGCTACTCTATCCTTGCAACATTTGGTTAAGATGGAAGGATGCAGAGTGACTATATATTGGATGCACTTTGTGATTCTATACATCTATAGGATATCATCGTGCTGATCTCCGGCTGGAGTAAGCCGAGTGGGTGGAGAGGAGGGGAAAGGAGACTGTTGGGAGGATGAGACAGGTATGGAGCAGAGAGGAATAGTGTGCTGTCACCGGACAGGGAGAGCAGTGGAAGCTGCATATAGGGGAGCATGTAAATTTATATGGGAATGTACATTTTCACTCAGTCATATTAAATAAAATAAATGAATAAATAAAAATTAAATGTTTTTAACTTCATGTGAACATAATTTAATATATTGCTAGTATTTGTAATGGTCAAGGACTCAAGCCTAGACTCACTCTTGAAACCAGAGTCAGCGTGACTGTATAGAAGATGTTCTTGATGTCAGGAAGCATATGTACTCTCAGACCTCAGTTAATTTACACTGGGAAGCATGGCCTTTTGTCTCTGATCTAACAATCTCATCCACAGAGTTGTTGTTTTTCGATGTCAAACATCAGTTCTCTGTAATTCATAATGACCTCGTGTATAATAGAACAAAATTTCCTCTAGTCCTAGGCCGTTTTCATGATTGTTGGCCTGTTTGAGGTCGTTGTTGCAGCTACTGTGTGGTACCTTTCAACCTAGGAACATGTGGGACAATGTCTCCATGCACCATCAGTTTTCATGGGCTAATTTTCAGAAGCAGATCACCGGTTTTTCCTTCTAGTCTATCTTAGTCTAGAAGCTCTGCTGAAATCTGCCTGCTGTTGACCAGACACTGGCATTTGAAGCATTAGTGGCAGAGCTTCCAGCATCACAGTGACAAAAAAGGCCCTACAGGGTGACAAAGTGACAGATTAAGTGAGGGGTAGAATTTGCAGATTGCTGCACTCTTACTACGACAAAGATTCCTGGGCTCTGTCAGTACCACGAAGGTTATTTTGCTTGGAACGTTAGGTGATACTGTAATTAAAACCAGGAGGGATATGCCTTGTTTTTATTTTTATTTTTTATTTTTTTATGAACACAGCTGTACAATAGCTATCAGTTATTCATTAAAATCATTCTAGAACAAGAATCATTTATCAGCGAGTGGTTGTTGAACAGTAAAGAGGGAAATTTGTTGAATGTCTATTTTTGCTAAACATATACTTTTCATATGTTATCTCACTTAATTACAGTTAAAACTTTTAAGGAATACTTTACACATCACCATTGTATGATTCAAAAAACTGAGGTTCAATGCCATGGAATAACTTGTTCGCATGTCCATCGGCGGTCAGGTTTTCCACGTGGAAAATTAGTTATATTTACGCATTGTCATCTTTTAACCAGTATGTACACTGCCTTTAAAAAGGAAAAGAAAAAAAAGAAAGAAACCAAACGCTTTGCCACTCAGTCAATTCCAACTTGTATCAACTCTATTGGACAGAGTAGAACTGCCCCATAAGGTTTCCAAGGAGCAGCTGGTGGTTTTGAACTGTCAACCTTTTAGTGAGCGGATGTAGCACTTAAACGTAATTACACCACAAGAGTTTCCACGCACTGCCTTTAGTCGGTGGTATTTGGTAATTTTTTTCTTCTGTTAGTTCTTGGGCAATCCTGATGGAGAGATGAAATTTTTGAATTGATGAATTTACAAGTGTAAATTTGATTTTACATAAACAAAACCAAATTTATGCTTCTGTTTACATTGCTTGAAAATTGAAACGGAGGGACATTTTTTGATTAGTTCTGCAGCCAGTAGACAACAGCCTGAGAGGTAAGCTGGAGAAATGAGTTTGTATGTGAACTGCAAATAATTTTACTTCATGTGGTTATGTAGTAATTATGTAGTGTCTCAGTATGTATTGTAGCAAGTGTATAATATGTGTATTATGTAGTAAATGTATTATATTATGTATATATTATGTAATAACTGTCTCAGTCAGATTTCTCTACAGTAAAAGAACCAGTATATGTTTTCTGACAGGAGTAGATAGCTGATGCTATTCCCCAGGTAAGAGGTACAGTCAATCTGTGTATCTGTATACCAAGAGAGGAGAGAGATTGATTTCAAGAAATTGGCTCACATATGTCTAAAATCCATAGGTTGGATTATAATCTGGAGATTCTCAAAGACTTGTGTCCCAAAATGTGTCAGTCAGAAGAAGACATTATCAGAAACTCCAGTTGCTGGGGGTGCAGTAGTTAAGAGCTAAAGCTGCTAACCTAAAGGTCAGCAGTTCAAATCCAACAGACACTCCTTGGAAACTGTGTGGGGGCAGTTCTATTCTGTCCTATAGGGTCACTATGAGTCGGGATCCTCTAAATGGCAGTGGATTGTTTTGTTTTATTTTGTTTTCGGTCTCCCCAAAACTGCAGATCAAGCTATGAGAGAAATAAAGGTTTAGAGGAGTCTGGCAAGGTGTTTGGAAACTGTAGTGGTGTAGCGATTACGTGCTACATCTGCTAACCGAAAAGTCAGCAATTAAAATCTACCAGGAGCTCCATGGAATCTCTATGGGACAGTTGTTCTCTGTGCTGTACAGTTTCTATGAGTTGGAATCTACTCGTCAACAGTGGGATTTTTGTTTGTTTATTTTTTGACAAAGTATTTATACTTTGAGGCAGAATCCCCACTATAAAAGCTTGTTTTTGTTCGTAAAGGCTGCAATTAAGGTCAACTGACTTAATCACATACAGTTACTTCATAACAGCAGCTAAGCTAGTGTTTGATAAGTGACTGCCACTTGTCAAGTTGATGTATAAAATTAACCAACATAATAAGAAATCAGTAAATGAGTTTGGTTAGGTCAGCACCAGTCTGAGCACAGAAAAATTACAACACTTAGGCATCTCTGTTGAGACTGTCTATGTTACAACTGGTTTTGGAAAAAGTCTGGAATTATAAGACCCGTTTGAAGATCCTCACATCGTGTGCTCTAGAAATTCCACTGCTAGACGGATGCAAAGGGAACTGATGAGTGCATACATCAGGATGTATGCAAAAAAGCTTCATAGCAAGCTTACCTAGGGTAAGAGAACAATACACATTGACAAGAGAATAGGTAAACGAGTCATAATCTATTTACAAAATGTAATATCACACAACAGAGCGAATGAAAGAACAGAAGTATAAATACCAGCAGAAACGAATCTCTGGAACATAAACTTGAATGAAAATATCAAGTGATAGAATGATACATACTTCATAAATCTGTTTGAATAACGTTTAAAAGTGTATAATGTTGGATAACATATTTGTTATAGCTAGATGTAGTCATACTATTAACAAGAGACAAAACCAAATCCATTGCCACTGAGTCAATGCCAACATGTAACAACGCTATGTGACAGGGTAGAATAGCTCCACAGAGTGTCCAAAGAGCACTTGGTGAATTTGAGCTGCTCAACAAAAGGAACTTAACTGCTATGCCAAAACAGGGTTTCCTTAACAAGAAGAAGGGAATGAAAAACAAAAGGCAGCACAGTAGTCCCCTCAGTGCGGGAGGGATTGGAGCTTCATGGGCTCCGGAGTACCTTATTTTAAATCGGATGATGTATATATGGCATCTTTTTTCCCCTTTTTAATCCTTCTGTATCAGACATTTATGACAAGCTTTCTAGTGTGCATATGTATTCAGTCTTTTAAAAGGAAATTAGTTAGGCTGTATATGTCTAAGTGATGTAATTTATGCCACACGCTCTGGAAAAGCATTCATTCTTGGGTTGTTCTTTCCATATATTCTTCTCTCAACTTAATTTGCGGAAGCTTTTGGCCAAGTTCTCTAAGTCTTGTTACCTTTTCATCACATAAGGAAGTCAAGTGTACCTCTCTCGCCTCTGGCTGGTGTGTGGCAAAGGTGTCACTGATGGCACTGCACAATCTATCTCCGGAAGCCAGGCCACCCTGGCTTCTGTTCTGAACTTTTGCTTCCTGCCTCAGTCTATTAAAAGTGATGAAAAGGTGCACTTTTTTTGTCTTAGCTCTGTGGTACCGCCCAAGCATGGCAGAGAACTAATTAAGGAGCCAGAGGAGGGCTTTCTGGCAGCTAGGTAGCTGATGCTTGCTATCCCCAGGTAGGAGACACAGTCAGGGCTGTAAATATCTAAACACCCACAGGCTAGTTCTTGTGGCTACCACAGCTCTTGCAGTATTTATTTCACCAGTAGGTCCTGCCAAGGCTGTATCCATGCTGTCCTCTCATTTCTCTGCTGATGTCTGAGAACCCAGGTGGCTAGATCTTTATTCTTGTAGTGACTTCTACCTTCTCTCCCGTAGCTGACTCCTTCCAACAATGTTTAATAGGTAAAGGGGATTCACAAGAGCTTCTTAGCTAAGACAGGATTTTTAAAATTTCAAACATTCTGATATTTTTCATTGAACAATGGAAACAATTCAATGAAAGTCAATAACTTCTTTAGAATGGTGATTCTTTAGAAACTATCAATATTTTAAATATGCATACTTTGTGATATATTCACAATCTGTGATGGGCTTGTCTTCTATCATGGGTTGAGTTTTCTTCTTTCTTTCTGTATTTACGTGTGAGTGTGTGTCTGTGTGTATACATACACATGTATATTTGGTCTCCCTAGAATTATTATATGCTGATTTTTATATTTACTTGTTTTCACAACTAAAAAGTAAATAAAAACACAAAGAAAAAGCATCTATTTATTCATCAGTCATTAGTTGGGTGCTTACTATGAAATGGATGCAGATAATTACATACACGCACACGCACGCACGCACGCGCGCACGCACGCACGCACGCACGCACACACACACACACACACAGAGTTCCTAAACTTAAAAATTTCTCTGTCTTACAAACTTCTACATAAACTCTGTGGGGCAGTTCTACTCTGACCTATCCGGTCTCTATGAGTTGGAATTGACTTAACCACACTAGGTTTTTGGTTTGGTTGTGCATAAAGTATCTCATAAGATGCAGTAAGTATTATAACAGCAAGAAAAAAATTAAGTGGACCTTTGGAATAGGATAGAAAAGAAAAGGAAGGCTTCTGGGAGGAGGTGACAGCTGTATTTCAAATTAAGAAAGAAAAATTTAGGAGGAAGTAAGGTAATTTGAATCCTAACTTCAACTTCTAAATTTCAGTATTTTTCATCTAGCCATTTTCTAAATCAGCCTGCTGGGACTGGCTCTTGTACAAAGTAGTGAAGATTATTTTTTGTTTCATGAGGAAGTTAATTGATGAAATAAAATAATGGCAGGCCCAGGGTTTAATCACCAGTAAAGAAATGCTAGATTAGTCTAGATTAATAATGTTTGATGATGCCACTTCACACTCCAATTATTTTATGTTGCTGTCCTGGGGATTTTTGAGTTACATTGTCAGCATGATACCATTTTGCTTTCCATATTTCCAAAAGTTAGCCTATCTTCTCATCTTCTGATTAAGGTAAAATTTCCCCAGGATGCTGTAATGATTTTGGAAGATATTTTTAACTGCTTTATAAAACAAACTATAGGAACCGGAAACTGTTTAAATCTTTCAGTATCTTGACTTCTTTTCATATAGCATTTTACAGTGTTTATTTCTTGTGGTTTTCAAATTGTCATTTGTCCCCACATAATCTGACATTCCTATCTTCAAATCTGATATGATAAACTGAGCTACCTCTTTGCAAGTTACACTCTATAAAACCCTTTCTATTTTTGGAAATGCCGGTAATACAGTGGTTAGGCACTTTGTCTGCTAACCAATAGGCTGGACATTGGAACCTCCCAGGCATTCCTCGGAAACTTTATGGAACAGTTGTACTCTGTCCTATAGAGTTGCCATGAGTTGGAATCGACTTGACAGCCATGGATAATCTAGGTTCAGTGACAAGTGGAAACCACGTAATCACCTTCAAGTAGTTAACATATTTTATGTTAAAATGCTAGCAGAAAATTGTCAGTGTTGAAGGTGTGAAAGCCTGGGTTCTAGTTTAAGAAGGAAACCTTTTGTTATCTATTTGTGAAAGGAACATGCTTTTGTCTGGGGAATAAGTCTACTGACTTTGATTCTTTAGAGAAATTTTTCCTCTAATGGGAAATGAAACTGCACTTATGTACCTCCATTGAGTACAGTTTTGTTTCCGGAGGGAATTTTCTTTTTAAAGGAACAAAACAAACGCTTAATTTTTTAAATTGTATTTTGGCTTTAGCTGAAAGTTTCTAGCTCAAGCTAATTTTTCATGCAAAAACGTCTGTACACATTGTTATGTGGCCTTGTTTGCTATCCCTATAATGTGACACGAAACCCTAGTGTCGTATTGGTTAGGAGTTATTGACGGCTGCTAAACAGAAGGTTGGTGGTTCAAGTCCACCAGGCACTCCTTAGAAACACTGCAGGGCAGTTCTACTCTGTCATGTAGTGTCGCTATGGGTCACAGTTGACTCCATGGCAGTGAGTTTGGTATTTTTTGCAGAATGCAGTAGCACCCTCCAAATTTCCACCAATTTCCCATACCCATCCCACCAGCTCCTGTCTCTTTCTACCTTCTCGTCCCGTATCCAGTCAGGAACTGCCTGTTTAGTCTCAGGTATCTACGGAAACTAGGAAGCACACTCCTCACAAGTAGCATTTTGAGAAACAAAAGCTTTTAATGTAACATCTAAGAGTACTTTTGAATGATGTCAAGATACAAAACCGCATCTGTTGATTTTCTCTTCCTTCTATTTCAGGACCTAGACAATTTTCTATACTTTGAAAGTGTGTCTTCATTAATAAGTAAACTGTCACAGCTGTGATGAAGAAATAACCTTCATGTATATTTTAACATATGAACACATTCTACGTGAAACCAGCTCCTCATAATTAAACTATGATTTCATGTAAATAGAAGTCATAAAAAGGTTATAAGATGCTATCAAAGTACAAGTTATTTCCATTTTTTGTATTGTAAATTGGATTAAAGTAAAAATAAGTATACAGTACACTGCATTTGTGAAGTGTACATACTGGGCATTTTGATGACTGAGTTCAGGAACCTCTTCTCTCCATTTTTTTTTACCTTTTGGAGGCCAACTTTTATATTCCAGTGCTAGGAGCAAATGGAAATCCTGGTTCCCAGACAACTTTGTCTCTAGCACGATTATTAACGTAGACCCAGTGGACTAGCAGACTCAGTGTAGCTTATAAAATAGGTTTCTAAAACTTCTTATTGTTTACTAAATACACTACAAGCTTCTTAAATATAAACCAATAAACTGCAGTTGACATAAGTTGTCAGACTGTTGAACTCACCTAACAAGAACTAAATTGACTTAAATCTTAAGACATTAAGAAACATATATGAGGTGGAGTTTTAAGTTTTATATCTTTATAGAAATATATTTTAAGCTTGATTTTTAGAAATTGAGAGTGATTTTTCACTTAACCTTTTTTGGGGTCATGGGACACACAGAGCTGTGTTACATTTTCAGTCTCTGGAGGTTTACTGGCCGGCATCTGAGCCGCGGCTGTACATTCTGGCATCTTGGCAGATACTGGTGCAACTGCCTAAACGACGAGGAAGTTGTTCTGGACCACATTTAAATGTTGAGAGCTGTTCTGACGAGGGAATGCTGCCCAAAGGAGTGACAGTGTAAAACTTTTGTGTCCTCTGGTTTCTGAACAGTAAGATAAGGGTCAAAAGTATGTTCACTATTCCCTTTGTGTTATTGGAAAGGTATAGTTACTAGTATTCTACTACATTCAAGTAAAAGAGTTATTTAGGGGGTGAAAACAGTTTGTGGTACACTTCCTAGGCCGTAGCACCGATGAGTGTTGGGCTTCCTGGAATGTGGCTCCGCTATAGCCCACTCTAGATCAAATGAATAACAATTATTTGCAGCAAGTTCAATGTTTATTTAGTATTTTGCAGGTATCTTTTGAAAATCAAATAAGATATGTTCTGGATCACATGTAACCAGGAATTGTGATATGCCATGGGTCTGGCATGTCCCCCATGTGTGATGTATTTCATGGAACATGGGATGGATACGTCCCACTTATATTCCGCTTTTTCAGATCAAACTATCAACAGTGATCCTGCATCCGTTCTATTAGAGAAAAAATACAGTATCACCAAAAACTTTCCACCTACATAAAAATCATCCATGAAAAGGTTAAGCATTTAAATATTGTATTTAATTAAAGTAGTAGTACAAATGCATTGCAACAAAATTCTCTTTGTTGAAGTGAAATGTGTGATAATTTTTGCATAGACACAATTTATTACTTCTCAGTTTAGGTCTATCATTCACATGGAGAAAACATGGAAAGAATACTAGATGATTCTTGATATTTCCGTGATTGGTTTCCAAGCTTACATACTACTCAATTCAGAAATAGTCAATCCCATCGTCGTGGATTGCATTGTGTTCCCCAAAAAATGTATGTAGCAATTTGGCTGGGCCATAATTCCTGGTATTGTGTGATTGCCCTCCATTTTATGATTTTCTTATGCTATAGATCCTAATCACTGCCTGTGGTTAATAAACTGGATTATGTTAAAAAGGATTAGAGTGGGACTGTCAAACCCCTCCTAAAGTCACCTCCCTGCTCCAAGCTGAAGAGAGCTTCCCCAGAGTGTGGCTTGCACTACCTTTTATCCCTTTATCCTACAAGAGATGAAAGAGAAGCAGGCAGAGAGTTGGCAAACTCATGCCACTGAGAAAGCAATGCTGGGAGTAGAGTGCATCCTTCAGACCTGAGGTTCCTGTGCCAAGATGCCCACTGATGAAAGACTGAGGCAACAGAAGAAACTTCCTCCAGAGCCAACAAAAAAGGAATGCCTTCTCCTGGAGCTGACATCCTGAATTCAGATTTGCAGCCTGTTGGACTGTGTACAAATAAACTTTTGTTTTCTTAAAGCTTTGCACTTGTAGCATTTCTGTTAGATTAGCAGTAGGTGACTAAGACACCCACCTTTACAATCTGAAGCTATCTCCACAGAGTAGACAATGTGGAACAAGAAATCTAAGTGCTTATAATAAGATCTGCTGGGATTGGTAAATTAGTATATTGACTTAACATACTGGTGCCACTAGCATGACAGCATCCTCAGAGTCAAATGCTCATGGCTGAACAAGTGGAGCAGGTAGTAATAAAAGGCAGCAAGCTTGTCTGATCCTAGATGATAGGGTGAGCTCTTATTTGGAGTCTTTTCTCTGAAACATTTCCCAGCACTCTTCTCTAGAGGAAACATTGGTCAAGATCTGAGCCACCACGATGGAAATTCTGCAGAAAACAGCTTACAACACACTGTTTATTATCAGCAAAATCAGCTTCCAAAATTTGATATTCAAGAAGCTGTCTTTAGTGAGTACTCAATTTATAAAGTTGCATTTAAAAAACTCATGCAAAATCCTTGCCTGCAAACCACTGAACAAACTGCTGTGGCTAGAATGGTGTATTTACCAGTGTTCGACATAATCTTACTTTCAAGGATGCAAGATGTCTTGTAAGAAAAGCATGTTTAAAGCATTTTCTCAAAGCTGCGGACCTTACTTTAAGACATTCCTTCTTTCTTAGCTTCCTCTCCCACCCACCTTCGACTCCAGCACTTGAAAAATCTTGCCAACTGGTCAGGTTACTTATGTTGAAGAGAACACTACTGGACGTGGTGTCGCAGAGTGAATTTAGACAGACATTTAGAAACAAGTCATCTAATTTAACTACATCCCTGTTGTTCCCTGTTATCATGTGGCTCTCACATTTCTTTCAAAGCTGGCTTCTTTCTAGTTGCTTTCTTTCTGTGTTTGATGTCCTCTGACTTTGAGGCGTTGATGGCAACAGATCTGTAAGAAATATCTTGGTAAGTATTCTGAACCTGGAAGCTGAAAGAGCTTTTTCTCCTCTCTTTCTTTTTTATCTAACCCATCAGAAAGTGTTTGTTGAGGGGCAGCTTATCGTGCATTAGCAAGAATCTTGGTACCTTTCTTAAATTTGATCCTATTGTCTTGTATTGCTCTTGCAGCACTTGAGCAGAAATTTTGGAGAGTGAGAAATCTAATTATCAGTTTGAAAGGGCTATCTTCGTTTATTGCTGTCGCCAGCTTTTTAAAACAAATTTAATTGACGTCTTTTCCTGTTAGCATTCACAGTTTCTGAGGATCCATTCAACATTTGGGAGATGAAAACATATATTTACGCAATCTGAAGCAAAGTATCATTTAGAATAAAACCATCAGTATACATAAAAAAAAAACAAACAAACATTGCTAACAAGTTGATTCTGACTTAGAGTGACCACATAGGACAGAGTGGAACAGCCTCACCGAGTTTCCACGGACTGCCTGGTGGATGTGAACTGCTGACCTTTTGGGTAGCAGAAGAAGCACTTACCCACTACGTCACCAAGGTTTCCAGTTCCAGCCCATTATAGTACAGTTCTCACACTGATCCTGTGATATGAAACATGTACTCATTAAATTATATAATATTTGTTTTAAAAAGTGGTAATAATTTTAATCCTTTATTATTTTAAAAATCCCTAAAAACAAATTTTATAATGCATACCCTAGTAAGATGCTCAAGCTTCCATTAGTTCCATTGTAGGGGTGATAAGAAAGAAAGGTTCTTAAATACATCCATGTTCACTGAGGCAATTATCTTTAACATATTTAGTACATAGCTAAGTTCTCATTTGTAGGATTCCAGGAGAAGAAGGGCAGGCCTAACAGTACAGTCATAGATGTCTCTGATAATTTATCTGGTAACTTATCTAACGTATCTATGAAGTAAGCGGTAGTAACAGATAAGTTTGTGATGTGCATAGAATTGATTCCCTAAAATACTAGTCTATAGTGGAAGAAAGGCATCCCTGTATGGTGATGCAAACAGATCACATTCTTGGCTCTATCTGAAAGGTTGGTGGTGCAGGTCTTCTCAGAGGCATGTTGGAAGAAAGGCCTGGGGAGTCTCTTCTGAAAAATCAGCCACAGAAAATGTTATGGAACACAGTGCTATACAAGGGATCACTGCGAGACAGAGTTAGCTGGATGGAAATTTCTTCGTTGGAGGGAGGTATGACGCTGCATGGATGCCTTAAGTAAGAGTTCCTAGTTATATATAATAATTTGGGGTATGTATTTTCAAGTCATCAAAGCAAAACAAACACTGAAAGTTTTGTTTCCGTAATTATAATCTAGAAATAAACCATGTTACTGACTTGAACAATCTGCTTATTAGTTTACTTTTGAGATTCCACTTCTATTTTAAGATCATTTAGAATCTACATGGGATCTTAATATAATCTATTATGAGAATTTGGATTTCCTTTCCTGTATGGACAGTTTTAAATTGTCAACATTCTGCTTCTGTAATCTTTTTGCTCATATCTAGTTTCACCTAATATTAGATATACGTACAAGTTTAGTCATTTTGGTAACATCACAGTTTGCAGTATATTAAATATAGGAAAAAACAAATTCTCATGGAGTCGAAACCATTGTCATGGATTGAATTGTGTGGTCCCCAAAATATGTGTAGCAATTTGGTTTGGCCATGATTCTCAGTATTGCGTGATGTTTCTGTCTGCTATAAACCCTGCCTCTATGATGTTAATGAGGGAGGGTGGGAAGCAGTTGGGTAGGTAGGGCAGGACTCAGAGTGTAAGATTGTATTGTGCCTTGAGGCAGTCTCTTGAGACATAAAGGAAGGAAGCTAGCAGAGAGATTTGGGGACCTCATATCACCAAGAAGCAGTGTGAGGAGCTGAGTGCATCCTTGGGAAAAGAACTGGAGTCCCTGTTCCTCAGAAGCTTCCAGTTCAGGTGAAAATTGACGACAAGAACCTTCCTCCAAGAGACAGCAGAGAAAGCCTTCCCCTGGAGGTGACACCCTGAGTTTGGACTTTTAGCCTGCTCGACTGTGACAAAATGAATTTTCTCTTTCCAAATCCATCCCCTTGTGATATTTCAGTCCCGGCAGCACTAGATGATTAACATAATCGTGGTGACCCCATCAATTAGAGGAAGTAAACAAGGGTCCTCTGTAGATTCAAATCACCACCTTTTGGCACTTGATCATTAACGCCACCTAACTCAAACCGACTCCAAACTCACTGCTGTGAAGTGGATTCCAACTCATAGTGACCCTACAGGTCAGAGTAGAACTGCTCCCTAGCATTGCCAAGGAGGGTCTAGTGGATTCGAACTGCCAACCTTTTGGTTAACAACTGCAGCACTTAACCACTGATGATCTAGTGCTGCTATATCAGAAATGCTACAAATGAGTGGTTTTAATAAACATTCATTTTCTCACAGTTTAGGAGGCTGGAAGTCAGAACACAGGTGCTCCCTGTGTGCTCCACAGGAAGGTTCTTTTCCATCCACTCTTTGATGATCTTCTTTGGCACAACATCTGTCTCCCCCATTTCTGCTTTTCTTTTTGTTGCTAATTGTACTCTGTTCTTTTATGTCTCAGAAAAGATTGACTCAAGATGCACCATACACATCAGTATAACAAAGAAAACCCTTTCCCAAATGGGATTGTAACCAGAGATATAAACCCCAAAATACCACTGCCATCAAGTCAGCTCAGACTCTTAGTGACCCTATAAGACAGAGTAGAACTGTCCTATAGGACAGTTTCCAGGGAGCACCTGATGGCTTTGTGCTGCTGATCTTTGGGTTAGCAGTCGTGGCACTTACTCCACCAGAGCTCCCAACCGCAGGTGTGGAGGTTAAGATTTACCATGCACACTTTGGGGGAGATACAGTTCAATCTCAAATGGAGAAATTCTATAAACCCATACTGACTCCCCAGCCTTGGGCTTATAATACATGTGTGTGGCTTTAATCCGGTCCGTGTGAACCTCAGGCCTCCTGGAGCAACCAAATCCTCTGAAATTTGGGCATTCAGAAGCTGGGAAGCTAGAAGTACTTTTAAGGAGGCAAGAATCCTGCCTAAAATGCTTTATTAAACATTTCTTAAGCACTTTATCAGGATTTTCTAAGTTGGTATATAAGGCAGTGTCCAGCCACAGGAAGGGGCAGGGCTGTACTTTCTGCATTCAAAATGATCTTCAAAGGTGATAAGCTTTCAGAGTGACATTTAAATGAAACTTTTTAGAAACACATCACTTTCTCAGGAAAGTTCTGCACAGTAGAGCAGATTTATAGAGCTGGAGGCATATTCTGCAGAGCCATAGATCATCACTGGTGACCAATGAAACTGCCTTTTTTTTTTCCTTCTGCAAGTGTTCACCAAATGTCCTTTGTCTTGTCTTCTGTTGTTGAATCAACAATTCAGCTAGAGTTTTTTTTGAAAGTTCTAGCTCTCTCATTCTAAATCATTTTTCTTGATTTTTGTACCCAATCTTTTGCCTTAAATAAATGTTTCTGTTTAGCCATGTTTGTCAGGTATGATAGATTTAACAACAAAGGATAAATGTAGACAGGTAGTTAAAAACATAGTACAATAAAACACTGCATTTACAATGTGTTTGTGAAGGATTATGATTAAAAACAGAAAGTGAGTGAGGGAGAAGAATAAATCCAATAAGGTTATTTTAAGAGAGCTGTATTAGAAAGTTCAGAAATACAATCATCCTTCTGAATATTTGTTTTTATAAAAGGCAGATATATCCTGTATTTATTGTTACTTAATGAAATTAAGGCTTCAAATAGTTTACACTATGAATGTACCATTGCCATCTTTCCACAAATCATCTAAATTATAATTAAAAAGTCCGTTGCAACCTGATTGATAAAATCACTAGAGTGACAGTTCCCATTTGCTGGAGAGCATTACATGTCAAATATTACAGCATAAAAGAGTAAGCAACTTTATTACTTCACCATGCCAAACAAAAAGAAAAACAAAAAACAAACCCACTGCTGCTGAGCTGATTCCTACTCAAAGTGACCCTGAAAGACAGACTAGAAGTGTCCCATAGAGTCTCCAAGGAGCACCTGGCGTACTTGAACTGCTGACCTTTTTGTTAGTAGATGTAGCACTTAACCACTACACCACCAGTGTTTCTGAAGTACATTAGTATTATCTGGTGGAACAGATCAGAAAACCATTTTTAATTCTGAGATCCTGTGATATGAATCCTCAACAAAGAGACTAGATTTAAAAGAAATGCAATCAGCAAGCCCCTTAGAAGCGAGGACAGTGAGACTTAGGCTGGCTTATTTTGAACACATCATCAAGAAAGATCAGTCACTAGAAAAGGATATATCAGGTTTGGTAAAGGGAAGGGTCTGTCGAGGTGAAGGAGCCCTTGGTGAGATAGACTGACAAAGTGGCTGTGACAATAAACTCAACCATAGCCATTGTCATGAAGATGGCATAGGACCAGGCAACATTTTATTCTGTTATAGAGAAGGTTGCTGTGAGTCAGAGCTCACTAGGGGAAAACCGAGAACAGTGACAGTGATCCCAGTGTCCTCAACTACAGTTAGTTCTGTAATTTTGCTATATGAAAACTTCTCATTGGGAAATAACTAGTCAACATATGCAGTGAATGGCAACATATTTTTCCTACATTAAACATAATTTGTGTGTATGTTTAAAATATGGCTATTATTATGGACACAGTCAAGGGACAAAATAAGCATGTTGCTAGCCATGGCCTTAAAAATCTCTTAGTCGGTGGAATGTAATAAAAATCTGTTAAGGTTCTGTCACAACTCTCTAAGGTTCTTGATATTATATCAGAGTGAGTTATTTCAAACAGTACTGTATGGTCTTGGCTGGGATTCTTTTGTTTTCTGGAAAGAATTGGCTTTCTCAGAAGGTGGTCTTTTTGATGGCTGGTAGCTATTTCTGGTTGCCAGCTTCCACTAGGATTTCCATCCCTGAACAATGAGAAACAAATAAAACATTGAGTGCTGCTGGCTAGTTTGTGTGTCTTCACAGCTGCAAACAAGAGCCTTGTGAGTTTTGCTTAAGATATCATATTTAATGTTTTAATGTCAGGAATAGATATCTTTCTCTTACTGTTTTATATAAAAGATAATTTTGAAAAAAAAAAAACCATTGTCGTAGGACTGCTGACCTTTTGGTTAGCACCCAAGTTCTTAACCACTGTACCACCAAGCCTCCAGAAATATAACACAGACTCAGAATTCTAGAAATTAGTTGGCTCATGATGCCTTCTCACGCCCCTATGAAATTTAACTTAATTCAGTAGTACCATTTTGGAGTACCATTCAAGGTACCAGTGTTCAAGTGATCTAGAAATATGTTTTTGCTACCGTTTCAGCTCAAGGGCAGGATTACTGCAAAACTTCAATTTTTATTATAAGTGTTTTTTTCTCCTATTATGATTTTGAGCTACCTATAAAAGCCTATGGTTATTTGTTATGTGTTTTGAATCGGATCCAACTCGACGGCACTTGGCTTTGGCTTCTTCTTTCTTAAAAATTGTGAAAATCATTGTCAAGATAAATACATGTTTGCAATTTCTCAGCAACAGGTTAGTTTTATAGATACTTTTTAAAGCTTGTTATTATGGATCAGGGCTAAAACCAATTGTAGCCACTGGGGCTGAATAATTTCAAGTGAAGTTTGTGCTTCCTTTTAACACCTGTCTCCTGCATCTTATCATCGATAATTGAGTTGATAGTTGGGAGATACATTAACCTTTAAGCTCGGTTGTTAAATTCCCTTTACTTATTGAAATATAGCTTTACTGGTCAGGTATGGAATTTTTGGTAAAATGTGTTGTTGATTTTCAAATTAACCTATATTCCTTTATACCTATGTGATGAATTATAAACACAGAAACAAAATGAGACATTTCTTGTCTGCATTTTCCATGTGTGTTTTAGAGTTATTGTTTAATAGAATGACTTTACAGTTGAGGTATGCTCTCATTCAATTTGTAATAAAACTTACATGTTCACATGAGCACCATTTGTCCAATAATTTTCAATAGACAATCTGAAACACCAGAAACGTTCTCCTAAAGGAAATAAAATCACACTGAAGAATTACAGGCATTTTCTATTTCTGTTGTAACAGATTACCACAAACTTGGTGGCTGAAAACAGCATGAATTTCTTATCAGAAGTTCAACATGGGTTTCACCCAGTTAAATCAAGGTATTTGCAGAACTGTATTCCTTTTCCGGTGGTTCTAAGAGAGAATCTGTTTCCTACTCTGTTCTAGCTATTAGAGGCCGCCCACCTTCTCTGGCTTATGACCCCTTCCGTTTTCAAATCTAGTAATGTTGCATCTTTTTTGTGCTTTTCTTCCATAGTGATGCCTTCCTCTGACTCTCTAAATTGACTCCTTCCACTTTTAAGGACTCTGTTGATTACATTGAACCAATTGGGATAACCCATGATAATCTCCCTATTTGAAGATCAACTGATTAGCAACCTTAACTCCATCTGCAAATTTCATTTCCTATTGCTGTGTGTTTTAGATTGAATTGTGTCCACCATAAAGATATGCTGAATTCCTAACCCTTATGCTGGTGACTGTGTCCTTGTTTGGGCAAACAGGGTCTGTTTTATTTGAAGATTATCAGGTAAATAATGCTGAAGTAGAGTGTTGGTTCTACTGTCTTCTGGATGGTGTTGTATAAAAGAAGAACACACACAGTGATAAAGTTACTCACTGGGGGACGTGGCATGCGAGTTTCTGTCTATAAGCCAGAAGCTGGAAGAGACAAGGAACGTTCTTCTACTAGAGCAGTGAGCAAGAGAGATTGAGAGAGAGTGAGAGAGAGGAGAGAGAGAATTGCCCCGCTGATGCTCTGCATTCAGATTCCTAATCTCTAGAACTGCGAGAAAATCTTTTGTTCTTTAAAGGGACACATTTCTTGGTATCTCGTGATGACAGTTGTAGGAAACCATATAACCTAGCACATTACAAATTCCAAGAATTAAGATATAGGTCTTTTGGGCAACCATTAATCTGCCTACCACAATAAGGAGCCAAATTTAGAAATAATTTTTGAAAAAAAAAAAAAAAAACAGAACAAACCCATTGGCGTGGGTCAATTTTGACCCTGGTGGTGTAGTGGTTAAGTGCTACCAGTGCTAACCAAAAGGTTTACAGTTCAAATTCAGCAGATACTCCCAAGAAACTCTACACAGCCCCCTAATTTTCCTCCAGAAACTCTAGGCAGAACACTGTACAATGTTACGCTACTTAGTTAATGTTATTCCCAAAGAATTACAGACGTAACAGCATGCTAGCAAAACATCATACTTGGTTTTGTAAGACCTAAAAGGAGCAACTTTAAGCTCAAGTTTCTCTCTCCTTTCACCAGCAAAGTGGTGACTGTGTGGATGTGAACTGAAGGACAACTGTACCACAGCACTCAAACTTACCTGCCTCTTCTTCCAAATGATGATTGGTGACACATTTTTATACCACTGATTTTAAGACTTGACATTCAAGTCATAGAATTGTGAGTTTGGAATAGACCTTAGGTATAACTTTTATTCTAAAAATAAGAGAAATTAGACACATAAAGGTGAAAAGACTTGTTCAGGGTCATATTGGTATTTTAAGGTAGAACAAGGCAGGACTAGAGTGTGTTCTTATGTCATTTAAACTTCTCCCCATTTTTCAGCTCAGACACATATTTTGCTGAGACTCATTAAATATGTTTTGTTTATCTGATTTTGCTTTTCTCAATGTAGGTTTATACGTTCAGGGTTCACAGTTACCCTAAAGTGTAGTTGTGGTATGCCATCTGGCTGATTCCAATTCTTAGGGACCATTTAGCATACAGTTAAACTGCCCCATGGGGTTTCCTAGACTGTAGTCTTTGTGGGATCAGATTTCCAGGCCTTTTCTCTCCCAAAGCTACCAGTGAGTTCAAAGTACATGGATGCTTAAGTTAGCAGCCAAGGACGTAACAATTGCACCATCAAGGATCCTTTAACTTTAGTGAGTTAAAGAGAAGTAGTACATTAAAAGATATCAAGAGCTCCATAAAATTTAATTTGGGCAAAGAATTAGGCCTGAAGTTTGTGCAATTAGAAAGGTCATCCAGATGTCACCACCAGATTGCTCTAGCTGAGGACCCTGACACTGGGCTCTGCTGCAAATCTTTCTGCCATGTTTAGTGCTTATATTAAAGGATCTGGATATAAAGCCCTTCCTCAAGAATCTCTCTTCTCAATGGAAATAGCAAGAAGATTAATTGGCCTATATCCTAGGGAAAGTAGTTTGGTGTTTTTGACTTGGAAAATAATTTCCAATGCACAGACAGACACAGTGTTCAGAAAGCACTCACTCAAACAATAACTCACTGCTGTTGAGTTGGGTCCAACTCATAGCAACCCTAGAGCTCAGAGTAGGACTGCCCCATAGAGTTTCCAAGGAGCACCTGGCAGATTTGAACTGTCGACCTTTTGGTTGGCAGATACAGCACTTAACCCATTAGGGCACCAGGCTTTCCTTAGAAAGCAGAGTGTGGCCAAAAGCATGAAGCATGAATGATGTTCACTATAGCACTTTAGAAGATCCATTGCTTGACCAACACAAAATATAGTTTTTTTTTTTTTTTACGGATACTGGCTGTAGTCCAGAAATTAAGGGTAACTTTAAAGTTTCTATGACTCAAGGGCACTTGGCTGGCTGGCTTAGGGTTGCTGTGACTTGAAATCAACTTGGCAGCAGCAGGTTTGGTTTTTGGTTTTAGATGATCGGAAAGTACACAAAAGATTATTGAAGGAGCCAAGTCTGTAAAAAGTCTGTATGTTAAAGTTGTTGGTGAGGAGAAATCATGCTCTATTTTAACGCTGACATGCACCCAGCCCTGTTGCTTTCTTTGTTTTTCACCTTTATGGATTGAGTTGTGTCCCCTCAAAATGTGTATAGCAGATTGGCTGGGCCATGACCCCCAGTATTGTGTGACTGTCTTCCATTCTGTGATTTCCCTAGACTGTAAATCCTAATCTCTGTCTCTGGTTAATAGATAGGATTATGTTAAAAGAGGATTAGGGTGGGTCTGTAACATCCTTACTAAGGGAGTTTCCAGTGAAGTGTGGCTTGTACCACCTTTTATCCTACAAGAAATAAAAGGAAAGGGAAGTAAGCAGAGAAATGAGGACCTCATACCATCAAGAAAGCAGTACCAGGAGCAGAGTACATCCTTCAGACCTAAGGTTCGTGTGCCAAGATGCTCCGGAGCCGACCGAGAGAATGTGTTCTCCTGGAGCCAACATCCTGAATTCAGACTTCTAGCCTACTGGACCATGTGATAATAAACTCTTCTTTGTTAAAGCCATTCACTCATGGTATTTCTGTTAGGGCACCACCAAATGACTAAGACATTCACAAATCAAATTCTATTCAGTGAATTCGCATTCATAAGTTAGAAATCAGTTATTGGCAGTTCTTGAATATCCTTATTAGTTTCAATCACTCTGAAAAACATATTTTGTCATGTATTAAGTCATTTAAGCAATTAAGAATTGAATTCTTAACTGTTTATGTTTGTACAAGATGAAGCTAACTGTACTCTTCAGAGAGGAAATGTTCACAAAATTTGGAAACTGTTCTAAAATTATTCAGCATGAGTATAAGGTTATCATGAGCATAA